>CM057458.1:641950000-642610000 GCA_016271365.2 Neoceratodus forsteri | reverse complement strand
AAGCGGTACAAAAGACCCAAGGCAGCATAGATTCACTGAGGTAGGTCCTGTAAGACTAATCTCATCGATTTCTTGACTGGGTGACCAGGGAGGGACAGTGGATGTGGCCTATCTGGATTTTAGTAAGGCCCTAAGACACTGTTCCTCGTAGAAGGTTGCTTAAATTGGGGAATCTGGGTGTGGGCTCTAAAGTGGTAGAATGGGTTGGTAACTGGCTAAAGGCAGGACCCAGAGGTAGTAGTAATGGCATAAAATCAGAGCAGGGGCGTGACCAGCGAGGTTCCACAGGGACCAGTGCTGGGTCCAGTTCTATTCAAAGTCTTCATGAGCAACATTACAAGTGACTGGAGGAGAAAGTATGCTTGTTCGCAGAGGACACCAAGATCTGTAACAGAGTCACACAGGAGGGCTAGATAGAATGAGAACGAAGCGACAGACTACTTGAGAAATGGTCAAGGGTTTGGCAGTTGGGTTTCAACACAAAGTGCAAGATAATGCACCTGGGACACAGAAACCAAGAGAGGAATACAGGCTGGGGAGGGGCAGGTTCTAGCCACCACAAGTCAGGCGGAGACCTGGGGCTTATATCAGATGACCTGAAGTCAACCAAACAATGTGAAAAAGCAGTGGGAAGGCAAACAGAATGCTGGGGTGCATGGGAAGGGCATAACCAGTAGGGTGAAGTGGTGATGCCACTGTATACTTAACTGGCGAGGCCTCACCTGGAATACTCTGTCCAATTCTGGAGACAGCCTCTCAGGAAGGACATAGGCAGAATGGAAGCAGTCCAAGAGCAACAAAAGTGATGCACGGACTGCACCACAAACCTAAGGAACTAAACTACTATTCACTGGAGGAGAGAGAGGAGGGGATATGATAGAGACTTTCAAATACCTTGGAGAAATAAACAGGGTACAGAATGGGAGCTTATTTCAGAGATGAAAGTGCACAAGTACAAGGGGCATAACACTGGGCTGGAGGAGGCTTAGGGAATACTAGGAGTATTTTTCCACAGAGAGGGTGGTGGATCCATGGAACAGCCTACCAGAGGAAGAGGTGAAGCAAACAGTACAGGGATTCAAAAGTGCATGGGATAAACAAAGGCACCCTGCTGTACAGTGAAGCAGGTGAAAGGCAGTCCAGATGAGAGTAGCGATTGCAAACCAAGTAAGAAAATGGTCAGACTAGGTGGGCTGTATGGTCCTTATCTGACAACAGATTCTATGTTTCTATATGGTATCCATATGTGGAGCACAGGGCTCAGAGGGCCCTGTGCTCCCAGCTATCCATAACTGTAGAGACTGAGCACAGGACTACAGACATTCTAAGTAATTCTTGCATTACAAATGGCATATCACAGTAATCATAGGGACGTTGGGAAAAATTCCACAGTTATAATCAAAGCCTAGCAACTTGCATTGTTGCTTAGTACAAAGAGTGAACCAAGTTTAGTGAAAAGTCCATTATCGAAGTGTTTTAGCTGCCGAAAGATCGCCTGCCAAAATGTTAAAATTTCTAAACTCTGGAATGTTATAAGTATGGACAATGTAAATTTTAAATCACCAAATGTGACATCTGTGGGGAAAGCCTTTGTACCTGCAAATTTCAGACCCAAAAGTCCTAACCATTCTGCAGTGAGTGACAAAACCGCATCTTCTGGGCCCTCGCTCCTACATATGGATGCCATTATGCAATAGAGCAGAAGTACAGGCTGCTACAAAACCTAGCAAGTCCCGGAGGGATAAAGCAGAAGGAAGGAGGTGCTAATGCCACTACAGTTCCATGGTGAGGCCACACCTGGAGAATGGGTACAGTTCTGGAGGCCCATCTACAAAAAAACCTAGATGGCATGGAAAGGGTACAGGAGGCCCATCTATGAAGAGACCTAAATGGCATGGAAAAGTGCAACGAAGGGCCACTAAAATGGTCAAGGGTTAAGTGCTATAACCTGAGGTTGAAGGAGCTGGATTGTATCCTCTGGAGACAAGGAGAGAGGACATGACAAAACATTTAAGTATGTGAAGGAACAACAAAGCGGAGGAGAGCTTATTTTCAGGAAGGCAGATACAAGAACTAGGAGGCATGGAATGAAAGTGAAGGGGAGGTTTAGGGGTAATGCTAAGTATACTTCACGGTGAGGTGGTTGAGCCCTGGAATGGAGGAGGTGGCGAGGCCAGTACAGTGGAGGGCTTCACGGCGACCTGGGACAAACATAGGGGTTATCAAAGGGAATCTTGGGGGAACTGGGCAGACAAGGTTGTTTTTTTGCAGTCATGTCTAATCATAAAGATGTCAAATTCTGAGACCTCATGAAAAAGGTTCATCTGGCGAAAAGGATCTGGTCCCAGAACTCTAATCCTTTTGCATGATGAAAAAGGAAGACACCTCACGAAAAAGGAATTGGCCCATGAAAAGAGTTGACAGCTGGCAAACAGGAATCAATGTTAAAAACTGTAGGTTTATTAATGCCTCTGGTCATGTACAGGCATCTGGACTCCTTTACAAGCTATACCATCAATTTCCTCCCCATTCAAGTTAGCAAGTTTACAGTTACTGTTAATCTGTTCACATCTTGCCAACCTGGTTCCCAGAGTTCATTCCAGTTCTGGCTGGGTAAAAGAAAAAGGTGGGGTGCTCAGACCTCATGGCACCTTAAGAACTCAATTAAGCAAGTGCCATCAGCCCATGTCTCATGTCATTTCTTGCAGACAGTAGCAAATGGAATCGCATAGTGTACAGAAATTGGAGGGAAAAAAAATATAGAAACTTAGAAGCTGGCGGCAGATAAGGACTGCAGGGCCCATCCAGTGTGCTCCTTTTTCTACTTTATGAATGTGCCATAGGCCTTTGCTCTGTTAATGACCCATCTATTCATACTCATCTGTATTGCTCCTTATGCCTATCCATGCCGTTCAAAGTCCTGCACTGTATTCATATCCACCACTTGAGGTAGGCCATTCATGCATCCACCACCCTTTGTGAAAAAATAACTTCCTCACATTTCCCTTAATCAGTCTCCCTCTAATCTCATGTTGTGTCTTGTCCTCCTATTGTTTCTTATATTGAAACATTACTCTTTCTGTATTAATGCCCTTAAGATATTTGAATGTTTCGATCCTCTCTCCTTTGCCCTAGAGTATACATATTGAGCTCCGTTAATCTGTCCTTTTTTTTAAATATACAAGCTTCAATCTTTTATTGAGCATAGATTTAGGCTCCATTACATACTTCCAGCAAGTTTATATTATAATAGATACATTATGTAATGCAACGTTCCACTGTATACAGTGGACTCATGTTCTTGGATTACTTTAAACTAAAGTGATCTTATTCAGATACAACTTCCATTATCTTAAACATAAAAGTTTCTATCAACTTTAATACACAGCTCTAAACTCTATAAAACTTAAGTGCAGCCTATTTTAGCCTAAATCTCCAGATCTTTCCCAGAGTGTATTTCTTGATGCCAGAGCGCCATATCTCAGGAATTTTTCTGGTTGTAACCTTATCCAGCTAGAGATATATTCCATTCTCTACACTTCTGTCACCCTGGTCTGCCAATCCTGCACAGTGGGAGGGCGAGGGACAGCCATTTAACAGTTATACATTTTACTGCTACCACTAAGTAGCTGAGCCAAGGTCCTTGCCTCCTTTTTCTGTTAAGTAAGGTTGGGAAGCCAAAAACTACGTCAAGGCCTGCGCATGGGATCTGAAGACCCATTAGTCTCTGTGTGTGTATGAATAGTTTTCCAGAACCCTTGGACTACTGGGCAGTTCCAGAATATATGACCATGTGTTCCTCAGTCCACAAATTGCCACCAGCAGAGATCTGATCGACTGGCCCCAAGTGTTTAGCAAGTAATTATCGATGTCAAAAAAAATCGACCAGTGTTTTCCAATTAAATTCTCCCCATGTAGAGGCGGCTGTAATCTGCCAGCCTCTTACCAGTCTTCTGGTCCATTGGGACAGTGGTATAGGTGATCCAAATTCCCTTTCCCAGCTGTCTCACCTTATTCAGTATTTGGGGTTCCTGCCGATTTAGCACCAAGTCAAGTAGAGATAGGTAATGAGTGTTCTTAGTATAGCATAGTAAAAAAAAAAAAAAAAAAAAAGTCCAAATCTGTGTGATCTCTGCTTGTACCCTAGGGACAGAAAATGGTCCTCTTTGCAGAATGCATATTTGGCTCAAGTTTGGCAAAATGACATACAGCCCTGGGTGTCGAGACACTGCAGGAGCGTTGCTAATTTATGACATACCCAGCACCTATATCCCCAATCAGACCGGGGGTTCAAAGGTGGTCTCATGCCTAATCAAGGGCCCAGGCCCTCTGGGGTGTGTGGCTTTCCTCAGTTTGACCAATATCCTAAGGACGTCTTACCCATGGATTATCTGCTGTTGCCCAAATGTGCGGGAAATGCCATTTGTGGATAAGGTCCCAACCCTCTAAGGTAGCCTCTTCTAATTGGTACCAACCAGAGTCTTCTCTGCATTTGTATGTACACAACTGTACCCTTGCCACTAGGTAATATTGGTAAAAAAGTTTGGCAGGGCCAGCCCCTTTTATCCCTTGGTGTCTAGAAGAATGTTATTCTGAGGCTTTCCTGGCCTATACAATCTTGGAATTCCTTCTGGAGATGGTTCCAGAAGCATCTTGAAACAGGAAGTGGAAGTGTTTGGAATAAGAACAGAAGTAGAAACACGCATTCATTTTAAGATTTGAATTCTATCAGAGTCAATGGCAACAAGTGCCACCTTGCCATATCAGTCCAAGTCTTGGAGGAGCCTTTAGTTATTTTTAAAAGTTGGGATATATCTGCTGATATTTTAATACCCAGATATCTTAAGATATTGTTTGCTGCCCATGCCAAGGATAACTTCTCAGAGTCGAGGAGTGCCGCTCAGGATCAAATCGATTTTAAAGGTTTATCTTGTGCCCTGCTATGGAGCAGTATTCTGAAGGGTCTGCAACAGCGGGGTATGGATTTCTCTGGGTCCGCAACAAAAGATGGAAGTCATCTGCATATGGGGCTATTTTTTGCTCTAGGCCTCCACCGTTACCCCTCTGATATCTTTATATTGCTCTAACTGCTATGGCCAGAGGCTCTAATCGAGGGAAAAAGCAGGGGATAAATGCCAGCCCTGCCTTGTGCCTCTTTGTAAGGGAATTCTATTAGACAAAAAAAAAAAAAAAACCATTTACCTTTATTCTTGCTTCTGGGGTGGAGTAGAGTCTGGGTAATTTTGGAAAATTTGTTTGCAGGCCAAATTCTTCCAGGACTAAGGTTAAAAAGCCCAATCTACTCTATCAAATGCCTTTTTGGCATCTATACTGATTGCCAGTTGAAATTCTCTTTTGGGCAGAAATTACATTCTGATGGTTTATTTAGCCTTTGAGCCAAGGCTTTTACAAAGGTTCCACATCAGGAGAGTACATACATGTTAAAACAAGGGCATACAACATTAGAGAGCACATACAACCATATTCATCAGTTCAGGTACAGCATCACGGTAAATAGGATACATGAACACCATATACAAGGAATCATTTCAGAAACCCAGAAGAAATCGGGGAGGAAGGGTGAGAGGTTGGGGTGGCAGCTGAAGACTAGAGCAGCTCACGGCATTGTCAAAGAACATCAGAAGGGTGGTTTATCTCAATGGGGAAGGGGAAGTTAGGGTGGCAGTCACAAGTGGGAGGCCAGAGTGTCGGATGTTGTCTTATAAGTATCTGCCCAAGATGAATCTGGTTTGGTCTCTATGAACTAAAGTGGTAAATACACTTTGCAAGCGGTCTGCCAGTATTCCTGTAAATATTTAAGTCTACTGGGAGTAGGGATGTGGGGTGATACAATCTACAATCTTCTGGGTCCAAGTTTGGTTTAAGGATAACCGATATCTGAGCTTGGTCCCATGAAGCTGTGCCCCCAACTATCTCACTGAATGCCTCTGCCAGCAGCCCCATAAGGCCTTTTCCAACTGTTAGTAAAAGCTCAGGCGTGAACCCATCTGTCCCAGGGTTTCCCATTTTCAGTTTAATCTTTGGCCGGTTTAGTGTTCTGTTATCTGGGTTTCCATTACAGAGCACTGCTCATCTGTCAGCTTATGGAGCTGTAATTATTTCAAATATTTGGTGGCTTTTTCTGTGATCTGGACCCCTGTCTGTGGCATACAGCTCTCTAATATTTTCCTCATACGTTTTCTGATGCAGTTCCTGCACCATTTTGGTTGCCCTTCTCTGGACTGCCTCCATTTTGTTAATGTCCTTGTGCAGGTGTGGCCTCCAGTACTGCATGCAGTACTCAGATGGGACCCAACCAGTGTCTTGTAAAGAGGATTACCATCTCCCTCTTATGGACTGTGGTACCCCTATTAAATACACCCCAACATCCCTCTAACCTTACCAACTGCTTTAGTGGTCTGCTTGGGCGTTTTCAGGTCATCTGATGATGCCCAAGTCTTTCTTCCACTGAGATTGCCAGCAACTCCCTCCCAACCAATAGGTAGGTTCAGGGTTTCTCTTGCTCATGTGTATGATCTTGCACTTCTTGCGTTAAACCCCAGTTGTCATGCTTCAGACCATTTGCCAGTTTTTCCAGATCTCTTATTCTGCTCACCCTATCTGGATCATTTACTCTGTTGCAGATCTTGGTGTCGTCTGCAAACAGGTAAACCTTACCCTCAATCCATCTGCAATGTTACTGATGAAGACATTGAAGAGGACTGGCCCAGGACTGATCTGTGGTACCCCACTTGTGGACTTGCATCTCTTGTGACTGTATACCATTTACCACCACTGTTTTCTGCCCACCAACCAGTTTACCACCCAGCTGACCAACCTCTGACCCACCCCAAGCCTACCAGCTTATCAATCTTCTATGTGGAAGATTATTGAAAGCTTTGCTGAAAGTCAACATAGGCGACAGACTGCACCCCTTGGTCCACCACTCTGATTACCCAGTCAAAGAAATCGTGACATTAGTTGGACCTTCCTTTTGTAAACCCATGCCACCTTGTATCCTGTGCTCCTGTGGATTCCAGGTGTTGTACTAGCCTTTCATAGGAGTGCCTCCATAATGTTGCCTACTACTGAGGCAAGACTCACTGGTCTGTAGTTCCCCACCTCCTCCCTGCTGCCACTCTTGTGGAGTGGGATCACGTGAGCCCTTCTCCAGTCTTCTGGGACCTATCCTGTGCTCAGAGACTCACTACACAGTTCTGCTAATGACTCTGCTAGTTCCACCCTTACCTCCTTCAATACCCTGGGATGTATGCCATCAAGTCCTACTACCTTGTCCACCCCGAGCTTGGTAAGCTCTTGTAGGACCCTTTCTTTGTGAAGGGACTTGTGCACACCTCCCTCCCGTGTCCATGGTGCCGAGCTGTGGACCCTGCCCTATCTTCTCAGTAAACAGAAAGGTGGAGATTTTCCCCATTACGCTCTATAGGGCTGCACCCCTCTCCCCATTGCTAGTTTAAAATATTCTGTGAAGACATCAAATTTCTGCCCCAATGCACCGACTCCTCCTTTGTCCGATGCAGTCCATCGAATTTAAAGAAGCGCTCCCAAACTGTTGCAAGTTACCTACAAATGTGTCTTCCTGACACCAACCCTGAGCCATGTTTATTTTGTTTACTGAAATTTTGGATAACAGGCTCATTTCATAGGTTCCACATCAGACAACAATATATATGGAAAAGTACAAGATGGATAACAAACAAAAATGAGGAATTATACAAAACATTACAAGAGTATATAACTAGAGAGTTCTAATATGTGGCATTGTACAGTGTATGCCAGGTGCGTGTTGATTAAAAACCTGGAATTCAAAGGGTCATATAGAGGGGTGGGGTCTTATGAAATGACCCTTTACAGGAAAAGGAGAACAGACTCAGCTTATTATCCAATAATCAACAAGGTGAGGCGGCATTAACCCAGGGCCTCGTCAGAGATGCATAGGTGTGGGACAAAGCATTTTAAAGGGATCTCAGAAGATATACAATTGGGGGTAGGGGAAAGCCAGAGGGTTGAAGGAAAGAGTGGAAAGGATCAAATGGAAATTTGAAAGGAGAAAAAGGACAGTTATTTACATGCTGAGAACAGTTATGCAGAAGGTCATGATAAAAAAGTTAGAATAAGTGCTGGTCACAAGGAGGAAGGTTATTGGAAGCAGTCACAAATGGCATCAGCAACTAGCTGTTTAAGTTTAACCTTGAAAGAGCCCAAGGTGGATGATGAAGTGATGTCAAGGTGCAGAGATTTCAAGCTCCATCTTCCTGATCTTCCGTCCATCTGCCCCTCTCCCAGACCGGCAGGATCTCAGAAGGAGCTGCCAGACAGAAATGGATGACAGTTCATCTCCCAGCCTGGTCAGGTGTTACTTGGTCTCCACAACTGACTGGCTGGCAAGATAGTTAGTCCTTATGTATCAGGACGATGTTTTCTCCTGCTTCTTGCCGATTTTAGTGATGTGGTCAGTGTCTCTCCGCTAATGTACCTGAAACCTCTGACCATTACCCCTGGCGGAGGTAGGCATCAGCTCCCCGACTCATGGAGTCTCCTATGATCAGAAATATTTTGGATTTCCCTTTTGTTTCCCTGTTTTGGGAGAGTTTTGTAGTGCTAGGCTCCTGCGCTACAGTGTCCTCTGCCCTTTGATTTCAGAAAGAGGCAGATACCAGTTTGTAGTTTAATATTGTTTGTGGAGGCAATATGTTGGTGAGCATTGAGTGATGGGGCACCCGATTTCCCCTCCTAGCCAGCAGGACCAGCTACCCTCTGTGGTCGAGGTGCTTCAGTTGGATGTTGGGGAAATGGATGTTCTTGTAATATATTTCTCCAGAATATGCGATTTGAGGTGCACAAGCTGCCCAGAGCCCAGCCCTTAGATCTTCGATGGTCCAGCATGTAGGGAAGTGTCCTAAATCCGTACAACTGCCCTTTGAAAAGTGTCCCACAATACCTACAATTAATATCCATTCCAGTTGCAGAGTTTATAACCTGGTCCAAGTAATTGGAAAGAAAATGAAAGCAAATGTTTGATATTTAGTTTTCTTTTGTTTTGTATAACTTTTATAAACAAGTTCAACTAATTGTGCTCCTGCAATGAGGTCGTGTGGAAACCTCTGATCCTCCTCTTCCTGCTTTGCTACGGCAAATGTCACGACTGTGCTACTCTATAAAAGGGTGTAGCATGGGGTGGTTGGGCCCTTCTGCCGAAAAACAACCACAGATAAAACAAGGAGGTAAGAGTATAAACAAATGCAGTCACTATCCTCAGTCTGCATCTTGTACGTACTCCTATAATTAAGCCCTGAAAGCTTAGCCTAATGATAAAAATCTATAACAATTTCACAGAAGAAGATGCATCCTGCAAAACACACTGCTACAGAGAAAGATAAAAATCAGTCAAAAAGTAATAAAACTTGTACTAGTAGTCTGTGGCAAGCTTACCTGAATTATGGCAGAACAGCTCCTTTCAAGGTCAACCAAAGGCCCGTCCCATACCCCCCGACTCCCCACCTGACAAAATTATATGCAGCTATATCTCCATCATCCTTGTACTAGAATTAAGGTATTTAAGTCTAGGGCCGGTAACTATGGCCATGGAGCTATGCACTCTGTGGAATAAAGAGCAGCCTGCATGGTGACATGTTTGCAGTGATGTCAGGGTAGGAGTGCTGCGTGGCATGAGGGTAGGGAGGAAGTAAACTGGGCAAGATTGGAGACAGGGCCCTCAATATATTCCCATGGGTTACTTACACTTAGTAAGGTCCGTTTGCAGCAGCTCACTTCAAGTAGCTGGTCAGTGCCTCTCACCAAGCTTCTTCCTTCCACTGCCACATCCTCAGTGTTAAATAATCCTTAAACTGTGCACTCAGACCACTGTTATAAAACTACAACCACTATTCCAAGAGGGATACAACTGCGTGCGATCTTAAATTCTGCATTAATGACTGAATGCCAGATACCATAATTTTTAGTGAATAGACAGGGGTAGAATCAGCCAGGCCACACCCAGGACAGCCACTAGCTAGTGGTGCCAAGAGAAAGAACGACCCCCACCGGTTCTCCATCGTGTTAAGTTTGGAGGAGAGCTGTATTTACTCAGAGAAATGTTTCTAGGCAGTAAATGATCACTTAAAATGCTCTATATCATTACTGTTCTAAGTTAGTTAAATAGCCCCCTACTAGACACTTCAAGTGGGCCGCCGGTTCATCCATGCGCAGATCATGGATGAAGTGTGTTCTATAGTTGAGTTAAAACAAAATTTTAACGGATTAAACAATAAAAGCAAGAGACACTGGGCAGACTTGACTCTCTACAATTTGCCAGACACCAGGTAATAGCGTCAGCTGCTCCTCTACATTGTGCAAGCAGACAGATCTTGTGGTTTCTGTTTCATACATTTACGTACAAGGAAAGGGTGCTTCCAGCGATCCAAAACCTGCATCTGGAGACTTCTCTTCTTTGATCTCTTTGCCCTTGGGGCCTTGGAGACCTGCATCAGGTTCTTGCTTCCAATTCACAGCCATCTTCTCTGTAACCTTCACCTGTGGGTACATGGTGGCAAACAATTTTAATGGGCCCCAAACAGTAATCTGCACTGAAAATGTACACCCACATTAAAAGGGTGAAAAAAGTTTATATTTATGCAATAGGTGTGGACATAAATCCTACGTGATAAATTTGAGCTACTATGAGAAATTCAAAATTGTACATTTATACACAAAGTAGACATCACAGATTTAAATACATAGTAGATATGTCACAATCACTCTGGAACTCATTTAGAATGTTCAGCCTCAGTACCAGTACTGACAATATTCAAAATGCAAATCACAATATAAAAAAAAAAAAACACACACACACACAAAACACAAAGATAGCATAGGCTGCAAGCATGAAAATCATCTACAAAATGAGTGGCATCTCATTTATAAACACTTTAGATTTTTATAATTAGCAAAAAATACAATTTTTTGTTCACTTTGACAAAGATATGCAAAATATTTATCAAAAGCAAATATCCCTGCACTGACAGAAAGCACCCTATTGCATAAAGATATACAATGGTGAGCTGTCAGATAAATGATTCTTCTACAGTTATTGCTGTTTGACCTTGGACAACTTACTCGTGGCTCACGCTTCTCACGGTTACCTGAGGTCAAACAGCACTTGTTTAAATAAATTATCTGACAGCTCACCACTATTAATGTCTGTCTCTCTCTCTCTCTCTCTCTCTCTCTCTCTCTGTATTTCTGCTTAAAGTTGAACCAGCATAATATTCTGTGTGATTTGCATATGTAGCCCATGATGCTTTGCATTGTGGGGAGCAGTGATTTTGTATTTCTTTGAAACTTGGCTTCCTGGCCAAATGCCCTTTGGGTAATCATTGCTTCAGTGCCCTCTAGACTGAATCTTCTCTAATTGCTAGATCACAATCCTCTTATGGCATCAGAAATCCCTTTCTGTGGAAGGATTGTGATGTCACAAAAATGTGACTGACAAGTGCTAACTAAACCCAGAGTAGGGAGGTTTGGGACAGTAACCCCATTTAAATATAAAATTCCCCACAGTTAAAGGGACAGTAAACTGCAGGGGTCACTCAAATTATGAAAGCCCATGAAAAGTATTTCAAGCGAGGCACTGAACTTCCTTGTAGGTGTCAGGAGTCCTGAGAATCGACCAATTAATCAAAACATGGCAGCAGTCATCTTACAGATGTCCGAGGGTATGCTGCATATTGTAAATTACAACTTGTTCCACAGTGACATCCCTGCTGGTCTCATACCAACATACTAAAATGGCAGTAGAATAGGCCCAACAGTCTCACGTTTGCTCGTTTGGTCAGCCCCACCCTGGGAGCTGACCTTGCTGCCCGGCTTCTCCTTCCAGTCCGAATATTCTTGCTGCATTGGATTTTGCTTCCAGAACCCTTCCCTGTGCCCATCCACCCCTCTTGAACCCCTCCACCATCTCTGCCTCAACCAGCCCCTGGGCAGCACATTCCATGGCTCCACCCCTCAGTGGTGTAGCACCTCCTCCTTTCTCCCCGAGATCTCCTCCTCCAGCTTCCACCATGCCTCTAGTTGCACCCCCATTCGGAGCACCCAGATTGCTCCTCCCTATTTACCCTCTTCATGTACCTGAAGACCTCCATCATGTTCCCCAGTCCCTTCTCTCTTCCAATGCGGCAATATTTAGCTCTTGAGCCTCTCCCCATAGGTCCTGTCCAGCAAGCCCCAAATCATTTTGGTTGCCCTCCTCTGGACCCTCTCCAGGAGTTCAATGTCCCTCTTTAAATGTGACCTGCAAAACTGCACGCAGTATTCTAGATGCAGCCTCACAAGCAGTTCTACAGTGGGAGTATCACTTCCCTCCTTCTGGATTACGCATGTCCTTGGTCTCCCCTA
The DNA here is from genome assembly GCA_016271365.2 of Neoceratodus forsteri. Classification (NCBI taxonomy): domain Eukaryota; kingdom Metazoa; phylum Chordata; order Ceratodontiformes; family Ceratodontidae; genus Neoceratodus; species Neoceratodus forsteri. The sequence goes on along the minus strand of CM057458.1, from coordinate 642,597,583 downwards.
TGAAATCACCAAGGTCTCCACTGGAATGAGTGGCACAGTACAGTCTGTGGTTGCTCCCTCTCCGATTCAATGAAATGGCTGCTGCCCCTTGTTTCAATTTACAGATGGCTTAGTTATTCATAACTCAGGACTCCCGACACCTACAGGTAAGCCCCATACCTCATTTGAAAGATCTTTTATAGGCTTTCACGATGATTGATGATGATGAGTGATATGGCTGCCACCACACATTCAGTCACTTCACCACCAGTCTAGCATTGCTTGTAAAGCACTTTGGGATACCGTATATGAAAAGTGCTAAATAAAACTTCTCCTTCCTCCCAGAGTATGCAGTAATGTAACAATACACACCATGTAATATGTTCTTGCTTTATTTCAGTCCAAGCCCAGTTAGTGCAATGCTGGTCATGAGACTCGAGACGAGATACAGCTCGGCTTGCGTTTTATCTGGTGCTGCTCTCACCTTGATTATATACAGGATTCATGGGATGGGAACCAGTGAACACTGTTCATCGTCCGGTCATCATGACGACTTAGTAAACCTTGAGAGCAAAGCTAGAGGGGTTTACAGTTGGCATGACCTTGAGATGGGAAGAGTTTAACTGGTGCCTATCCAGTGTCTTTATAGTGCATGGGTACCAGTTATAATTTGTCCTTATAACATGGGTATGTAGATACTCAAAACCAATACCATGCAATTTTTTTTTTTTTTTTTTTTGAAAAACACACAAAGTGTCTGTAGTGATCGGTCCGTGGGAGTCAGAGACTGAGCTGTACTGCACTTGTTAATCCGAGTGCTGCAGGACAAGACAGAAGTAGCCATATTGAAAGTACACAGAGATGGAAAATCTCCACCCACTCAATGGACAGTCTGCATCAGAAACGTAAACAATGGTAGCATAACAGAAAACACCATGACCACAAAGAGGATAACAGAAGGTTAGTGAGAAAGACAGCTGAAAAAGTGTAACAGTATCACCTGTGACAGCTCATAAAAGAGCAACTGCTGAGAAGTACTAGATCGAACTGGTACCTAGGAGGGTTGAATGTATAGCGACCATGGCACAGTGTAGTAGAAATGAAACACAGAGACCTAGCAGAAGCAAAGCAATGGCGAGGTTATTGTTAGCACACCAGGGCTAGAGAAGAGACTGGGGAGAAGGATTTCAGGAGGAGGGAAACTGAGGCAGATAAGACAGATGAGGGAGAGTGTATAAGACAGAGCAGCGCCGTGGGGAAGTAGCGCATCTGAAGCGAATACTCTGTACCACAGTGCATTTCAAATAACTAATGTCGGAAATGGGAGCAGCGAGGCAGTAGTAGAAATCTACATGAGGAGGTAGTACATGGAGAAGTAGTGAGCGTGTAAGGCGAGGAGATGGAAACATGGAAACAGACTGACAGCAAATAAGGACCACTTGGCCCATCCAGTCTGCCTATTTCCTACCTATTGGATAAGCTGCAGATTCTAGTTAGTTAAGTTAAACAGCCTACATCCTGCAACCCCAACTACAATTGTCTTATGTCTGTGCCATGCATGTTGAATTCCCCACTGTTTTATACCCAACAACCTCCCCAGGAAGGTGGTTCCATGCATCCACCACTCTCCCAGTGAAAAAAAATGTCCTCACATTACCCCCCCTTGAGCCATCCCCTTAAATTGTGCCCCTTGTGCTTAAGTAGGGAGTGTACAGCAAAAGAACAGGTACTGAAAGAACACACAATGAGTTTTGTAACAGATCTGAGGATGAGGGATGCATCTTATAACGTTACAAAGCACAAACAGCTGTATCCAGTGGTCTATAGCAAGTGGCGTTTGTGCCAGTCTCGTTTGGGGTGGGGGGAAGAAAGAGAAGATACAAGAGAACAGTGATGTCAAGATCACAGTGCTGTGACGAACATTTTGCAGGCTGATAGGTATTTTTCAAATGTGAGGAAGCAGTGAGACAGAGAGAGAGAGAGAGAGAGACACACAGAAGGGGTGGGGTGGGAAGAAAGAAAGACACACACACACACACACACACACACACACACACACACACACACACACACACACAGTCAACAGCAGAGAAAATGTCACGAATTAGTTAATTTTTTCAATTCTGGGAAATGGTCTGTGAACAAATGGCTGCAATGGAATTTCCTGAAGTAGTACCTGCAAGAGAGACAAAATAAAGTGCGACATATGGAGGAGAAGTTGTTGATGCTGGCAGTTGGAGAAAGAGGGTGTCAATGTGGAGAGAAGAGGTCAATATCAGAAGAAGTGGTGTCAGATTGGGAACAGTTAGAGATGTCCGAGAGACACGAGACATAGCAGTTCAGAAGTGATTGCAGAATCTTATAGATCACAGAAGAAAGCAGAATGTCAGGGTTATGCATGAGAGAAGGTTGTGTGAAGAAACAGTGAGAGGTACAGAAGCCCAGAACAGTGTGATAGAGAAACCAAGGAAGAAAGGTTAACAAGAACAGCAAAAGCGGCAGTAATGACGCTGAAGAAATAGATCAATTGGAAGAGCATCATTCATATACATATCTGGACTGCCTTGTATGGTATGGGCGCATACACGCCCATTGGCTCTTGCTCTGAACCAATGGGCGTGCAGCCTGCAAACAGTCAGTTGGTGGGCAGCAGGCGGGTGGGGTGCTGCCACCGCTGGCTGATGGGGGCTGGGGTGGGGGGCTTTAACTCTACTGCCGATCGGGCTTCATGTCCACTGGACCACCAGGGATATTGTTCTTTGGGGGGTTGAACTTGTTCTGCCCGCGATCGAGCTAGTGGGGGTGGGAGTTACTACAGTTTTGCCCGTGATCTGGCCAGTCAGGGGGAAGATTACTACGGTTTTGCCCGCGATCAGGCCGGGGTTACTATTATGCCACGATCGTGCTGCGGGGGCACAGGGAAGAAGTGGAGGCCACCCACAGGTGGCAGCTGCTGTGTTGCGCCCTGCAATGCGGCAGCTCACCTGTGGGTGAGCCTCGACTTACTCCTTTTTTGCTCCAAGTTGTACAGGCGCAGGTTGGGGTTGGAAACTCTGCACAGCCCGCTGAATATCTGGTTGTGCAGTTTATGCATGGTTCCTCCCCTCCGTTTGAGCATGCCTTCATTAGCATTGTGCTGTTGCTCAGCATGACTTGAGGCGACATAACGCTCCTGCGAATATAGCGGAATAGTGCAATTTTGAACTAGCGAGCAACCTATTGCGCATGGTGCAACCCTTTTGAATATCCAGCCCACTGCATTTATGTATAGTGTATGTGCAGCTAGTCAGTACAAACATTCCACACAACAGGGGTGGGGCAGAGCCCCCAAAATACAGAAAACAAAACAATGGATCCTGGTACCGACAGCCAAAAGCGTTGGGGGTAGATTCCCAAAAACAAAACTACATCTTAGGAGGACACCATTGCCATCTGTTCATTTTCACTAGCAACGAACATTTGTCTGTCAATAATAGGAAGCAATGTGGCTGCATAACTTTCAACAAAACATAGATACCAAAACCACATCTCACAATGCTCCACAGTTCCGTTACCAAAAGGGTGTGTGGGGCAAGTCTAACAAACAAAAGAGAAACAATTAAGAAAAGTCCAAAAGAAAAGGCTGTGTGTGCAATATTTGTTTGTTAGTTGCAGTGCATTTAAGGAATACAGCACAATTCAATATTACCAGGTTGAGGGCGGCATCACGTTCAAGAGCCCTGGCATTAGGCTCCATGCACATGAGCTACCAGGTTCTGGGGCTCGTGGTAATGGGGAGTAAAGCGAGGAAATACATGGGCAGCAGTAGGATGAAGCCTCTGGGCATGGGTTTGCAAACCCCATATATATTCTGTCTGTCGCCAGATGTGGGCAGCAGTCCACAGTGGAGGATATAAAGCAATATTTTTTTTGGGGGGGAGAAGAGGCCACATTTCAAGGTACAGGACATTTGCTATTTGTCTGCCTTAATCTTCCATTTACAGAAATGAAGTCATACCTCAAATGATCAATATTTAACTATAATCTAAACACGGACATTGAGAACCAAGTGTTTACACATGGAACAAGTAATGTAACATGGCATAAAAAGAAAACGAAATGAAGCACTCAGATAGGTGTAAACACCATGTGGTACAGTAGAAACCATGGTCTAATACCATGGTAGATCATGCTTTGTATTATAATACCTTGGCAATCCACTACAGGCAGAAGCAGTATACAAGTGAAAGAAATATGCAAATAGCTTGCAGGGTGTAGTTGTCCCAAGTTATATTTACCAGAATTTTCCTGGCACAGGGTTTTGACTTTTCAAGACTGTTCTATATTGTGACTACAACAGAAGTTCATGAGTTACTAAGATTGTACATTTAAACTCCACATATACTGTTAATTATGCTGCAGCAATATTTCTGTAGAAGTGAACAGTTACATACTGTTACCATCCCTTCTGATCTACTGCTTTCTAAGCAACTGTGGGTGCAATGCATTGTGGATGACTGAACAACATTATCTGTCCTAGCCTTTTCTTGGTGAATACACAGTGATAAAGATGAGCATGCAGCTTCTATAACCGAAAGCAAAAGTAACAGACACAGAGATAAACAAAGCAAAATGAAGAGGGATACTTCTGTGGGTGAAAAGAAAAATAAATTGAGGGAAAACAAAAGAATTCAAAGAAACAGACTAACAGTAGTAGTCAAAACAAGTATTTGAAACATGAAAGCAGTGAACGTTATGTTGTTCTATGTCCTGCTGAGTTAGGTAGCTTAGAGGAAAAAGTGAAAATAATATTCCATAAAATAGTAGTTGTTCAATAAAGTGTTTTCAGATTGGCTTAATTCAGTACATTTGGAGAAAAGGTGCTTGTGCTACTAGGATTGTGTGATAACCACCTGTTGGTCTGCAAAGGAACTGGAGAAAGAAAACTAAAATGTACCATAGCACACTCCCATCATGCAGTGCAGCCCATATCTTCTAATACAGAGAGAGAAAACCAAAGCACCTAGAATAGAAAGTGAATTGCAAGTTTTTGAAAAGTTGTAAAATATGTTTTGATGTTAGAAAGCTTAAAGCTTGTAATGAAAGTTATTTTAACAGTGAAATAGTAGCCACAATATTTCCAATAAGTGTGTTTCAATTGTTTTCAAGTATATGTACATCATGTTTAATAGCTCAATTTATAGTATTCTGAAAGTAAATCAGTGTGATTGTACTCATTTATTCAAATACTATTAGTCATACACTCATTGCCATGTTACAGGCAGATAAAGCCACTCGAAAGGATGGGTCTACAGTGGAATTAATCCATGGTTGGTTGGTTGGACCCATTAGGCTTTTTAAGCCTCGTGGTCCAACCCCAACCATGGGTAATACCACAATGAACCATGCTTTCTCGTGGCTTAATCCTTGTGTGTTTTCTTGTTTTAATTAAATCATGTCTCAGTTTGTGTACAGAATGACAAGCATAAGCTGTGTTTGTGGAGCACGTTTGGTTGTGTGCTTTTCTGGAAGCCACACACACACACACACACACACACACACACACACACACACACACACACACACACACTACAGTGGAGCACGATTACGTCCTTAACACTCGCTGAAAACTCACCAGGTTCACATGGAAAATAAAACCCCACACGTTGTGCTCCCCACCCGACACCACTACCCTTCTCTTATTTTCACATCAATCAAACACGTGTTTAGCAATAAATATTTAACTGTTTCAGTATCTGTTTGAGGCAGTTTCATTGTGGCTTCTCATTTTCCTCATTCTCCTCTGCCAGTTGCAATGTGCTCCATCAAATTGTTAAATGTGTCATTGATCGAGCGTCCATAGACAGTTCTTATGTTTTATAATATTCTGTGATGTTATTTCTGTGGGGTTATCCGCTCCTCCCCACGCCCCTGGGCAACAAATGCAACTTATCAGTTCACCTGGGGTGGGCGCCCACAGAAGAATATCAGATTACTACAAAACATAAGTATTCACTAACTTTTAATAGCCACAACTTTATGTTCAGTGATATTGTTTGTTTGGAAGGGGCGTGCCAGATTGGAATTTAAAACACACACACACACACACACACACACACACACACACACACACACACACACACACACTGCTTTAAATGTACTTGTTTGCGTTTTCTAATAGTTATTTATGTACAGCACAAGACATTTTCTTATATCTAAGCACTGTGTAGACAGCTACACGATCCATAGTTACTCGGTTCTTGCCTACCATAACTAGCCTAATACACCACTGGTCCAATGTCCTCCACAATCGCTGCATAAGCTGTTGACCTATTACAACCATACTCAAGAGTTCTGTATGCAAACAGCAAAATCACTCCAAATCTCTGGTTCCATGAAGAGAACTGTAACAGAATGCTGCCCATAAATATCAAAGCAAAATACAGTTTCACATTGCTTTTTATTCAGGTACAGTTACATTTAGAGGTATGAATATTGTTTTTGAAATCACAGAACATTATAAACAACTGCAATTAGAAATAATTTCTAGTCTTCTTTAAAGCGCATGCTCTGTGTAGGTAACACCTTTTTCCATGAGGGAGGATGGGGGTGGGGACAGAACAATTTTGAGGGGGTAAAATGAGGCATGTCACCCTTAAATTGGGTACAGTTGAGGAGGTATGCCTGGACTGGAGTGTGACAGTCTGCAGTGCCATCACCTCTTGTCAAAGATTAGCCAGAAACATTTCCCTAATCATTCTGTATTACCTAGCTAAAAGATATTAGGGCATTATATTTATAAAGCCCTGCAGTTTATATGACCCACTTTAAAAGTGTACTCTAGTGGTTACAGGGCATAACAGAACACTGCCCAGCTGAGGAGCATGCAACAGAGGACTCAGAGAGCCTTAAGAGGTAAAGCCTCCTTCCTTCCAGTTTACTTGTGGAGAGGTGTTACCCAGTCAGCGCTGTGTGACTACTGCACCAGCCACTCTCCCACCCAAGCTTGGCTCTACATTTGTTGCTGCAGCTAGGTAATGTGACATGTCATGTGCTCTCTTCAAGTGTCCACTTTCCAATTTGCAGTTTATACTCTGACCACTAGGGGTTGCTGCACTGCCCTTGCTGGTACCACTCCATCCACTTCCCTCATCTCCACTTCTAGTTACAGCTAATATCACTTTCACCTTTCGGTCCAACCTTGTTGGGAGGCAGGCGGCGGCTGCGCTATTTATGTCAAGGAATCTCTCCCGTACTAGCCCTGCCTGCTCCATCCTTGACTCCAGGGCCCAGGCGCTTATGCTGAAACTAACCCTGACCCTTTAAAGGGACCCCTTTATCGGACTACTGCATACGTGCCCCCAGGGACCAAGCATGAGCCATTGCCTCTCTTACAGAATACCTTACCTCTCTACCTCCTTCCGCTGATCAAATTCTGGTGGGTGACTTAAATGTCAACTGGCTCAGCCCTCCTCCTCCTCTACCCGAGACTCCTTTTCTGCAATAGACCTACGCCATCAGATTACCCACCCTACCAGGACTAACCCCAAGAGAGCTCAGTACCCTGCTTGATGTGGTACTCACCAACCGCCCTAATGGATCCCCAATGTACAAGTCCTCCCAGACTCTCTCAGTGATCACTCCCCATTCTATTCCACTGGTCATCCTCAGTCCCCAAACCCATAGCACAGTCCACATGCAGGCGTCCAGTACCTGGTGGACTGAAAACTTAGAAGTTCTGTCCCAAATTGACTGGTCTCCTATACAGGCAACTCCTAACATCAACACAGCTCTCTCCTTTACCCAAACTTTTAATAATTCCTGTGATATTTTTGCCCCAATGTTGACCCACCGTTCTAAAGGCAGAATGCCCCTGGGTAACCCAGCTTTGATCCCCAGCTCAAACATAGGGACAACCTATGGCACCGTGCCATTGAGACTGGCCGGCCCAATGACAGGCGGTTATATGCTGCGCCGAAACAAGTGCACTCAGACCATCAGAAAGGCCAAGTCTGAAAGCACATCGGTCCTCACTCACGGCCCTCATGGGAGAACCCCAGAACCTTCTGGGATAACATTAAACAGTTAAATGGGACTGCACACTCCCCACCCACCCAGATCAACATTAATGGTGTGATCTCCTCAGACCCAGCCCTCATAGCCAACCACCTCAACACCTCATTCCTGACCTTAGCCCTATCCTCCCTACAAATTTTTTGACCCTCGTCCCCAGCACCTGCGTAAAATCTTTCGCGCCCTTATTTTCTCCTCCGCCCGTGTTTCTGCCCAAGAACTTAGGCGCACCTTGTCACTGCCCTCAAGAGTAATAGTACAGGCAGTGACACCTGAATCCGTGTATCCTACGGCTGGTCTTAGACACAGTCCTTACCCGATCACATGCCTCATCAACCACTCTCTTTGCCTGGGGAAGGTTCCAACTGCCTGGAAAGTCGCCACTGTCACCCCTATCTTTAAAGGTGGTGATAGGACTGTGGCTGGAAACTTTGACCGATCTCCATTCTCTCTCTCTCAAGGCCTTGGAAAAGTGGTGGCCTCTCAAATCTCTGACTACCTCTCCACCTACAATGTCCTTTGTCCTGAGCAGCATGGCTTCCGGCGGGCCACAGTACCAACACAGCCCTCCTAGAGTTCTCCAACTTTCTCCACTCCTCCTTAGACACTGGTTCTCTGGCTGGTGCTGTCTTCATTGACCTCTCAGAAAGCTTACGACCGGTCTCCCACCCCTCCTTTTTGATGCCCTTAGTCTCTCTGGTTTTGCTGCTGGGCCCATCTCCTGGTGCACCAGTTATCTATCTGACCGCTCACGGCGTGTAAAATTAATGGGACCTACTCAGACATCTGTCCCATCTTTTCTGGGGTTCCCCAGGGCTCCATTCTGGGCCCTACTATTCTCCTTTACCTTAACACCCTTCACGCTCTTGCTCGAGAACATTCTATTGTGCTGATGATGCAGTCATCTTTGCCTCAAGTCGTAACCCTATTGCCCTCAGGACTCGCTGCAGAAGTCCTTCACTGAACCGAGGGCTGGTTCAAGGAATATAGATTGGTGATAAATCTTAAACAAAAACATGTTCTTCACTCATCCTCAAAAACAAGTCCTGCAACTTCAAACTCCTTATTCATTCTGGGTCCTCTTTCCCCTCGAACAAGTTTGCTCCTGTAAATACCTAGGGATCCATTTTGACCCTCCCTCTCCTTCCATGGCCACATAGCTGCCCTAGCCACTGCCTCAATATCCGATTGGGCATCTTACACTGGTATAAACACTGCCTCCCCGAGGCCTCTTGACTATCGATCACCTCCTCTATCCTGTCCCTAGTGGACTATGGACTGCGGTGTATGGTGCTGCTGATCAGACCTTGCTCCATAAAGTCCTTTTCTCTGAATAAGCCTGCAGGTTAATTACTGGAGCACCTAGGCTGACACACCACCTGTCTACTGTGCGCTAAGGCGCTGGTACTTGATCTTGTGAGCGCCTCAAATATCTGACCTGTACCCTTACAAAAAGACCCTCTTTGGCTATCCCCACCAGGCTTGACCACCACCATCGCCCGCTCTGTCCACTAGTTCATACTCGGACCTCCGGAAACCCTCTCTGTTATCCCTAGAGCTAGGACCTCTCACGGCCAAGAGCCTTCAGCTTTAGAGGCCCCCTCTAGTTCAACACACTCCCCCTCCATCTCCAGGGCTCCAACTATATGGTGCTTCCAAAACTTCATTCACTAACCACCTTATTAACACCCGATGCTGTAATTGCCACTAGTCAAAGCCGTACTCAATACTTATGACAAAGCTTATTACTAAGCTGCTAAGGACAACATAACTCTGGTATTGTTTGCATCAATCCTACCTGTACCAGCTTGTTTGTATCTATGTCTTAAGTTACTGTTATACTATGTGTTGTACTGTTATACTGTGTATTTTCGTTTGTCTTACTGTGACAAGGTACCTTTGTAAATGAGCCTATGGCTCAAAGGTTTTCAAACTGCTGTTTAAATAAAATAAAAATAAGATAAAAATATCAATTCCTGTCCACTAGTAGACACTATAGTTCCCTCCTAATCCCTTTTGCAGCCTGCTCTTGCCACTCTGTGTTCTCTCCTAAGCTCTCACCCTGCTTCTACAACCCTCCCACCCTAAAATGTTGTTTCATTACTATCCTCTGCAGGTCTCAAACCCTGTAATCCCTTACTCCAAAGTCAGCAGCCCTACCACTAAGCCAGCAAATCAGGCCAATATTTCTCTCAGATTCAAAGCTCTTGAGCCTTTTGGTCTCCATACTCAGAAAAATACTCATCTTCTGTCCACTGCAGGTCTCAAACACTGTACCTTGCCACAGAGTCAGCAGCTCTACCATTAAACCAACAGATCAGGCTAATTTATTCTCAGCTTTTGAGGCTCTCAAAGCTTCCGACTCCATGGTCTACTAAAATAATTTTCTTTGGTCCCACAGCAGGCCTCAAACCCTGTACCCGTGCCCCAAAGTCAGCAGCTCTGCCACTGAGCCTACAAGTAAAGCTAATTTCCTTGGTTTGTTTCAGAGCTATTACAGCCTTTTGCCCCCACAAACCACTTTGTTCCGCCTCAGGGCTACCTAGGCACCATGGCTGTTCACTTCCTCTTTATGTGCCTCATCTTCATAACCACCTTGGGTTCACCTCCACCAGCCAGACCTCACCCATGCCCTTTGTGGACTGCACCTTTGCATCTCCAGAATTACCGTTCCCCCCCTTTGTCGCCACCCTGGACCCTGCATCCACCTCAGCTGCCTTCCAACCCCTCTGCCCACCCTGGGCCCCAGATCCATCCCCTCTGTGTCTTCCCAACCCTGCCCCATCCCCTGCTCCACTACATCCTCCCCCTCCTCTCAACGTATTCCCAGTTAGCCAGCTGCCACCCCATGGTCAGAACCTTGGTCTTTCTACTACTCTCTGGTAAAATCCACCCTAATCCAGGTCCTGCCCCCACCAGTCCACCTACCACGTCCTCTGGACTCTGCATTGCCTCTTTGAACATACACAGCCTGCCAAAAAATCTGCAGCGCTCAACATTGAGCCATCCTACACCAACCAGACATCATTGCACTAGTTGAGACCTGGCTCTCTAAATCTACTCCGGCGCCTTTTCTCATTCCCCGGTTACACTATACTGGGAGGACAGATTGGGAAAGCGTGGGGTGGCTGTGCAATCTACATCGAGATTGCATCATTGGCCCATGCTCCCACCCCACAAACTCAAAGACTGAGCACAAGCCCTCACCCTAAAAATCACCCCAGACCCCTCAGGGTCCACTATACCTCAGTCTCTCTCCACATGCCCCTTCCCTGAACCAAAAGTCAGTCATCCCACATCCCTCACCGATTACCCTCTCCACCCTCCCGCTGTTGCTGAACAGACACTGGTAGGGGACCTAATGTCCAACTGGCTTGGCCTTGGCCGCACCAATGAAGGACCGTTATCTACCCTCGATATGGTCAATTAGTTACCCAACCTACTAAACTTCATCCTTCTACTGGTACCAGCACCTCCTGGATATCATCTCTAACCGCCCCCACAAAATCCAGGCTATAAAAGTACTTCCCTGAATCCTAATCGATCACTTTCGCCCATCCTACTCCTATGGACCTCCTCACACCCAAACCACCTTCCAAAGGTGTCCCATGAGAGGTTTAAAAAAAAAAAAAAAAAAAAGACTTCCTGCCCAAATGGACTGGTCCCCCATTATTATAGCCCCCAGCATTGACACTGCACTCTGTTCACACAAGCCTTCACACCAGGCCTGTGACCTCTATGCTCCACTCACCAAACACCACACAAAAGACAAAATGCACTTGGATCACCCCTCCCTACTCCAAAAGCTGAGAGAAAGGACAATCTCTGACACAAAGCTATGGAGTCTGGCAGTTGGCTGTCAGACAATCCTATAATGCCGCACACAACAGATGCACTCGAGCCATCCACGAAGGCCAAAGCAGACCACTATCAGTCGACTCTCACCACCACATGGGATCTGCACAGATCTTCTGGAATAATATCAAACAACAATGGGAAATCGCGCTATCCCCACCTCCTCCCAGCTCTCCATAGATGGCACCAGTTCCACTGACCCACTTACCACAGCAAACTGTCTAAACACCACCTTCATGGATCTCAGCTTTCTTCTCCCCAGTTGTTTCTTTGGCTCTGTGCCTGAATCCAACCACCAACCTACAGCGCCTCATTTCCTCCTGCACAGAAATATCCAGCCATGAAGTCAGTCCATACCTGCAAAAGCAGTAAAACAGCAATAACCCTAGCAATGACCCCCTAGGCGCTGGGCTCCTCCGACTAGTCCTCGATGAGGTCCTAGTCCCTCTAATAGACCTACTCAAATCCCTCTGCCTGGGGCAACTCCCAGTGCCTGGAAAACAGCAGTCGTTACCCCAATTCATAAAGTGGTGACAAATCCTTGCCCAGCAACTATGATCCATTCCATCCCCCAAAAGCTTTAGAAAAGTGGTTGCCACTCAGCTCACTGAATACCTAGCCAAAGTATGACATACTATGCCCAGGGCAGCATGGCTTCGTTCAGGCCATAGCACTACCACAGCCCTCCTAGAATTCACCAACTTCCTACACTCCTCCCTAGACTCCGGTAACATTGCTGGAGCTGTGTTCATAGACCTTTCAAGGCCTTCAACACACTTAGCCATCCTCTACTTCTAGACTCCCTATGCCAACTTGGTTTCTCCACAGGCCCCTGGCACAGTGTGCCAGTTACCTCTCCTCCCGGTCCCAATCGTCAAAATAAACTGAACTCTATCCAACACTACCTGTCTGCTCCAGGGTGGCCCAAGTCTCCATCCTGGGTCCACTCTTCACCCTCTACCCTAGCTCCTTGCGAAAGTCCATGCTGGGCTATGGACTCAAACTGCTCCTGCAGAAATTGCCAAGCTATCTCTCTTCCCTTATTAGTATCACATAGTGCATACTCGTTAAGAAAATCTGACTTTATTATAGCTTGCCATACCAAGGACTGGACTTCCTTTAGTAAAGCGTGCTATTTCATATGCCCTTCCTCCATTTGGAACCAATTACAAACCGTACTGAAACTAACTAACACAGTTTCAATAAACTTCTACAAAATCGCTAAGTTCAGCCAAAATAAAAGACACCTGTAACTGTCATTAAGTCTCTTCCTTCCCCATGTGTGCCATATTTATCCACTGGTAAGGTATAATTGATTTGTCATATTAACCGCTTTCCTTCCTTCTACTCCTGCCTTTATCTTTGCTTACGCTCCACTGCTACTCTATCAAATCTCTCCTCCCTCCCATATCAGTTGTAGACTTGTTTGTTCTAGCTGCCAAAATACTGTATATTTAATTTGATTAAATCAAATCACACAGTCATTATGTTTCATTTATCAGTATGCGACCTATAAATCGGCTTCCCTGTCTCATATCAATGTTTACCACCTGCGGTCACCCTATGTGGTACCCTTGTATGTATATCCAGCCTGTATCATGTGATGTATTTCATGTATATACTGTTATTACCCATCTGTGTTTTGTACTTTAAGGCCTGGATATTCAAAGGTTGGCGATGCTTGCCAACCCAATCATCCTGCAGATATTCAGAAGGGCCAGTTGCGCCCCGAAAACATGCTGAGCAACAGCGCAATGGAAATGAAGGGATGCGCAGCGAAGGCGGGTCAACATGAAAAGTGCTAATGCGATAATTTGAACACTTGCGCAATGCGCAAGGTAGCTCAACCGAGGATCGCAGTACCAGATGTGAGCCAAAATAAAAAGGCTCAAGGAGCAGCGCAAGAACCCCAGCAGGCCGCAAACTGGGGAGAGACAGAGAGAGAGAGAGAGAGAGAGAGAGAGAGCAGGAGCAGGAAGGGCAGAGAGGACAGTGGGTCCTGGAGGACAGAGAGGCCAGTGGGGGTGCCCGGTGCAGTGGAAGCAGCAGTGGGGTAACACAGAACAGCAGCTGGGGGGCCAGAAGTCAGGAGATGGACAGTGTCAGCTTCCACATGGAAGCTGTAATGAGGGGGTGAGACAGCATGCTGCAGGGGCGTGGCCGCAGAGGAGCCGTCGGCGGTATGCCCCGACAGGCGATGTCGTGCCCGCATCAACCGAGCTGTACACAGGCGTCGAGATTGTGGGCGGTACCGCCTGAACAGGGCAATACTGAGACGGCTCAGTGAGCTGTGCAGTGATGTGATGCAGGCACCCTCACGACGGAGTCATGCTCTGTCCGTGGAGACCAAGGTGACAGCCTGCATGTGCCTGCTCGCCACGGGCACCTTCAGAGGCCGACAGGGGACACCACAGGCATTACACAGTCGACCCGTCATGCATCCTCACCCAATTCCTCAGCGCTGCTGCCTCATGCTGCGGAGTACATCCATTTCCCCAGCACGCGTGCAGGCGTACAGCAAACATGCAGAGTTCCACAGGGTAGCAATATGCCTGGCGTGCTGAGGGGCCATAGACTGCACCCATGGCCATTCGCCGCCACCTGGCCCCGATGGCCCAAGCCTATCGGAACCGAAAGGGCTTTTCTAGTGTCAACTGCCAGGTGGTGTGTGATGCCACTGGGCGCATCATCAATGTCTGTGCCACACACCCTGGCGGAGCACATGCGCCTTCATATGGCACCAATCTGCACTGTGCCATCGATTCGAAGTGGGAACATCCCCGCAGGTCATCTAGTGGGTGAAGTACACATGTATGGAATGCAAACTCTGTGCAAGGGTGGAATGACACAAGTGCCATGGTAGTGGCACACAAGGATATGGGCAATATGGACCTGACCTGACACTGATCTCCATCTCCACACAGGTGACTGTGGATACCCTCCGTCCTGGCTGCTCACCATGCCGGCCCCACGACCCTGGCGCAGCACAGTTTCAATGAGGCCACATGCCGCATTACGAACATCATAGGCGGGTGTTTGGGATGCTCAAGGCACGCTTCCGTGCCTGGACACCTCGGTGAGGAGCCCTACAGTACAACCCCAAAAGGCCTGTGGGATATTTCTGGCCTGTTGCATCCTGCACAACATGGCCAAAGACCATGAGGATAACCGTACAGGTCAAGAGGGGACAGCCGATCAGGGGCGCCAGTGGCGCCAGTGATGTGGGTGATGAGCCGCCCCCTGAGACGGAGGGACCCCCGACTGACACGGCAGGCCCAGCTGCACTGGGACACATTGCAGTGAGAGCACCACGCACAACACAGGTAAGTCAAGGGGACATGTGCAGGCAACACTGTCCATGCGCAAACCACAGGCACACAGGGGAACACACCGTGCATGAAGGTCAGGGAGTTGAAGGGTCAAGGCATACCAACACACCATCAGAGAGGTGAGCACTCATATGGACACACACACACACACACACACACACACACACACACACACACACACGGCAGCATACAGGGCAGCAGCACAGCACTACGAAATGACATCGCCAACACACAGCACCACCAACCACCCCACCACCTGGACTGTCACGCACGTGTGTCAGGACCTGGGCAAACCTTGCACCTTGGTGTACAGTGCAATGCAGGCATCATCATCCACACGCACCTGTGGACAGCAGTTGGGAGAGTGCAGGTGGTCCGTGTGTCAGCTAGTGAGACAGAGCACCCAGCAGTGCACTGCCCACCATGACACACATTGCAAACAGGGCAGCACCAGACAGGGCCTGCACTGGGAGACAGCTCAGTCAGGGAGCACTGTCCCGCCCCACGGATGCGTGGTGGCCGGCCCGCCGTAACCTAGCAGCACTGGCAGGCTGAGCAGGGGCCACATCGGGTGGTGCTAGTGCACCACCAGGGGTCCCAGTGCGCGACCGCGACCTTGCCCGCACAGGGTCTGCATCCCGCAACAAACTTGCAGGGGTGCTCGGGATGCCCACAGCAGAACCGGTGTCGACAGGCCTGGTGTCGCACGCGACGCCGGAACGGGAGTGGAGAGCGCACTGTGGGGTGTGTGGTACAGGGCACCTGACAGTGTGCCATGCGTCGCGACAGAGACCACTGCCTGGGTCAGCCTGTCAATGGCAGCGGTCACATCCGTCCGCGATAGGACCAGCTCGGCTCGGTCGAGCACACTCCTGCCATGCCGCTCCACAGACACAGACAGTGCCTCCACGGACCTTGCAACCGCCCCTGCAGCTGGACCGACTCCTGCAGCAGGCAGGTGTGCGCGTCAATGGATACTGTGCCCCAATGGCATCGTGACCCCAGGGTGTGGGCGGTCCTGGTGCACAGCACCCCTTGAGGTGGCGCTGTTCGCCAGGACCAGGTATGGCGGATGTAAGGGCGGTGGACAAGTGCCACTGCTTGGCGCTGTCCCCCAGGCCTGGTGTGCAACTGCTGCTGCCGCCTCCAACTGCTGAGCCCCCAGGTCCACCTGTTCAACCCCTGTGCTGTCAACAGTGCCAGACACCCTGCTCAGCCACCGATGCTGCCCCACCGGTGCCGACAGGCACAGCCTGTGACTGTCCCAGCATGCTGGTACACAGGTGTGGAGCAGGATGGCCCAGGGACACGTGCTGGCCTGCCATGTGTCCGTCGTGGGACACACCTAACACTGGCCATTGCAGGCCTGCTATCATCAATAGTGCGGTCGTGCCACTGTCATAGGCACAGCATGCTGGCATACCTGCATGCCAGACTGCTGTGACACAGGCTGTGCACCCCTGCACCCGTGATCACTGCCGCCGGAGTTGTTGGGCCAGCCTGCATGCGCTGCAGTGCCTGCAGGCTGCTGGCGGAGGTGGATGGTCCTCCTCCAGGTCCAGCAGGTCTGCCTCACTGTCAGCACCCACCACCACCACTGTCTCCTGCAGACGAACAGGATCTGAAACAGAAAGAGAGTACATGTGAGTGCATGTGAACAACACCCCCCCACAACATCACCATGTCATACGTGCAGTGATGGGCTTCCACCTGTCTGGAATCCTCCGCCGGAACACCAGCAATGGCACTCTGCTGCATGGCCGCGACCAGTGTCTCCTCAGTCGGGTCAGCTGCAACACCACTGGTGGTCCCCACCAGTGGCACGCGTGCCACCCTGAAGGCTGCCACCTTCTCCTTCAGCCTCCTGCGGTCAGTCCCCATCTTTTCCGGCATTCCAGCACGGGCTGGTGGCTTCCGTGCAGGTTGGACGGCCAGAGCTACCCCTCCCATGCAGCTGCAGGCTGCTGAGGGTGCCTCCGCCCACTCAAAGTGGCTCATCCTCCAGGTAGGCCTGGAAGAGGGCCTCAGTCTCTGCTGTGGTGAAGTTCGGCCTCCTCCTCCCGCCCGTCCACAGCCTCAGCCTGGTTCCCGTCAGTCATGGTGATCTGTATGGGTGGAAGTGGACACCTGTCACTGTGCAGTCCACAGCATTTCCCCATGAGCATAGCTGCCGGTTGGGGGGCAGAAGCCCCCCTTTCCTCTCCGCATGGCAGATACTGATGGAAAGGGTACCCTCTGCCCCTTTCTAAGTGCCCTCATCATGCTCAGCCCCTCAACCTATATCATCCTCCAGCACCCCTGCCCATGAGCATTGTCCTGAGCATCACACAGCATGTAACTCACCTCTCACCTGCAACAACCAAATCTGGCCGCCACAACCCAGTGTCGCATATTTATAGCGCAACACATGCAAATGAGGTGTGGCGCAACTTTAATGACATGCTAATCGCGCCACTGCGCCTTTGAATAGCTTGATCGACTGATTTGCATATGTCGGTTGAATATCGGCGTATTTGCGCTAGCGCAACTACGGAAGGTCCGCCGAGCCGATGGCGCATGTTTGTGGCTGTGTGCTACACTGCATTGCGCATGCCCAGACATGTTAAGCATGCGTCTATCGCTGCAGACCTGCTAGCGCGACAGGCGATTCGGCCATAGCCACCATTGTGCCAGTGGCGCTACAGCACTGGGCACTATATGGCTGTGGCACTTCTGCGCGATAGTCCACTGTGGCACTGGTGCTCTGCTAGCAGTCGCGCAGGATCCCTATACATCTATGGCGCTGTGCGTAGCCTTGCGTCATTGCCGTGACCTTGTGTATGCCCTCTGACCCTGGCGCTGTTGACATGCCATGTATGCGTCCCTGTTGCGCTGTCTGGTGACAGCGCCATGTAAAATGACGGCGCTATTCCGAACAGCAGCGATTGGAGCCTATGCTGGTCTATTGTGCAACAACTCCACGTGGTCACAGCGCAGCGGGCGCCATATCGCCTGCTGTAAAGTTGGTGCCATGGCTGGGAGGAGGGCGGTGTCCTGGAGCCCGCGCAAGTGGCCAACCTGGTGGCCCTAGTGGAGCCCACTGTGAGGCACTGTATGGTGAGGCCCCCTCACCATGCCTAGAACCCATGTGTGGCAAGCAAGTGGCCACTGACCTGGTGGGGTCACTGGCGGGCCGTCTGCTGAGCAGTGCGGCACCGTGCAGTGACCTCCGCCAGAGGAAGCGGACCTGCTGCGCGGCTGCGTTCACGTGCCAGGCGGGGCCTGGTGCCTGAAGCCCGTGAGTGTACCATCTATGCACCTATATTCTCTGTAGGGTGTGTGTGCTTGGGTGGCTGTGCATAGGTGTGTCACTGTGTGCAGCTGTGCGATGGATGGTTATGGCTGTGTGGCAGGCACTCTCACTGGGGCAGGGGCACTCTGCTTTTGAGTCACACTGATGTTTGTCTCACCATATGTCTCCCACAGGCGGATTGTGAGGACACCCGACCGCCGTGATGTGGGCCATGCCAGGGCCGGTGCCACAGGATGTCATGCCACAGCAGCAGCAGCAGACCGAGCTGCTGGAGGAGTGTATCATTACGTCATGGATGCTATTGCATGCTGGGGGCAAGACCACCAACCACGCTGGACACAACGAAAGGGGAGGTCATAGTTCCACTATACGAAACACTAGTGAGTCCCACACTGGGGTACAGTGTACAGTTCGGTGACCATACCTGCGTATGGACATGGACTGGGTGGAGGGTTCACAGGAGGCGACATGGATGGTGCATGGATTGCATCACAAGTCCTATGCAGACAGGTTGACGGAACTGAACGTGTACTCCTGGAGGAGGAGGGTGTGGGGATATGATGGGGACATACAAGTATTGTACAGGGGAGGAACAGAGTGCAGGAAAACAATATTTGTAAGCGTAAAGGATGTTCCAGGTCTAGAGGGCATGGGATGCAGTTGGAGGGGCTCGTTTAGAGGTAACATGGGAAGGTATTTCTTCACAGAATGGTGGTGGACAAGTGGAACACCCTGCCAGAGGATGTGGTGGGGGCTGACTTGGTTACAGGATTTATGTATGCGTGGGTTAGCCATGAAGAATTCTGGAGGTCAGGGTGAGGGAACGGACTTATAGGACAACAGAGTGAACGTACAAGGCCAAATGGCCAGACTGGGTGTCCCATAGGCCCTTATCAGCAGACACTGTCTATGTATCCATGTATGTAGGCATGACACAGGTGACCTGCATCACAGTGCAGCATCACGACACGCCTGTGTATGCATCACAGGTGGTCCAGGCATGCACTGGGCACATAGCTGTGTAACTGGCATCGCTGCGTTGCCACATCACTTGACAGCCTAGTTTGTACTGTGATTGGCGTGGGCAGTGTGTGTGGGCAGTGGTGCGCATAGCTGGTGCCGCCTGTTTGTGATGGCCATGTGCATGTTCACTGTGGGTGGGTGCATGCCATCACAGGTGCAGGACATTGGGTTATATGGGTTGCAGGTTGGGTGGTGTTCAGGGTTGTGGTCAGTCTCAGCCATTGACTGTGTTCCCATTTTCCTGGGCCTCGGGTGCTGAGACACATGCAGCAGGATCTGCGGCGCTGACCCAGGTCGGGACTTGACAGCAGAGACTCCTGCAGGCATGCTGCGCCAGGGTGAACGGTGGAGGCGGCACAGAAGGGGCGCCAGCAGAGGGAAGACCAGGAGCCAGCTGGGCCGTAGCCCACATTCGTTCCCACTTCTCCCATCCCTTTCACCCTGCCTTCCCTCTCCAAGTTTTTATTCCTCCCCTTGAGCACCCTGCCTTTTACCCGTTTCCCCCCACCTTGTACATAGTTTCAGCTGTTATTGTTTATCTGTTGTTTTTGAAATATACATTTCTATTTTGATACAACTGCTGTGTTGGTGTCTGCTTTGCAACTGGCTATGGGTGCTCCGTTGCAGGGGTGTACATGCCATCTGGGCTGCTATGGTCCTGGTGTGTGTGTGTGTGTGTGTGTGTGTGTGTGTGTGTGTGTGTGTGTGTCCATGGGAGGTATCACCAGCATAGCATTGCCTTTCTGTTGCTCTTGCCATCTGCTGCCACCACTGCTGGGTGCACAGGGTGGGTCTGGCTGGTATGCTTCTCTGCAGCATGGGTTGGACGTGTGCACGGGGTGCATGGTGTTTCCTGCAGTGCCTGTCACTGCACATGCCGGTGTCTTGGGGGCACGGTGCCGTTGTGCTGTGCGTGCATGGGGGACTGATGTGCACTGTGGTTGTCAACCCCTGTGTGTGGCACTCTCTGCCTGCCAGTGGTTGTGCTGGGTGTCATGGCTCTGCTATGCTTTAGTTGGCTTGTCCCCATGGGCACGTGGATCATCCGTCCCACCCCAGTGATGCTGTGCTTGGGGTGTGCCAGTGTGGTGTGGGTTCTGCAGTGAGTTCCTGTGCCCATGTGTGGCATGGCTGGCGGTGGGCCCCAGCCTGCCTCCCTGGATGTGCAGTTCCATTGCTCTGGGGGGCTGTGCTGCGCTATGGCAGCTCTGCAATGCTCAGCTGAGCTTCCATGGTTGCGCCATAGCGCAGCATTTTGGCTCAACTTCTCCTTCCTGGTTGTGCGATGGCACAGTATGTGCGATATTGAGGGCGTTGGTTGCTTCGCAATTTGCTCTGCTCCATGTTTGAATATCGCACCTGTTGCGATTTGCGCAACTGGTTTCGCTTGCTCCTACTGTTGTGCCAGTTTTCAGCGCAGTTTGAATATCCAGGCCTATGTTTATGTCACAGGACCTCCTTGTGAATCAGCTTGCTCAATGGAGTTTTCCTGCAATAAACTTGAACTTGAAAAAACTTGAAAGACCTGCTCCGAAAATTTTTACTGTATGCAGATGACGCAATGCTCTATGCCTCGCATCATAAACCCACTACCCTCCAGGGACTCCCTCCAACATGCCTTCTTCCAGGCGAAACATGGTTCAGGACCGTAGACTGGTCATAAACCTGAAAGACACAAAATCTATTTTCTCCCACCACCAAAACAAAGTGAAAAGTGCACCTCCTCATCCTCCCCAGCACCCAAAACCCCTTGAACAGATATCCATCTACAAATATCTTGGACTTACCTCTACTCTGCCCTTACTTCCATGACCACATAAACACCCTAGCGGCGCCATACCAATACTTGAATTGGACTCCTTTACCAGCACAGGGACTGCCTCCCTCCTGATGCCCTTAGGCTTACCATTACTTCCTCAATACTGTCCTTAGTGGACTATAGGCTCCTGTGTATGGGGCAGCAGATAATTCCGCACTCCAGAAAATTCAGGTCTCCCTCAACAAGGCTCCTAACTGGTGCCCCTAGGCTCATCCGCACCTGCTCCCTCTATTCCTCTGCCAATCTTCTCAACCTCAATGAAAGACTCACTACCAGACCTGCCTATTCACCAAGAAAATCCTGCTTGGTCACTCCCTCCTGGGGTCACCACCTCTCTCTCTCCTGCCACCCCTTTATCTCCACCCACAACTCGGACAAAGCTATACTGGTAGTACCCAGGGTAAAACCTCCCTTGCCCAGAGATCCTGCTACTACAGGGCCCCTGCTTGGTTTAATGCACCCCAGCCACCATCACTAGCACACCCAAGATTGCCAAATTTCAAAGTTGCTCTCTGAAACCACCTCCTCAATGTCCGTTCCTGTAACTGCAACTAGCTCTGTGCCCTCATGCCTGCAATGACCCAAACCTCTGACAAAGTCCATTATGGACTGCAACCTCGTACAACAATGTCTGACCCATAATTATGATTGACTATACTGTAACGCATGCTCGCTCATGTTAATGTTCTTCTGCTATGCTTATGTAAATATCTGTATCCAAACTGTATATAGTGTCTGAACAATGTCTAACCCACATATGATGGCTATTTCCTTTCTAATAGGTACCCTGTCCGTTTTTATTCTGACCTCCATGTGACGAGGTACCTTTGTAAATGAGCCGTTTGGCTCAAAGATTGTAAATCCGATATTTCAAATAAATAACCTCACTAGAGCTACCTTTATTCATGGTGTGTGTGACCCAGGAGAAATAACTCACTTAACTTTCCAGAAACTGGGGCCACCACCCAGCTATAAAAACAGGTCTAACCCACTCATATGAAATGCTTCATCACAGCTAGACCAAAATTATCTTAAAAATACTGAACTGAAATGGGTCAGTAGGGAAAGCGGGAAGAAAAAAACTGAACAAGAGAAACTGACAGAGACATTCAGTGATTAGTAGGTCCCCGTTCTTTTACAAAGGGCTACATTACCCCCCCTCTCCTCCAAAATAAAGGTATCCAAGGAGAAAATACAGGCTGAGTCATTTCTCAGAATTAAAAACCCACTGGCCTTCAAATAGAGCAAATGGCAAAAATGTGGAGCACTTTTTTATTTTAAAGAACATCATGTCTTTAAATGCTGGGTTCCACATAGTGTCAAGGAATCTTTCTGTCAAGTGAATTCAATGATTTAGTAGTTTGCGAGTCTAGAAATGGCTCTAAAAATAGTTAAAATAGCGGTAAACCTTTCCAAAGTTAGGGTCAATTTTGAGTGTTGGAAAAAAAAATCATAGCGCTATGCGGAATTCATAGCAGTTGAAAAGTATGGGCCGAGTTTTCGGTTAACCCTCACCCACCTATATGAACCGATAAATCCTCAAGTCACAGGCCAATCCACCTTGAACGGCTAGGTACATCCAGTGACGAAAGTGAACAGGAACTCGATTTCTGTACCTTTTGCAGCAGGAACGAAGTTCTTGTACTTCTTCCACTGACACTGAAATTGTTGCAGCAACATAATGACAGTTTCTGGTCCTGAAATCAGGGTTTCCATAACATCATTTGACTTGTGCAACAGTACTAGTTTTGCTAGAAATACTTCAGTGTCTAACTGCATCTACTAGCGGCTATGCAGATGGACAGCTGCGTCAAGAAGCGTCTTTCTGAGTGAGGATCTTCATTCTACATTTCGCATTTGCCAGGGCCGGAGTTCCTGTACTTCTTGTCTACCAGTTTCACCACTTGGTACATCCGAGAAAAAAAAAAAAATGTTCTGGCGCGTCTCGGTTAGGTTTCCAACTTATGACAAATGCAAAATATCTTACCTTGCGCCCAGGACGGGTTTTCGTCTGGTCTAGGCTGAAGACAAAAGTCAAGCGGTTTCTCGGAGTAGTTGTAGTAAAGGCGCCGCCGGCATGATACAGGTCGTACTCCCGGGTCACCGGCTGATATGGAATGCCGGCGGAGTGTAGTAGTTGTACCTACCGACACAGTTTGACACATACTCCTCAGGCGGATAAGAAAAATAAACGTTGCCGAAAGATTTTGAGACATTTTTACTCCACTAATAACTCCAGACCAGTTAGTCTGTTGGAACTTTTAACCTAGAATTTAAACTAACCAGATCAGCAAGTGAAGTCTTTATGCTGATCGAAATCGAGTCAAACTGAAGGAAACAGCAGCTGCCCTAATTTATGTGCCACTTAGCTCTGAACCCTCCGGGGAGGGAGGTTTCCAACTAGTTTTGCTTTATTTCGTCCTTTATTATTGAAATTGGTCACATGTTCGCAGTGATAACTTGTCTTGGTTCACTAGTTGCAGGTGAGAAGAGAGGTGTTAAATATTCAAGCGTCTCCAGCAAGTGCCCCATACAAATGCAATGAGTTCATTTTTGCATGTTTCTGTAACAGTGGGTCTCTAACCTCTGGGAGAGAACATGATTCTGACTAAAAAAAGGCTTCAAACTTTAACTAAACTTGAAGTAGTTCAGCGTATGTAACCAGTGATGAAAGTGAACAGGAATGCACAGTTCCTGTTTCTTTTTGCAACAGGAATGGAGTTCTGTACTTCTTCCAAGTTCCCACTAACACTGGAGCTGAAGTAACCAGCAACATAATGGCAGTTTCTGGGCATGTGACCTGAAATCAGGGTTTCATAACAACATTTGAATTGTACAACAATGCTATTTTCTTAGAAATACTTCAATATCTCTAACTGAATCTACTAGTATCTAAAGAGATAGATGTGTCTTGACACAGCTATCCTTCAGATTGAGGATCTTCCTTCTGCATTTCGTATTTGCCAATGCCTGAGTTCTTGTATTTCTGAGGCCAGATATTCGGACTGTGCCTGGCAGTGGCATGGAGTGGGGCTAGGCGCAACTGAAATGCGCTGGGACCAGGATAGGGTGATATTCAAGGTGACGGACAAAGGCGCATCTCCATTGAATATGGCACAGGATGCACCTGGCGCAAGAGCAATGTACCAGCACATTCCCAAACAGGGAGGACCAGGAATGCTCCAGCGCAAATGCAGATGTGCTGTGAAGCACCACCCGTGATATTCAGAGTTGGGCATGCAAATGGGGCCATAATATATGCATTGCGCACATGGGGCCATTAGCATGCCATTATAACTCATTTGCATCGTTGCTGCAGGGCAGCTCGGCGAAATCGCCTGGCACCCTACGGAGTTGCCAGCAGTAGTAGCTGAATACCTGGTGGTCAGTTCCCCCTCGTGTGCCCGATCGCGGGCAGTAGTAAATAACAACCCTACCTGGTGGTCTAGTGGCCCCCCTGGGTTAAGCACGATCACTGGCGGTAGAGTTTGAGAACCCGTACTGGTGGTCTAGTGGTGCCCCCTCCTTTATGCCTGATCGCGGGCATCGGTGAACAAACCCCATCACCTGGTGGTCCAGTGGTCCCCTCCTATCCCACCCACGGAGACCCAGCCACCCAGCTCCCCCCCCATCGCCAGTAGGCGGCTACTTACCCGCATACTGCCTGGCTGCCTACCAAATGACAGCTTACTGTCTGACCTGTAAGCCTATTGGACAACAGTGTGGCCCAATGGGCTTGCAGACCATACTGTACTACACTGGCACAAATATGTGAATGAGCGCTGTCATTTGGCTGGTGGGCAACCGGGCAGTATGCAGGAGGGGTGCAGCCCCTGCTGATGATGGGGGAGCTGAATGGCTGGGTCCTCCATGGAGGGGGGACCACTGGGCCACCAGGTGATGGAGTTTGTACCACGGATGCTCGTGGATCGGGTGTAAAGGAGGGGGGGGGCACCACAGGACCACCAGGTACAGGGTTCTCTGACTCTACCACCCTCGATGGGGCTTAATGGAGGGGAGTGGATCACTGGACCACCAGGTAGAATGTGTCTATCACATGCCTGCAATCGGGTGACTCGGGAAGGAGGGAGACACCACTGGACCACCGGG
This sequence comes from Neoceratodus forsteri, assembly GCA_016271365.2. NCBI lineage: Eukaryota > Metazoa > Chordata > Ceratodontiformes > Ceratodontidae > Neoceratodus > Neoceratodus forsteri. Next base: position 642,572,124 of record CM057458.1, on the reverse strand, counting down.
TGGTGGGTTTATAATACTGCTTCCCGCAATCGGTCATACGGGAGGGTGGGGAGCACATTGGGCAACGGGAGGTGTGGGTGCTTGTGGACTGTGTCCCTGTTGGGTGGGTGGCCACCACAGCTGGCGGGTGATGTGTTGCGCCTGCAATACAGTAGCCCACCTGTGGTGGCCTGGCTTTGAGTGTTTTTCTCCTGGCTCAACTTTGGAGTCCCTGTGTGCGGTGCAACTCAGGGTTGTGCCTGCATGTCGCGCGCATTCCGGCCTGAATATCAGGATGTGCGCGTAATGCATGGGCATGCCCCTGCATTTGTGCCGCATACATTCCGTTGTTCCCAGGTGCATTGGCTCTTGCCCTGCACCAGGCAGCCTTTTGAATAGCCGCACATTACAAGCCAGTAACTCCATTGCGCCCAGGCACAAGCCCTTTGAATATCTGCTCTTGTCTACCACTTGCACCACTGTATAACCCCTCCTCCACTTATTTTCTACAGTGGAAGGTTTCTAATAATTTAGCAGATTTACAGATTATTTACTCGCTCCTGCATGAGAATTTCTGGGGACTTCCTCAAGCAGGCAGCAGCTTTCAGTCCAGGCACAGATCACATCTCCAGAACCCCCCGGTCTAGGAGTTTTAGATGGAATTGCAGTCTCTGAAAAGGGAGGGGTACTATCTCGATTGGCAGCACATAGGAGTGCACAAAACACAGTACCTTATTTTTGAAGATTAGGGATCCCACAGGTGACTGCACAATCTCCATCACAGCGCAGGCAAGCTGGTACTCTCTGTCACAAACCCTCAGCAGGTCAGCCCTCTACTCCCAAAGTGCCATCCTCCAGTGCAGTCTTGTGAACAGTTAACAGAACAAGGGAACTCTCTTGTCTGTTTTTGTGGGTTCAAGTCAACCTCTGGTCTCAAGTTCTGGAGGGATTCAAACTGTGAACCTCTTGCTAAGCGTACCCAATGCACAGGCTCAGATAATTCTGTCTTGGGGCCAGATATCTTTGCCTATGGGCACCTAACCAGGTGTACAGAAATGAACCCTTAAAAACTGTAATAAAAGACCTCAGATTTAAAATGCTTACCTGTTTCCAGTTTGGTATCACCATTCAGGCTTATATTCGGTGTCTGCTTTAACTATATATACTGTATTTGTAAAGGAAAGAAATCAAAGACAGACCAAGTAAGCTCTAAAATAGAGTTTTACTACGATAGATAAAAATATGTAACACATAAATTACAGAACTGTTATATCACAAGACATATAAATCTGTTAAACAAAACAGGTTTTAATAGTGCAATTCCTACTACAGTACTTAGATTTTCTCTTTCTGTAAATATCTGTTTAAAGTGCTTACAGATGTTTCTTTGTCAGAGTCTAGATAGAAGTGTGTCTGTGAAGTAAAACAGAATATTCCTTAAAGAAAACTGTATTTGCCAACTCCTTTGTGTGAGGTCACCTAGCTCCTCCTTTGTCAGAATATATAAAAATATATCTATACAAAAACAGGATGTATTTTCCAAGTATTAAATTCTGCAACCTCAGCATAACTCATGTTGTTCAAATGAATCTTTTTGATCTTATGATAAGCTTTCCTTCCAGGACATGAAAGCATCTTTTATGACTTTGCACTAAACGTCACAACCTGCTCTTCTTCCTCTAAGTGTTATCAACGTTTATGATTTTCCCTCTTAGCAACTACAGCTATAATTAACTGAGTTAAAGTCTGTAATTAGCTTGGACCTTCCAGGTAACACCTTGTGTCTAAAACCTGTGTGTGTGTGTGTCATCTCACATGCTGTTTCAGCATTTCTTAAGAGAAACAGTCCTTAACCCATTTTTATATTACAAAAATGATAGAGTGATCAGAACCAGCTGTCCAAGTGTCACAATTCCTCCCACCTAGACTGAATTTGGGGATCTATCCCTGCATGGGTTGAGCTTCCCAAATCAGTTCCTCCTCATAGACCCTAGACAGCCCATCTGAGTTATAATTTTGGCTCCAGCCCTATGTACGATTGTCATATCATACTCTTGCAAAGCAAGACTCCATCTTAGCAATCTACCATTGTTCTTTCCCATCTCGTCAGCCAAACCAGGGGTTGTGGTCAGTCTGCACCACAAAATGCTGCCCATATAAGTATGGCTGTAATTTTTAGGGCTCACACTATGGCAAGACACTCCTTTTCCACCATGGAGTATGCTTGCTCCTGGGAACTAACTTCTTACTCAGGTACACTACTGGGTGATCTGTCCCTTGGCTGGATGTCTGACTCAGTACTGCCCCAATACCCATGTCTGAGGGTCAGTCTGAACTATTAAGGTTTTGCTATAGTCAGGACTTGTCACAACAGGAGCACTGCACAGTGCCTCCTTTAATTTGGAAAAGGCTTCCTCACAGACTGGGCCCCAGGTAATTTTCTTGGGCATCCTTTTCTTTGTCAGGTCAGATAGGGAGCAACCAGGGTACTGTAATTGGGTACAAATTTTCTGTAGTACCCTGCTGTCCCTAGAAAACTCCTGACCTGCTTCTGGTCTGGGCCGTGCCTGGATTACCTCTATTTATATTTGGTTAGGATGGAGCTGTCCCTGGCCTACCACATGCCCGAGGTATGCCACCTCTCATGGCCACCTGGCACTTCTCGGCTTTGACAGTGAGCCAGGCCTCTGTATCCTGCCCAGCACTTCCCTAAGGTGGGATAGGTGTTCCTCCCAGCTGGTACTAAAGATGGCAGTGTCATCCAGGTACACCACGTACTCCTCAGCACCATTTAACAGCTAGTTCACCAACCTTTGGAATGTGGCCAGGCGTTCCTCATTCGAAAGGCATTACTTTAAACTCAAATAAGCCTATCGGAGTGATGAAGGCCGACCTAGCCCTAGCTCTGTCTGTCAGCTCTACCTGCCAATACCCCTCGGTCAGGTCAATAGTCATAAGGTGAGGTCGCCCCTAACTTGTCCAATAGTTCGTCCGTCAGGGCATTGGTGGGCGCCTGACTTCGTGACTGCATTCAGTCCACGATAGTCCACACAGAAATGAGTAGAGTCATCTGGCTTAGGCACAAGGACTACGGGGAGGCCCAGGGCTGTGGGATCTCTTGATTACCCCTAAATCCAGCATCTCTCTACTTCCCTCCTAATGCCCTTTTGACAGCCTCTGACACCCAATATGCTGTCCGCTGTATGGGTGTCTGTGTCCCTGTCTCCACACCTTGTGTCGCTAAGGGGTTAGTCCAGGCTTGGCTAAACAACGGGCAAAGTCTGCTAAAACCTCCCTTACTTTCTGGATCTGGTCCAGGGCCAGCTGGGGAAACAATTTTACTGCCTCCACAGAGGATTCCTGCTTACTTTCTTACAGCAAATCCAGAAGGGGTCTCCTTCTGTCTGTCCCTCCCATGATTACACACACAAACACCATGTCAGCCCTATTTGCATATGGCTTCATCATGTTGACATGGTACATCCTTTCTGTCTGTCTTCTGTCAGGTAACTCCACAATGTAGTTCCGTCATTTACCTTCCTAACCACTTTGTACGGTCCTGCCCACTCAGCCTGCAGCTTGTCTTTCTGGACGGAATAAGGACCATGACTTCCTGACCCACCATGTACAAGCGAGCTCTGGCTCTGTGGTTATACCACACTTTTGTTTCTGTTGGGCAGCTGCTAGGTTGCTCTGGGCTGTCCCATAAATTCTTTAGCCTTTCCCTAAACCTAAGGACATAATCCACAATGGGAGTTCCCTGGGTGGCGTGCTTGCCTTCCCAGTCCTCCTGTATCAAGTCTATGGGCCCACATACCCGGTGTCCATATAAGAGTTCAAGGGGAAAATCCTGTCGACTCTTGGGGCACCTCCTGTATGCAAACAACAGGTGGGAAGGTATTTCTCCCAGTCCCTCCCATGCGGTTCAGCAAACGCCCGGAGAATTGACTTTAGGGTACCATTGAATCGTTCACAAGTCCATGGGCTTGTTGGTGATACAGTGTCGTGCATCTCTGCATCACCCACACTTCTCCCATAAACATTTCATCAGGTCCGACATGAAGGAACCCCTCGATTGATGATAACCTCCTGTGGAAACCCAACACGGGAGAAAATCCCAAGTAAGGCATCTGCCACTTTGTCTGTCCTCAGAGAAGATAGGGCGACTGCCTCTGGGTGCCGGTGGCATAATCCACCACAGTCAGAATGAATCTCTTCCCTGAGGAGCTGGGGTATTTAAAGGCCCCACAATATCCATTCCACCCTCTGGAATAGCTCCTCCACTATGGGCAAGGGAATCAGGGTGGCTTGGTTTCGCCGCCTTCCCTATTTCTTGGCACCAGTGGCAAGATCTGCAATACTCCTTCAGCTGCTGGGTGAAGTTAGGCCAGTAGAAATTCTGGGTCAACCACTGCATCATGCGCGTGATTCCCAGATGACCAGACAAGGATATTGTGCAATCTGGAGCAACTGCTCACGATACCCCTGGAGAATGACAAGCTGCTGCCTAGCACCCTCCCTCTGTCTGTACTGCCTGAGTATACATAAGTCCATTTTCCCAATAAACCTTATGTCTGCCATCACCTCCTGTGCGCCATCCGAATCTGCCCAAGCCCTCAGCTTCTCTAAACTAGGGTCACTTCTCTGAGCAGTTGCAAACCCTCACACATTCCCAAGGCATGGGACAGATCCCCTTCAGTCGCTAAACTAGGGTCCCTAGCACTAGCGTCAGGGCAGTCAGGATCACTGTCAGTCCCAACCCTCTGACAATGAGTCACCTTCCTCTTTGGAGTAACTCTCTGTAGCTGTGTGGTTATTGCTGCTGGGGAAATTTCACCCCCTCTTCATTAATCTCATATCAGGAGACACAAGCTGGGGAACCAGCCTCTCGGTGGTTTCCACAATGGCTTCTGTGGGGTTCAGGTAACTACAATTTTCCTTGCCACTTGGCTACGGGTAACTGCACATACCATCCCTGTTTTAGATTGTTGCCCAGGATCACACCCACTGCTAATGTTTTGGCTACAGTCACCTGTTGCACAGTTCCCCTGTTTCACCCCAGTCTAGGAGAATACTGGCCAGTGGCAATGTTTCTTTTCACCAGTGAACCCTTGTACAGTGACATATTTATTAGGTATAAGCTGACCAGGCTGTACCAGATCCCCTTACCAAGGTCAGGGATGCCCTGTGTCCCTTAACCCCTGCATCTGTACACCATTCACCATGACTGGGTGATGTGTTCCTCATGTTCACTGGCATGCTTCCAGGGACATACAAACAACCCACTTCTTTTTAGCACCGTGTTGTGTATTGCTCGCCTTTTTGGGGCTGTCTGGCAATATGCCCAGTGTCTTTAAACAACCAACATTCATTTCTTCTCTCAGAGGAATCTTTTCTCTGAAACCTGGGACTAACTGGTTTTGGTGGAGGCAGTGAGGTTTTAGCTGTCCTGAAGGCATGCTTTTCCCTTTCTGCGCTGTCATGCCCACCCATTCCCTCTCAGAGCAGGTCTGCTCTTGGCATAGCGGTCCGAGAATTCAGCAGCCTCTTGCACTGTTTTGGGATCTTGGTCCTCTAGCCCGTCTTTAGCTCTGCTGGGCATGCCCAATAAAACTGTTCTAATAAAATCAGATTTTCAATTTTATCGACAGAGTTTGCCTCAATTCCTTCCCACCAGCTTTAAAACTGACGTTGTTTCATGGCTAGCTCCTCGTAGCTCATGTCAGGACTTCTCCTGAGCTACGGAATTTAGCTCTGTATGGTTCAGCAGTTAATTCAAACTTTTTAACAGTACAGCTTTAAGTTTGCTGTAATCATCACTGTCCTCATTGTCCATTTGACCCAATGCATCCTGAGCTTTTCTTGTTAGTAGGGGATAGCTGGAAACTCCAGGACCTCTAGGAATTTTAGCCTGAATACAAACTTTTTCAAAGAATTTAAAAGGCATCCATATTCTCCCCTCTTTAAATTCGGCTATTAATTTGGAATTCAATTTGTAACCCAGTCCTGCAGTCCCAATTAAACCCAAACCACTTACCTGCTCTGGTGCCGCTGGTGAGTTGTATCTTCTCCAGTTTGTGTTGCTTCTGGCACTCCTGCTCCACACGGTCAGCGTCTCTATTCTCGCTCTGCCTTGTAGCGTTCTTGCTCTCTCCTCTCCTCTGTGGCTCGCTGATGCTCACGCTCCTCACGTTCTGCCTCTTGGCGTTCTCGCTTTGCCTCAGGTCCGCCTCTCATTTCTCTGCTCCCTCTTCTCCTGGAACTCCAGCTCCATTCTGCGCAACTCAATTTGCAGCCTGAGTACCTCTGGATCCAGGATACTGGTGACCTTCCCTGCTGCTGTGGCCTTCACTGACAGTGGCCCTGCTGTCATCCTCACTGGATCTGGACACAGCACTGGCTGCTAGACCTGCCACAATTGAGGTTTGGTCCTTTTCAGTCACGGTCTGTCACTCACTGCTCTGGGTATCTGATACCATCAGGGCATCTATGAGGTTCTGCTTGCAGGCTTTCACTGCAAATGGGACTCCTCTGTCCATGCACAACTACTTCAAGGAGTCTACAGTGTGCCTGCTGTAGTCGGAAGCCATCTTCTTCCCTCACTATTGCTACTCTGACTTGCACTTTAGAAAAAAAATAAAGCAGGTAGGAACTTGACTGTCGCCAAGTGATATAGTTCTGTTTCCTTTTAAAAATAAATCACTGTCTTTTCTTTCTTTGCAAGTGAGCTTACGGTCTCAGCTGACACACTGAACAATACAAGCTTGTAATACAAAATTATCCGCACGCTGGATACCAGTCTTTCACAAACCCACTCAGCAGGTCAGCCTCTACTCCCAAAGTGCCAACCTCCGAGCGCAGTCTTGTGAACAGTTAACAGAACAAGGTAACCCTCATCTGTTTTTATGGGTTTGAGTCAACCTTTGGTCTCAAGTTCTGGAGGATTCAAACTGTGAACCTCTTGCTTATGTACCCAATGCACAGGCTCAGATAATTCTGTCTTTGGGTGGCCAGATATCTTTGCCTCACGGGCACCTAACCAGGTGTACAGAAATGAACCCTTAAAAACTGTAATAAAAGACCTCAGATTTAAAATGCTTACCTTTTTCCAGTTTGGTATCACCATTCAAGCTTATGTTCAGTGTCTGCTTTAACCATAAATACTCTACTTGTAAAGAAAAGAAATCAAAAACAGACCAAGTAAGCTCTAAAATAGAGTATTACTACAATAGATAAAAATATGTAACACATAATATACTGAACTATTATATCACAAGACATACAAATCTATTAAACAAAACAGGTTTTAACAGTGCAATTCCTACTAAAGTACTTAGATTTTCTCTCTCTCTTTCTCTCTCTCTCTAAATACCTGCTTAAAGTGCTCACAGATGTTTCTTTGTCCGAGTCTAGCTACAAGTGTGTCTGTGAAGTAAATCAGAATATTCCTTAAAGAAAACTGTATTTGCCAACCCCTTTATGTGAGGTCACCTAGCTCTTTCTCTGTCCGAATATATAAAAATATATCTATACAAAAACAGGATATCTTTTCCAAGTATTAAATTCTGCAACCTCAACATAACTCATGTTCTTCAAATGACTCTCTTTGATCTTATGATAAGCTTCCCCTTCCAGGACATGAAAGCATCTTTTATGACTTTGCACTAAAACATCACAACCTGCTCTTCTTTCTCTAAGCATTATCAAAGTTTATGATTTTCTCTCTTAGCAACTACAGCTATAATTAACTTAGTTAAAGTCTGTAATTAGCTCGGGCCTTCCAGGTAACACCTTGTATCTAAAACCTCTGTGTTGCGTGTGTGTGTGTGTGTGTGTTCTCACATGCTGTTTCAGCATTTCTCAAGAGAGACAGTCCATAACCCATTTTATATTACATAAAATGATACAGTGATCAGAACCAGCTGTCCAAGTGCCACACTCTCCTCCCAGTATGACTGATGGACCAGGATCAGACAGGCTCATCTGTAATTTAGGTGGTTTGGCAGGCAGCACAGCTAACATTTTAGGCTTCAAAATTATTCAGTCCCAAATGGAAATAAAATGCAGTCCGGCATTTTTAATTTTTATTCTTTCAAGCTCAGGCTGTACACACAAACAGTTCTGAGGACCTCATTTAAATTCTAGAACAGTTTCCACATTTTCTGTGGCTCACAGCCATGGTACAGTTTCTTGGGGAATTGGGGTTTGAACCTGGGCCTAGCAATTCTCAGTTTCCACTCGAGCCAATTGGGCTCCAGTTCACTTTAGGACCTTTCTCTGTCCCATCTAGCTACTTTCCCAAATATTCCCCACCTGTGGAGCAGAGGTATAAGTATCTGAATCAGGCAATGACTTTCCTCTCAAGGGAGGTAGTGGGGTATGTTGTTAAATAGTACAGGCGCCACCAGTCCTTTCCTCTAGAGGCCTCTGCACCTGTAGATCCACTGGCAGGGTTCTCACAGTGCAGGTCTGTAACTCCCTCCACATCAACAATCCAATTCCCAGCAGCATATACCTCGTGTGGACATGTCAAGCAAAGGGGTAGCTCTGCCACCTACCCCACTGGAGACATCACTGCCACCTCTGTCATCAACGGGCTCTCCATGGCAGCCTCTCTCTCCCTTCAGATGTAAGAGCCTAGCAGGTTCTTGTGACCCTCTGCATTTTGCTGCTCTTTCCTGGCTGTTGCCCCACCTGATGCTCATGGGGTCCTTCTTCCTCTTTTGGGACTGGGGTAATCTCCCCACCCCGGCTGCAGGCCTCTCCGGCCACGACTGTAGGTCTTCGGCGAGACCTCGAGCAGGCACTCCACTTTTCCTTGAACTCTCTCTCCTTCAAACTGACTCTGTCTTTCGCACCAGTTGGTGCTTGAAAACAAACATCTTGGCAGCGTGCTGCCTGGGCAATGCCCAGCACGCACACCTCCTGATGCTGTCAGGGCATCGTGAATGGTAACCCACAATTTGTCACAGGGGTTACACATTCCCCAACAGAAATGCTTTACCTCCCAGAGAAGCCTGGCTAACCATGGCTGCTGTACACGTCGCGATAATCGCACTCTCCCACAGGCCATCACATCCAGTCTCCACCAGGCTGACTGCATAGCAGCAGTCTAAATCAGAACTAGGTGGGCAACCCACCTACCTGCAGTTCTCTGGCTCCACTGGGACACAGCTACTCAACCTGGCTTTTTCAGCAATGGCGTTCCACCAGACGATGTCCCACCCCATCTAACTATTTCCGGCTCCAACACTGTTCCTATTGGACCCTTAGGCAGTACCAACCGGGCCTAAATTGATGCCCCAAATATTTTCACAACACCAAAACATTTCCTATCTGTCTGTTAGTAACTCCTAAGTTATACTACACCACCAGGGGTGGCAGGCTAACCGCTACTCTATTACTAACTGCAACATACAGGAGGCTATACTGTAATCTGACTACACATTTCAAATACTGGACTTGTTCCCCCACAGAAATGGCTAGCTCCTACTCTCTCTAAATCCACCTTACAACTATATTTCTATATTTTAACCTACTTAGTGGGAAGGAAGCACACTTTACCCATTACTGTCCTTTGCAAACTACTCTGGTGCACTTTAAAAGCCTCTGGATAACTGTATTTGCAGTTTTAAAAGTCCAAGCAATCCCATGTTCGACACCAGTGGGTAAGTGTGGTTTATTACTAGGGGGTCCCTATTTAACCTTTCCTATAGAGTCACTAAACTAACTACTTAGATCACATTGCAAATGTTTTTCAATGAAATGGTACATAAGAGTAAAAAAGTTACAATTTTGGTAAAACTGGAAAACAATTCAAAACACTATCTAAAGAGCTCTTGTAAATCTTTTCTTTTCCTTCTTACCCAGCACAAGCTAATCAGGCTACTGTCCATGCGAAAGGCAATTGTTCATATTTTCAAATGTCAATACAAAATCAAACAGTCTAAGAGTAGCAGTAGTGCCTCAGACACAATTACACCAGCATGAGGCGTTTGGCATCAAAGTACTTTTGGTTTTCTGAGTACGGTATTTAGCTGCAGGGTCCTCTGGTGCAAAGTAGAAACAAGGGTTTGGTTTGGTGCACTTTCCTCCTCTGCAATCATGGCTCGCTACAAAATACTTCAGCCTGTGTCCAACTCTGTCCTGCACCAGAGGAAAGGTTTTGAACAAAGTGAGGCCCTCCACGCTGAGGAATTGCAGATTAATCTTGGCAGTCTATTTACTTTGTTCCTATCATAGGCCATGTCTCTGATGTCCACTTTGTGCCTAAGATGTACCTTTTCCACGGCCCCCTAGAATACCCAGTCTGATCTCTGGCATGATCAAGTCCCAAGTATCTCACTAATGAAATGGAATTTACTCCAGGTTCTGTACTTTGAGTAACGCCTCACCCATCTCTCTGCCTGGCTCCAGTTGGGACAACACCTAATGCTGGGCTGTGGGCCACTCCTCTAGGCAACCACATTACTTCCTGTAGTTGATTACTGTAAGGTCCAGTTGATGTCTAGCATCCATGTCTATTAAATGTCTCTTACAGATGTCTGGGAGCAACGGGATGAGTTCCAGAATTCCTAAAACTGGCATTGCATAAGGCTTAGGAATATCCTTTCTATTACCATGTCCTCAGACATCTGGGTAATATCCTCATCTGGCTGGTCATAAATAGAAATGGCTTCCACAGATCTGGCTATATTCTCTTCATCTGACCCATCATCTTCCTCCGCTGCTTCTATAACCACATCTGGATTATCAGGGCCAGTGACTTCTTCCTGTGCCTTGGGGAGCGGGAATGCAATTTAAAGGCTTAGCTTCTTCTAACATCTTTGGCAAGGTTTTGCCCTCACCGTGAGTTCCTGGGTGGGTTTTGTTTTTGGAGACATCTTCCTGGCTTCCTTGCCTCGCACCACAGCCTCAGGCGGACCTGACTCCTTAGTCACATCCCTCACGTACCCTGCAGCAGTACTCGAATCGCGACGGTCCACCCCTGGCCCCTCCCTGCTGCTGGGAAATTCTGGGCACTGCAGCGTGTACAGGGCTGGGCAGATGGCTAGGCCCTGGTACCACCTCTGGCTCTACTTCTTTCTCAATAACCTTGGCTCCTACCACTGCTCAGATGGCTCCACAGTTGTGGCCATACTACTCACAGGGGACAATCTTCTGGCCACTTGCACCCATTTCCAGGCTGCAGGGGTTGGTGGCTTGGGGTCACATACTGTCCTTCTTGCTGCTGCATATCTGCAGGCCTCGCCATCCTCAGAACATTCCCACCTGCGCATGATAAACAGACTGGCTGCCTTATAATCCCATTCCCACATTGTCCACAAAAATGCAGGAGTCACCCGAGCTCTCTTTCCACTATGCCCTACAGCCAGTTGACCGGTCCCTCTGGAACGTTGATGGTCGAACTCGAATACAGGGCATAAGCCATGCTTGCGCTCTAAAGTTGGTGTAGCAGATTAATCCACAATGATTTGCCTTCACAGGTCTCTCCAACTGTAAAGATTTGAGTGTAATTCTTTTCCAGTCAGTAGAACTCTTCTTTTTAGCACAACTCTCCACGATAGGGTGGTGGATACTAAGATTCTTTAACTGTGATAACAACATTCCTTTCTCCTCGAGGATTTCTAGTAATCTGCTGCTCAGACCACCTGACCTCCCTTTTCTAGTGCTGCATCTCATTAAATTCATCCACCAATGAGATCGCTTCCTTTCTCATTTACAGTTATCACATTTTCTTTTCTTTTTTTTTTATTTTATTTAGTACTTTTTGCTGTCGGCTGCAGCCCCGAGCACCTGGCTCGCTCCCCAATAGTTGTTACTCAAACCCTCCTGTCCCCAGGGCGGGACCACGCCATCGTGACAGACTCGTCTACAGTGGGAGAAGGTGTCGGTGGCAACTGACATAGCCTCCTGGCTCCCTCCCAGGGCGGGGTTCGGGGCCCAATGGTGCCACGGAGCCTTGATAGGTCGGCAGAGTGGTGGGGAGCCAGAAGCTAAATGCCGGGTGGGTGTCATCCTTGAGTGGCCAACTGTTTTTGATCTGCCCCAGGCGGGGATGTGCAGTGATGTCCAGCATCCACCCTATCCCTCTAGCATGTAGGCGCCAGTTGCTTGTGGTTCCCCCAGCCTCCGCCAGAGTACATCAAGTGCTGGAAACTGTACCCTCCTCCCGGAGATGGAGAGCAGTCCATGGGATGCTCAATCCTTCTCCCTGGCCAGCCCTCTGACTCCCTGGGTCCATTCCTGAACCCAGGTCGTGGTGTCGTAGCGGAAATCCAACTGTGCAAGGCAGGCCAGCTCTATCACATTTTCTTTATGTGAGGTAGGTACCATTTGTCTCCTCACAATGTAATTAAACTGTAGCTCAAACATCTACACAGGCTGTGGCCCACCAACATTCTGTCACTGTTAACGCTATCCCTCGTGCCAGGTAGGTGGTTGTGCTTCTTTTCCGAATCCTAGACGACAGCCCCATTTTGTAACCCTCCTCCACTTATTTTACTATGGTGAAACGTTTCTAATAACTTAGCAGATTTACAGATAATTTATTTACTCTCTCCTGCTTGAGTATTTCTGGGGACTTCCCTCAAGCAGGCAGGCGGGCAGCAGCTTTCAGTCCAGAACAGATCACATCTTCAGAAACTACCCCCATCTAGGGGTTTTAGATGGAATTGCAGTCTCGGAAAAGGGAGGGATACCATCTCGATTGGCAGCACATAGGAGGGCACAAAACACAGTAACTTATTTTTGAAGATTAGGGATCCCACAGGTGACTGCACGATCTCCGTCGAATCATGAAGCTAACTGGTACTCTCCTTCCAGAATGACTGGTGGACCAAGATCAGACAGGCTCATTTGTAAATTAGGTGGGTAGGCAGGCAGCACAGCACACATTCCTAGGCTTCAAAATGATTCAGTCCCAAATGGAAATAAAATGCAATCAGGCATTATTTCTTTTTTTTCTTTCAAAAGCTGAAGCTGTACACACAAACAGTTCTGAAGATCTTCATTTAAATTCTAGAACACTTTCCAAATTTTTGTGGCCCTTGACCATGGTACAGTTTCTTGAGTATCAGGGTTTGAACCTGGGCCCTAGCACTCCTCAGTTTCCCACTTCAAGCCAATTGGACTCCAGTTCACTTCAGGACCCTTTCTGTTTCCCATCTAGCTACTTTCCCAAATATTCCCGCCTGTGGGAGGCGGAGGCACAAGTATCTGAACTCAGGCAATTACTTACCTCTCAAGGGAGGGAGGGAGGGGTACATTGGTAAACAGTACAGGCACTACCAGTCCTTTCCTCTGAGGCCTCTGCACCTGTAGATCCACTGGTAGGATTCTCACTGTGCAGGATCATAACTCCTTCACAGCAACAGTCCCAATCGCAGCAGCTCATACCTCGAGTGGACATGTCGAGCAAATGGGTAGCTCTGCCACCTACCCCACTGGAACATCACTGCCACCTCAGTCATCGGCGGGCTGTCCTTGGCAGACACTCTTTCCTTGAGATGTAAGAGCCTAGCAGGCTCTTTGTAACCCTCTGCATTTTGCTGCACTTTCCTCTCTGTTGTGCCACCTGATGCTCGTGGGGTCCCTCTTCCTCTTTTGGGACCAGGGGCAATCTTCCCCCCCAGCCCCAGGCCTCCGGCCCCGACTATAGGCCTCCCTGCAGCCTGTGAGCAGGTGCTCCGCTCCTCCTTGAACTCTCTCTCTTTAAACCGACTCTGTCTTTGCGCTGGTTGGCGCTTTGAAAACAAACAAGCGCACATGCTGCCTGGGCAGTGCTCAGTGCGATGCACCTCCCTGATGCTGTCAGGGCATCGTGAATGGTAACCCCGATTTTGCACAGGGTTACATGTATTTTACTTAGGAATTATGTTCTGTCTTTAAAATTAAATAGAATGCAATAATGCCCAAATCATACACCAGCGCATTTTATAAAGCAATAGTGACCATTATGATAAACACATTTATAAAAACAATACCATTATGATAAACCAACGTTTATAAAGCAATACTTTCCATTATGAATGCAACATCACACTTAAAAATATTCAAAAAGACTGAGTCGGTTATCACATTTCCATGAGTAGCATTGCCAGGCTGCAGGAGTTGGTGGCTTGGGGTCACATACTGTCCTTCTTGCTGCTGCATATCTGCAGGCCTCGCCATCCTCAGAACATTCCCACCTGCGCATGATAAACAGACTGGCTGCCTTATAATCCCACTCCCACATTGTCCACAAAAATGCAGGAGTCACCCGAGCTCTCCTTTCCACTGTGCCCTACAGCCAGTTGACCGGTCCCTCTGGAGCGTTGATGGTCCGAACTCGAATACAGGGCATAAGCCATGCTTGCTCTCTAAAAGTTGATTGTAGCAGATTAATCCACAATGATTTGCCTTCACAGGTCTCTCCAACTGCAAAGATTTGAGTATAATTCTTTTCCAGTCAGTAGAACTCTTCTTTTTTAGCACAACTCTCACGATAGGGTGGTGGATACTAAGATTCTTTAACTGTGATAACAACATTCCTTTCTCTCAAGGATTTCTAGTAATCTACTGCTCAGACCACCTGACCTCCCTTTTCTAGTGCTGCATCTCATTAAATTCATCCACCAATGAGATCGCTTCCTTTCTTCATTTACAGTTATCACATTTTTCTTTTCTTTTTTTAATTTTATTTTATTTAGTACACTTTTTGCTGTCGGCTGCAGCCCCGAGCACCTGGCTCGCTCCCCAATAGTTGTTACTCGTGGAAACCCTCCTGGCGTCCCCAGGGGGACCACGCCATCGTGACAGACTCGTCTACAGTGGGAGAAGGTGTCGGTGGCAACTGACATTGCCTCCTGGCTCCCTCCCAGGGCGGGGTTCGGGGCCCAATGGTGCCACGGAGCCTTGATAGGTCGGCAGAGTGGTGGGGAGCCATAGAAGCTAAATGCCGGGTGGGTGTCATCCTTGAGTGGCCAACTGTTTTTGATCTGCCCCAGGGGCGAGGATGTGCAGTGATGTCCAGCATCCACCCTATCCCTCTAGCATGTGGGCGCCAGTTGCTTGGTTCCCAAGCCTCCGCCAGGTACATCAAGTGCTGAAACTGTACCCTCCTCCCCGGAGATGGAGAGCAGTCCATGGGATGCTCAATCCTTCTCCCTGGCCAGCCCCTGACTCCCTGGGTCCATTTCTGAACCCAGGTCGTTGGTGTCATAGCGGAAATCCAACCGCTGTGCGGCGGGCCAGCTCTATCACATTTTTCTTTATGTGAGGCAGGTACCATTTGTCTCCTCACAATGTAATTAAACTGTAGCTCAAACATCTACACAGGCTGTGGCCCACCAACATTCTGTCACTGTCGCTATCCCTCGTGCCAGGTAGGTGGTCAGCTTCTTTCCGAATCCTAGACGACAGCCCCATTTTGTAACCCCTCCTCCACTTATTTTACTATGGTGAAACGTTTCTAATAACTTAGCAGATTTACAGATAATTTATTTACTCTCTCCTGCTTGAGTATTTCTGGGGACTTCCCTCAAGCAGGCAGGCGGGCAGCAGCTTTCAGTCCAGAACAGATCACATCTTCAGAAACTACCCCCATCTAGGGGTTTTAGATGGAATTGCAGTCTCGGAAAAGGGAGGGATACCATCTCGATTGGCAGCACATAGGAGGGCACAAAACAGTAACTTATTTTTGAAGATTAGGGATCCCACAGGTGACTGCATGATCTCCGTCGAACTAAGCTAACTGGTACTCTCCTTCCAGAATGACTGGTGGACCAAGATCAGACAGGCTCATTTGTAAATTAGGTGGATAGGCAAGCAGCACAGCAACACATTCCTAGGCTTCAAAATGATTCAGTCCCAAATGGAAATAAAATGCAATCAGGCATTATTTCTTTTTTTTCTTTCAAAGCTGAAGCTGTACACACAAACAGTTCTGAAGATCTTCATTTAAATTCTAGAACAATTTCCAAATTTTTGTGGCCCTTGACCATGGTACAGTTTCTTGGGTATCAGGGTTTGAACCTGGGCCCTAGCACTCCTCAGTTTCCACTTGAGCCAATTGGACTCCAGTTCACTTCAGGACCCTTTCTCTGTCCCATCTAGCTACTTTCCCATATATTCCCCGCCTGTGGGGCGGAGGCACAAGTATCTGAACTCAGGCAATTACTTTCCTCTCGGGGTACATTGGTATACAGTACAGGCACTACCAGTCCTTTCCTCTAGAGGCCTCTGCACCTGTAGATCCACTGGTAGGGTTCTCACTGTGCAGGATCATAACTCCCTCCACATCAACAGTCCCAATTCCCAGCAGCTCATACCTCAGTGGACATGTCGAGCAAATGGGTAGCTCTGCCACCCACCCCACTGGAGACATCACTGCCACCTCAGTCATCCACGGGCTCTCCTTGGCAGACACTCTTTCCTTCAGATGTAAGAGCCTAGCAGGCTCTTTGTAACCCTCTGCATTTTGCTGCTCTTTCCTCTCTGTTGTACCACCCGATGCTCGTGGGGTCCCTCTTCCTCTTTTTGGGACCAGGGGCAATCTCACCCCAGCCCCAGGCCTCCGGCCCCGACTGTAGGCCTCCCTGCAGCCTGTGAGCAGGTGCTCCGCTCCTCCTTGAACTCTCTCTCTCTTTAAACCGACTCTGTCTTTTGCGCTGGTTGGCGCTTTGAAAACAAACAAGCGCACATGCTGCCTGGGCAGTGCTCAGTGCAGAGCACCTCCCTGATGCTGTCAGGGCATCGTGGATGGTAACCCCTGATTTTGCACAGGGTTACACGTATTTTACTTGGAATTATGTTCTGTCTTTAAAATTAAATAGAATGCAATAATGCCCAAATCATACACCAACGCATTTTATAAAGCAATACGTACCATTATGATAAACACATTTTATAAAAACAATACCATTATGATAAACCAACGTTTATAAAGCAATACTTTCCATTATGAATGCAACATCACTAAAAATATTCAAAAAAGACTGCGTCGGTTATCACATTCCATGAGTAGCTTGGAAAAATCGTTATACCTGCTGGCTTAAATCTGACTACTCTCCAAACTCCGGCAGCAGGATAAAAGCTGGCTCCTTTACAGAAACTCTGGGTTACTTGCTGACCTAAATACTTAGGGCACTACGAAATTCTGTAAGAAGGATATTAAAAGGCCAAAAGTTCCTATTGTAAGGAGTTATTAACAAACTCCTGTGGTGACTCTTAAAAGTTCTGGTCCCATATAAAATCCTTCCTGGGTTCTAACCAGGCCTCTACCCTAATGACCTGCTACTAAATGGCGTACACTGTAACAACCCCTATACCATTGCTAACGCTTTCAATACTCAATTCTCTGATCTAACCAAATACACTTCTTCCCTCCCTGTCCTATCAACCTCCTCCTCCTCCTCCCCCACTGATGTCACAGTACCTAAATTCTTTTTCAAGTCATTCTTCTACCTGATGTCTTAAGATTGCTCAATAGTATATCTGAGTTCACTGCAATTGGGTCTGATGACCTTGAACCTAAGCTCCTAAAACTTGCAGCCCCTACATAGCTGCTCCCCTAGCAAAGATTTTACTCTCTCTCTCTCTCTGCCACAGCCATGTTCCGGATATTTGGAAGACAGCTAAGATCACCCTGTTTTCAAAAAGGTGACCGTAAAGACCCATCCAACTACAGGCCAGTTGCCATCCTGTCAGTTCTTAGTACAATTCTTGAGAAACTTGTTGCCACTCAAACCACTGACTTTCTCCTGGAATTTGACCTTCTTACAATGGCCCAGCATAGATTGCATAAGGTCATAGTACAACCACGGCACTACTCAAGTTTACCTCTGATACCCTACAGGCCATGGACTCTGGCTTCCTCACTGGGGCCATGTTCATTGACATGACTAAAGTGTTTGACTTAATTGACCACCCCATCCTCCTAACAACTCTAAAATCTCTAGGTTTTTAACCAAATGTTGTCAGGCGGTTGGAAGCTACCTAACTGACTGGACTCAGACAGTAAAATTTAACTCAACTTTCTCAGACAAAGCTACCATTAATATTGGAGTGCCACAAGGGTCCATCTTAGGCCCTGCTCTTTTCTTTATTCATAAACAATATCACCTCTAATCTTGCTCACACCACTTCCCTGTTATATGCTGATGATATTGTCCTGTACACCAGGGCAAAGAATATAACAGATATCAACCTGACTCTCCCATGACCTCCAAGTCATTCAACACTGGCTGATGACTAACAAGCTTATCCTGAACGAAGGAAAGACCCAGGCCATGTTCTTTGGTTCCAACACTAAACTCACTCTCCCAATCTAATTTCATAGTGTCCACTGCAAATGGCTCATCTGTTGGGGTAGTAAACTCGTTTAAAAATCTTGGTATCACCCTTGACCTGACTCTCAACTTCGATCTCCGTATTCAGCAGACTTGCAGTTAGTAAATATGAAACTTGGTATTGCCTACCAGACTAGCTATGTGCTCACACCATCTGCTAGCTTGCTATAGCTCGTGGAATACTCCTACCGTGTCTCTCCTATGGTGTAGCAACCTATGCCTCTGCCTGTAAATCTAGCTTTCAAAAATGGGATGTTACTTATAATAACATCTGTCGCTATGCCTCCTCCTCGCCTAGGTTGAAACACCATTGTCTCCTCTATACTGACGTTGGCTGGCTTTCCCTTCAGCAGCTAGATCGTATGCTTATGGATCACTCATAGATAATGTTGTCAGAGCCCAAAATCCCAAACCACTGGCAGGACTATTTATAAACCATTCCTCCAGCTATGGTCTTTGTTCTGCAAATAACCCTGTTCACATTCCCCAGATATAGAACGTCCAAAGGTGCTAGTGCTTTCTCCTGTCATGCCCTACATTTCTGGAACTCCCTCCCCTAAGTATTGACTAGCATCATCCCATGCTGCCTTTAAAAATTGCTTTGACTCTATCTTGTTGAAGCCTCCTGTTGCACCTGCTTTAAACCACCCTAGACTCCATCTCCTCTCCTTTTTGTTTCCTGCCATTTCTTAGTCTATTGACCCCTACCAAGGCATAGCTTTCTTCTTCCAACCACCTGTTTTCTACCTTCTTATTACCTAGGGACTTTTATCTCTCAATATATCCCTATCTTTCATATCCTATCCTACCCCCATCTTTCAAATCCTCATTTCCTCTTTTAACTTTACTCCTCCATCATCCTGTATCTTACTACTATAATGCCTCTGCCTCCTAGTTATAATCTTTCCAAGTTGTCCATGATAATATTAGCACTTATGACCAAACCAAATTGTTGTTTGCTTTAATGTAAATGATACTCTCTTTACCTTAATTTTGTTCTTATCTTTTGTTATTTATTCCACTCTTGTCTATAATGTAATCACCAGCCTGCTCTGTAGTCCTACCTTTGAATAGTTGTGATCTTATATATTGTAACCTGTTATTGTAATGTTTTGTTTTGTACCCTCCCGGTCGTGTCTGAAAATAGTCATTATTATGGTTAGGGCACCCACCTGGTCATCAAAACTAAATAAATAAAAAGACAGTGGTGTTGGAGCAGTCAGATTAACCCTTTCGCAGCTAGCGGTTTTATATTTGTGTGTGTGAGGCTTCATTTTTGCACTGTAATATTTTAAAATTAAAATACCTCTATATTTCCTTTAAGGACAGTAAGGAACCTGGAATGTTTTACTGACAGAATCTGGCCTTTGTTGGTATCTGGTTGTGTGACCATGAAACACCGTGAAATGTAAACAAAATAATATGGCCCCATATTCAGAAAACAGGGCAAGCAGAACACACATTTTTGCACTGCTGCTTGCCCTGCACCCTCCTGACTAGTGCCATGTTCAGACGAACAAGAAGTAGCACTGTGTGTCTGCATATTGGTCCATGTTGGTACAGCACAAAGGCTGTATGTAGGCCACATGGATTAGCACTGCCTGAAGGTGGATAGCCAAAGATCAGATTGTGAGGATTAAGAAAGATGGGGAGTGGATGGAGAAGGGGAGGAACAGGCAGAGGTGCTGAATGAGTACTTCTGCTCTGTGTTCACGAAAAAAGAGAGGCAGATACCCCATGGGAAGGGTGGAGTGGGTGGGGGAGGGCGACTGATATCAGAATTACAGAGGACAGGGTGCTGGAGGGATTAAGGGCACTGAGGGTGGACAAGGCATCGGGGCCAGTTGGAATTCACCCTAGGGTACTTAGGAGCTAGTGGAGATCCTGGAGGGACCACTGGCAGACCTGTTCGGTACATCACTGGACACAGGGTGCATGCCACAGGACTGGAGGATGGCCCATGTGGTGCCCATTCATAAAAGTGGCCTGAAGGATGATCCAGGCAACTACAGACTGGTGATTCTTACTTCAATCATGGGAAAACTCAAATCCTAAAAGGCTGGTCACCTTTCTGGAAGACAGTGGGCTCCAAGATGGCCATCAGCACGGTTTTGTATCGGGCAGATCCTGCCAGATGAACCTAGTCGAGTACTATGACTGGGTTACCAGGGAACTGGACAGGGACCATGCAGCGGACATACTATATTTGGACTTGCAAGCCCTTTGACTCAGTGCCGCATGGGAGGCTTGGGGAAAACTGGAACACACTGGGGTAGGGACAGAAATGGTCAACTGGGTCACCAACTGGCTGAGGGTAGGCAGCAAAGGGTGTTGGTGGTGGGGGAACTCTCATCACCAAGGGATGTTAGGAGTGGGTGCCCCAGGGTTCAGTACTGGGACTGATGCTGTTTGGGATATCCATAGCCAATATCTCAAATGGGATCTGGAGTAGGATCAGTCTGTTAGCAGACGATACTAAGATCGTGCAGTGGTAGCTTACATAGAGGGGTGGAGGGGCTGCAGGAAGACCTGACCAAACTGCAGGAATGGTCGGAGACATAGCAGTTGGGGTTCAACGCCAAGAAATGCAAGGTACTGCACTTGAGCAAGGAACCAGGGAGAAAATATCAGTTGTGAGGGGTACAGTTGGAAAGCACAGTGGAGGAAAAGGATCTAGGAGTACTAATAATGAGGAGTATAAACCACTCAGCTCAGTGCAGGAAGGTGGCTGCAAAGGCAAACAAGATGCTGGGGTGCATAGTGAGGGAATCTCCTCCAGGCACAGAGAAATGATCCTACCCCTGTACAGGTCACTGGTCAGGCCACAGCTGGAATACTGCATGCAGTACTGGTGTCCATTCCTGAAGAGGGACATCAGATTGCTGGAGGCAGCGCAGCGTAGGGCAATGAAGATGATACAGGGACTTGAGGGAAAATCCCACGAGGAGAGGTTGGGAGAGCTGCAAGTGTATTCCTGGAGGAAGAGACATGAGAGGGCATCGGCTGAGATTGGAAAGGAGGAGATTCAGGAGGAAATCAGGAGGCAGCTTTTTCACAGAAAAGGGTGGTAAATAAGTGGAACACTCTGCCCAAGGAAGTGGTATCATGTAGAATGGTGGGAGGGTTTTAGGAGGGTGGGACAGAATGGGGTGGTTATGAGGAGGGAGGGTGGGGCAGCTGCAAGTGTAGGGGCTAGCTGCACAGTCGAGCCATCGATGAGTCCATGGGGCCTGTGTATAGTGCCAAGATCCCTGTGGGCTGTATTCAGGCTGAGCATGCAAATAAGCCCACTGGGCATGCAAGGCACTAAGGGACTACTTGCATGCCCATTGAGCTCATTTGCATGGGGCACAATAGCTTTTAGTGCAACTGACAACCCTGTATTTACAGCCCTGGTGGTCCAGTGTGCCTACCCCAACCACCTATTCAGTTTGAAGAACAGTCCCTGGTAGTCCAGTGTGTCCCTCGACCCCCTCTCCTGTTCAATCCATTGAACATATTCCCTGGTGGTCCAGTGTGTCCCCCACCTCCTGCTCTCTCATTCAATCCATTGAACATATTTCTCTGGTGGTCCAATGTGTCCCTCACCTCCTGATCACCCATTCACACAATATGTGTCATTCCTGGTGGTACAGTGGTCACTTCCACCCCAATCACCTAGTCATGCAGTCTTTATCATTCTCTGGTGGTCAGAGTCCCCCAAACCCCGATCACCCATATCAGCTACGTACGGCAAATTGCACAGCCCTCCTCACCTACATGGCTGGCTGCCATACGAGCTTATCAGTGAGTGTCCATACTGTAGAAACATCTGGTAGCTGTATGTGGCTGGTAGGAGCACTGGGAACTAGGATAAGAGGTGGGTGCGAGGAGATGGAATGAAGCGGACAGGGTTGGAGGGGCTGTTGAAAGGGGCCATTGGACCACCAGGAAGAGTTATATTAATATATTCTGGGGAGCAAGGGACCCACTGAACCATCATGGAACAGTTTACATGGATTGGATGGGCGATTGGGGTGGGAACCACTGGACCACCAGGGAGTGATTAGATTGTGTGAACCGTTGATCCAGTGGTGGGGGTCACACTAAACCGCCAAGGAATATGTTCAACAGATTGAATGGGAGATGGGGGGGGGACACAATGGACTACAAGAATATGTTCAGCTGATTGAAGGAGATCGGTGTGTGTGTGTGTGTGTGTGTGGAGACACACTGGACCACAAGGAATCATTCTGATAATGTGAACAGGAGATTGAGGGTGGGTAGCTCAGTACAGCTGACCTACCTTTGGGGGTGTGTATGGGCACACTGCAACGTTAAGAGGTGGTTTTCATGACGTAAACAGTGCAGCTTGGGGTTGTTTACAGCCACTGCAAACCTCTGAATATCCCGCTGCACCAGTATGCATGAGGGGATGCCCTCATTTGCATAGACGTAATGATATTTTAGCACCTTGGTGCTGCTAGTTTTGAAGGACAATTTCAGTGCCTCTGAACACATTCCTGCCGGGAGTTCTTGCACATACCCAGGTTAGCAGGCACAATAACCATTGAATATCCAGCCTTATATCTTGTAAAATGTTGCAGAATAGATCCTAGATGACTGATTATTTTTTTTTCACAAAGCATTTTACTCCTTCAGCATCCAGACCCCATCTCCCTCGGCTGGCACCCACCTTCCGGGCTTACCTGGAGTGCATCTTCCATGGATTTCCCCATGGTGGGGCTGGAATGGGAGGCCGCCAAACACATATCCAGTAGCTCCAGGCATCTAGGCAGTAGTGCAAGTCCAGGAGAGATATGCAGGAGTGTCATCCGGGCCTCGGATTCTGTTTTCTGTTTTCTTCCCTCTACACATCTGCCATGGCATCACATCAGTATGTGTATGTGGTGGCGCCCGTCCTGCAGATCTGCAGCCCCACCCGTTCGAGTGCTTGCAATTGCAATACCACTGGGTCTCCACCCGGTGGCAGTCATTGGCTGAGACAGCTGGCTGCCCCTCACCGGAAAGGAGAGTAGTCCCTGAGATGCTCAATCCGCTCCCACCCCACTGACTGACAGCTTATTCCCCCTTTTTTTTTATAAATTAAACATACTTTATTGAATTTTACAGTAAGGCATCTAACAACAGTCATAACAAAGAACATAAAACAAAACATCACAAACAACTAAGTAAACAGTTAACTAAGGAAATATCCCCCACCCCCACAGGAGCTTGAGAAATCAGGAATAGAAATTTTAGCCAAGAGAACCAAAACATTGCACAAACAGAAAAAAGGGTATAAATTATCTTGTCTAATAGGGTTACAGAAAAAAATACTAGAACCATTGTTCATAATTGTCTATAGTAGGAGAGGAATTACCATTAGGTGTGGGCTGTGCTCCATCGCACTGTTCAAGGGCTAGAAGGAGCGAAAATAAAGTATGTAATTTACTCCACTTTTTAGTATAAGTGGATAACCGATTACAAAGACAGGTTATCATCTTCTCCAGATGAAGATTAGCCAAAAGCTCATTAAAAAAGCAGCTTCCAACTATCCGTGTTTCTGCTCTCCCCAGCCCGTTTGATGCTTACCTTCCCAGTAATCTCACAAAGTTGGCATAAAAAGCCATTTCCTACAAAAGATATATCCTCATAAACTTTAAAATTGCTCAGCTGGCAAAAAAAAAACACCGACTTGGGACCCAATTAGTCGATCGATCGTTTTGATAGAATAAAATCCTAGCACTAAAGGGTATAAATATATCTGAAAATACTGGCCCCATAGAAAGCAGTGGGTGCACTCATGCAGCCTTCATTTTATGACATCACAAAACAGGGCTGCGTGGGCGACATGGGCGTGTTTGCCCTACCGGGAAGTCGGTGTTTTTTTTGAATCATGAGCACATTACGAGGATATATCTTTTGTAGAAAACGGCTTTTTATGGCAATCTTCATGAGATTACTTCGGGAAGGTAAGTCATCAAATGGCTAGGGAGGCAGCTACTAGAAAGCTGCTCTTTAAGCCATTCAAGGTAAGAGATAGATTCTTGGTCTTTCCAGTGGCGAAGTACCACACTCTTAATGGATAAGGAGATGATGGACATATAATATACCCACTCTTTAACCACAGTTTGAGAATAGTTGCCTATAATGCAAACTTCATGAGTAAAATAGCTCTCTATACCCAGTAGTAGATCCACAGGCTGCCTTATCTTTTCCCAGTGAGGAGCAACTTTGGGACAGTCCCACAGAATGTGAAACAGAGACCCATAATCTTGTCCGCACCTGGTACACAGTGAAGAAGGTCGTTTACCCAGCATAGCTAATTTGGAAGGAGTAAGATAGATATTGTGCAAAATGTAAAACTGGGTAATATGAAGCTTATCATTAGTGGCATATAAATAAAGATCAGTCCAAATGTGGTCCCAGTCAAAAGTATTAGTGAAGGAAGAGGATAACCAGTACCAAGATTGTCCTTTAACATCTGGGAAAAGTCTAGGATAAGGTTAGGACAATTTGAGATACAGAATGAGGTTGCGGGCTAAAGAGCGGTGCATATGGTGTAGATCTTCCTGGTTGTTAGACCAAAGTGTTGTACCAAACCAGTCAATCAGCAAATGTCAGAGCTGGTAAATCTTAAAGATGGATCTAAGTGGTAAATTAAACTTGACCAGTAAGTCTTGTCTGGTACCACCAAGCCGACCATCAGAGAAAGATCACATATTCTCTTACCATCTAACTGGAGAATTCCTTCAAGAGTCACCATCCCCCATTCAAAATTAAGATTGTGACACAGCAGCTGAGATATATCTGTTAGGTTATCGTAATGAGGGCCCTACATAGCTGGGCATGCGCCTTTAGTGAAATACTGTAGATATGTCTGAATTACAAAGTGACTCGGCAAATGTTTAGGGGATACAAAGAAAAGACTATCGGGGAGAACGACGATCCTCTAATAAGGGCTCTTTCAGTCTGCAACCACATTGGGATGTAACTAGGTTCCCCTTGTGATAGGGGAGATGCAGGCCATTTGGCATATTTGGCAATGTGGCTAGCCAAGCAATATAGAAAAAATTAGGTAGTTTAAGGCCACCTTGCTGTTTGGCACCCCAGGTGAATATATGACCACCTGGAGGGCTTCCCTGCCAGACAAAGGTAGAAATGATGCTATGTACTTTCTTAAACCAACTATGGGGAGAAAAATTTAACATGTGTAGGGTGTAAAACAATCCGGAAGTATGCTCATCTTAATAACACTAATTCTCCCTTGAAGGGATAAATAAAGGGGACCACCTTTCCAAACCTTGCTGGATCGTGACCAGAAAATCATCAAGGTTCAATTTCTTCATCTGGGCAGAATTTTGGGTAAGAGTTACCCTAAATACTTAAATTAGGTAACCCAGGTGAGGTGCAGATCCTCAATATCTGATTTGAATACTTTAGAATTAAGGGGCCATGATCACCATTTTGTCTAAATTATGTGTGTAGTTGGAAAATTTACAAAATCCTGGATAAAGGCCAACACTGCCGGAACAGAGGTAGCAGGTTGGAGAGATGGAGGAGGATGTCATCCGCATATGTGGAGAGCCTGAGGTCAAAGGCTCGATAGGAATGCCTTTAATCAAAGGCAAACTATTTAAAGCGAAGCAACAGGGCTCTAAATATAAATTAAAGAATAACGGAGAAAGAGGACACCCTGCCAGGTACCAGAGTATAGTGGGAATGTCAAGATAAAATCCCATTGTAATGTATTTTGCTGTAGGTTTCAAGTATAAAACTTCAGTCCACTTGATAAAGTCAGGGGAAAACAAATTTATTAACAATAGCAAACATAAAAGTCCAGTTCACCCCTATCAAAGGCTTTCTCCGCATCCAGGGAGACCAAAGCCATAGAGGCCTCTCTGGATGCGGAGAAAATGTGAGACAATTTACAGAGGTGATCTAGCGAGGTACATCCCTTTACAAATTCTACCTGCTCTTGGCTAACCAGCCCTCCCAAACACATGCAATTCCTGTGGCTAAGATTTTGGCAAAGATTTTAAGATCTTGATTCATAAGAGAGATAGGGTGATAATTAGTCACTCTGTCCCAAGGTTTACCTGGCTTTGGCAGTACCACTACTATGGCCTCTAGCAATGTGGGGTCTGAGATCCTGGATTCACAAAAGTATGAATAGAGTTGTTGAAGTAGAGGGTGAGTTCATCTGAAAATGTTTTATAAAAGTTTGACATGAACCCGTCGGGCCCTGGGGTTTTGTCTAAGGGAAGAGAACTAATTACCTCAGAGATTTCCTGCAATGTGTTGGGTCTACTGAGAAAGGAATGCTGGGCCAGCATTAATTGAGGGAGGGAATATCAGCCAGGTAAGTTCAGGTCTCCCAATAGAAGGTGCATTGACAGGAGGACCATACAATTGACGATAATATAGTTTGAATTCTGACTGATGTCCCCAGGGGAAGTTTTAAGGAATTATCCATTAGGGAAGAGAGCCAGGACCAGACGAGATTCCTCCTGCTTTCAGCATCGTAAAGCAAGGAGATGGCTCGCTTTATCTCCCTGACCCATGTAATGGGCTTGGGTTTTGAGAAGAGCATATTCAGCTCTCTCCCTCAAACTCTCCATATTTATCTCTAAGCACTGCTAAAGTTGTTCGATCTTCTTCAGGAGTGTCAGGAGAGAGGTTTTGTTCCAATTCTTTGTCACGATTTAGTAGGAGAAGCGTAGCAGCATCCTGCTTATGCTTTCTTGTGGTGTCCAATCATATGAGCTCTCCTCTCAGTGCACATTTCAAAGTGCACCAGATCTTGTCTACCTCAGAGATGGAACCTATATTATGAGTCACAAACTGGGTTATGACATCCTTAACCCTAGCAACTACCGATCTTCCTTAAGCAACTGAGTATTTAGCTTCCAAGTCTTATCCTTATGAATGGCAGGTAACAAATCACATTCTAACCAAGTTCGGGAATGGTTAGAAAGGACACATAGAGCTATTCCACAACTCAGGACGCTGAGCAGGATAGTTTTGGTGACTAAAAAGTAGTCAATGCAGGAATAGGACTTATGAAGTGGCGAATAAAGTGTAATCCCTGGTAGAAGGATTCAAGAGTCGCCACAGGTCACAGAGGCCCACCATATCTACCAATTCATGAAGGGACTGCTGAGCAGGGAAAGTCTGGTACCGCTGACTGGACCTATCCAAATCAGGGGTAAACACCAGGTTCCAGTCCCGGCCAGTAGAGTGGGAAGTGAAGAGAGGTGGCAATAAAATGGACAGATTGGAAAAAAAAGCCTGGGGTGTCTTTGTTGGGTCCATATATACAGCCCAGCAGGACCACAGAATAATCCAGCACCCTTGCAGCAACAGATAACATCCTTGGAGTCTTCCACAGAGTGCAGTAGATGAAATTGTACTCCTTTCACAAATAAAATAGCCACACCCCTTTGAGATGTAGAGTTCCCATCTGCATAAACCTGCCCTATAGCCTGGCGTCAAGAAAAAGCCTTTCAGAGGTGAGCAGATGGGTTTCTGATGGAATGCTATGTGACAGTGTAACTGAATAAGATGTTTAAGAATTTGGTATTGTTTCACCCTTGAATGGGCCTCTTTAACATTTCAAGTGACATATCTCATGTTGTAAAGATGGAGCTTATCAAATATATCTGAAGAAAGACCCTAGTGGAACAACCCCAACAAAGAGTACATAAGGTTTTCCATGGAAATAGCCCCCAGTAAAACCCCTCATATAGTAACCAAAATCCTCTTGAATGTAAAATAAGTGCAGACCACCAAGAAATCGGGTACAACATATAGAGTATAGCATAGGATAAAAACAGTAGTATAATGTACTAAACTGCAATGTGGGACAAATTGAGGAACCCCTCACCCCATCACAAATACCCCATAACAACCATATAAAACTTGAGCACATATTAGCAGTAGGAAATTCAAGACAAAAGGCAAACCCCAACCGCCCATCTCGACCCATCAAATAAAACTGTAGGAAAAAGTAAACTATAACAAAGATACTGTACTGAGACTTAACCATATGTTTGGCAAAATTAGAGCAAAATCAGAAAAGGCCTCAGATGTCAAGGAAATAAACACTCCCCCAAAAAAACCTTTCCCCAATAAGAACATCTCTACACTAACCCCCAGTCCTAGTGACTATACTCCCATGTCTGAGAGGGCCATGATCCTACCATCACTGTCCATGGCACTTGCCCCCTTCACCAAGGCAGATAAACAGAATATCTGAGTCACATTCCTAAACACAAGTCACTGGTGTGACAAGAAGTAAGACATTCAGTGCCTTAGCCCTGCACACCACGGGCAGTTTAGACAACCTATTATTTAACAGAGAAATTTGAAAAGCTATATATTGCTGGACTTCTCTATGAGTGTACTATACTTGTAAGTAACAAAAATGTTTTGTTTAATAAGCAGAAACTTGTTACACCAGGGTATTATAATGAATTTCAAACAAAATGTAAACACAGCAGTGTGGCTCTCTAATTTCTTTGTAGTTTTGTGACTCTCTAACTTTTACGTTGGCTTGCACACATGCACAAGCAACATTTGTGGTAGTAGCACTGTACTAGCACTTTCAAAGGTGTGTTAGTGTTGTGAAGAATCCAGGGGATGCTTTAGCTGGTGTGTCCCTAAGCCGCCAACCAGTGAGCATGCTACCAATGACAGCAGTTTCAGAGAGTGCCATCAACTTGAAAGAAATCTGCTGCTGCAATGAGAGACAGGCTCGTTATTGCAGCGACAGATCGACAAGCCTCCCATTACGGAGGCCTACAGTCGGGGCCGGAGGCCCGGGGCCGGGTGGGAGATTGCTCCCTGGTCCCAAAGAGGAAGAAACATTTCAATAAACATGGCGGCGGCTCTCACGTCCACCTCCTGCAATCCTTAAGAAAGTCAGCTTGGGGTGCCCAAAACCTCTGTCAGCATACCCTCCCAGTTCAATTTGTTTGCCGACGGGGTGCCCAATCCCCTTCGACATAATGCCCCCAGTTTTGTCTGCCAACGGGTGTCCAATCCCCTGGCATCTGGTCCCCAACACAGACATGTTTTATTTGTCGATGGGGTGCCCAATCACTGTTGGCTCAGTCCCCCAAAAGAAAACAGGTGGCACACTGGGAGCACACACCAGTGTGCCCAAATGTCTTAGTGTCACCTGTAAAACAAAAAACTTCCCCAAAGTTTTTTTTCCCTGCAAAACAAGAAAATGGTCCCTTGTCTGTGGTGCCCCTCCCAACCCACACCACCCTCTGCACACCCCACCTTCCCACGCCTGCCTTCACTCCATACTTACTTACGGAGGTCAGCGCGGCAATCTTTAGTGGAGCAGGAACATGTTGGCACTCTTCAAAGCCGATCACGAACTGAAGAAATGCCGGTAAACTGTATAATGGCATAAATGGGGAGGAGTTCAACTTAGGTGGATATCTTGGCCATTTTTTGACTTTTGGCTCAAATTTTCAACATGGGGTTCTTGGGACTCCACCTCATGAAATCAAGTCACTGTCATTTCATTATTCAGTTCCAAAAGGTGATTTTGCAGTCACTGGGCGGAATCACCTTCGGGACTGATTAGCGAAATGACAGTGCCATTTTCATGAGGTGGGCTCCAAAAAGCCTATGTTGCAAATTTGGTGAAAATATTCCAAAGAATGACTGTGTTATGAACGTGCATTACGCAGTTTCCACGCACGCTTGTAACCGAGAATTTTTAATATTTGCACTCCAGATTTTCAACATTGCCATTTTTCACACCTCCTTATGAACAGCATAGCTGTAATTTTTCACATCCTGCCGAAATGAGTTTTTGCACATGTGGCGCACAGTGGCGCAGTCACTGTGGGAAATCAATGTTCAGGACAGATTAAGAAAGTCACAGTGACACTGTTCATGAACAGAGGTCCCAAAATGCCTGTGTTGAAAATTTGGTGAAAAATTCCAAAATGACTATGTCACGAGCATGCATGCGCAGTTTCCATGCATGCTCATAACTCGGAATTTTTCATATTTTCACTCCAGATTTTCAACATTGTCATTTTGCACATCTCCTTATGAACAGTATAGCTGTCATTTTTCACATCCCTGCTCGAAACATGGTTTCGCAACCTGTAACACACAATGGGCACAGTCGCTGCGAAATCAACTTTGGGGACAGAGTAACAAAATCACAGTGCCATTGTTCATGAGGAGAGATCCCAAAATGCCCATGTTGAAAATCTGGTTAACAAAATCCCAAAATGGCGCTGTATTATGGGCGTCGTTGCACAGTATCTCATACGCTCATAAGTTTGTTAATTTTTCATATTTTCTCTCTCTAGATTTTCAACATTGACATTTTTACACCTCCTGATGAACAGTACATTTTTGCATCCTGCTCGAAATGTGCTTCCGCACCTGTGGCTCCCAATGGCACCGTTGCTGTGCAAAATCACCTTTCAGGATTGAGTAATGAAATGATAGCACCACTGTTCATGAAGTGGGGTCCCAAAAAGCCACTGTTAAAAATTTGGAGTGAAAATACCAACAAACACCTGGGGCATTAAGTTTTCCAGCCATATACGCACCCTGTAGAGACTGACAGGCGTTGGGGACGTAACTTGAGTTTGTTGGCCATAATGTTCGAGAATTCTACCCCATCCCGCCACCCTACAACCACTGACAGGCACTGAGGTGTGCCTTGGGTTCTGTCACCCTAACATTCACTCCATTCTCCTAGATTGCACCCATCTCAGCTTATTTCCTTATGGAATGGGGTGAGCATAAAGGTTGAAGACCCAAATGCACCCTGACACCTGTCGCTCTCTGCAGGGTGGGGTGAGGTGGAATGGCGTCAGCATTATGGCGACCAAGCACACTCCCAATGCCTTTCAGTCTCTGCAGGGGGTGTTAGCATTACTTCAATGCTTCACTGCCATTCCTATTTTGCATTTCTAATCTTGCACTGCCAATGCTAATGCCAGCAAGCCAACATTCGGCATTGACAAATGCTTGTTTTACAGTTTTCTATGTAAAAGTCATGTTATGTAAAAAAACTATTTCATGAGCTAGAGCTTATTAATTATAACATGTATAAATTATTTCCATTGGTATAGATTTCCAAGGTATATACTTATTTGTGTTAAATAATGAATTTTTATTTTGGATGCAAACACTTTGAAGTTTCAGGGTCTAGAAAACAATCTCTATAAATAACCATGTCTCCATTTTTAAAATACACAGCACCAGACCTGTCTAGTTAGTCCAGAACGATATAGTGACACAGTAGCACCGATATATTTAGGGTTGAGTAGGCAGTTTAATGTTCAACCTCAATTTTGCACTTTAATATCTTTGAAACTGTTCAATGGATTTGCACGACATTTGGCATGTGTACTCTTGTGGGGTAGATCCCTTGACGTGTCAAGTTTCGTCCTGGTCGGTTTTACAGATTCCGAGATGCGGATAGTGAAAAACATGAACAATTTGCTGTTTTTGCTGGGTTTTTCATCGCCTTGCACCCAGACAGTTTGGAATTTTGGTATGACATTTTAGGGTGGAAAGGTCTTTGCCCACAGATGTGCCTTCGCTGGTTTGGTGAAAAATGTTAATCTGTTGCAGTTACTAATTTTTAAATTTTAGTTCTGAGCATGCTCAGTAAGCACTTCAAGATAGCTGCATGAAATGAAAAAAGAATAATTTTTCGTATGGGGCTAATCCTTTTCATTTGCTGCCATCTTGTTTCTGTTTTGAAAAAATTCAAAACTCACAAAAGTGATATCCTGCAAAGAGACCAAGACATCTATCTTGCTCATGCAAACTCCGTTAGGTGGATTCTGCACATAACTGTTGGAAAAATTACCTCGACTTTCTTTTTACATTTTAAATTCTTTTCATGATTTGCTTCGCTTTTTCATATGGCCTTTTCTTTCATACGAAAAAGGATCCGTCATATGGAAAACTATTTTGGACTTGTTTTTTTTACCATGAAAGATGGGGCACTCACAATCTCCAAAGAATTTGGAACACTGATATAAAATACCTTAGACTTTATTGTTCAGACTATAAAAAATCAGCAAGATCAGTGACAGCACATAGACCTCTCCCAAAATCCAGTCAACAGTTTTCGCTATGAGTGCTTTATTGAAACTGACTATATATGTACATGATAATTAAACAAAAGCAGGTGCAAGCAGTGAGGTGGTACCTGCATGATCCTCACAATGCTAACACATCCAAATAAGAAATAAAACCATACTGTACCAAAAAGGGGAGGGAATGAGTTTTATAATAAGCCCGCTATGTAAGGCATAACTACGGAACCTTGTCAATTCACAAAAATGTAGTGCAATACAGCTATTAAATAAATGTATAACTGTATAAATCAATGATGGCGATCACAAAATGAACTTCAAGAAAAGGCAGTAATAAGTATCTAAGCATTTGTCATGGTCATTTTTAATATGCACTAATTAAAAATATCACTATTAATAGTGGTGTTGCATAAATATCTGAATGCATACATTTTGATTGTGGGGGACTAACAGACCAGGCACAAATAATTATATAAGCCCTCGTCATGTGTATTTTTAATGCACTCCACTTAACGATGGTCACTGACATGTTAATTAAGCAATAAGTCATGACCAGGGGTTATGTTAATGGTCTGTTAATCACCTTCTAGGGTGTAATGTGGCATGAGGCATGGCCAGTGCTACATGTCCTAGAGGGTGATTAACTGACCATTAACTAACCCTGTGAGTGCTTATTGCTGTTAGAATAACAATATTTTTTAAATGTGTTAAACCTTGTTCAGCATATGATTAGGCTGTACATGTGTGTTAATCAAAGATTAACATAGGTCTGATAGAATGTTTCCAACCAATCAGAAAGCTCTGTTTCTCAGACCCTTTTATAATGCTAATAAGCAGGGTCCCAGGCAAACAATTGACATAACAGGGATGGTAGAGGGAAGAAAAGACAGCATTAAATAATTTGACAATTAGGCTGCTGTGCCTTTGTGCAAGCTCCTGTGTTTGCCACACTAATACAGGATACCTGGCTAATTGCTAAACACTTTAAAAATAAGACCAAGAGCACAGTAGATCAAAACGCCACTTATGGAAGGATCAAAGGCAAACCAGCACCAGAGGTAAGCAGAACAGCACCAATGCAGTTGGTGTATATTATATTAACTGGACAGCCAAGAAGAAGCAACGAAAGGTGGAAGGGGTGGGCGCAAATTAAAAAAGGAAGAGGAACAAAATACAAAGTTCTATTAAATTGGCTTGTCAGCTATGTCCTCATTAGAAGCACTTGCAATTATCAATACTTCTATTCAATACATGTTAAATCCTTGCTACAATTTGAGCACTCTAAAAAGACAGGGCAACTAACTAGGAGCACACATTATCAAACTCATAACAAATTACATGTGGCCTTACGTAAGCATTAAGCCCGAGAAAGGCAGTTCTACTAGGGAATTAATGCATTACCACCTTTTGAGTGACTTAATGCACTTCTAACAAGGCAAGTGCAAGATAAGTATTCTCTAAGTGGTGTTTTACTTAAAATGACAGACATGTGCAGAAACAATACTTTAAATTTAGAAAACATGCTTCACTTGTGTGCCTTTCATATCTCCCAATGTATGCGTGCACATTGCACAGTCCACATGCATTAATGTAGTGGCTACCAATTTATAACACCTACCAACTTTGGATTATGTAGGAAAATACAGATAAAATACTGATAAAGCTTCAAAATTTGTACTTCAGCTGATCACTTTTATTCTTTTCCTCTCCTTTCCTACCTCACATTCATGCATCTCGGTAATGCATTGTGGAAAAATGTATAACGTGCATACTTAACTATCAGCCACAAATGACAAAATGTGTTAGAACGTGTGGTACTCTGTCGGCATATGAAACTGCTTTTCATATATGGAGCTGGTGACAAGTTCCTCTAAAACAAGTTATGCCTGTAAGGAACACATGCACATTTTTCAGTTGATTTTCTTTGCCCTTCTGCATTATTACGCTCATCAGTTATTTCTATACGCACACAGAGTTAGAACTTGCACATTTTACATTACTTTTACACTGCACAGCACTAACGTAGCACATTGTCTCACAACACAGAGGAGTAAGAGAAGGGTTTTCTGAGGTCGCTTCCGAGCAAGGCATGGAATTATTGCATATGCTCGGCAGTGACGTAAACATTACTTGTCGCTACACTGCTTCACAATTGGAGCAACCGGACAACATAGCGCATTTTGCAGACGGAGTGATTATTCTGACCAATAGGTGGTGCTTTCAAACCAGGACGAAACTTGCATTCTCTTTCCAAATGACGACCAATAGGTGGCGGTTTCAAACCAGGATGACACTTGTGTTCTGTTTCTCAATGATGTCTTATTCATTTGTCTTTCCAGTTCATGTTTTACATTGCGGTGTGAGTGCTACACTGTCTTAATGTTTTCTGGACTACTTCAGAATTACTGCAGCGAGGTGCGAGTACTATATTATCAACGGGTGGGTGCGTGGAAAACAGCACAATTTGACCTTTATTTTTAATCTTTCTGGACTGCTTCAGAATTGCTGCAGTGGGAAGACAGCACTCCACTGTCTGTACCGCCAAATGCCTCTTGACTTTCACACTCTGTGTTCGTCATGCCACCTGTTGGTCCAAATATTACTACAGAAAACAATAGTGACTTACGTCTCCAAAAGCAATAGCTTTCTAGTGTGTTCACAATCTCAAGCAGGCATTACTAGGAATTAATGCCCGCTTGAGTTTGTGTCATGTGTTGTCTTTCAACCAATCTAGTTCCTGTATTGCCCTGTACCTTTTATTGTCATGTTACAAAAAGTATTATAAGCCTGATGGCAGGGATACATTATTGCCAGTTTATGGTTTGTATTGAGATTGCAAACTGTAACATCATGCAAACTTCTATCAAATGTGTTTGGCTTATTTACTGTGCCCTCATTAGAGCCCATATCAAATACCAGTATTTATAACTAAAATGTGGCTCATCTATGAACATCTGTAGAACTCACCTCCTTGAAGGAAGGAGGAGGAATACTAGAGGGCATGGGTGGAAGCTGGAGGGGAAGATTCAGGGAGAAAGAAGGAGGTGCTACTTCACTGAGAGGGTGGTGGAGCCATGGAATGCACTGCCTAGGGGCTGGTGGAGGCAGAGACGGTGGAGGGTTCAAGAGGGGTGGGACAGGTACAGGGAAGGGTTCTGGAAGCAAAATCCAATGCAGCGGAATATCCGGAACTGGGAAGGAGAAGCCAGAGAAGATGGGGGGCAGCAAGGTCAGTTTCAGGGTGGGGCTGACCAAAGAGCAGACGTGAAAGACCGTTAGGCCTATTCTGCTGGCATCTTAGTATGTTAGTAACTGTAAAAAACAAGGCAAAGAACCAGAGAGCACAATGAAGTCAAATCCATAATCTATGGACCAAGTCTATAATAAAACCCCATAGTAATGCAGGCCTAGTCATAGAGATACGCTGTTCCTGATATCTGGGTTGTCAGTTTGTAGTTTGCATTTGGAGACCCCTATATTGTGAGAGCAGTAGCCAAAATACATCTTTCATGTCTTTTTCTTTCAAACCTGTAAGAAAGAAATGATCCTCGCTGATCTGACCCCCTACCCTGACCTCCCACTGAGCAACCACTATCCACCCCACCCACACACTCCCCATACACCCTCAAACACCTGAACAGGTCCCAGGGTTAAGATCCACTCTCCGACCGAAGGCATTTCTTGTTGCTGGAACTGCCGACTGCAATATGAAAACTAAGGTACCTGTAAGTGCAGTTCAATGTATTTCAACTGGGTTTTGAACCTTGATGCATATGTAACCCCCACTGCAAATGGGGGTTCCAAAAGTCTTCAAAAGCTTACCTAATTGCTCAGAGCCTGGAGGTGTTCAGCGTCTAAGCCGTTTAATTGTGATTCCCAGTGAGCGCTTTTAAAAGCCTCAAGTACTGTCTCTTAAAAGCTGTCTGCTTGCAGACATAATTAGTTTGTATGGGGGACTGTGTGTTTTCCTGCTCGGAGTTGTGCGTGAGCTGCTGGCTAAGCACTGCATTTCTGCTGTCGTTAAGTGGGCAGAGTGAGCACTCCTGAAAGATGTAACTAATTTTGGGAGAAATGCAGGTATTAGTGCAAATGCAGTTTGTCTAACCTGTTTCTTTTGCAGCACGAACTGTTTCTGTTGTGCCCTCCATTTTGGTCCCGGACTGTTGAATTGGACCAATCAGTATGTGAGGACTCTAAGATGGAGCCTACTTTGGGCCATTGGGGACTGGGACTCTTGTCTGGAGCCTGCTGAAAGGAACTGAATGGAAGGTGCCTCTGAGTAATGTAGTTTGGATCCTGGCTTTTTGCACCTATAGAGGGAGCCCTGTTGTGATGGACAACTGAACTGACCAACCGAACCTTCTGGATCTAAGTGAAAGACCCTGAGCTGTCTGCTGGGAAGACAGGTTACAGTTAGAAGAGTGAAGGGTGAAGGAGCTCAGCTCTGCTCTGTTGAACTAGCGTGGTAGTTCAGCGCACATCGCATATATAGGCCGAATCCTGGCCTGTTTGCTGTTGTAGAGGAAGAGATAGAAAGAGCCAGAAAGGTGTTTTCGGACTGAATCCGAAGTTTGTGAGAAAAAAGCTGCTGCTGTTTTATTACCAGGCTCACCCTGTAGAAGACTGAAGATTTTGCTGAAAGCGATCGGCCTGTAGCTACCGTGGTGTTCCCGGTAATTAGCAGTTACTTTTGTGATCGGGACCGATGAGCCATCTGCCTGGTACAGTAAACTTTCTTTTACATATAAATGTGCTATGTGCTGGAAGGGATTGCGTTCTGGATTCCCAATTGCTGTAAACTGTGTGATAGTGCTGGAAGTAATTTTCCCAGCCCAAATCAGACTGAATCTGTGCTGCCTGGTGCAGATAGGCCCTGCCACGAGGGTCTTGCCTCACTACCTTGCTGCACAGAAAGATCCATCGTCGGGGCAAACTTCCTCTGGCAATCCAGAGAGACCATCCATCAGTCCTCCTGTGTTTAGCCTGGGTATCGTGAGTAATAATCAGGGTAGCTTCCTGCAACTTTTAATAATCAAAGTGTGTAATCTGATTTGTTTGTGCTTTTCTTTCCACGAGCTGAGCCATCCGGCTCCGGATTACAAATTGTGTGTGCATGTTCTTTTTCCATCACAGGGCCCCAACCAGCTGCACTGGACCTGGCTAGCCTTTCTCCCTCCTGGGTACCCAGAGAGTGTGACTATATGGGACTCTAAGTGCATGCACAGTACTGTGATTATTATTGTGTTTGAACTAATTAACGTGATTTTACTCCTTCTTTGTTACAGCTCCTAAATAAATCAGATCTGTTTCTGCAAATTTACATTGACTGTGGTGTCAGTTTATGCTAAAAGTATTGTATTGCAGCTATTGTACTGCATCACCTTATTTTACAGGGGGTCCTCAGAGTTGTGCAGCAGAAATCAATCCTGAGGGTAAGTGGTATTTGTTTGTGTAATAAGTCTGCAGATCAGAGTTATTGGGAAAGTCACTGTTGTGTATGGTGTGGGCCACTAGTGGGAATCGGGGGGGTCACAGTGTCCCAGAGGGCTGTGATCTGGTTAACATAACTCAAACCAACCCAGACTTTTGGGTGGAGGCACCCATTTTAGAACTCAGGCCCTTAACCTGTTAGTAGCCAAGCAGGCAGGGGTAGTAGCCCAAGGGATAAGCGCCACCTAGGGGTTACATATAGCTTTGTCATTTTGCATATTTCAACCCCAAATATTTAACATGGCCTTTTTGGACCCCACCTCATGGCCAATTGTGGTGGAATTTCACAAATCTTGAAGTCAAAAGGCGATTTTGTGTTCAGTTAATGAAATGCTCCATACTGATGGCGATCATATGAGATCGTAACCGGTAGAAGTTTGTTTGCCTGCACTTGTGGATGTATCTTTGGCATTCTTAACTATTTATTTGTGAATAAAACTGATGTACTTTTTGTACTTCTGCCTGGGTTGTGCTGGTTTTGCAGTTACTTCCTGGTTCATTTCATTCCATGCACACCTTTTTCTGGTGGAGCTGTTTTACCTTTCTTTTCTTCATAGTGTCATTTTGCAACCAGACAAGTGGTGAGTGCGATCCTCTTTTCTGCATCCAGTGTAAAATGTATTATATATTTTTGAAAAATCAGTTTATTGGGTGGCAAATAAAATGTACACTTAGATTCCGTAAAATCTCTCACCATTCCAATACATTCCACAGTGTGTCTGCAAGTAGTTTACTTAAAGCTTAAAACTTCAAATTATATTACCTTTGAGCTAATTAGCTCTTTTACAAAGGTTTCACATCATAAATACATGATACATATGTAACCCCAGGCCAATATGCCATTAGTATCTGACAGCAATACCAGGTGGGCTGGGTTCAGGGAGGAATAGGTAATTCGGCACAAAGGTTGGGTTTGGCTACTCTGCACAGGGCACCCAAGTAACTCCGAACACAGGAAGCAATAACTGTAATGTCCAATACCAGAAGTGGAGTTCTAAAGTGTGGCTTTTATTCACATCCAAACAGAATAAACAAAGCATAGATGGAACCCACGGGCTACACTACTGGTAATGCAGATAAAAGGAGACCAGAACACATCTTCATCACTTTAGCCCTCAAGCTCTACCACACACTGGGCACACAGCCCGTGTTGTACGCTGCTTTGGTCACACAGCCCGGAACTTGTACACTGTTCTGGGTTTTCCTGGCTCGGCTCCCCATGCCAGCCACTTGGACACCTTCCATACTTCATGGAAACATTTTCTGGTGGCTTTCTAAACCACCTAAGTGCACCAGGCTCCATCAGGGAATCTTCCTTTTAATCCCACGTCTGGGTGCTTTCCTCAGGCACTGGCCAAGTACCTGAGTGAAAGCAAAAGGTGTCTCAGAGCAAATCCGTAGAGGTGAATTTGGTTACTATTGATGGGGGTCTCCCTCTCGATCCCACAGTTCATACCCGCCATTTCTCTGGACAGTAACACCTCATCCTTTAAAACTTTGCAGTGTAGATTCTTGCTAAATGTATTTCACATTCCATCTACTTGTCTTGCTTCCCATTTGTGCTGGACTTGAACATACATACATATATGTGGCTTTGTCCATTACTCTAGACCCCACAAAGTTAAGCAGTCCAATCCCCACTTTCTTTCTTTCCCTTTGTGCTGGACTTGAACATACTTATAAGTGGCATTGTCCATTATTCTAGACCCCCACTGAGTTAAGCAGTCCAATTCCACATCTTCCAACTGTACTTGTCTGTCTTTTCCTGACTCCACAGTAACAGTCCCTTTAGTTTCCTTCTGTTCAGGTGAAAACACTTGGCCTTTTCAGGGAAACTCACCCTTTGGTTGCAGGTGCCCTACAGGAATTTCCTCCACAAGGAATCTCTCACAGAGCTTCTGGTGCCTCAGCACAACTGGAACAGGCAGCTTCTTTCCTAGCTGGACCCAGGGGTTGCCCCTGGAAAACAGGCAAACATCTTCCCCATCCCTCAGGGATGGGGCCACTGAACTCATTGAAAGTGGTCTCCACTACTTCAGTTACCAGTTCCTGTGTTCCTCTTCAGGTGGAAACACACACCTTACCAAAAGTAGCTCTTAAACAGAGCTTAGAGCTCTGAGGCCTGCACTCACATTGCTGCACTACAGTCTCTCTCTAAGACTGCACACAGACTGGCTTAAAATTAGCCAACGTTCTACTCTAACCTCCAGATGCAACATTCCAGTGTGCTTATGCAGCTGCGACAGTTCTAAAATGATGTCATCCCTCAGTCTCAGCTGAGACTGAGAACAAAAATGAGACAGTGTGAAATCCATTTAACTGGAGTTTCACAAGCTGCCTTCCCTGCCTACCACTAGGTCTTACTGGGATTCTAATAACCCGGGTAACAGGGGGTTACACTCACCCTGGGCCAGGAAAATGACTGTGTGCAGTCATTAATCACCGCTTAGGCCATCTCGCCCCATGTGTTGACTACGGGAGGTAGTGCTACCTTCTCCCCTACCATGTGCCAGCACAGGCAGACAACACTAAGGGCCTAGAGGCCTTTGGCTGATGCATCAGCCTCTACTCTCCCGCTGATTATGAGTACCTAGTGGCTCCGGTAGAATTGCCCAGAGCATAGCCCTAATAGATCAGTACTACAACCCCTAATGCAGGTCAGGGCAACAGCCTGTCTATCCCTCCTAGCCCTGTAGGAAACATCTGTCTGCTTCTAACTCAAATCCCAAACAAAACAAACAGGAGACCTCCTCGACCCTGGACACCATGCAACCACACACCGGGAGCTAATACCATACCTATGCATTACTCCACACTCCCCACAACCATACCTGTGGAAGGAAAATGTTACACACAGTAACAACAACAACAACAGTACTTTAAAAACTACACTCTAAAGTACTAGTGAGGGACTCAGATGAGTCCCTCCTCCTCTTCTTGTCTTCTCTTCTATCTTCTTCACGAACACCTGCAAGTAAAAGAAAGACAACACTCACTCTAATCTGCATACACAGTCTATCTAAACCCCTACCATTGAACACTGGAGAATCCCACAAAGATTTTTTAGAAAAGTAGAAAAACAGTATAAACATTAGAAAACAGTAGAAAACAATGACATTATTTACAATACACCATTTGGGGTTGGAGTGCCCTAAAAGTCCCATCTAGTGACCACAGTGCCCGAGCAGGTCCATTAAAGAGTCTCTCCTGGGCCCGATGAAGCACAGTTCTAGCAGGCCAAAGTCCCGAAGAGGAGAGTCTTGAGGACAGTTCAAACATCTGGAGTCTGCTAGTGTAGGGTGTGTACTGCAATGTCATAAGAATAGAAAAGTCTCGACTTACCAGTCCCTTGTAGAATGACAATGGCACCAACCTGGTCCTCAGCCGAAGAATCTCCCTGGCAGCATTCTTCCGATACAGCTGGCGGACATCTTTCAGGAAAGACAGGAGGGCACATCTGGAAACTGCTGGGGTGATGCCATCTCTGAAGATGGACCCGTGGAACAGGAACAAAAGGAAAACAGCTGATCTGAAGTCATCCAATTACCAGGCAATGAATCAGGATACAGCTGGGCTGGTGTCCTCTCTGGATCTGAAGTCATCTGGTGGGCCAGTCGATGGATTCTGGAAAGTCAGTACACTGTAGAACTGATGAATATGGGGCATCTGAGTCCTGGACGTCCATACTGGCGGAACAACATAGGCACTGCAATGGCTGGAGTGGAAGCACTGGCTACCACTGCTCTGCTTTCCATTTGGTAGGCATGGGCACATTCACAGGAGGGTCTTTGCATTGTGTGTGTAGCTGCGGATCAGGTGCTTGAATTATTACCCCGTCTGGGCGCACATAATTCACAATGTGAAAGGTTTCATGTCCCTCTCCATCCACAATTCTAACAGTGTCCATTAACAGTGTCCTACCTCTTTTCCACTGGCTGTATTTTTCGTGAAACATTCTGTTCCTGACATGCTTGTTTGCACCAAGATGCACACATTTCATTGCTTCTGCCCAAATCCAGGACTTCCTGTTTTGTTCAATCTCCTCCCAGACTCTTGAGGAAAGGTAGGAAAGGACATCCCATAGATTTCATTCGCCTTCCTATGAACCAGTCTTTTCTCTTTACTAGCTTTGGTCAACTTGAGACCTCTGGCCTGGCTTGGGGCGGCCAGTCCTGGTTCTGCCAGCTACTCATTCTCCTTGACACAAAAATGGATCCCTAGCTTCTTCTTGCACAGCCAGGGCAGTGGCATCACCACTCTCTTCCATGCATTCCTCTGAGGCAAGGCTGTGTACCAGTTCCTTTTCACAAGGCCACATAGGTTCCCCTTTCTTCTTCCTCACTGAGAATCTGTGCCCAGGAGTGAGCAGTCGTCCTCACTCCTGAGACTATCCACTCTTCGCTGGGTGTGGAGATCAAAACCTCCCATTCAAAGGCCTCCCTCATCTTGTCTTCTCCTATGAGACTTGGGCTGAGCCCCGATCTCCCAGGTCTGCTGATGCTCCTTCCTGAGATGTCTCTCTGTGACTCAGAATCGAAACATCAGCACACTGTTCTGTCTGTGAATCTGTACCCTCTAGCTTTGTGCCACACTCCCTGAGGGCCTTCTCCAACAGGCTCCACCTGGTGCTGTGTGCTACCAACTACAGATTCTTGAACATTTGTCCATGTGGGAGCCAAACGAATCTTGGGCACTTTAAATAAACCATATTTCTCTAAGCACCCAGAACAGTGAGGTACCATGAAGATGTCCTTCCAGCATTTAAGCACATTAAACATACTTGCACTGGATATCCAGGAATCGCCACATGAGGAGGCAGTCGTCCTCCGTAGTAACATCTCTCAATGTCCCTTAACTTGTTTACTTCTACTGCTACCACATCCGGGCATGATCCGGAGTAGCGAGCTGGTCCTGAGGCCATGACTACAGAGAAAAAACAAACAAGCGCTCACTGTTATTTCATGTCCCATTTCACTGAACGCTTTCTCTCTCTTTCAAAATGGCTCCTCTGTTGCTGTGTTTACATTACTACCCTACCCTGTAATGGCGGCGGCAGCACTCCTCGCATCAACATTCTGTAATTCGGTCAAGCCACTGCGCATCCGATTTACGCTCTACTGATAATAACTCTGCTCAAACTGCACAAACTTGCACTGTTCTTTTTCCTAGCACATTTATATGATTTACCACAGACTTTTCACTTACTGAAGACATTGCTCTAGCTCACAGTCCTTAAAGCTTCAGTATTTCAAGCGCAGGATTGCCTGTAACTCTTGCTGCATATCGAATACAACTCACAGTCTCTCTCTCATGGCTTTGGAACATATACTGACACTGAACCTATAATTATGCTCACAGTTGATGGCTTAAAATGCTTGCTTTTGCTGGTAAAAACTTAACACAGTCCATTTTGCAAAGCAATTACACTGCTACACTCAGATTCAGCTGACTTTTGGCAAAATACTTAGTTTGAGCAATTATTTCTGTTGGTACTCACTGTTATTAGTAGCTGTTTGCTGCGATGGAAAATGGCCTCAGCCAGTCTTGGAGGCCTCTGGAAAGAAGCGGGTTGGCAGTCCTGCCGATTGTCCCTCAAACAGCACACTCACAGTCCAGTCGATTGAGATGAGGGTTGAGCCCAATTTAAACAGAAAAGTCAGTTTTGAAACTTTTACAGCACTTTCAGTCACCGTGATGCTCCTCCTGATAAGCCAATCGCACCTCCACTCACTCTCCCTCTTGGATGCTGGGCAGTCGCTGTAGAGCTGGCTTGAGGCGGGACTGATTGCAGCCTCACCAATCACTCGACGCCATGCAAATGAGCCTCTTTCCTCTCAAGTGCTCTTCTCCTCATGGCAATCGTTGAGCAGGCAATTTAAACTGCAAAACCACACTTTTTTTTTCCTCAACTGACTCTCAGGGAACCCATTTCAACCATTTTTCATGGCCATTAACACAACAAGTCTCTCAGTTCACAAGAAAGCATTTCCAACGTCCAGGGCACAATTTTCCTTTTGATACCCCTAGTTTTCCATACTTTTCTTTTGTCACAACAGGTTTCAAAGCTGGCAAAATGCTGTAATTTTGGTGCAGGACAAGGACATACTCTCTCAGGCTTTACTGCTCCTTGGTAACAGTTGGCATTTAACAGCAGCACATGGACAACAGCACACAGCGGCACATTAGTTAACCTTTGCTTCAGATTTTTGGGCTACCCACTGCCATATGGCCAAAACGCTAGCCCTTGCCTGAGCACCTCTCTTACATTCCTCTAAATTCCAAACCCAAATTCTCCAGCG
The DNA here is from genome assembly GCA_016271365.2 of Neoceratodus forsteri. Taxonomy (NCBI): domain Eukaryota; kingdom Metazoa; phylum Chordata; order Ceratodontiformes; family Ceratodontidae; genus Neoceratodus; species Neoceratodus forsteri. The sequence continues at coordinate 642,527,949 of CM057458.1, read as the reverse complement.
GTGCCTGCATTTTGTAACCCCAGGCTGGTATGCCGTTTGTATCTGACAACAATACCAGGTGGGCTGGTTTCGAGGAGGAATAGGTCACTCGGCATAAAGGCTAGGTTTGGCTACTCTGCACAGGGGCACCCAAGTAACTCCAAACACAGGAAGCAATAACTGTAATGTCCAATACCAGAAGTGGGATTCTAAAGTGTGGCTTTTATTCACATCCAAACAGAATAAACAAAGCATAGATGGACCCTCACGGGGCTACACTGCTGGTAATGCAGATTAAAGGAGACCAGAAGACATCCTTATCACTTTAGCCCTTAGGCTCTACCACACATTGGGCACACAGCCGGACTTGTATGCAGCTGCTTTGGGTTACACAGCCTAAACTTGTACACTGTTCTGGGTTTCCCTGGCTCAGCTCCTTGCCAGCCACTTGGACACCTTCCATATTCATGGAAACATTTTCTGGTGGCTCCTAAACCACCTAAGAGACCACGGCTCCATCAGGGAATCTTCCTTTCAATCCCACGTCTGGGTGCTTTCCTCAGGCACTGGTCAAGCACCTGAGAGAAAGCAAAGGTGTCTCAGAGCAAATCCGTAGAGGTGAATTTGGTTACTATTGATGGGGGTCTCCCACCTCTCGCTCCCACAATTCATACCCAGCCATTTCTCTGGACAGTAAACATCATCCTTTAAAACTTTGCAGTGTAGATTCTTGCTAAATGTATTTCACATTCCATCTACTTGTCTTGCTTCCCATTTGTGCTGGACTTGAACATGACTTATACTTGGCTTTGTCCTTTACTCTAGACCCCCAACAAAGTTAAGCAGTACAATCCCCACTTTCTTTCTTTCCTTTGTGCTGGACTTGAACATACACAGTGGCATTGTCCATTACTCTAGACCCCCACTGGTTAAACAGTCCAATCCCACATCTTCCAACTGTACTTGGCTGTCTTTCCTGACCTCACAGTAACAGTCCCTTTAGTTTCCTTCTGTTCAGGTGAAAACACTTGGGCCTTTTCAGAGTGAAACTCACCCTGTGGTTGCAGGTGCACCACAAACGTTTCCTCTACAAGGAATCTCTCACAGAGCTTCGGTGCCTTAGCACAACTGGGACAGGCAACTTCTTTCCTTAGCGGACCCAGGGGTTGCCCCTGGAAAACATGCAAACACCTTCCCCCATCCCTGAGGGATGGGACTGGACTCATTGAGGGCAGTTTCCACCACTTCAATTACCAGTTTCTGTGTTCCTCTTCTGGTGGAAACACACCTTACAAAGTAGCTCTTAAACAGAGTTTAAGCTCTGAGAGCCTGCACACACTGCTGCACTACAGTCTCTCTCTAAGACTGCACACAGACTGGCTTCAAATTCCCCAACGTTCTACTCTAACCTCCAACTGCAACGTTCCAGTGTGGCTTATGCAACTGTGACAGTTCTAAAATGATGTCATCCCTCAGTCTCAGCTGAGACTGAGAACAGGGGAATGAGACAGTGTGAAATCCATTTAACTGGAGTTTCACAAGCTGCCTTCCTGCCTACCACTAGGTCTTACTGGGATTCTAGTAACCCTGGGTAATGGGGGTTACACACACGTGATACATACTTTCACAGTTGGGTACAGAGGTTTCTAAACACTTAGTTACATATTGTCCCTAGATTGCATACAACTAGCATCTCCTTGCCAATATACATAACTATATCTTCTTTTTATCTTGCTCATTATATAATATTTGCCCCCCTTTTTATATGATACCCCTGTGCCAATTTGGGGGTTGCAAGATGCCCTGTTGGCATCGTATCCATGTGGGCACACTGCCAGGCCTGCCAATTAGGGGCGGGGCCTGGGTAGCATGATGGGGAATTCATGCACCCACTGGCATGAGGGAGCTGTTGGCGGGGGGAGATCGTGAGAGGCGTATGAGTGTGAGGGAGTGGTTGGGCCTGCTTCTGGGCCGTGTGAGGGAGGACTGCCAGTCGGGGCTGGGGGAGGCCGGGGCTGGGGTGGGGAAGTGCCTCTTGGCCTCAAAGTAGCCGCAGGAGCCCACCTGTCCATCAGCAGCAGCAGTCGAGGAGAGAGAAGAGGAGATGGAGCCCGTCCAGCTCTTGTAGTGAAAGCCTGCATTTGGGGTGGTAGCTATGGGGGCCCAGCCCACCAATGTGGCAGAGAAGTGTTCCATAATGTCGGGTGGCAAGACTGGCCCCTGTCCATTCCATGACACTCAAAGAAGTTTAGGAGCTTCTGTGGAAAGTTGAGGGAGAGAGTGGTGCCCAGAGGGATGGTGGCTGTCGCCTCTGTAAACCCTGCCCATGGATCTGCAGGGCGGACAGTTTGTAGGAGGTTGGACTGTGCCCAGTAACATCAAAGCCCCAAGGAGAAAGAAGGCTGACATAAGATTTGCCTGCTTCCACTGGTGAGGGTAAACTGTTACAGAGACTGCCTGTTCTGAGCCCCTGGAGTGCTGTTCAGAGGAGAGGAGCCCATGTTGGCTCACCAAGAGAACTGTGTGTGAAGGGATCCAGGTTTGGGACCCAGGTCCTTTAGAGAGAAGCTATTGCCACGGCCATTGCCATAGAGTTCTGTGAAGGAAGAAAAAGGGGAAAGTAATGAAATGTTTGAACTCCATGGAGCTGATGGTTGTTTTGCTTGAATCTTTGATTTTTAAAATAAACTGTGCCTGATCGCATTCGCTTTCTAGCCTGGACCATATCACTGCTGTCTGAGCTTAAAGACTGTTGCTGTTGTGTTCCTAACCAAGTTTATTCCTAGACAATAAATCCTACACCTTTGCCTCCAGTTGTGATGAGGAGGAAGTAATAACATCAGCCAGCATCTCAACAGAGTCCACCATCATGGAAAGAATCCTACTCCGCATATCCAAAGGTACTGTAGGATTCATTGCCCTGCTTCAATGTGTCACTACCCTGGTTCACTGCTGGTGCTGCCCCCCACCACATGAACTGATTTAATCAAACCCTAGACAGGGAGGGAGGAGGGTAGCCACAGAACAGTGTCATCCTTGGGACTGGGAGTGAGGTGAGCTGCCTGCCTGTTAATGGACTTTGTGAGTTTTGTCCAAGAATCCCCATGGCAGGAGCTAGTAAAGACTGAGCATTTCACCCAAAGTTACATCAATGGAGCAGAAAGAAAGGAGAGGTTATTATATATATAATAAATTCAACCTAATACATTTATAACTGCTGTAGGCTGCTGCAATTATAGTTTCCTTACATAGTCGTATTCTCAGAGGCTTGATTAGGAAGACAGTACAGTACCTACAGAAGTGTCATTTACAATTCGTGCTCACACAGTAACTTAACCTCCTAGCTTCCCTTTCACAAAATATTAAGACACATAAGCGCTGCTTCTCCTGGTGGGAAAGAATTTAGAAAGGTTCCCCATACCCTCTCGAAGAGGTCTTCCCTTTCTTTGAGTTAGTAAATTACTTTTCTAGAGGTAGTGTTTTGGCCACCAGTTCCAGACTCATGTTCACAGTGGCTGTGTACATGCTACCCATGTTCTTGAATACATTTTCTGGCTAATACAAGTAGTATTTGCACTATTCTAAAATATAGGTCCCAGCCCTCTTCTCCATATGATCCATCCAAAGAAGCATGGATATTGATGTCTCTGGCACCTGTACCCCGCTCTACGTTCAATTTGTTGTCTAATCTCTGTCCAGTACAGACACAGGGTTGGTTAATCCAGTAATAGTGTATATGTGTTTCTCGTGTGCCATGACATCTACCACACGTGGGTGAAACCCCTGGTGAGAATTTATGTACCACTGTTGGCAGTAAGTATAATCTATGAATGAACTTATATTGGATTTCTTTATACTTATTACACCACAGTAGTTGCATATGCAGCCTCACATACAGTGATCCAGTTTTCCTCCAGACCTCTACCCCAAATCCTGTTCCCATTGTTTCCTTGCCCCCACTGATTGATTTGGCATGGCCTCTCTAAAATGTGAGTATATTCTTGCCATTAGACCTTTTGGATTTACTCTTGACTTCATGATGTCCCACTCTAGTTTGTATATATTAGAGATTTCTGGCTGTGCCCTATGTAGCGTTCTTATGTAGGCACACACCTGCAAATAGCAGAAAGTGTGCTGTCCCTCCAATCCATAGGCACGGCTTATTTCCTCTTGACTTCTCAGCCCCAGTGCCCAACAAGTCCCCAAGACACTGTATCTGTTTTTAGTTCCAATGTGAATCTCTTGTCCTGAATTCCTGGTGGAAGTCTGGATTATCACTGACTGGCACCAAGACAGTCCCTCCCATTCATTGTTTTGGACGCTACTCTCCATGCTGGCAGTGTCTGTATTATCAGTGAATCTGGATATTGTCTGGCCCTATATTTTTGAATCCTACCTTTATCCAGATATATCTGGGTGCTCCACACCCTTCCCCATCTTCAGTGTCACCCAACTTGCTCCTTCAGCACCCAGTAATCACTCCTTACCAATCGCAACTGGGCCTAATGTGATATTGTCTTAGGGTCTGGAAACGTTAGGCCTCCCTTAGAAATAGTACCCTTTAGTCTCCTTAGAGCCACTCTGGGTCTCTTCTCCTGCCATAAAAGGTAATACATTGTACCTCGAGCCTCTGTAGATCTCTTTTAGTGAGTCCCATTGGCAACATCTGCAGGGTATACAATATACGTGGCAATAAGTTCATCTTAAGAATGTTCATACATCCAGTCCAAGAACTAGAAAGACCTCCATCTCCTCAGATTGCCTTCCAAAGTTTTAAGCAACACTCCATAATTCATATGGTACATATTCAGGAACTGAGGGCTCACCTTGATTCCTAAGTATGTCAAAGATGTAGTGACCTTTTGAAGGGACTGTTTTGTAACACCACTTGTAGACCTCCCCTACCTGCATCAATTCAGACTTATCTCTATTTATCCTATATCCAGAAAGTCTGGAGAATTTATCCAAAGCTTCTCCTACACCATGCAATGTATTAGCCATGTCTGTTACAAACAATAGGATATCAACTGCATACAGTGAAATCTTATATTCCATCGCTCCCTCACCCTTAATCCCTTAATATGTATTTTAAAGGGATACATTTGAGGGATCAGGACACTAAAGGAGGATATAGACCAGTGAAATTCTCCCAGATCTGTCAACTAAACATCAGTACAAACAAAAAAGTAAAACACTGCCAGCCCAGTGGCGCTGAGGGTTGAGTGCTGGGGCGCACACCTCGCACCACACTGGTGACTCGGGTTCGGGGAGCGAACTCCAGGTCACTGGGGGTTGGCAGGGGGGAAGAGATCGAGCGTCCCCAGTGGATGCTCTCCTCCTTGGGGTAGGTTACCAGGGTGCTTCATGCACTGACATCCCTGAGGGTCAGTAAGAGTACTGCCTTCGGGCCTTTGGTGGCTCCCATGGTGCTGGAGTTGGGGAGGGAGGACACTGTTAGGGCACTTGGCAGGCATCGTGCGTCAGCATGTCATTTACCCGAGCTGGCATCCTCCAGGGGCGGAAGGGACCACAGAAAATGGAAAAAACCCTCATTGGTCCTAGATGATGACTGATCCATGCCTTCCAGTCACCTATCCACGGGCAGACCCGCTGTGCAGGCTCTCCTATGAGGGTTGAAGAAGGGACAATGGAGAAGCCTGGCACTCTAGGGGCAGACTCTGTGACAGTGGTCTGAGGGGTTGACTGGTCTGAAGGAGTGGATGGAAGGGCAGACAGGAGGGATAAAAGAAAAAAAAAAAAAAAGTAAAACACTAGAAACAGACTTTGTCAACAGAAAAGGACCAGTATGCCCATCTAGTCTGCCCTTTTCCTGCCTATTTGAAACCTCTGACCTATTTGGTCTCTGGTGTCCTTAACTCCCCACATCCTCTACCAGATTTGCCCATGCCTATCCCACACATGCTTGCAGCCCCCTAGTCTTTGCCCTACTTAGCTCCTCTGGCAAGCTGTTCCTGCTGTTGCCACCACCCTTTCCACGAATAAGTATTTTCTCACATCCCTCTAAACTTCTCCACCTGTAGCTTCATTACATTTGCCCATGTTCTAGTGCCTTCTTTTCTCTGAAGAAAGAGGCACCCCAGCTACACCTTATTCATCCCTGTGAGGAACTTGTAGGTCTCAGTCCTAAGGAAGCACATGTCTCTGGCCTTCTCATGCAGGTGTCCCCAGCCCTATTGTCACACCCTAAGTACTTCTCCATCTCTCCTGCTACCTCAGCAGAATAGTGCCTACACTCATCCTGTGTCCCTCTACCTCACTCTCTAAGTATAACCTTAGGAACCACATGTCCCTGGCCTTCACATGCTGGTGCCCCTAGCCTTAACTATCACACCCCTAATGCTTCTCCGTCTCTCCTGCTAACTCTGTCAGGATAGTACCCACACTCCCCAGTAGCAGGTTTACCTGTTCTGTAACTATTTGGCCTACTGTGGCACTTATTTGCACCATACCTAACCTAGCACTAGCTTCTGATCATTTGACCAGTGGTACCGTCTGTTAGGTTTCTTTCTTTGTATTTGATTTTTAAATATGGCTTTATGTGTACTGTGCTCTTTATTGTTCCCATGTTTTGCACTGTAACCCTTATAATTTTTTGTCCTTAACTGGACGTTTGTGAAAATGGCCAATTTTTGCTCACATTGCTTTCCAGTATAAATAATAAAATTGAAAGTGAAACTCAGTCATGTCCCCTCTCGCTGTTCTCTCCTCCAGCAGGTACATGTTAAGTTCCTGCAGCCTTTCCTCATATGGCTGTTCATGCAAACCTTTGCATCATTTTGGTTAACTTTCCTCTGCTGCCTGCACCCCTGTAAATGTCCTTGCAGAGGTGCAGTCTGCAGAACTGGACACAGTACTCAGGTGGGGCCTCACTAGTGAGTGATACAACGGCAGCACCACTTCTCTCCTCTAGTTAGAAATCCCCTCCCAGAGCACCCTAGCGCCTTACTAGCCAATCCACTGCCTTGTTACACACTGAATAACTACCTTGAAGTCATCACATATGATGACCCCAAGGTCCTCTTTCCTGCCTGGTGACTGTAAGTACTTCTACCTCTCATCTTACACACAGCTTCTGGGGTTCCTTACCCCAGGTGCATAACCTTGCACTTTTTGGCATTGAAACCAAGCTGCCACACCCCAGAACACTCCACTGGTTTCTCACATTCCTTTGCATTCTCTCCACCCTTTCTGAGTGGTCTCACTGTTGCAAATATTTATATCATCTACAAAGAGACACATCTCCCCCAGCTCCTCAGCAATGTCATGAAGACATTGAAGAGGACCGCCCCTGGTACCCCACTAGTCACTCGCCTGTCCCCTGAATGCCTGTCATTTACCACCACCCTTGCCTCCTATCCTTCAACCAGTTAGATGCCCAGCCTACCACTTTCTTTCCCACCAACAGGCTGCTTAGTTTCCTAACTAGCCTTCTGTGTGGCACAGTGTCAGAAACCCTACAAGTTCAGATAGGTCACATCCACTGCTCTTCCTTGATCCACCTCCCTAGTAACCTAGCCAAAGAAACCTATGAGATTTGTTTGACATGGCCTCCCCAAAAACCGTGCTGCCAGTGGTCATGCAGCCCATCAGCCTCCAGGTACTCAATGACTCTCTTCTTCAGTAGGGTCTCCATTAATTTCCCTCTAGTGATGTGAGACTGCCTGGCCTGTAGTTGCTAGCCTCCTCCCTGCTGCTGCTTTTGTACAGAGGAATCACGTCAGTCAGCCTTCAGTCCTCTGGAACTACACCATCTCCAGTAAGGTGCTGAATAAGATTGCCAGAGGGTGATTAGCATCATGCTCAGTTCTCTTAGCACCCTTAGGTGAATCCTGTCTGACTTCATTGTCTTGTTCTCCTTTAGGGCTTCTAATCCCGTCCAGACTCTCTCTACAAAGAATGAACTTGTATCCCTCCCCACTCCCCCAGGTGCTTGTTACTACATGTTGCCCCTCCCCTCTGTGAAGGCCGAGCAGAAGTAATCATTTAAAATTTCAGCTTTCTCTTGAACTTCCTCTGCACAGTCCCTCCTGCCCTCGTGTTTCTTACTATCATTTCCTTTGTTTTCCTCTTTTCACTCATGTACCTGAAGCAGGTCTTGTCCTCTTTTTGACCTCCTTAGCAATCCTCTCTTCTATTTGTGCTTTAGCTGCCCTTGCCCTCCTTCCTGCCTCTCTTTATTTTACCAGAATACCTCCTTGTCTACTACACTATGGGTCTCTTTGTACTTCCTACATGCTGTTTTCTTCTTCTTCTTCTTCACTGCCTTTGCCACCTCCATGAGAACCATAGCAGCCTCTTCCTCTTTTTCCTTGCACACTTCCTTCAGACAGCATGTCATTGCCTGGGCAATACTCTCCCTAATTTTTACCAGTAAGCCTCCACTCCCCTCTGCCTTCTTCCTCCCTTTGAGGCATTTTGTAAGGCAGTTTTCCATTTCTTTTAAAATCTGCTCTCCTGATGTCTAGGACCCTTGTCTTAGTGTGTTTTCTTTCCTGTGCAATCCATATGCCAAACTACACAGTATGGTGATCACTTGTACCAGGGGACTACCCACTGTGACATCTGCAATACTGTCCCCTTGTAAATACCAGATCCAGCACTGTTCCATCTCTAGTGGGCTCTGTAACCAGCTGCCTTAGAAATGCCCCTTGTAGAGTCAAGAATGTCCCTGCTTCTTGTAGCTATGATCAGAATGTCCCAGTCTACATCTGGCAGATTAATGTCACCCAGAATCAATAATTCCCCTTACTTGCCTTTTTGTTAATGGGTTTCAAATAATTTTCACACTTTAGCAAACCAAATGTGTTCATAACAAAGGCTTCAGGTGCATAAACATCCCAATTGTGAACTGTACAAGAGTAATGTTTACAACAGTACATTTGTGTACCATTATCACATAGTTTGCTAGAAATAGATCCCATTATGTCAGCTGAGTGCCCTATGTGGTCTTGAGGGGTGAAAGAGGTTTTCAAGGTATCACAAACGTGGTAGTCATCAGATGCTGTGAGCTGGGCTTCAGTTAACTCCATTTGGGAGCATTTGACTCCCAAAATAAGGCAAAACTTTCAAAATAATGGGGAAAAAGTCATTGACTTCAAATGTAAAAAACTAAACTGGATGACTTCCAAAACTGAAAGCACAGAAGAAGCTAAGAAATTATGGATTTTTCCTTAAAGTTGCTTTTACCAATAATATTTGTATTAACATCCATAAACAGATCATTCTTAGAATATTGGATTTCAAACTGTGGGATCTGGGAAGTATTTTGACTTCCAAAAATTTGAATGACTTCAAATTTTGACTTATGAAAGTATTTGACTTCCACTAAAATAAATTAACTGAACTCCTAGCTGTGAGCATCGTCCGTGACAGTGGCTCAGCAGGTTGCATACTCACCTCTGAGGCAGGAGGATCAGAAGGTTGTGGGCTCTCTCCTACACCAGGCACTTGGGTTAAATTCCAATACTCACACTGTAGTGCAGCATGAGGGTACTGCACTCCTGAGGTGCCATCTTTCGGATGAGACGTTAAACCGAGGTCCCATCTGCCTGTTTCAGTGGTAGTTCAGGTGGATGTTAAAGATCCCATGGCACTTCTTGAAACAAGTAGGGGAATTTTACTGAAACAAATAATAATACAAAACGATATTACAACATACAACTCATAAAGAAAATCAACAAAAACTCAAAAGGTATTACATCATATAATCACCGCTAGCATAACAAACCCCCACCACCAAAAGAGTAGGGGGATATTTATGGAGAAGAACAAAAGCAAAACATTGTAATACAGTAGTACATTATACAAAGGAAAACTAAACCAGAATGAGAAAGCAAGACAAGCATATAACGTTTATACAGAAAATCTAAAACTCTAAATAAAAGAAAACTGGAACCCACCCCAGAAAAACAAACCCACCTGAAACAGAAAAACAAAACAATCAAGTTTGAAAAATCCAGTCACAGGAAGCCCAATAAGAGAAGCTGGTCTGAGGCAAAGAAACCAATTCGGTTATAAATAACAACTAAATCAGAAATTATCTGATTGAGAATGTGAATTCAGTATCGTGTTTTGTTGTAAAAGCTGAGCACATCTAGCTTGCCATAAAAATATTTACTGAAGGGTAAACATAAGTTGAAGGGTACTAAGATGATATTTGGAGCAGGCACTAGGAAACTGGCCAAACACCAACATATCATAGGAAACATAAGAAATACGTTTATCCTTCCACTTATGGAGCCTTCAAGTCCAAAAGTCCCTACTAAAAGGACAATCAATAAAGAAATGCTGCAGGGACTCCAAAACATTCAGACAAGTGTCCCAAACACAGTCTGTGCTCCAAAGGCTTATGATGGTGGTTACCATGGACACCCAGTTTTCCATGACAAGACAACCAGGTCACATCCCATAATTTCGGGGAAGCCGAGGATCAGTAAGTTGGTGAAAGATCAAAGAAACATCTAGTTCCACACCAGCGGAGTACAAAACACAAGAGAGAGCAGAAAAATGAGCCTGAACAATAGACCCATATAACTGTCGTCTTGTCATAAGGAGAATGGACTGATGGGTCAAGTTCCACTGTTTCAACTTAAAAATGTCAAAAACAGAAAAGAGGGAATACCAGAAGACCGAAAAGTCCCGGGATTGCCGAAGGAGAACCACACCACAAGTCCCATAGGGAGAAACCAGGTTCATAAAACAGAAACCCAATGGGGGAGAACGTCTCAAAAAGGAAAAATAAATTTAAAAACAAACAATGAAAAAACTACAGGATTAAGCATCCGCACCCACCCATACAATAATCCTGATACAAAACCCTCTTAATGAGGGTTCAACCGAGAACCCCAAAAGCCTTGAAAACAAAGATTATAAATTCGCACTTCCAAAGCAAGAGGTAAAGGAAAAACACGTGGCAATGTGCAAAAATATAGGCAGCACTAAAGTCTTTAAAAGCAGAACATGTTTACATTTAGCAATAGTCTTACCTTTCCAAGAAGAAATCAAAGCAAGGCCTTGAACAAGAACCAAATTCCAATTATAAGTGGAGTCATCAGAAGTACCAAAAAATAAGCCAGAATCTTCAATGGGTCATGTGTAACAGAAATCTGGGCCATAGAAGCAAAACAGAGGTGGAAACAGATCAGGGATAAACTTCACCACACTTTTATGAAGATTCAATTTGGATCCGAAAAGGTCTCAAAGTCAGAAAGCAAGTCAACAAACCCAACTGTATTCAAAGGGTGTAGTGCAAATACATAAATCATCCACATAAGCATAAACACTATGGGCATACTGACCACCAGGAACTAACAATCTGGGGATAGCATGGCTAGAAGCAAACCGCCTCAAAAGGGGTCAATCTGAAAAACATATAAAGGGGGCTAGAGGCAGCCCTGACGGACACCCTCTTATGCAAAAACTCTGTGCCAGGGAATTATTAATGTGAGGGTAATCCAGGCAGAACTATACAACAACTTAATCCAACAAATAAAGTGTTGAGGCACGTGATGATAAACATGACCTGAAACAAAAAGAATGGTGTACTGGGTCAAAAGCCTTCTCCTGGTCCAAGGAAATAAAAAGGGCACAATAGGAACCTGAACAGGAAAAGACCACATCTCTAATAAGGGACAGGGAATGCAGCATAGTTCTACCAGGCACAGCACAGGTTTGTTCGAGAAATAACAATAGATGCAAGGGCAGTAACTTGTTGAAAAGTATTGCAGCCAGAATCTTGTAATCAACATTGAGCAGACTCAAAGGCCTCCAGTTTTTAATGTCAGCCTTATCACCTTTTTTAAAAGCAGAAGCATAATAGCATCAGAAAAGCTATGAGGTATAGAACAAGTAGTCAGGATACTATAAAAACCACAGTAAGGGCAGGGGCAAAATGTCCAAAAAGAATGATAAAGCTCAACCGTTAAACCAACCACTCCAGGAGAGTGCGCTTCCTCTGGTTTTTTTAGCTCTTCCTTCAGGCCTCCTAGGTCCCTCCCATCTGTCCGCCATCCCACCACCTACCCTAACCTCTGATCGCAACCCCTGGAGGTAGCTCCGGTGTTTCCCTTTCGCTGGTGGGTCCCTCCTCCGAGAGGGAAGGCACCAGTGGGGGCTCCCAGCGCACTGTGGCAATCGGCTCCAGGTGTTGCTGAGGCGGGAGGTCATGAGGCTGTGATGGCAGTGGGGGCCAGAGACTGTCATCTGGCTTAGCCAGGAGCCATTTCCTCAGGTTTCTCCCTTGGAGAATGGCGTGCCACCTGGCGTCTGGCGGCATGGCGTCCGTCACTCCCCAGTAGCTAGAGCCTGATGCCCTGCTATGCTCCCAGCCTCCACCAGGGGCCAGCAGGTGCCCAGTTCGCATCCCACCCTCCCCTGGAGAAGGCGAGCTGTCTACAGATGCTCCAGCCTTTTCCCCCGGCCGGCTCTCTGATGACCCGAGTCCATTCCCAAACCCGGTCGCCCCGGCCGCAGCTGAAATCCAACCACTGCGCTCAATGAGCTCTGCTTCCATGTTTTTAATGGCACGCAACATTTCCTCAACAGAGATCAGGAGAACCTGTGAGTACAGAATACCCTCCGGAACCACCAGAATATCTAAATCAGAAAGAAAACCACCAGGATCAGGAGCAGCAGGACAAGAACCAAACAACCCTTCCACATGAGATTGAACTATATGTTTCAAAAGGGAAGAGAATTATGTTGCAAACCAGTAACAGGGTCAGTAAGTGATTCAATAACCATAGAAGAAATTCTGTCAGAGCAGTTCTTAAAAGGATCGATAGAAGCCTTAGCCTCAAGCTTCAAAGAAAGCTTGATCATACTGGAATTTCTCCATTTGGCATTTTACTTCCTTAATTTGAAGGAAAGATCTATATGGGATTCATAAGCCCTAGAAATCAGATCTAAGAGCTGTTTCCGCAACTTGGAATAAGCAAAAAAATTGGATCGGGCCCAAAATCCAGCAACCTTGAGAAATATTTCCTCAAATTAGCCTTTGTATCTTCCACCAAACAAAAGGGATAGTGGTAAGCATCTAACACAGAAATCCTAGCCTGCAATAAAGTCAAACAACCCTTAAAAACAGAAGTATCAGTAAGTAGAGAACAATTCAACTTCCACCGAATACAAGGAGCAGCCGGAAAGGGACCATCAGCAGGAGAACAAACCAAAACCACAGCCAAATGATCAGACATTTCACAAGGAATCACAGAAGCCTGGAAACAGTAAGGAGTATTTAGAAAGGAAAAAAATCAGTCTGAGTAGCTAGGGTGCCCCCATAGTAAATCTTAACCACAGAATTATGGTGAGGACAGATACCCATCAATAAGGCAGGCAGAAAAATAACCTGATAAAGCAGCAGAATCACTATTCAACTTATGGGCATTACTAGTTCAGTCTAAAGCAGAAAGCCCACAATTAAAATCACCCCAAAAAACCTGCCGAGTAGCAAACAAAAGGGATGAATTTTGAGAAATAAGGCAAGTCTGGCTGCAATACTTTGAGGGGCATATATATTAATTAGGCGTAACCAAAGCCATAAGTCCCATCAACAAGGAAAACCCTCCCAGGGACCACATCAAGAACCCTAGCAATTTTGAACAAAAACAAAATACCCACTCCATCACAGGTATCCTCACCATGTGACCAATAGGAAGGACCAACAGACCATCAGTAGAAACTTGTAAACTTCCTGCCTAGTTTTGATCAGGGTGTCTTGGAGAAAATAAAAGTCCTGCCTAAGGAAAGCAGAAAACCAAAAGTGGAAAGCTGCTTATGAAATTATTTAATACTGCACATTTAAGGTGCAGCATTTAATAGTAGTTAAGAGTGCCATAAAAAGGCAAAAAAAAGGCAGAACAACACCCAGGAGAGGGAAAAAATTAGACCAAAAAGCCCCTAGAGCAAAACCACACATCACCTATGAGGAAACTGGGCCTTCTGCAGTTTACCAGGACAAGGAACATCTTTACAGGAGTCAGAGGAGTAATCCATATGAGGTGAGGAAGCTCAAGAGGAATCGAGTCCTCCTCCTCACCTTCTGTATCACCCCATTGTTGTCTTTAGCCAGCATCTGAAATTTATTGCAGTGAGAAAGAAATTAGTGGGTGGATGGGACTCAGATTTATGTTTACCTTTCCCTTCTTAGAAGGAGGGACAACAACAAAAGGACTTCCACGGGGAGGGCATACAATCCAGAAAAATTGGACTTGAAGCAGGCAAGAGAAGTCTGTGAGACAGACAGCCCAGGTCCTGAATCCAAAATAGGGAAACCCAGGCACAGGAGAGGAGAGGCAGAAGGGTCAGAAGAAACTGACAAGGGCACAGCAGTGGTAACCACATCAAGACCAGAAGAGGGTCTGGGACAGCAAGAGACCTCCTCCTTCCTTTGTTGTGCCCAAGCCTGAGATTCAGCAATAGGGGTGGTCCCGAGGAACCCTATCAAGCCAGTTATATTCAGCCCAAGGACACTGGGGATAACTATGTCCACGATCATCACACAGGTTGCAATACTGTGTGTTAGGGCAACAAGCTCACATGTCCATACTGAAGACATAGTGTACATCTGGGTTGGTCTAAGTGTAGCTCAAATGCATTTTGGAACCATACTTGTGACAAGTACAGGGTTAGCCAGGGTAAAACAGATACCCCTGTCACGCCCAATATGAAAACTACCAGGGATGTGCAAAACCCTTGTTCAGTTTGTTGAAGCTGAACTTTAATCTTCCAACCCCAGTCCAAACAAAATCATCATCCAAAATAGGATGAGGGAATCCAACAAGTCACAATGTTGCGAAGCCAATATTGGACATCATGGATATTAACCCTTCACTCCAAAACAAAAGAGTAAGGACCTTAACCAAGGGTTTAGTAAGGGGATTATGAGAAAAGAGGACCAAACAGGTTAATTCCATAAGCTCATATTGAGCCCAGAACTTCTCCAGCATATGAACATTCTTAAAACTAACATCATATACAGTCTCACCCTTGATATGAATAAATGCAAATAAATCAGAGGGGCTAATGGCCATAGTGTCCCATAACATAGAGTGAAGAACAGTTTGCCAAGGGGGGGCCATAGAGGTGGCGCCTAAAACTTGGAACGCACAGTGTTTCCCGTGGGCAGAGCTCCCCACAGACATAAACAAGTTAGTCATTTTAAAAGTAGAATCAGTAGTATCAGTTCCAGGAGCTGAAAGAGAAGGCTACATGGTTGAGTGCACTGCTCGGTGGGGCCCTTGGATTGGGGAGTGTGTACAGGAGACTTGGTAAGATCCTCATCAGGGGTGGTGGAGCTGAATGCCCCATAACAGGCTCCACAATGGGAGAAGAAACAGGAGAAACAGGTCTAGAAACAGCAGAATAGACTGCAGCAGCTGCATCAATAATAGAAGAAGCAGAAACAGGACCAGGAGAAGACCAGGGTTGCCCTTCCTCAGAATGGCTCCAGCCCACAGCATACAGACCAGCCTCAGGAGATCAGGTAACGTCCAAAGTACCAAGAGATCGAGTACTGGATCCAAATGCAGGGTAGAAGACAAAAAGCAGGTTGCAAGGCAGTCGGTAACTCAGAGTTGGGTAATAAAGGATCCAGGGGCTAGGAGACATAGTTCAAGCAGCCGAGGAACATCAGTCGGAAAGCTGAGTCGTCATGAACCAGTTGTAAAATAAAGCATTTATGCTGAGAAAGTAGCTAAGTTGAGCTTCAGGAATATCAGTGTCTGTTCGGCTGACCTGTGTAGCAGCTTTCTCAGGAGGAGGAACATCAGCAGCAGAGGTACAAGCAGAGTCAGGAGAAGTCTCAGAAGTTAGTAGGTCTTCCATGTTCAGCAAACCAGCCCTGAATCAGAAAAACTCAATGGACCCAAAGGAGAAGCAGTGACCTGAGGCAGAGCAGAACCATCACCTTCCCCATCCACAGCAGGACTGTCAGCCATGTTGGACAGAGGACAAAGCTCCCCTGCAGACTGAGTAGGGAATATTTTATTAGAATGTCAGAAGCAAAGTGGAATCAAACAATGCAAGAGCAATATTGTCATACAGAAAGGAAAATAACAAAAGAGCAAATAAGCAATACTGTCATATACATACATACAAGTTTAAACCCAACAAGAATTCAATAATACAATGTAAAAATCAAAAGGAAGGAAAATCAAAACCAAAATAAAAAGAAAATAAAAACAAATAAATCAACCAGCATCTAACCATTGTATCGCTTTCATTTTTTTGAAAAGCCAAAGTTGATAACATATTACAGTCTCTGTTCCACACCACCAATAACCAGTCATGGATTTTCCAGAATAATTGATCTGGGAAATAAATAATGATCTAAGGACCACATACATCTCATGTGCCATATATAAAATTTAAGACCCCTAAAATTAATCTAATAGTATCATGATTAAAGGACCCCAGTCTGAAGACAAAATACCAAAAATAATCAATCTTTGTTAATAATCGGAATCAAAATGTGCCCACTGAACATAAAAACAACCAGAATTGTATAATATAGGGACAGTCAAAAAATAAATGGGACATTGTTTCAATACAAAACTGACAGGAGCTGCTTCTCGGACAATATCTCTCCTCTTTGCCTTTATGTTTCAAGTTGCCCTTAACATTAAGCTTCCCATGGACCATGAGCCAAGTAACATCCCACATATAAGGCAGAAGACTGAGAGATGTAAGCATTAAAGAAACCTGAGGCATGTCGGAGTCCATCACATCTGGAAAAACAGGACAAACAGAAAATATTTATCTAATAAAAATAATACATACTCTTTCGAGAAGTATGAGTAATCATAGAGTCACAAACCTGCCAAGTCTTCAGCTTCCCAAAACAAGAATGCAAATACCCGGCAAAGTGTGTATTCGTGTTTGTTTTGAATAACTCCAGTAGAAGACCAACCATATCGTAGAGTGACCCATTAAAAGAGGAAAAAATTCTTATATAAAAAATACTAAAAAAATAATACAGAATTAACCATATTCAGTCCTCCATCTTTAATAGGCAAATACAGTATATTTCTTTTAATGGGATTTAACCTACTGCCCCATATAGTTTGAAAAAAAGACTATATATAGCTGTTTCTTGGGATGTAGGTAACGCGTAGACAGCACTCAAATGTAAAAATAAACCAATGAGATACGTCCTAACCATATAAATCCTCTTCTTCTTCAACATATTCCATCTGTTCCAAGTGGCAATTTTCCATTTAGCGGATTTAATAAGGATATCCCAATTATATAGCGCAGTATCTTCACTGCAAAAAATAAATCCCCAAAATCTTGAGAACCTCAGAGTAACAGGGATCCCAAAATATTAGAATGGGTAGAATTATTAATACCAAAAATCTACACTTACTCTTCAACAAGTTAAATGTAGCTCCAGTGCCTTTTGAATAAGCATCAGTTAAATGACCGTAGCATTACAAGAAGGACATCTGCCAAAAGAAACATAAGTCATCGGCATAGGCAATGACTTTAATTTCTGCATCTTCAATTCCCAGAGAGAGCCTCGAATATCGTCTGAAGCATAAAGAGCAGAAAGGAGCAGTTCTAAAGAAAGAATATATAAAATGGGGCTTAAAGGACACCCTTGCCTCACACCTTTCTGACACTGTTGTTTGGTACCCAACCAACCATTAACATAAGAGATAATGTTGCCTGGAGATAATAGTGGTGTAGCCAAGTAACAAAAGTGGGCAGAAACCCCATCTTCAACATACAATTCCAGAGATATAAGTGAGACACAGTATCAAATGCTTTTGCTTGATCCAGAGTAACAGAAATACCAGTTAGTTCCTCTCTATTACCCCTTTCAATAATTCCCTGATAAGGATGAGAGCATCAGTGATGGTACGACCAGGCACAGAGCAAAATTGTGTAGAATGTATAATATGGTGAAAAGACATGAAATCCACGAGACTCAAAATTTTAGTAAGAAGTTTACAATCCAAATTTAAAAGAGTAATCGGCCAATTATTCAAACATTCCCTATCACCTGATTTGAACAAAAGATCATAAGCCCTTCATTCATACTAGCTGGAAAAACACTTTGTAAAAGGCAATTATTTAACACATCAAAAAGCTGGGTACCTAAATGTTCTCCAACAAGACTATAGAGCTCATTGGAGGCCATCTTTACCTGGAGTTTTCCCTTTGCAAAGGCGTGAATAACAGCATGTAATTCTGCTACTTGAAATTGGTGCCAAAAGGAAAAAACATTTTTCAGGTACTTGCGGCAAAAATAGACTGAAGCCACTGAAATAGACTCCTGCGTAACAGTAGAATCTTCCCAAAAAGAGAGCGAATATGAGAATTAATAACCGAAAAAGATCAGATTTGGAGAAACTATACAACCTTTTGAATCAAATAAACAGTGCATATCTTTTTTTTCTTGAAGCATCTTATTATGGTCATATGGGTTTGTATGTGCGAAGAACCATCAGTATTAAATTTTGTTCTCTTTCTAAGTGAATTTGTTTAGAATTATGAAGCTGTGCTAGCCTAGCTTTTACCAATTTCATTCCTGAGCAGCAATTTCCACACCCATATTAATCTGTGAATAATAATGTATCAATAAGTTTTCTAAACATCTGTGGTGTTTTACGGAGGCTCCTAACAAACGTCCTATTTGCATAAAATATTGTTTAAAACTAAATTCGAATCCTCCCACCAATCCTGTGTTCGATCATAGAAAAAATACCAAAAGAGCGGGCTCTTAAAGCGTCTGTAAATCCGTCTACTACTTCAGGAATCTCCAACAGAGATAAATTCAGCTTTCAATACCCGGTCCCTTAGAAGTGTTCTTATAAGCAGAAAGGAAAAACTCAACAGACCATGATCTGAAGAAGCCACCAATTTTACCTGTGGAACAAAAAACTGAAGAGAAGATGAAATGAACCAGTGATCAATCCTAGTTTTTCTAGTGCCCTGAATATAAGTAAAGGAGGGAGTAGACTCAAAACATCTACGTAAACCTGAGAGTAACAATAAGTTATTCAAACAATGTGAATCACAGTAAATTTTAGAGGTATGAAGTAGTAGGCCCACGAGATATATTAAAGTCCCCACCAAATAAAACATTCTTACTAGTAAATAGAAAAGATCTAATAAGATGTAGTAGTCGAATCGTTCCCATTTATTTTGAGGGCATAAATATTAATAAAGGAAATGGGGTACCATCAATAAGGATGGCCAATAACAAAGCTCTACCAGGAAATGTGAATTTCGTCTAGAATTTTGAATCTGTGAGACGTAAAACAAATCCCTACTCCAGAACAAACATCAGTACCCCCAGACCAAAAGCAAGGGTCCCAACCCACAAATCAGTCGCAGTAAGAAAGTCTTGAGTCGTATATAATCTAGTGTCTTGAAAAACAATATCATAAAGCAGTTCTGAAAAAGGGCAAATGTTATTCTTCTTTTATACAAAGATAGAATACTATTGACATTCAAACTAGCTAAGGAAATGTCATAACCAAAGGCCTTAGGACCAGATGTAGATT
The DNA here is from genome assembly GCA_016271365.2 of Neoceratodus forsteri. Classification (NCBI taxonomy): domain Eukaryota; kingdom Metazoa; phylum Chordata; order Ceratodontiformes; family Ceratodontidae; genus Neoceratodus; species Neoceratodus forsteri. The sequence continues at coordinate 642,508,441 of CM057458.1, read as the reverse complement.
AAGTAGTAAAGCAGTTTTCTGTTGCTTTTACGTAATCCAATTCTGGATATTTTTTTTGATTTACCTTTAGCCCCACCCTGGGATCTAAAACTGAATCAAGATCTGATACAGGTTCTAATTGGGAAGCCTCCTGAGAGCGCATCTGAATCATGTTCCTCTGTTCCCATGGAGGCTAAAATGCGTATTTATTGGAAACTAGTACAGGTTCTGGAGATTGGGCCCAATCCAACACAGAGTGCAGGAAATACAAGTCTCCTCAGAAGAAAAGGAGACAGTTCCATTCGACTCAAGCAGAGCGAAGAGGAATCTGTTGTTTATTAGGCAAAGGTTTTTGAAGCACCATCAGACTGACACCTGGAGATACCATGGCTAGGTGATCTAAGGAGTGTAGCTGGAAGAGGGGGCGGGGAGCTATCGTAGACTGTGCAGAGGAAACAGCAGAAGGCCTGAAGCCAAAGCAGCTGAGTAGGATATCGGACCTTTAGAAGTACCAGGTACAACACCAGCCAATAAATTTCTAGCGGCTTTAAAAATCAACAGATCCTGTAAAGCATAATCCGATTCATCAGTGTGATGAGCAGCCCTCGGACAGTCAGAAAATACATGCCCCACCTCTTCACAAAAATTACATTTAACAGAATTTTCACATTGATAACCCGAATGACCAACCTCCCACATTGAAAACAAAGAATCTTCTCACAAGCAGTACTAATGTATGAGGAGAACCACATTTGTAACAACTCCTGGGTTGAACAGGATAGAACAGGAAACCTTTATCGGCCAAAAAGAAGCAATTTGGGAGATGAACAAATTCATCCTGAATACTACGGAGTTTCAGTTTTATCTTCCATCCCCATTCCAAAATCCCTCACCATCCAAAATGGGATCAAGTACCCTGAACATCACACTGTTTATTTAACCAATACAGAATATCTGCTAAATTTACCCCCTCGTTGCGAAACAATACAGTAGCAACCGAAAAGGTTTTTCGTTAAAGGTGTAACCTGAAAATGGGACCATAATGGATTAGTCTTTAACGAAGAATATTTCAACCAAAAGTGTCCAGAATAGCAGGAGTCCTGAACTGACATCAAAAGAATGTTCACCAGGAGTGTGAATGAGAGCATAAATGTCAGAAGGCAAAAAGCCTAAAGATTGTTTTATTGACACTTTACCCACATAAAATCTGTCCGTAAGTCTTCCATACCACCTAAATAACGTAAGCGAATAGCATTTCTAAATTTCGCCTGCTCTAATAGGTTTAGCAAACAAGTCAGCAAAAGGCGATTTAGGTGCTTCGTGAGTTATACCTGGAGGAACATCCGGATTGACCATTTCAATGTTAACAACAGGAGGAATAATAGGCTCCAGGAGAGCTGAAACAGCGATACCTTTCACCCCAGGTTGTAGGACTGTAGACTCAGTAGAATGAGAAGCAGGTTCATCAGGAAGAACTGTGTATGTCAACGAGAACCACTCGAATGCGTTAAAATATCCTGCGGTTTAGTAGGGTCTGCAACCCAAGATCCGTCTGCTCCCTCATCCAACCTGCCGTCGAAAGGGCTAATTCTGGAGACCACGGTTCAGACTGCTGCAGAGTTTCCAGAGCAGCAGCATGTTGCACTGCAAAGGCTTTTCCATCACAGAAGGAATCCGTCATCCGAAAAACCAGGACCTAGTTTAAAGTCCTATGGAGAGATTCAGGAGAGACTCCCAAAAGCGTTTCCGTTTTGGTCAAGTAAATCAGCCTTGAGCGAGGTAAGAGCTTGTTCCGTTTGAAGTAATTGGGCTTGTAGCTGCTCTCGTTGTCTTGTCATTGCTTCTACTTCATCTTCATCACTCTCAATAATTGTATTCTCTGCACAAGGAGGAATCGTAGTAATAATAGCGCCAAAATAGGCGGAATCTGAATAGGTGAATATGCGGTGAGAGCGTCCGACAATGTGTCCCACAGCAGACCTCCTTCCTCCTCAGCTGCTACCAGCATACTGTCGTTGTCCATAGCAGTGGCGTGTGGGATACTGCCCTCTACCAGAGTAGGAATTCCCTAGTGTCCTGGCCAAATATCTTCCATTCACTAAAAATACCACCAACAGCTCAAAAATCTGGTTCAGTTTCAGTTGGCATCCATCTGTATCCCTCCCCCATGACAACGCTGAAAATAGGCAAAACTGTGTAGTCCTCCTTCCCGGTCAATAAAAACTAAATAAGTAAATAAATAAATATATATAAACCCAAATGGCAAGCCGAGGAATGAGAATGAACTTATAATGTGCAATTGGTAAGTCAACCAGATTTGACTTAATGATAATCGTGAAATTAATTTTGTAAAAGTATACATTATTGAATTTGAAAATGCAGGACAATCATCCTTGAAAAGTTGTCCTGCAGTGACACATTAACCTAGTATGTTGGTGGCTAGACACATTAATGAAATGTTGAGAAGAAAATAAAAACACAAATGTTTGTGGTTTGAAAGTCTAATTTTGGTCTGGTGTTTGGATCACTGCTCATCTCTTTTTCTTCATTGTAATGACTGTCCATGTGAACAGGTGACCACCCGATACTGACATATTGAAAAGCTTCTTATAGTGGTGTCTCAGAGGAAACTGTTTGGATGTTGATTGTCAGAAATAGACTCAAAACAGATAGAGTGCCAAGTGTATTTTTGAAGGGAATATTTTGGGCCCATAATAGAAAATTCACAGCGTTACCTTTCTGGCCTGTAAAAACTCAGAACATTATGTTTCAGTAGCACCCCTCCCCATCCCAAATTGAGGGGACTTATCTTGGCTCCCAGGTTGGGACCATCTGCCTCTCCTCACTTCTGTCAGCTGTTACCCCTCAGCTTGAACTTAGTCCTTGCTCCGAGTCACTGTTTAATCTGCTGCAGGAGGACCAGGCAGCATCAAATTGCACTTTTTGTTTCTTTGTGCCCACATCGAGACATAGCTGCTGCTTTGCTGCCACAACAAGACTGGTGGGGGCATGGAGGAGGACTGCCAAAAGTGGAAAAAGAGTGCATGGTAGTGCTCTTGGATACTCCTGCTACAGCCTGATGTGCAATAGCTGGGAGAGGGATTATCAGATATATCAAAAAAAAAGAATGTTTATCAAAATGTCCATAGAAACATAGAATTTGACAGCAGATAAGGACCGCTTGGCTCACCTAGTCTGCCCATTTTCTTATCTGATGGATAAGCTGCAGATTCTAGTTAATCAACAGCTTACTTCCCCTACCCCCACTAAGACTGCCTTATGTCTGTCCCATGCATTCTTGAATTCCCCACTGTTCTTGACTCCATGACCTCCTCAGGAAGGCTAGTCCATGCATCCACAACCCTCTCTGTTAAAGAAATACTTCCTCACATTATCTCTGAGCCGTACCTCCTCTATCTTCAAATTGTGCCCCTTGTTCTTGCACATCTCTTTTCTGAAAGATACTACCCTCTTGGACATTGTTGATTCCCTTGAGGTACTTGAATGCTTCTGTCATGCCCCTCTCTCCTTCTTTCCTCAAGTGTATACATATTAAGCTCCTTTATTCTCTCTTAGTATGTCTTCTGGTGCAGACCCTGCACCATTTGGTTGCCCTCCACTGGACAGCCTCCACTCTGTCTATGTCTTTCTTGGAGATGGGGTCTCCAGAACTGCACACAGTACTCAGATGGGGTCTCACCAACTGTCTGTACAGAGGAATAACAACTTCTTGTTTTCTACTGTTGATGCTCTCCCTATACATCCCAGTATCCTCCCAGCCTTCCTTACTGCCTTCTCTCATTGCTTGCCCACTTTTAGATCAACTGATATAATTATCCCCAGGTCCCTTTCCATTTTGTTGTTGTCAGTATCTCATCCCCATTGTGTACTCTTCCCTGGGTTTTGTTTCCCAGGTGCATTACCTTGCACTTCTTTGCATTGAATCTAAGCTGCCATATATCTGACCTTTCCTCCAACCTTGCCAAGTCCCTTCTTATCCTTTCCACTCCATCTTGTGTATCAACCCTGTTGTAGATCTTTGTGTCGTCTGCAAAGAGACATACTTTTCCTTCCAGTTCCTCTGCAATGTCACTTATAAAGACATTAAAAGGTCCGGTCCCAGTACTGAACCCTGGGCTACCCCACTAATAACCTCCTTTCTTCACTGTGGACTCTGTTTACTACTACCCTTTCGTCCTGTTGTCCAGACAATTTTTATCCAGACTACCACCATGGGACCCACTCCAAGGCTGGCTAACTTGTATATTAATCTTTTGTGGGACTGTATCAAATGCCTTTGCTAAAATCTAGGGTAAGCCATGTCGACAGCCCCTCCCTGGTCTACTACTACGGTCACCCAGTCAAGAAACCTGTTAGATCCGTCTGACATGACCTTCCCACTGTGAGTCCATACTGCCTTGGGTCCTGTGCCCCACTGGCCTCTAAGTACTCAACAATTATTTCCTTTTGAAGTGATTCCATCATTTTAACTACCACCAGTCCAGTGGCACAACACAGAGGTAAGGGCCACATAAAATGTCAGGACTGTTTTAACACATGGAAGCAAGCCCAGAAAACGTGGACACAGCTGTCTTGCTTACTTCTTCTCCTATGGGACTGTGGGAAAGAGCCAGAGATCACAGTATGAGTCAGTGCTGTGGGGAGGTAGTCAGGATCCCAGGACACGCTAGAGATACTGTAGCAAGCTTGAAGCATGTTGTGCCAAGGATCTCTTGGAGGAAGTACATGTTTTAGGCAGTGTCGGGTAAGTTACTTTTCTATTACTTTCTATTACTTATGGAAACTTGTTTCAGAAAGCTCTTTGCAGTCACTAGCAAGGATGGAGAAGTACTGGAAAAGTAATAACTCCTACAATTACAATTACTTATGTCTTTTATACAAAAGTAATCGTAACTGTAACTGATTACATTTATTTGAAAGTAACTAGTAACTAACCTATTACTTTCAAATAAATGTCATCTGTTGTAGTTTTTTATTAATTTTGTATTTTTGTATAAAAGAAAAAGTAACTGTCAGGTGTGTTACTTTTCTAGTACTTCTCCATCCTTGCTAGTGACTGCACAGAACTTCCTGGATCAAGTTTCTAAAAGAAATAGAAAGTAATAGAAAAGTAACTTACCCAACACAGGTTTTTGGTACTGGCACAGTCAGTACTTCCTGGATATGTTCAAAATGGGATGATTTTGTACCAGTTAAATGAGGCAACCAGGCATTTAGGTTGAAAAGTACCAAAACTGTATCTTTTTTAAATAGCTGATGGCTGGCCTCTTAAAGTCAATGATTTCCATTTTCAAAGATGGCCACTTTCAGTTTATTAAATTGCAATTTGTTTTGTTTTCCCACAAATAGATCTTAAAATTGTATATTTGACAAGAAAGAAACCTCCTGACTTTGTAAAGTTTGATGATCTGTTTCACTTTAACAAGAAATTAATCTATTTTCTTTTTGAGAGAGATAATCATCCACGATCTATGGTTCTTTGCAGTCTGAGGCAGAACCAAAATGTGGAGCCTTATCCAACAAACCTATGTACTTAGCTGTTTCCTCTGCTGTAACTCCATTATGGATTTGTGTTTCCTTGAGTAATTTGCAATAATAAAGCAGTTTCGTTACTTTCTTAAAATGTGTAATAATAAGAATGAAACTTCTATTTTATATGAGTGTTGGAAGATAGTCTAGCCCATGACATAAGGAAAAATATTACATTTAAAATTGGTCCTGGATGAAAGAACTAGATATCCGACTTAGGAAAATGGGATTAGTTACCCTTGCAAACATAGATTTTAGTTGAAATATGGAAGAGCTCATGATATTGTGCTAGGTAGAATACAGGACATAGCAAAACAAAGTGATATAGGAAGAATCTCTTTAATAACATTCAAATTTATAAAACTTAAAATACACACAGAAGAGAGGCATATATACTTAAATGCAAGAAAAATCTTCATTACAAAACTCAGGCTGATTTAAGATTCAATGCGAATGCTGGGGTGTCCCCTGGATTTATGGGTTGAATATATATAGAACGTGCCTAGACTGTAAAGCGATTGTGCACGGAAATGGAACACATCACATCTTTGCTAGACTGTGCAAATTTGAATAATCTAAGAGATCAATGGCTTAAGCAACATCTGTCTAAAATTAACAATAAAACCAAAGAAGAGACATTAAGATTTCTTTTAAATTCAGAGGATACTGCAGTTTTGTCTAGCGTGGCAAAATTTACTATTGCAGCCCATAGATTATTAAAGGTATGAATTGATTAACTGTATTTAAATCTTAGGGGTTTATATAAACGTCTGCTGTATTTTATGGTATGTTGGATTTTAAATGTAAGTTTGTATGTGTGTAATACTTCTGTGACACATTTGTAATTCAGTAAACTTGAAACTTGAGCAATATGTATGGTGATTAACCTTTCTGACCTGTAGAAGTGTTCCAAGGTCTCCTGTTTGGATCTGTGGAAGTGTTGTTGGGCCTGGTCTCCTGTTTTTAATTTCTGTGAAAATATTTTGCACAGTGTCTCTTCTGAGGTTTAACTCTTGTATGTACCTCTCTGTGTAACTAATTTGGGGTCACCCTGAAAACGGAACTCTTTGAATCAGAGAGTCTGCCCAATCACTAAAAACAATGAATGAATAAATATAAATAAATGGCTAATCCCGTGGTGCCACCCAGTCTGTTCTTCCTTTTTTTTGTGTGTAATCTTTTTCCCCTCCGTCGCACACTGGGACCCGCTCCTCCTTCAGGCCACCTAGTACCACTAGCGACCCTTTCCTACAATTCCTCCAGAGCTGCCTACCTCATATTTGCAGCCTTCCTTTGGGTTAGCCTGGCATATCCCTTTGCCAGGAGGGTCCCTCCTCGAGAGGGAAGGCACCGGCCAGGGGACTCCAGCACACTATTTCTTTCTTGTCGGGTGCTGCTGAGGTGGACATTACTCTGCCAGGATTGCTCGAGGGCATTGTCGGGAATAGCCGCCATCATCCGCCAATCCCAGTGTAGTTTCTGCTTTTCTGTGGTGTTCCCCTTAGTGCGATCCCTCTGCTGTGTTCCCAGTCTCCTTCGGGGCCGCTGCAGAGCGAGCATGCATCTCAACCCACCCCAGGGGAGGAGAGCAGTCCCACAGATGCTCAATCCTACCCCTTCCCTGCTGACCCCTGGCACCCGAGTCCGTTCTCGAACCGGGTCACCAGCATGGTTCAAGGTGTGGCATCCAGCGCCTCAGCCCTCTGTGCCACCAGCCGGATAGTCTGTTCTTCTTAACTAGATTAATTACAGAAAGAATAGAGCAGCATCAAAACATTGCATTACAGCAACAAGGAGTGTCATTTGGCAACAGAGACAGATCAGAAAGAACTAGTATGCAAACATAAGAACTGTATTAAACTTACTCAGAGTCAAGACTCTAAAGTATACCTCTCAACTGCTATGAATTTTGCATAGAGCTATGATTTTACACTCAAATTTACCCTTGTTCTGCAAAGCATTACTGATGTTCCTCATAATGTTAGAGCTATTTCTGGACACACAAACTATTAAATCATTGCAATAACTTGATAGTAGCATCCATTAACACTAAATATATGGGGCCCACTATTTTAAGGCATAATATTTTTAAAGTATGAAAGTGCTACACGTTCTGGTCATTTGCTCTGAATTGTGAAGGCTGGTGCTATGAATTTTAATGCTGAAAGGTCGAGAGGTATGCTCCAAGGAAATCTTGCCAACTATTGTGTTAGTGCAGCTATGTTCTTTACTTAAAGCAGTAATGTGTTCAAGGTGAAAAATTATTACCTGCCATTTTTTCTGTTTGGCATGTCCTTGTTCTCCTGATCAATGGGATGTCCTGAATTTCCCATTTTGAATCTGGTTGACCATGTTTAGATGTTTGAAGTAGTTAAAGGAACACTGCTTAATGGCTATTCCTCAGCTTTTTGTGCTTAACTTTTTGAACATCTGTCACTTTTCTTGTGACTGAGGTGAACTAGAATGCAAGAGACACTGCTCACTAACCTAATGAGATGCTGAGTGTTCAAAAACAATACAATGCTGAAAACCTGGGGATTTGGTAGCCACCATATTAAAACAAGCATTTGTCAATGCCGAATGTTGCTTGCTTCTATGTGCTGTTTAGGTATTTGGAAGTCATTGGAGTGCAAATATTGAAAATTTGCGAACTTCTGACGTGCGTGGGAACTCGCAATGCACGCTTGTAAAACAGTCAGTTTTAGGAATTTTTCACCAAATTTTCAACATAGCCATTTTAAGACCTCTGCTCATGAACAGTGTCACTGTGTATTTTAATGTGTCCTATACATTGAGTTCGCGCACCGACTGACGCCATTGTGCGCTACATGGGGAAACAAGTTTTGGGCAGGATGTGAAAATGACAGCTGTACTGCTCATAAGGAGGTATGGTAAAATGGCAATATTGAAAATCTGGAGTGAAAATATTGTAAATTCACGAACTTATGAGTGTGCGTAGAACTGCCAGCGCAGCTTATAAAACAGTCATTTTAGGAATTTTTCACCAAGTTTTCAAAATAGGTTTTTGAAAGCCCACCTTATGAATGATTGGCAGTGTCATTTCATTAATCAGTCCCGAAAGGTGATTTCACACTGACCGTGAAATCACCCTTCGGCCAGAATAACGCCATGACAGTGCAAGAACTCATGAGGAGGGGTCCAAAACCCCATGTTGAAAATTTGGGACAAAATTCCAAACATGCCTGAGATATGCAACAAAGTTGAAAACCCTATCTATCCCATTATACAGCTTACCGGCATTTCCTCAGTTTGCGGTCAGCTTTGAAGAGCGCAGGACGTGTTCCCAGTCCACCGATGATCATCGCGCTAAGCTCCGAGGTAAGTATGGGGTGAGGGGGTGTGAGGAGGCAGGTGCACAGTGGGTGGGTGCAGGTTGAGGGGGGGCAGGAAACTACGAGGGACCATTTTTATTCACAGGTTGTTTTTTTAAGAAGGCGACGGGATGTTTGCCACACTGGGGTGGGCTCCCAGCATGGCAGCAGGAAAAGCTGTTTGGGGACATGGAGCCGGCGGGGATTGGGCACCCGTCGGCCAAAATAGATTGCCACGCTGGGTGGGCTCCCAGCATGGCACCGGGAAGCTTTTGGGGGGTGTAGCCTTGGAGCCGGGATGGGGATTGGGCACCCCTGCTGGCTATATTGTTGTTGCCACGCTGGGTGGACTCCAGCGTGGCACCTGGACAGCTGTTGGGCGGCATGGAGCCACGTGGGGATTGCACCCCGTTGGCCATACAGTGTGTGCGTGAAGGGGAGTGCATCAGCACGCAATATGCATGCTTGTGCGCAGTGTGTGCTTGGGGGAGCTCTGCTCACTGAAGCGGAGCTCTCCCTTTCAACTGTATGCCACTGCATTTGGAGCTGTCATAGACAGCTGCAGCACTCATTGGGGAACTGGGGCGCGCCTGCAAACACACTGACTGCATTGGAAGAGGGCTGACACACCTCCAAAACTCAGATGATGGCACTATGTTTCTTGCACATGCATGCAAGCAACATAATGAGTGCTTCTTTTATTGTTTAAAATGTAAAAGGATGACAAAACAGACTTGGGACTGGGAAGGGGCATCTTGCAGGTTAGGAGAACAGGAGGATAGAAAGGTACACATATCAGGATTTTCATGGTAACATGCACTGCTGCTTTATAATACTTTTAGAGGCCAGAACAATTGATCAAAATTATACTGGATTATATTATATCTTGTGGGCACAAGAAAATCATTTCAGATAATTGAAGAAGTACAGACCAACGAATTACACTACATTGTTATGTGTACAGCTAACACTTGGATGCCCACTGAGCAGAACAAATGTTGATTTCAAACTTCAGGTGCACATGAAACAGTAATGCAGTCATATCCATGCCTGAAATAGGTCTTTGGATCAGTGCATTAACCCGTTAACACATGAATAAAGAAATAAAACAAATAAACTTTATTTGCCTTCTTTTGTCTTGGCACAACAAAAGGCATAACACAAAATAACCAAGTCTTGTCACTCCTCTGTGTAGTACTAAGAACTAGATTTTTTCTAAACTGCACTATTTAGTACTTAGATCAAGTGTAGCTTTTCTTACTAACTACTTTTTAAGAGCTAGGTTCTTTGTAATTGTACTATGCTGTTTTATTGAAACAGCTAAGCCCCTATATTCAGTTGAGGCCATTTGCACTGCAAAAACATAGCATAGGACCATTAGAGAACAAGATTTTCTGTTTGCATTTAACCATTTCCTTACCTTCCCTTCCCAATCCCGAGCCTGTTCCTGTCCCCTAATAGTTACCCTTTAATTTTTGAACTGCAAGTACAGTGTACCTCGCTATTAATGTTTTTCATTGGCATGCTTACAGTGTTATGTTGGGGAGGGAGAATATCATTTGGTGTCCACATGGAGTTGTAATTATTTCCCATGGGGCAGCGGCCTGGTAGATACCTGTCAAAGGATCCCTATAGGTGGAGGATCCACTCCACATTGCAGTCACCTCAAAATCTATCAGGTTAGCCCCAAAGCCTAATAGACTTTGACCAGAAACCATTGTACAGGCTTAGTTTTATACCTCGTGTGGGGCTGCCACCTTTGGATGAGGCAAAACCAGATTTTAAACCACTCCCTAAACTGCACTCAACTCCACCTCTTTTCATGACTGTGCATTGCTTCTCCTCTTAAGTCATTTGTTAAGTCAGTGAAGATTGTAATGGAACAGTAAAAGACAATACGTAAAGCAGCAGTTCAGCAAAAATGTTAACATACTGTACTGCACCTGTTAAAGTTACTTTCCTAGGTTCTTCTATTTATTTTTTAAACAGTTTTACCAGGTAAACATACATAGCTAAAAGAATCATTTACAGATGTGATCTGGGAAGGCAAGGGAAGTACTAAAAATAGTATACAAGGCTATATAATAAATACATTGTTTCTTCCTATGTGCACTATATCCTATGTGCAATATATATATATATATATATATATATATATATATCTATACACTCTGGTATATATATATTTTTTCTGGATCCAATTCCTTTTCATGTGCACAGTACTATTTCAAAGCCAAAAGAAGAGACCATACTTTTTTTGAGGAAAAAAAATTAATTTGAAACATTTAAAATGCTTACATTCTGGTAGAGACTGAAAAGTTTACAAGCAAATGAAAGTGGAAGATAACTGAATCTTTTACTGTTACAAAAGTTGGATCAGTCTTTTGGCCCAGCTTTGCTGCAGTGCTACTTTGTGATTCAGAGTGGAAAGATTAGGATAAGTAACTGCTAATGGTCTTAATGGCCATACTTTACACCTCCATGTTGACTGTGCTTACAAAAAGGGTTATAGTGTATGGTAGCGCCTATTAACCACCATAATCAGCAGTCACACAGCTTTGTTATGCACTGTTTAGAATTTTAAAAGTTGTTAACCACACTTGAACTTCAAACAGTGGCATGACAAAAGAATACACCAGACTTCATAATTCTCACACATATTGAAGTTAGAGTGTCTCACGATATTATTGTTTGCCTCCCTCATTTGTATCAACTTGATGTACTACCCATTGTTTTGTACTTCGTTACTGTTTACGTGCTGTTGTACTGTGATCTGCCTTTTTGTGACAAGGTACCTTTGTAAATGAGCCTCTGGCTCAAGGTTTCAAACTGCTGTTCAAATAAATAAATATACATAGAATGCAAACAGTGTTTTGTTGATCTTACACTATAAAAGATGATGGCTGGGGATTGGGTGATAACCACGCTGAAATCACCTCTGTGGCTGCGCTCTCGAGGTTTACCATGTTGCCTAGCAACCACTCGAGGTGATTACAGTGTGGTTATCACCTGATCCCCAGCCATTATCCTCTATATAATGTATGGACAGTGTCTATTAACCTCTGTTTTCAATCAGTTTATAACCTGATAATCCCATTGTTATGACATCAGTATGCTGTAGACCTTCCTTTACTATGTCATAATGATGGGATTACAGAATAAACTATCAACACCGGTCAAAATTCTTGGAAAGGAAAGGTGATCTGCTGCTTGGTCATTCATTCAAAACACACACATTCTATTCAGACAGTTACAGACCTGCTGCAGTTTATAGATTACAATGGCTAATTTCAGCACTTCAGTTGCTCAACATTCAAACCAGGAGGCATTCATAGCGAGCAGGAGAACAAACGCTCATTGAAAAAAATGTATTTTCCCCCACAGTGGCTAGTTTTTCCATACACTATAAAATACGATGCCTGAGTAACAGTGGCCAACCATGTATGTAATCACCTCTTGCAGTTGCCATGACAACTGTAAAACTCTCGACTGCACTCTTGAGGTTTACTTGGTTGTCCTGGCAACTGCTTGAGGTGATTATTTATTTATTTATTTAGCTTTTGTTTACGGGTAAGTACACTAGACAAGTATTATGCCTATTTTCAGGAGCGACCCGGAGAATACAACATGAGGAACAACAGTCAAGGAGAAATGGCAAAGAGAGTTGTGGTTAACCACGGTTATTCATGCATTATCCTCTATATTTTAACAATAGAACTTGTAAGTAACTGGACATGTAGCTGAAACAATGAAAGACATGACAGAACCTGTTTTCAGACTATGAAAACACTTAGAATGGCTCAAAATCCTGACTATCTCTGAGCAAAACTGGATAACTGGATAGGACCCTGAAAACTGGATCTTCAGGTAAAAACTTGACAGGAGGCAACCCTAACCTCATGGGTCAGTGTGGTTACATAACTGTGTACATAACTAGGGCTTAATTAAACAAGTGCGTGTCAATGGCGAATGTTGGTTTGCTGGCATTGGCATTGGTAGTGCAGGAGTTAGAGATGCATAATGGGAATGGCAGTGAAGTATTGAACTGACACCAACCTACCCACCTACACAGAGTGACAGTCATAGGGGTGTGCCTTTTGGGTCATCAGCCATAATGCTCACGCCATTTCACCTTACCCTACCCTGCAGACACTGAAAATATGTCGCAGTGTGCCTTGAGGTCTTTGGACCTTATACTCACCCATTCCATAGAAAATACGCTGAGATGGGTGCGGCATATGAGCATGGGGTGAACATTTGGTCTGAAGACCCCAAGGCACACCTCAATGTCTGTCACTGGCTGCAGGATAGGGGTTGATTGAATGTGAGCATTATGGCCAGTGATCAAAGTCACACCTGACACTTGTCAGTCTCTACAGACTAGGCGCTATGGTTGGAAACCCTAATGCCCAATCGTTTGTTAGTATTTTCACTCAGATTTTCAAAATGGGATTTTGTGACCCACCTCATGAACAGTGGCACTATCATTTCGTTACTCAATCCAGAAAGGTGGTTTTGCACAATGACTGCGCCATTTGGCACCACAGATGTGAAAACACATTTCTGGCAGGATGTGAAAAAATTACAGCTGTACTGTTCATTAGGTGGTGTGAAAAATGGCAATGTTGAAAATCTGGAGTGAAAATATGAAAAATTGGGAAGTAATGAATGAGCGTAGAAACTGTGCAACGCATGCCTGTAACGCTAATAATTTTTGGAATTTATTCACCAGATTTTCAACATGGGCATTTTGGACCTCTCCTCATGAATAGTAGTACTATGATTTTGTTAATCTGTCCCAAAAGTTGATTTCCCACAGCAGCCTTGCCATTCTGCATACAGGTGTGAAAACAGGTTTCTGGAAGGATCTGAAAAATGACAGCTATATTGTTCATAAAGAGGTGTGGAAAAATGGCAATGTTGAAAATGTGAGAATAAATATTAAAAACAGGCAAAATTACGAGTGTGCATAGAAACCTGGCACTCATAACGCAGATCATATTTTTGAATATTTTCACCAAATTTGCAACATAGGCTTTTTGGGACCTCCCTCATGAACAGTGGCACTGTCATTTCATTACTTCGGTCTGAAAGGTGACTCCATGCAGCGACCGTGGGAAATCACCTTTGGGACCAAGAAACTAAATGACAGTGACATGTTCACGAGGTGGGGTCCCAGAACCCCATGTTGAAAGATTGGGGCCAAAATTCCCCAAAAATGGCTGAGATATCAACTAAGTTGAACCCCCATTGCCTCCCATTATAAAGCTTACCATCATTTCTTCAGTTTGCAGTTTGGCTTTGAAGAGTGCAGGTGTGTCGGCCGAGAAGATCGCTGTCCGATCTCTGGAGGGTAAGTATGGAGGGATGTGGGGAGGTGGGTCACAGAAGGAGGGTGGGGATGGGGAGCTGGATGAGGAGACAATGGTGGACCATTTTCTTGTTTGCAGAAACAGAAAACACTGTGAGGAAGGTTTCCTTCTTTTACAGGTTACATACAAAATAAATAGGCACACTGGGGTGTGCTCCCAGTGTGCCACAATTTGGAGGGTGCCAACACAGGGATTGGGCACCCTGATGTCGGCAAGGTGTATAGACGGGTGGGTGCATCCAACACCCGGGTGGGCATCCGGTGTTGGAAAGGAGCAGAGAACTGTTTAACCAGGAAAGACACACTAAGAGGAAAGACACACTAAGAGGGGATGCCGACACAGGGATTAGGCACCCTGATGTCGGGTTTAGGGAGTGTGTGGTGGGCAACAAGCCGCCATGTTATGGTGAACCACATAATGTGTGTGTGGGGGGGGCGGAACATGCCAAAACAGGGATTGGGCACTCTGATGTTGGCTTTCTGGGGATTGTGTGTCAGGCGGCAGAAGCCGCCATATTAATCAAAATGTTTCACCAGGAAAGGCATGTTATGGAGGAATATCATTTGCCGCTTCAATGATGAGCCTGTCTTTGATTGCAGCGGCAGATTCTTTTCAACTCTGTGGCTCTCTCTGAAGCTGTTGTCATCGGCAGTATGCTCACTGGTTGGCGGCTGAGGATACACCACTAAAGCATCCCTGCATTACGCCACAATACTGACACACCTCTGAAATGCTACTACCACAAGATGTTGCTTGCGTGTGCATGCAAGCCAACATAAAAAGATCTCTCTTTTAGAGTTGGGAAGCACATCTTATTAAGGGAAGGGTTGTTTGACTGTGGCATCAGTTACTGTTTTCAGCACTGTAGCAACTCTCTCTGTTTTTGTCTGTAATGCAGGCAGCTGGTATAAGGCTGTATTTATTTTATTTATTGAATCTCGAAATTGAGACCTTTGAGCCAAGGGCTCATTTACAAAAGCTTCATGTCCAAAATAAATTATATAGAAGGAAACAAATATAGGTACAATGCATGAATGGCAACATGATGATAGATTGAACAACAAACTATAGTACAAAACATAACAAAAATAGACTAAGAGCTATTCATATGGATAATTGAACAACAAAATTAAAGAACTAGGCTTAATGAACTATAATTAAGAGCTATAGTTGAGGAGAAGGTCAGAGGTTAACAGAAGGGTCTGTGGGCAGGGAGTCCTAGAAAGTAGGAGGAGGTCAGTGGGGAAAAACTGTGGGGAAGTTGGTAGTTACAGGACTAGTAAGGCAAGGAAGAGGTAACAGAAGCCCTGTGTTAACAAGAGTGGCAGCTGGGGGCCATGTCAAGAGGGAGTGTAGGGTAAAAATACTGCAGTTCAAATAAAGGGTTAAGTGAGACAATCGCAGCAGCTGAGGCTTACTAGGTGTTGTTGAAGACCGTGTTTGAAGGGCCAATATTGAGCTGATTGAATGTGTCCCAGAAGGCTGTTAAACCTGAAAGGGCTCTATACATGAAGCTCTTTGTTCTTGGGATGTCCTGCATAGCGAGTCTGGAGAGGTTGATTAGGTGAGCTTCTGGTGCAAAATAAGTTAGTTGGGGTCCTCTTGGAAGCTGCTGGATAGAAAGAGGGATAGCCCTAGGAGGATCTTTTGGCCAAGAGGCAAGTGTGATAGTGGATTCTGTTTTGAAGGTTAAGCCAGTTGGGTGAGCATACAGGCTGCAGGTATGAGTGTCACGGCTAGCACCAGTAAGAAGCCGGCAGGCTTTTGAGGTAACCACAATCCTTCTGAGGGCAGTGGCAGAGGCAGTGCCATAGAATACAAGGCCATAATCAATGATAGATAGTATGGAGCTGGTTACAGCAAGGCATAGAGCCTCTGAGTCATGCAATGATGGTGCTGTAAAGGAGTCCAAGTCTAACATTGGCAGTTTTGGAGATGTACGAAATGTGTTTTGGTGGGAGAGAGTGTTGTCGAGTGAGATGCCTGGTACTTAAAGCAGAAACCTGCTCAAGAGTTGCACGGAGTTGTTGTGGATGAGTAGTTGGGCTGTTTTAAACTTGTTATGTGGACCAGTAAAGATCATGGATTTGGTCTTCTTATAGTTCAGTATTAGTCTCTGTTCCTCAAACCATGATTCAATTGAGGTAAAGCTAAGCTGCAATTCACAGGTGAGGGACCAGGATCAGTCTGTCTTGCATAAATTACAGCATCATCTGCATAAAGGAGTAGGTTGCTGGGGCAGGCTAGGGGAGAGTGTTGAGGTAGAGACTAAATAGGAGGGGCCAAGGATTGATCCCTGTGGCACACCGGACGCATAAGTGCCAAGGCATGTGGTGACATCTTTGGAGAGTCCTAGGAGGCAGGAACAGGAGCAGAAGAGTGATTAACCATATCAAAGGCCTTTGCAAGAGCTATGTAAATAGATCCTACATGTGACCATGATCAAGGACCTTATGTATGAAGTCAATGTAGGTGAGCAGTGCAGTGACAGTACTGTGAGCCTTCCTAAACCCATGTTGTTGCCACTATTCATGCAAGGGCTTTTGAGAGGGGTAAGATGGAAATGGGGTGGTAGTTAATGTGGTTTGCTCTATCTCACTCTTGTGGAGTGGGGTCACTATCACAGCTTTCCAGACTGATGGAAATTGACCAAGGCGCAGGGACAGATTCAGAATCCAGGTAAGAGGGTCCAGGGCAGGCCAATAGAGATGTGAAGAAGCTTGAGATCGAGGGAGTTGGAGCTGTGCATACTAGACTTGACGAGCACCTTTATAAGGTGTTTCCTGGTGGTGGAGGAGACTGAACGGAAGTAGAATTGGGGAGTAGTTTGGGGGCCTGCTAGGTAGCATCATTAATGGAAGGTTCGTTGAAGAAGTTGGGTGGTAGGACTCTACTCAGGTCAGTGAATGAAGTGTTGAGAATGTTTGCAGTTTCACTAGGTCTTGAGCCCATTGTAGGTGAGGAGAGTGGGAGGAGACTGGCAGGACTTCCCGTAAGATTTTTAAGATTGTCCCAGAATTTTTACTGTTGGCCCAGGAGCTAGCGAACATGCTTTGGTAGTGTGAGGACTTTGCCTGCCGATCACCCAGGTGCATTTATTTCTGGCAGTCCTATAGCATTGTCAGTCACTTGGTTTGCCAGTAGCCTATGCCACTTTCCAAAGGTGGTCACGTGGAGGCCATAAGGTGCAGGAGAGGGAATAATCCAGGGTTCGGGACCCCTTTCACCTTGTGCTTCTTGAGGAGGCAAATAAATCACAGGCAGAATTGAAATCAGTTTTGGTTTAATTTTGTAGAGTTGAAAAAGTTATTCACAGTTGTGACATCTGCCACACTCCACCCCTGCTGCACCACTCTAGTAGTGCTTCCGGTCATCACCAGGGGCGCTACAGAGCGGTGATTCCCTGAATCCTCCCGGGAAGGAGAGCAGTCCCTCTGGATGCTCAATCCCATCCCTCCCCTGCCGACCCCGACACCCGGGCTTGCGTCGGCCGGTTTGCAGCGTGACGCAAGATGTGCGCCCAGCGCCAACCTCAGTGCCACCGTGCGGCAAAATAAACATGTTTTGTTTAGAAAAAATCTACACTCTCAAATAATTAAGAACAAGTACATTCTTCATGATAACTCATATCAATTTTGATTTAAAATGGATAACTTATTTGCATTGAATTTTAATTGCCACATTTTGGACCATCTTTCCAGTTTACATAGGTTTTCCTCATTCTTCGACCCCACCCCCCGGAATGTCTACCCTATTGCAGATCTTGGTGTCATCTGCAAACAGGCAAACCTTCCTCAGCCCTTCACAAATGTCACTAATGAAGACATTGACAGGACTGGCCCCAGGACTGATCCTTGAGGCACCCACTGGACACCCTCTCTTTGGATTTAATCCCATTTACTACCACCCTTTGCTTCCTGTCCCTCAACCAATTTCTAACCCAGTTCTCCACTTTGTGGCCCATCTAATTGGTTTCTTTGACTGGGTGACCAGGGAAATAGATCATGGAAGGGCAGAGGACATGGCCTAATTGGAGTTTAGTAAGGCCTTTGACACTGTGCTACACAGTGACCGACAAAGAAACTGGGCAGTCTAGGGTGGGATCCAAAGTGGTAAACTGGGTAAAAACCGGTTAATGGATATGCGACAGAGGGTGGTGGTAAATGGCACGACTCTATCGAGGAGAGTGGCCATTGGGATGCCACAGGGTCGAGTTCTGGGACCAGTCCTCTTTAATATCTTCATAAGTGACATTGCAGAAGAACTGGAAGGAAGGTATGCCTTTTTCAGATGACACCAAATTCTGTACTAGGGTTGATACTCAGCAGAGAGTGGAGAGAATGAGTAGGGACCTCAGAAAACTCAAGTAGTGGTCGATGGCATGGCGGCTGGGGTTCAATGCCAAAACATGCAGAATCATACATGTAGGGCACATAAACCCAGGAGCTGTGTATAAAATGGGGGAGGGGTAATGATGGTCACTAAATAGGAAAGCGAGCTTGGTGTTATTATATCTGATACCTCAAAGTGAGGGGCAGTGGGACAAAGCAGTGGGCAGGGCCAGTGGAATGCTGGGATGCATAGGGAAAAGTATCACCAGCAGGATGAGGGAGGTGGTGTTACCACTATATTGGTCACTGGCGGCGACCCCACCTGAAGTATCGTGTCCAGTTCTGGAGGTCTCATCTCAGAAAGGACAAAGACAGGGTGAAGGCGACTTCCAGTGACGTCATGTACGGAGTAGCAGCCTAGAGCGCGAGGCTCCCCTGGGATAACACTAAAACCTCATCTAGCACAACTAAAAGCTACAAAAAACAATAATAAAATACCCAAGAGGTCGCAAGATGCCTAAAAGAGAGGAGCAGCTAAAACAGGATCCCCGAGGCGCATCGGATGGAGGAGATCCCAGGATGAAGACTCCAAGAGCAGCGACTCAGGCCTCATCGGCCTCCCACCACAGTACCTCCCAGGCTGATCTGATCCCCATACAATCCTGCAGTGCCAAATGTCACAAATGCTCACTGAAATACGTGACTTCAGGAAAGAAATGAGATCGACAGCTGCGGCACTGTGAACTGACCTTAGTAAAGTAGAAAAGAGACAGGAGGGCTATGAGAGCAGCTAACAGCGACCGATAAGAGGGTAGAGGAAGCCGAGAGGGCCATTGTCCAAATGCACACACAAATAAAGGCCCTGCAAGAACGTGCTGAGGATACTGAGTGCAGGAGCTGTCGGAACAATATCTGACTTCGGGCTCCCCGGAGGGCACAGAGGAGCTGAAATAATCTCTTTATGCAAAAAATGCTGAAAGAAATCCTCACCTTACCTGAAAATATCACTCTAGAAATTGAGCGGGCCCATTGTACATTGGGACCTAGGCGCTAAGTAGGGCTCACCCGTGCCATCCTCATTAAATTCCTCCGGCATCAAGAAAGGAAACTGTCCTGCACATGGCGTGGAAACAAGGCATAGTGCATTATAAAAATCACAGGCTATTCCTAGAGAATGATTTCGCACCTGAAGTAATGGTGTGCAGGAAGGCATATTTCCCAGTAATGAAAGCACTTAAAGGGCAGGCGTCCATTTTCGAACATTGTACCGGCAAAGCTGATGGTCCATTTCAAAGGGCCCCATCCTGTTTGAATCCGCAGCCACAGCTATCACAGAGCTCCGATCCAGAAAAATTGAGGTCCTGCAGCAGCGGCGACTGGTGACATCCCGATTGCAACAAAACTGGCCCAGAAAGTGTGGACTGGTGGACAGCGATGCTAGAAGGCATCAGGGATTGAGGCCATCCAGGCCATTGTCAACACTCTGAAGTCCAGGTGCCAGAGCCTACATGAACATGAACTGAACCCCCAGGAACCAGCGACTTGAATGACTAACCGCAAGTACTTGATGTGGGCTTTCTGTTAGATTAGGATGCCCCAAAGGACTTTAATATATAGGAAAGAAAAGGCCGAGAAAAGTTAAGTTATAAAGATATGTGACTGTGGGAGGGTAGGGAGGAAGGGAATCGGGAAAGATTTGGGAGGCTGTGGAAGGGATTAAATGGGGGAGCTTCCATGCCTCAGTGAAGCTCATTAATGTTTTCCTGCGCTTAAATGCCTACCGATTACTTACCTGCCTCCCAGATTTATGAGGACTGGAAACAGCTTCTGTATCTTGGTAGCCAGCAGAAGACTGTGACCCAGGAGCACTAGTAGGTTGGCTCCGTGCTGACGGGCTGTGGTAAGCCCTAGATAGGCTTGGGCTCGGTCAGCTGGGCAGCCCAGTGCCTGAACGTTGGGTTTGCTGTGTGAGAGCCTCACTCTCTGCTTCCCTGGGCCTGCTGTCATAGTGGAGTGGAATAAATGAAACAGTCCATTTGTGTTCATTCCAAAGCTGTGGCATGCCTCGGGGGCGGGGGTGAGGCAGCATGGACACAGTGGAAACCCGATTAAAATGAGCATTAACTGCAATGGGAATGAGGAAGGGAAGGAAGTGGAGGGCAATTGGGAAGGATTTGGGCATTTGAGGAGGGGCATGGGTGGGAGGAAACTTCTCTGCCCCAGCGATGCTAGATAGTGACCCCTGAGCCTAAAGGCCTGCTGTTCAACTGACTACATCCCTGCCCATAGGGCGGAAATAGCTCCGACTTTTGGCAATCAATGGGATATTCTGACCTGGGGAGTACTGGAAAGGTCGGGCGGATTAGCCAACTGTGGTATGCCGTTAGATAGGCTCTGGCCGGTTGGCGGGGGACAGTCTAGCACTTTAATGTTTGATAAGTGAA
This sequence comes from Neoceratodus forsteri, assembly GCA_016271365.2. Classification (NCBI taxonomy): domain Eukaryota; kingdom Metazoa; phylum Chordata; order Ceratodontiformes; family Ceratodontidae; genus Neoceratodus; species Neoceratodus forsteri. The sequence continues at coordinate 642,487,433 of CM057458.1, read as the reverse complement.
GTACACACACTCCACTCCCCGACCCACGGCCATAGCCAAAAGGAACAATTATAATTGACCAACCATACCTACTTCATGGCTGCAGCATGCTTTGAATGAAGGACAAGATCAAGGAGGAGCATGAAAGAAGTAAGGGCCGCCAAAGATGAATATGTAATGCCCTTCGATTGAGGAAATGAAGGGGCAGGGGGGAACAAGGTAGATGTAGGTGAAGTTGGGACCGGGAGGGGAGCCCACTTACCCCAGCGATGCCTGGCTCCGATTCCTCGGACTTTAGTGCCTAATGTTTACCCAGCTGAATGCCTCACAGGGAAATCAGTGGCAGCCTGTGTAGCCTCGAAGCCGGAGGGATACAGAGATGTGGTGCGAGCTGGAAGGGCAGCTCCGGAGTCGGCGAGCTGCATTTAGCCGCTAGATGAGGCTGGGCCCTGCTGACAGGAGTAGGCTACACTAAAGGCTTTTGCTGCATGAAACCTGAGTACTCGCCTCCCGTGGGCCCGCCACCGTGAGCAAGAGAGTAAATTTGAGTGCACTGGTTGCTCCTTTCCATGGAGGCGGCGTGCTCTGGGGAGGAGAGAAGAGGGAGGAATAGGGAATTAACACAGTGAGAATCCCCAATTGATGAGGGAGAGGGGAGGGGACCAGCATGAGGACACTTAAGACAACTCCTCGCAGATAAGTTGTGTGGTGGATGCCTCCGGATTGCACATAGGACATAATCTGGGCAACAGATTTCAGCTGCTAAATCAAATCAACTTTATTTATATAGCGCCTTTCAGAGCCAAGGCGCTATACATAGAACATATACATAAATAGATTAAAACAACATTAAAATATGTCAACTATATTTAAATAAAGGCTAAACTAAATAAATATGTTTTAAACCAATTTTGAAACTATTGACAGTTGGGCATTCTCTCAACCAACGAGGTGAAGAATTCCACAGGGTTGGTGCTGAAAAGCAAAAGCACCTGAACCTGATGTTTTCAATCGAACCTGGGAATCTCTAGCAAACCCTCGCTGGCGGAACAGAGAGGATGGAGGAGGCAGTAGGAATCAAGAGATCTTTCAGGTAACCGGTCCCTGGTCATGTAGGGCTTTAAAGGTTAGTAAACCAACCTTAAAGGTGATCCGCCACCTAACAGGCAGCCAGTGCAGTTCGCGGAGCACAGGTGTAATATGACTGGTTCTAGACGTCCCAGTCAAAGTCTGGCAGCCGCGTTTGCACCAGCTGCAGGCGCGGATATCAACACCAGGTAGCCCTAGGTAAAGGAATTGCAGTAATCAAGACGGGTAGTGACAAAGGCATGGACCAATGTTGGAAGATCACCCTCACGGAATCAGGTGTTTCACCTGGGCGATATTCCTCAGATGGTAAAAGAGGATTTGATGACAGCTGATACCTGAGATTTTAAGGTCAGTCCTTCATCAAAATAACGCCCAGATTACACACCTGATCAGAGGTAGGGAGTGCATACCACTGAGTAACAAACCTGAGGGTTGTCCAACTCCCAAACCCGCCCCGGACGACCTGGGTCCACTACCAATACCTCAGTCTTATCTGGATTTAGTCTTAGCCAGCTGGAACTCATCCAAAGTCTGATCTCAGCAAGGCAGTTGTTTAGCACAGAGTGCATCACCCTGGCCGGGAGAAAGGACAGATACAGCTGGGTATCATCTGCATAGAGTGAAAACCCAAGCTGTATCGCCTGATATTTCTCCAATGGCAACATATACACTGCAAACAACATGGGAGCTAAAATGGAGCCCTGCGGTACCCACAAGGCAGGGAATGAGTGCCAGAGGAATAAATTCCAGTGTCACTGGGGTTAACACCCCTTAAAGGGTGGTACCGAACCATCTCCGTGAGGGGCAGACCTATTTGGGAGGGCTCTGAAGCGGAACCTTATGGTGTGATGGTCAGACCAGCTGACTGGTTCCACCCCAAATCAGCGAACTCCATACCCAAAGAAAGATCAGATCCAATGATTGAGCCCCTACATGGGCGAGGTTAACCACCTGTATTAGGCCCAGCATTATCATCAGCTGGAGGAGATTTTGACCAAAATGCGAGTTCATCATCGGCCAGGCATTGAAGTCACCCAGAGCTATCAGTCTAGGGGAACCTTAAAACCAAGTCGCGATGAAGTCTGCTATCTAACATACTAACATACTAAAATGCCAGCAGAATAGGCCTAATGGTCTTTCGTGTCTGCTCGTTTGGTCAGCCCACCCTGGGTGCTGACCTTGCTATCCCTCGCCTTCTCTGGCTTCTCCTTCCCAGTTCCGGATATTCTTGCTGCATTGGATTTTGCTTCCTGAACCCTTCCCCTGTACCTGTCCCACCCCTCTTGAACCCCTCCACTGTCTCTGCCTCCACCAGCCCCCTAGGTAGTGCATTCCATGGCTCTACCACCCTCTCCAGTGAAGTAGCACCTCCTCCTTTCTCCCCTGAATCTTCCCCTCCAGCTTCCACCCTGCCTCTAGTGGCCCCTCTCCTTCCTTCGAAGCACCCTCACTGTTCCTCCCTATTTACCCTCTTCATGTACCTGAAGACCTCTATCATGTCCCCCGGTCCCTTCTCTCTTCCAAAGTGTACATATTTAGCTCTTCGAGCCTCTCCTCATAGGTCCTGTCCCCAAGCCCCAAATCATTTTGGTTGCCCTCCTCTGGACCCTCTTCAGGAGGTTAATATCCCTCTTTAAGTCTGCGGCCTCCAAAACTGCATGCAGTACTCCAGGTGCGGCCTCACCAAGCAGTTATACAGAGGAGTATCACTTCCCTCCTTCTGGAGGTGATCCCCTAGCGATGCATCCCAGCATCCTGTTGGCCTTGGCTGCTGCCCTCCTACAAGTCTTAGAGTTGTTCATCTTGACATCCACCACCACCCCCAGGTCCCTCTCAGCCATTGAGACTTGAGTATTTCCCCCAGGTGTACACTTGGCCGGGTTTCTGGCCCCAAGGTGGAGTACCTTGCATTTCCCTGCATTAAACCTCAGCTTCCACTTTCTAGACCATCTTTCCAGAGCCTCCAGGTCCCCTGCAGGGCCACCCTCCTCCTCCCCATCCACCACTGCCCCCAGTTTCGAGTCATCTGCAAAGAGACTCATCTCACTCCTGATTCCTGTCCTTATGTCAGATAATGAGGCGCTGAACAGAAGGAGCCCAAAGACTGATCCCTGTGGGACCCCACTAATGACCCTCCTTGGGGAAGAGACTATCCCACCAACTCACGACCCTCTGGGTCCGGTCCTGGAGCCAATTGCCTATCCATCGGATCATCTGGTTTCCCACCCCCATTTCTCCTAGTTTATCCAACAGGCCCACGTGAGGAACAGAGTCAAATGCCTTGCTGAAGTCTAGAAAGAGGACATCCACTGGTTTACCCAGGTCCAAGGCACTGTCACCCAGTCACAGAACTCCACCAGGTTTGTCTGACACGATTTCCTGGGATGAATCCATGCTGTCTATCGTCCAGGCACCTTGACTTATCCAGGTCCCCCCCAGCCTCTCTTGACAATGCCTCCATCACCTTGCCACCACCGATGTCAGGCTGACAGGCCTGTAGTTCCCTGCCACCTCCCTAGTCCCCCTTGTGGATAGGCACTACATGCGCCACCTTCCAGTCTTGGGGGCACCCACCCTGTCCTCAGAGAGATGGTGAAAAGCTCTGCCAGGGGTTTCGCCAGGACATCTGCAAGTTCCTTCAGCACTCTAGGATGTAATTTATCCGGAGGAATATCTCCTGCAGGAAATCTCACCGTCACCTGGTGGACGATAAACGAGGAGAATCCCACAACCTACACCTCTCCCAGGATATATTCAAAGGATCTGGTAATTCCTAATGGCACATCCACAAGGCAGCTCAGACTTAAACATAATGGCCACACCCCTGCCCCTATGATCCAACCTTGGGCGGTGTATCACTGAAAACCCGTCTGGAACTGCCAAAACCAACATAGGGCTGGATTTTCATCCAGCCAGGTCTCAGTGATGCACACCAGATCAGTTGACCTAACAAAATCAGCTATAATAGCTGTCTTGTTTTTATAGATCTGGCATTGCACAACACTGCCAAGGCAGGATGAGTTTTGAGGAAGACCTCGCACCTGTCCATTAACATTGGAACCCTTGGGTATGGGGACAAGGCAGGAATGACCCTATCCTGACCCCATTTCACCCCAGAGGCTAAAGGCCAGTCGGCCCTAGTGAGGTTGCTGCAGTAGTAGTGATTGGAATGTTTCTGCTGCTGGAGGCGCATATGGTGGGAGCTGATGGGAGGGGCGTCCACAGCCTAATGGCTCAGATGGAACAGTCAGAGATGGGCTACTGGGGAGATCTGAGCAGCACCCCAGAAGATAGAAGGCGATACCACAAGGATGATGGGAAGGAGAAGGGAATGCATTTGGAGGAACTCAGAGGAGAGCGGAATGGAGGTGAGGAGGGTGAAGGATGTGCATCCCTAGACATCCTGGATGAATAGCGCCTTGTTTTCTGAAGGCGGTCTGGTGGAGGGGGACATTATTATCTCCCGAGGATTAAAGATGATTTTGAAAGGTGGGTAGATTAGGAGGAATAAAGCATGGCCTAAACCTGCTTTCCATGACCTCATGAATGTGAGGTTGATGGAACATTAGAGGAGGGAAGTCGAGTCCTAAAGCACTTCGGAGGGAAAGGGGGGACTGGGGAAGGGAAAGGAAAAAGCCAAAAGTTCCAGCGTCAGAATAAATTAACTAAAATTAACGGAGAAATGGCTGGGATGGAGGGAGGGAGCGGAAAGTGGGGGAGTTGAGGGCAGTAGATGGGTACTATTAAATGAGAGTTGGGCACTATTCACACAGCAGAGTCCAGTTAGGAAGTTGAGAACAGGATGGGGGTGTTTACTCCCGTGGTCCTTGACAAGGATGATCCTAGGAGCTCGCCGAAGGCAGCAGTTGGCCCTGGCTATTTGTCGGAGTCAGCCAGTGTCCGACACGGATGACGGTCCGAGAGGCTTAGTGCAGGGGAGACCAGTGAGAGGCCTGGGAGACACAAGGTGGGTAACCCCACCTGGCATACAACAGATGGTGGTGTGCTTCCGACAGTCCGGCCAGACCCTGGGGCGGGAGTCACCTGGGAAGAGGGGAGGCAAGGGAGTGCACCCCAGGTGCAGGCGGCATTCCCACGATCCCCAGGTGCCCTCGGTTCACGCGTGGAGTCAATGGCAGGACAGGAGCAATTAGAGGGTGGTAGAACCACCCATCCACCGTCGGAGGACTAAACCCTCCATAACGTTGCCTAAACGCCTCTCTTACTGAACAGCACCCAGTGGAGCCTAATGCTTCACTGATTTCAATCTCTACCCCAACTACCTTTTCCTTATAGGTACCTTTGGTACCTAAGGCCCCTAGGAAAAAAGGGCCGATCCGCAGGATTTAAATCCCTGCCTAAGATCAGGCATTGCCCAGATCAGTGGAAGCACCAACTGTTTAGTTTATGTTTATAATGGCCATGTTGGCCTGTGAAGTGTCAAACACCTATGTTGTAAGTTAATAAGAATTGTTGTTATGTCTGTATTGTTAGTTTTGTAATAAGGTCACAGAACTCATCTTGGTCAATATCATCACAAACCTCACAGGGCTTGGGGGCACCCTTATGGGGTGGGGGTACCGGTCACAAGCGTCACAACCATAGGCTGAGATGCATGTACCAATGTTAAAATTGCTTTCCTAAACATCAATGGCCTAGCTTCCCTATCAAAAGGTCAAAGGGCTAGCATACATTCGATGAACCAAATCGGATATAGTTTTCCTCCAGGAAACCCATATGAACCCAGTCAAGCATGCCAAACTTGCTAAATTAAGCAGAGGGCAAGCCTTTTGTGCCTCATATAAAGGAGGCAGAAGTAGAGGTGTTGCCATCATTATCCCCCATATACTCCGTACCAAACAGACCTAACGTGGTCTGATCCGAGGGCCGATTGGTCATAGCTCTGGGAAAGCTTACTAATGAGGAGACTACTCTTGCCAATGTGTATCTCCCACGGGCATTACTGTCCCACAACCACGCCTTTGCTAGACAAAATTGTTCAGCTTACTAGAGGTACTCTCCTAATGGCGGGGACTTTAACTTAACTACTGGACCCATGGCTGGATTCCTCAAGTAGAAGACCACAGAAACAAACAACCACCCAGAAATTTTTCAATAAATTTGTTTCGGAAATGGGATGGTGTGATATATGGTGGAAACCACACCCACAAACTAGAAACTACTCTTATTACTCCCCGGTGCACCGGATTTACTCCCGGACTAGACTACTATGCCCAAGTAGAAAATCTAAACGTTGTGCATGATGCTCAGATGGGTGACATCTCTATTTTGGACCATGCACCTTTAATCACCCAGTGGGGCTTGGGGGTTCAGCTTAGAACCACACAATGGAGGTTAAATCCATACCACTTACGATCAAAAGGATTCAGAGAGTTTGTCTCAGAAAAGTCACGAAATCTTAGTAGACAACCGGCCTCAGATTCATCCCCATTGGTACACTGGGATACAAGGTAAGTAGTCCTTAGGGGCATATAATTAAATATATGGTGGAGAAGACTAGGCAGCGTAAGGAGTATAGAGCCAAGCTTAAAATACGCCCATTTTTTAAACAGGCACACCAGCAGGGTGATGCTCCTCCCCAGATACAACAAACTAAACATGCACTAGATAAACTGGCACAATAACAGACTGAAATAGCACTCACATTCCTGAAGCACTGATACTATGAAGTGGGCCCTGAGCTACAGAATGCTCGCTATATCAAGTTCAGTAGGCAGAAGAAAGGTGCAACAATTACGACCATAAGACATCCGACAGGAGGCCAACCTTTCCAAAACACAGGATATCGCTGAGGCCTTCACTGCATTCTATAGAACCCTGTATACCCCAGAGACCACCCCACCTCCAGATAGACTGACAGCATATATATAAACGCAGTCACCTCCGACACTCACAGAGGAGCATAGAGACCGCCTGTGAAACCTATTACAATGCCAGAGGTGGCACGGGTCATAACCGACTCCAATCCTTAAAAACACTGGGGCCAGATGAGGTGAGTTTTACAAGAGTACTAGAGCTCAGATCTCACCCACACTCCTCCGTGTGTTTAACTCAATATTGGAGGATTCCCGCCTCAGTCATGGTTGTATGCGACCTTATTGGTGATCCCTAAACCAGGTAAAACCCTCAGGACTGTGCATCATATAGACCCATCTCAGTGTTAAATCAAGATTATAAATTGTTTACGAGTATACTAGCACACCGTATGGATCAGGTTCTCCCCTTCCTAATACACAAAGACCAAACCGGATTTGTAAGGGCCCGTACCACCACAGATAATATCAAGCGCCTCTCTATCTAGTGAATCAGATGCAGAGAATGGAGGCGCCTCAGTACTAATAAATCTAGACGCCAAAAGGCCTTCGATAGAGTGGCCTGGCCCTTTCTGTACTTAACTCTGGACAAATTTGGGGTTCCCCCACCTTCATCCAAGCACTACAAAATATATATTCTGCCCCAGGCTTGTGTGAGGTGAATGGGCACCATTCTGAATATTTTCAGCTTCAAAGAGAAACTCGACAGGGCTGCCCAATGTTCCCATTATTGTTTGCCGCGATTATTGAACCTCTGGCACAACAAATCCAAGAATCCCACCAGGTCGAGGGAGTTAAGATAGAGACACGAACACCGGATAGCTTTATACGCCATGACATACTCTTGTACCTCCAGAACCCTGAAAAATCACTACCAGCGATTTGGCACATTTTAGATGCCTACGGATCTGTGTCGGATACAAACAATTTGACTAAAAAAAATTCTAACATTCCATTACTCCCTACACGAACACCGGGATATTTTACCAGGTAGATGGAACCTGATAAAACTGAAGTATCTGGGAATACACATACCCCAAGATGGATCAAAATATTATAAATATAACTATCCCCTTCATTACACAACTAAAACAAGACCTACAGGCTTGGTCTATCCTACCTTTGAGCCTTCAGAGACGGATAGAACTAATTCGAATGATAACTCTCCCAAGAGCTCTATATCCATTTCAAAATGTCCCTTATATATACCACTAAAGACCTTTAAAGAAATAAACTGCCTAATAGGGAATTTCATATGGTCCAGCTGGAAAGCTCAGTGTCTGCCTAAAAGTGCTGTCCTTGCCGGGCAGATGGAGGCCTAGCACTCCCAGACCTTAAACTTTATCAACAGGCAATAAGAATGGTCTCACATGATGGCCAGACAAATAAAACCACCAGCCCACACTGGCTGGAAATAGAGAGGTATTGATGAATGACCAGACGTACCTACGGGCCATGTATCGACAGGAACCAGGGAAAGACCCCACCAAATTACTAACCCTTGGTTAGCAGACCAATTTCAGAACTGGCTTGCACGAAAAAGCACATAGACTACCATTGCATCCGTTGCTCTGTCCAATCCACGTACTACGGAATTCATCTCGAACAGCCTAGACTCTGGGTTCATAGAATGGAACAAACACGGCTAAGGTACCTCCCACAAATAATGACACAGGAAGAATCTGGGCATATGTGGAAATACAAGCAAAATTCCGTCAACTACACAGAGACTTCTACAATTCTACAACTCCGACATTATGTGGAAGGCCTTCCACCACCGCTGAGAAGCCAGAACTCCCCGGCACTAGTCCAATGCCAAATTCAATTAAACAAAACAGGGAAGCAGGAACACCTGATATCCTTATATCACCAATCCCTTAACTCACAAAGTGACGCTCCCACTGAAAATATCCTGCAGCGCAATGGTACAGGGAGACGGGGTACCAGCTCTCCACAATGGACTGGAGATTGGCATGCAGCTACTCATCCCGGGCACTAGCTCACACCAATGGAGAGAATACACCTGGAAAGTATTAATCCATTACTTTAGACCCCGGTAGTCACCAGACACTACTCACCAAACAAATCAGCAGAGTGCTGGAGACGCTGTGACGAACCAGAGGCTAACCTGACCCACATAACGTGGGCATGCCCAGTACTCTCCACCTTCTTAAACCAAGTGGAGGCCCAATTGCAGGAATTTATAGATCCGCATCTCCAAATGACTTTGGAGATGTACCTTTCCTCCTCCTTCCTAGGCCGTATAGGGGCCCAAACACCAGATATCTGCTTCTGTTGCTCTTAACAGCAGCTAAAAGGCAATAACTAGGCAATGGCCAACAACAAATACCCCATCAATACGTGATTGGTGGAGATCATAACACAAATTTATAACATGGAAAAATAACACATAGCCTAAATGAACGAGAGGAGACCTTCTCCACGAGATGGACACGTTAGCAGATATATTACATGCTAAAGACCCTACCTTTGTACCTTAGGAAGGTACTCCTGGGTGGTTTCTGGAGGCCTTGGGTTTGGGATTGTATCCCTCCGGCCAGAGGTTTTGGGCCTGGTTCCCCCACCCCCGTGAGGTTGGGGCCCATATACAAAAGGAGCCTGGAGGTGTGGGCCCACCCGACTAGATGCAAGTGGAGGATTGAGATACTGAATACTGGAAGCCTATATACTTATGTATGCATATTGCCCAATATAACTAGATTGTAACCCAAAATGGGAGCTGGAATGACGCTTGAAATTACTACTGTATTTTAATGAAGATGAACTGTATTGGCCCAAATGTTTGCTGTATAAGATGACCAGTTGTAAATGTATTATGCTGTATCAATACTGATGACCTATATGTATATAAGTTAAAAATCTAATAATAAAAAGAAGAATTAAAAAAAAAAAAAAAAAAGGATAGGGTGAAGGCAGTCCAGAGGAGGGCAACTAAAATGGTGCAGGGGTTGCATCAAAAGCCCTATGAGGAGAGACTGAGGGATCTCAACATGTACACCCCAAAAGAGAGAGGAGTTGGGGACATGTTAGACAACTTCATGAGGGTGAACAGGGTACAGAAGGGAGTCTGTTTCAAATGAGGAAGTGCACCAGGACAAGTGAGCATGCAATTAAGCTGGAAGGGGAGGTTTAAGAGGATGTAAGGAAGTGCTACTTCACTGAAAGAAGCGGTGGACACCTCGAAAAGTCTACCAGTAGGGGTGGTGGGATCAAAAACAATGAGCGGCTTCAAACACTCATGGAATAGACATAAGAGAATATTGGCAAATAGGCGAGAGAGGTGGAGGGCCGACGGAAACCAGGTAGGGTCCGTGAAGATGGAGTAGTCAGGGAAAATCTGGGCAGACAGGGTGGGCTAGGCGGTCCTTTTCTGCTGACAATTTCTATGTTTCTATTATTGTGGAATAACAGCATGCTTTAGGAAGTGAGAAGCACTGAAGAAGTCCCACCTTGAAGTTCATTAGAATAATTAGAAAATTTATCCCCAATTTTTATTTTAAAGCTGAGTTATGAGGTTCAGAAAGTTAATAATGAAGTACACAAAATAGTGGGGCCTATGCTCGACTGTGCAGAGTGGCTATGTGTGCGCATCCCCAGCGTGTAGCCACCCACCCATTGGACCCACCCCATGAAGAATGCATAAAACAGGGCATGTAGCCCTACACACCTGATCCCCACCCATGCGGACTGCAATGCTGGGCAGGTGGGGAGGCGTGCCAGCACTATGCACGATGCACAGCGGTGTGTAATGCTGGCGCAGGGGTGTGAGGCAGATGTGCATTACGCCAGGAGAACCCTACTGTAAACCCACTATGTGCCCTGCCTCCATCCCCCAACAATGGGACCCCACCAGCAACCAAAGAGACAGGCTGCCTGGAGCCATCTGCCCTGCACCCAGCCATGCCCCCACCTACTCCGTGCATGCCAACCCCCCCCACACACACATGGAGGCACCCATCCCCTGGACTGCAGACCCCCCCACAAAACACTGCCAGACCACCTCTGTGTCCCCTTGCTCACCATCCCAGCCCCACTGGTGTGGTGGGCAGCGTGAACCCCAATAAGCACCCTCTTGACACTGCCCCAACCCCGAACCTCCCTATCTGTTCAGAGGCAAGGTATGACCGGTGCACATCCCACCTCTCACCTCCACAGCTGCCGACTGTGCAGACATCCGCTGAGTGCAGCCAAAGTGCTCCCCACCACATAAAGATCCACTGAGGGATCCGGGATGGGCATTCCACTGTATGCCCACCCAGCTGCATAGCTCTGCCCATGGCTGCCCTGTGAACCTGCACATACTCGCGTGCCAGGGGCAGGGCCACGGACAGGTGGCTGGTGATCATGAATGCTGCCAGTGCGCACCTGTCCGCAGAGTATGGGCTCCGTGGGCTGGATAAAGCGCATTTGGCATGTAATTCTTGCCCGTTAGAGCATAGGCCCCATTATTCTTAACCCCACGTAGAAACGTAGGGTCATGACACAGAATCAGATGGGGTGGTCCATGGAGTGCATCTCTTGTCCTCATGACAGGTGCATCACAAAATGTATTACTGTATTCTGGTTCTGCACTGTGGTACAAAACTATTCTTTATGTCATAGAAATTGTTATCCTGTAGCTGAATGCTCCACATCAAGAGTCCTTCAGTGACCTTCAAATCCACACACTCTCCTATACCTCTGCCAGTGTCTTCCCGGCCACCTCCATGGCTATATCATTATGAAGGCACCTCCTCCCCAGCAAAGAAATATTCCATCATGGGAGTATCAGGAGGAGTGCTGGGTCTGGGAGTAGCAGTGCCATCATATAGACAACATAGAGGATAATGTATGGTCCACAGTACACAACAGGCATGTGTAGCCATCAAGGAGTTTGCCATGGTGACCATTTAAACCTCGAGAGGCGAAGCTCTTGAGTTCGGTCACCATGGCAACCTCGAGATAACTACTCATCCTGTGTGTAGTGGACATACATTGTCTTATATCTCCCCACACAACAGCAGGAGTCTAGACACTCGCGGTATTGAATATTTGAAAAAATAAAAGTGACTTTCACAATCACCGTTGCTCTTTAGTTTGTATCAGCGTTGACAATCGGAGGCACAGGTTCTGTGAAGCAAGCACGCATGGATGTTCGAAGTTGTTGCATTGCAGTAGTTACGTGTCTAGTGTCTAGTGCAGCACAACAACAAAATGATGTAGCTACTGCAACACAACAAGTATTGTCTGGGGTGGATTTCCATCCACAACCATGTTCCACCATACACTATGAGCTGTTTTCCACTGTCCTTCAGTGGCATGAAAACCAAGCTTGTCTCGCATGCCTGCAGCAATGTCCCTGATGGAAGAGCAAGCTGACCCACTGCTGTTGATTGCTGTGGAAGGCACACAATTTTCGAGGCTAGGAAGTGCTGCCGTCAGCAGTGCTCTTTCCTGCTGGCTGTCCAACAGCACTCTCCCTGAACCCAGGATGGTAGTGCAGGTTCTAGGAAGAAAATGGGACAGCAGAACCACCTGTTCCTCCCAGGTACGCTACTTCATTTTAACTAATATGACCTAAATTGGACCCCTCCCATTATTATTCAGTGTTCCTCAGGTTTCTTCTCCACTTTGGATGGCACCTCTCTTGAAGTGGTTCATTTATGCAACAATCTTGGCGTGTGGCTAAACAGCAAACTTGACATCTCTGCCCACATCAACACCATTCACGCCAAACACTGCCTTAAACTTGGTGCATTGTACCACAGTGAAGACTGTCTGTCTCTGTAGGTATGCTGTGAGCTTATCACAAAAATGGTGCTCCCAATTTTTGACTATGCAGATGTGGTCTATGGCACCACTCCCTCCATCTCCCTGGTCAGACTGGACTTCCTCTGCAACACCTTCTGTCATTCTGCCTCTAACTCACCCTCTTGTGCCCAGCATTGCTCACTCTACTCCTCTTTATCCATTTTCCTCTTCCTTCATGTTGCCAGAATCGCTGTGCTTCATTTGTATCAAATACTGGTTTGGGTCCTTCTCTCTTACGCTCCTCACTTCTCTTCTCCATTCCCTTTGCCTCCTGCTCCCTCCACTCCAGTGATCCTCATATTTGCCATTCCTCAACCCTGCTTCTCTGCTGGGCAGTCTTTTCTACAGTCTCCCTCACTTTGGAATTATTTAAATTAGCAAATGGGAGAGGGGTGCAACACCGATACATCGAATGGGAAGAACACCTCCCCTTGGCTAGTGATCAAACAGGAGTTCAGCATGTTTGTACTTCATTTGTATCACCAGGTAAGGAAAAGGTCTGGCTCCCCATACGATGCGCGGGGAAACGCGTGACCTCACCCAACAACTAACGCAATCGAAATGTGGCCAATGGAAAATCATGTACACAAATGCTCACAGTCTGGGAAACAAGATCCCGGACCTAGAGGCAACAATGACAGAGGCTAAACTGGACATAGTAGCCATTAGCGAGACATGCTTCAAGAAATAAGGGAGACCTAGTGGCAACACTGACTACCCTTTTAACAAATCATGGGAGGATGGTGTGGTACCCAAGGAATGAAGGAAGGTGAATGTGATCCCCTTCACAAGAGTGGGAGCAAGGCAGGGCTGAAATTTCAGACCTATTAGTTTGACCCCAGTGGTAGGGAAAATGATGGAATCACTTCTGAAAGAAAGATTTGACTAGTACCTAGAGGCCAGCAGGGCACAGGACCCAAGGCAGCATGGATTCACAGCGGAAGGTCATGTCAGATGACTCTAATTGATTTCTTTGACTGGGTGACCAAAGTAGTAGACCAAGGAGGGGCTGTAGATATGGCCTACTTAGACTTTAGCAAGGCATTTGACACCATACACACAAAGATTAATAAACAAGTTAGCCAGCCTGGGAGTGGGTCGCAGGGTGGTAGCCTGGGGTAACAAATTGGTTGGACAACAGGATACAGAGGGTAACAGTAAACAGAGCATACTGGGAGAAAGAGGAGTCACTGGTGGGGTACCGCAGGAGTTCAGTACTGGGACGGTACTCTTTAATGCCTTTGTAAGTGACATTGTGGAGGATCTGAAGGAAAAGTATGCCTCTTTGCAGAGCAACAAAGATCTGCAATTGGGTTGATACACAAGGGGTGGAAAGGATGAGAAGGGACTTGGCAAGGTTGGAGCAATGGTCAAGAGTATGACAGCTTAGTTTCAATGCAAAGAAGTGCAGAGTAATGCACCTGGGAAACAAAACCCAGGGAAGAGTACACAACTCGGGAGGTACTAACAACAACAAAAGTGGAAAGGGACCTGGGGTACTCATATCAGATGACCTTAAGGTAGGCAAGCAATGTGAGAAGGCAGTAAGGAGGGCTGGGGGATTCTGGGATGCATAGCGAGAGGCATCACCAGTGAAAGCGGAAAGTTGTTATCCCTCTGTACAGACAATTGGTGAGACACCATCTGGAGTACTGTGTTCAGTTCTGGAGACCCCATCTCTGCAAGACAGACTGGATGGAGGCAGTACAGAGGAGGGCAACAAAAATGGTGCAGGGTCTGCACCAGAAGCCGTATGAAGAGAGACTAACATACTAAAATGCCAGCAGAATAGGCCTAATGGTCTCTGAGTCTGCTCGATTTCAGCACCCGCACTGAGGGCCGATTTTGGTGTCCCCCTTGGGTTATACTGTCCCAGTCCCAGATGTTCCACCTGTATTGTGCCTGGTCAGATGTACCTCCCCTGTACCTGTCCCATCCCTCTTAAACCCATCCACAGTCTCCATCTCTACTAGCTCCCTGGACAGTGCGTTTCATGGCTCCACCACCCTTTCAGTGAAATAACATCTCCTCCTCTCCCTCTGAGCCTGCCCCTTCCAGCTTAACCCGTGACCTCTTGTTACCCTCCTTCCTTGAGCACTCTGACTGGGCCTCCTTTATTGATCCCTTTCATGTACTTAAAGACCTCTATCATGTCTCCCTGTCCCTCCTCTCCTCCAGGGTGTACATGTCGAGCTCCTTGAGCCTCTCCTCATAGGTCCTCTCCCCAGACCCCAGATCATTTTGGTTGCCCTCCTTTGAACCCTCTCTAGGAGTGTAATGTCCCTCTTTAAATGTGGTCTCCAAAATTGTACACAGTACTCGAGGTGTGATCTAACCAAGCAGTTGTACAGTGGAAGGATCACTTCTGCCTTTCTGAGGTAATCTCCCTGGTAATGCATCCCAGCATCCTATTTGCCCTTGCGTTGCCCTCCCATAGGTCTCCGAGTTGTTCATTTTGACATCTACCACTACCCCCAGGTCTCTCTCCCCTCTGTGACTTGAATCATGTCTCCTCCCAGGGTATACCCCTGGCCTGGATTTCTGACTCCTAAGTGCAGAACCTTGCACTTCCCCACATTAATTTTAGTTTCCATTTTCCCGACCACCTTTCCAGAGCCTCAGGTCCTCCTGAGGCCACCCTCCCTCCTCCCCATCCACCACTGCACCTAGCTTTGAGTCATCTGAAAGAGACTCATCTCCTCCTGATCCCCTCCTGATGTCTGAGATATAGGCGTTGAACAGAGTGGCCCCAGCACTGACCCTGGGAAACCCCACTAGTAACCCACCTTGGGGATGAGGCTAACCCTCCAACCACCACCTTCTGAGTACGCCTCAGAGAGCCAATTTCTATCTATCCTAGCAACTGTCTCCCTACCCCATTTTCTTCAGCTTAGCCAGCAGGTCACCGTGGGGTACCGAATCAAGCATGCCTTGCTAAAATCCAGAAAGAGGACATCCACTGGCCTACCCTGGTCCAGGGCCATTGTCACCCAGTCATAGAACTCAACAAGATTTGTTTGGCACAATCTTCCCATGACAAAGCATGCTGCCTATTGTCCAAGTACCCAGTTTACTCCAGTAACCCCCTAGCCTTTCCTTGACAATGCCCTCCATTACCTTGCCGACCACTGATGTCAGGCTAACGGGCCTGTAATTTCCTGCCTCTCTCTTGATCCCGTGGATCGGCATGACATGGGCCACCCTCCAGTCTTGGGGCACCAACCCAGTCCTCAGAGAGATGTTGAAAAGCTCTGCTGAGAGGGACTGCCAGGACATCTGCCAGTTCTCTCAGCACCCTGGGATGTATCTCATCTGGTCCAAGTGCTTTCTCCATCCGAAGGGACAGAGGGCTTCCCTTACTCTCTCTGGGATTTCAGCCTCGTCCTTCCCTTTTCACCATGCTGCCGGGCCCCCACCTGTCTGTGGTGGCCACTCCATTTCCCGGACCCATCAAGACCCTTGATCTCTATCGGTCTCACCCTTGCTCCAGTTTACCCTCACTCCGCCGCAAGACATAGTCCCTCCATCCCCCGGTATAAACTGAGGCAAAGTATTCATTAAGGACTTCTGCCTGTTCCCCACCTCCTGTGCCCAACCATCCCCTACCCTTATCTTGCTGATCTGACCCTTTCCTTTCCTTTTTCCTACGTATCCAAAGAACCCTTGTCCCCCTCTGGATCCCACTAGCCAAGGACTGCTCCTTTTTGCCTTAGCTGCTCTCACCACCCTGGTGACTCTCTTGGCTGTCAGCTCATATTCCTCCTGATCCCTTTCACTCCTTGACCATTTGAAGCATCCATAGGCTGCCTTCTTTCCCTCACCACCTCCTGTACCTCCCGGTAGACCAGCAGGGTTTTTGGTAACCTCCTGTTTTCTCCTCCTAATGATCCCCACCTGCTTTCAGCATCCATATCTGGCCTTATTCTGTCTAGTTGACCTTTAAGGATCCTTCCCATCTCCCTGAAGTCTGAACCCCTAATGTTGGTTACTAACATCCTTGTTCGGCTTTCTACCCCCAGGTCCAGGAAGAACCAGACTGTGGCGTGATCACTCCCAGCCAATGGGTTCTTCACCCCTAGGCCCCTAATCTGATCACTGTCCGCCAGGACCCGCCCAGTGTCCGGGCCTCCCTAGTTGGCTCATCCACCTGTTGTGTCAGAAACGCATCCTGGAAGACATCCAGCAGCCTCTGCTCTCTGGCCACTGGTGATGTCGTAGTCCCCAGTCTGTTCCTGGCATGTTGAGGTCCCCCATTACTATTACCCTTCTTTTCCATCCCTTCCCTTTCCTAATCTACAGTGTCCCTTGAGATTTGTAACCAAACTGTCTTCTAGGACCTCCGCCAGTGCTGGTGGTCTGTATACCACTCTGACCTTTACTTTCATCCCCCCTGCATCAGCAAGGTGACCCAAATAGCCTCACATTCCCTCTGCCTCCGCTACCCTCCAATACCCATGTCATTTCTGACTAACAGTGCTACACTACCACCCTTTCCTCCTCCCTATCTTTTCTGAACATAGTGTAGCCCTCCAGATGTAGGTCCCCTCATGCCCTTGAGTGGCCCAGGTCTCAGTGACTGCTGCCACATCTACCTCCCCTCACTTCAGCATCGCCTGGAGCTCAGGCATTTTATTTCCTAAGCTCCTGGCATTTATCAGAGACTTCTCCTCTTTTCCTCCTCTCCTCTCCTTTCTCCCCTTGAGCTCCCATTTCTCAGCTCCTGCACCCTACCTGGTGACCCAGTTCCATATCTTCCTATCTTCCTAGAGGAGTGGAGACCATGTCCCTCATTTATCGTATCTGCTGGCACTGCCCCTTTTTGATCTCTCCCCTTCACAAGTTTAAACCCCACCTTTGCTGATGAACCCAGATAGTTTGAGCTTTAAGTTTCCTTCCTCCAAATTAAGGTGGAGCCTGTCCCTAGCATACAGCCCTTATCCTCCCAGGTCTTCCCCAGTCCCCCACCAGGCCATACCCCAATTCCCCACACCACTCCCTAAGCCACTGATTTATCTCCCTAATCTTCATCTTGTTTTCCCCACTAGCCCTTGGCACGGCAGAATTTCTGAAAAGGAGATCATACAGCCTGTGGAAAGACATACCCTGGCCAACTCCTGGAACCTTGCCTGAATTTCTAGTTCACTATTACCATTTATGTCGTTTGTTCCAAGTGCACTAGAATGTCGGGTTCCCCGCATTCCTTGCCAGTGAATACAACTCATGCTTGGCCTTGTGCACTGTCAGGCCTGGGTGGCATTTGGTTCTGATCAGACAGCTTTTACCCTCCTCCTGCCTCTCCCACTGTATGCCTCCGATCATGGAGTCCCCAAGCAGTACTCTAACTTCCCCTTATCTTCCTGTTCACCCCTCGGGTTCCCCTCCTTCCATGCCCCTTCTCATCCTTTGTCTGGATTCTCCCTCAACTGGCTCCTCGCACCTCCCACAATCTGGGTGTTGAAGGTAGCCCTTCACATTGTCCTGATCACCTCCTCTACCCATGTCCTGACCTCCTTTATCCCCCCACCTGAGTATCTTTCTCTATCTGTTTCCACTCCTTACTAATCCATCCGTTTGCCTATTTGGCTTTCTGCTCGCTATCATCCCATTTACGTCCTGCACCTTCCTGCCTGTTGTGCTCCCTGTTCCATACCATCAGCCTCCTCCTTGTTCCCCTGATCCTCCTTTTTCTTCTCCCTCTACCCCTCTTCCCCATCCTGTCCAGGACCCCCCTCTATTGTGCCCTTGACACTTGCCCTCTACACCCGTTCTATCCGTCCCTGCCCCAGCTACACCAGCAGCAGCATCCTCCTCTTCCTCCCCCACACACCTCTTCTACAATGGGCGTAGAGAGTTAAAACGATTTGTGAGCCTTAGCCCATCCCCCAGTGCCCCCCATCCCTACTGCCTTTCTCGGTTTCCTTTAGACACCCCAGACTCTTGCCGACTGCTGTGGAAATTTCCACCTTTGGGCCTCATCTGCAAGGGTCCCTGAGAGCCCTCTGTACCCCTTTCCTCCTCTGCTAGTGTGAGCACCACTCTTCACTCCTCCCCAGCTTGGGAGGCTCCAGCACCTAGTGCTTCCATGTAGGTGACCACTTGCCTCCTACTCTCCAATCCTCCCCCAGTCCCCAGCTGCCTTCAGATCCCTCTACTGCCTCCTTAAGCTGTGCCAGCTGGTAGCACACTGGGCATCCCCCAAACTTCCAAGACCAGTCCAGTATCATGGCACATTACACCCGTGCACCCAACCACCCACCCCAAGATACCTGCTCTAGTGATATGTGTCCCTTTCCCATCATCACAACAGTCTTTTCTAGGCCAAATTACCAACTCATTGGCTCTATAGTTTCTCAAGCTACCAGTACCTATACCTAGGCAATTCCCCATACAGCATGCAGACCTTTAAACTCTAGCAGCTTGGGTGGCTGAACTTTTCCCCACCTGACTATTTGCCTTAAGAGTTAGTTTACAGGGAAGATTACAACTCCTTAAGCTCCTCTCCCAGCCTTAAAACCCACCCCAGTGGCTAGAACTACATGAGCTGCACCTGAAGCCTTTTCCTCCAATTGCAGGGCAGGTGTTCCCCTATAAATGAACTGTGCTCTGGGGAGGGAGGGTGGGGAGGTGGGATTGGGCCCACACCCAACTCTCACGAGTGTATCAGCCCTGTGTCTGCCTCTCACTGCACCTCCAAGCACTGCAACCTCCTCCGGAGGAAGGTCCCACACAAAACAACACTTATTAAACAAGTCAGCAGTCCTGCTTAGACTGATAAGAATTTAAAGCTTATCCAGCTACTAAAATCCCTAGCTGCTCAGCAAAAGTAGGTTCCCACAACCTCTACCAGCCTCAACTGTTTCTGTAGTACCGCTATGTGAGAAGCTCTGGTATTTAAGCCTCTATAAGCTGTAAATTGATCCTGCCAAGAAAGACAGAACCTTCCAGAAGCTGCTCACAATACCTGTAGAAAAGATAAATGACTATCCAGCTTCCTCTATTGATCCCCTACACAAAACAACACTTATTAAACAAGTCAGCAGTCTTGTTAAAAGTCCACAGACTGATAAGATTTAAAGCTTATCCAGCTACTAAAATCCCCAGCTGCTCAGCAAAAGCAAGTTCCACAACCTCTTCCAGCCCCAACTGCTTCTGCAGTACTGCTAAAGGACTAAAGGAGCTTAATATGTATACCCTTGAGGAAAGGAGGAGGAGGGGACATAGCATGGAGACCACCTTTGTCCGGGTATTAAAGCATGGGAGCAAGTATAAAGAGCCAGGCTGAATGTTTGCTGACCCGAGATATCTTTATTGCCTGCTGTGCTGATTTCTGCAGTGAGAGTGCAGGCTGATCAGTGGGAAGTTTTCGAATTAACTACAATCTGTTGTTCGTGGAGGTGTTGGCTGTGGTGAAGCACATCCTTCGGATACTTCAAGGACTGGTCACTAAATGCAGCAGCGACTCTGTGATTGTGTCAGGTGGGGGGCTCCTCTATTGTGTTGGGGCTAATTGACTACCATGTCCCCAGCGACCAAGCGGAGGTTTTCGACAATTCTCCAGGGGCCGGAAAGTTAGCTGGATTCTCCTAGGTCTCCTGTGGGTCGTGTTAAAAGCTTGCCCCTGAGAGTGGTTGTGGGTCACGGTGGTCAGGGCCTATGAGTGGTTACACTTGGAGGGCCCCTCCAGGCTCCTGTTTTGCGTTCCAGCCCATTGCTGCACTGGGCTCCCTCAGGCTCCCAGACAGAACACATCAACATAGCGTTATCGTTGGATGAGGATTGATTTTATAGTGTGTCTTACTTTGAACATTATGATTTCTGCTTGATGCTCGGATCCTGGTGTGAGCAAAACCTGGGATTGGAAGCTCTGGTATTGCTGTCCAGGGAGGTGAGAGCTTCCTGGCCTATTCATAAAACATTTGACTTCAACTGTTCGAGTTGCTGGATTTATTATGTTGGACATGGATTGATTTTTACAGCTCATTTTATTTTGTATAATTTCTGCTGCCTGTTGCTCAGATTCTGGTGAGAATAGAACCTGGGTTTTGGGAAGCTCTGGTACTATTGTCCAGGGGAGGTGGGAGCTTCCTGGCCTATTCACAAATCATTTGGATTTAACTGTTTGATCTGTGGACTGTTGGTCATCTACTGCAAAGGACTATTGGATTATCCATATTGTGATTTATTTAAGGGCTTTATGTGGGAATTCTTTTTAGGTGATTTTAGAAATATTTCTAACTATAAGCCTCTGACCTAAATTGTTTAGTTGTTTAATTTAATTTATGTTAGTTGTTTAGTTTGATGTTATTTGGTTAAAGAGGTTTTGTGTATTGATTAAGTTGTGTGGAATGTGCTGGATGCTGACCCCCACAGTTGTATGCTGTTCACCCTCTGCTCTCTGTGATC
This sequence comes from Neoceratodus forsteri, assembly GCA_016271365.2. Classification (NCBI taxonomy): domain Eukaryota; kingdom Metazoa; phylum Chordata; order Ceratodontiformes; family Ceratodontidae; genus Neoceratodus; species Neoceratodus forsteri. Next base: position 642,466,317 of record CM057458.1, on the reverse strand, counting down.
TCTGCCTTCTTCACTCCTCCCTTGAGGATGTAGTTTACCAGCACTGTAGGCGCTCGGATTGTGTGCAGAAAATGGGGAAGTGCGAATAGTGGAGGGTGAATGAGCGGGGCCATTGTATTGGGGTGATAAGATCTAGGAGATGCCCTGGGGGAAATGGAACTCAGAACATGGGTCTCCATGTCTGGTTTCCATACCAAGGCACCACCGACTGTGGTGGGCAGGTGGTTTGGGCGGCCTGAGAGGTTCGTCCAACTCAGGCGGTGTTATGCAATGCCAGGTCCATCAAAAACAAGACTGCAATTATTGCAGATCTTGTTCAAGCAGTGGTCCTGGCATGCATCATCGAGACCTGGCTGGATGAGAACTCTGGCCCCATTTTGGAGGCCTTTACTCCATCTGGGTACTCAGTGATACACTGCCCGAGATTAGACCATTGGGGGATTGCAGTCTGTTTTAAGACCGAACTTAACCTCATGAGTGTAATAGTTGAGGAGGCTGAGTCATTTGAGTGTGCCGTAGTAGTAGGTGTAGGTTATCGGATCACCTTCATTTATCGTCCACCCGGTGATAGGCGATTCCTTCAGGAAGTGGTGGACTTCGTCATGTACATGGCATTTGAGTCGCCCAGACTGATGGTTCTGGGTGACTTTAACGCCTGGATCGATGGCGAACTCTACTGCAATTGGTCAGCACTTCCTCCAGCTGATGACATCTCTGGGCCTCACACAGGTGGTTACCACTGCTACTCACAAACACGGACACTCCCTTGACTTAGTCTTCCTCCTAGGGATCGAAACATCTAACTTGGGGGTGGAACCAGTTGGGTGGTCTGATCCTTATACTGTGGTTCAGTTTTAGCACCCTGTTTCATAGGCCTACTCCTGTGGAGATGGTCAAGTACCACCCCTACGAGATGTAAGTTCTCATAGCCTACTGGAGGTGCTTCACCTCTCGTCCCTGTCGTTTGCAAGCAGTGACCGGAGACCCTCGTGACAGCCTATAATTTGGCCGTCTTGATGGCTCTGGATTCCATTGCTCCCATCCATTTTTGCCCTCTCCTTTGCCCTTGATCCCCTTGGTTTGATGGGACTTTGGGGAGATGCAGAAACTAGGACGAAGTAGGCGTTGCTGGCGGAGTCCGCTCTTGATGCCGATCACCTTAGATTGATGGACCATTATCAAGCCTATCAATCCACAATCACCCGTAGAAGGCAGAGTTCATGTCCGGAGACTGCGGTCACTCAGAATCGACCAGCTCAGCTTTTCCATACTGTGGACAGACTGTGCAACCAGTCTGTCTACAGGTCCAGAAACCTTTTCGCAATTAGAGTGCGACGAACTTGCTTGATTCTTTGCCAATAAGGTGGCTGACATCACAGCTGTACTCCAGCCAACACACTGTATGGGTGTTGTTTTTGATCATTTCGAGGTCACGGCACCTCGATTTTCGTGAAGTACCTTCAGCTGACCGGGTTCATGGATGTCATGTGGATTATCCAGGATGTGCACCCTACGTGCTGTAGTTTGGACCCTGGACCAACATCCCTAATTTTGGGTTGTATTGATGCCATCAGTCCGGCCCTTGCGTGGATAGGCTGGTGCTCCTTGGAATCTGGAGGTTTCCTAGCTCCCTAAGAGGCGTGGTGACACCGCTCTTGAAAACAACCTTGGACCCAGACTGCCATGCAAACTACAGACCATCTTGAGTCTTCCTTTTTAGGAAGGCAATTGAGAAAGTAGTGACAGCACAACTGGAGGACCATTTGACCATCCATGACATCTATGAACCGCTCAGTCTAGTTTTCAAAAGAGACATAGTACCGAGACAGCGCTGGTTCGGGTGCTCAATGATCTCCTGATGGCTAGAGATGGAAGAGCCATTCCATCTTGGTTCTTCTGGATCTCTCTTCAGCATTTGACACCGTGGACCATGGGGTATTGCTGGGTTTCCTGAGGCACATCTGTGGATTGTCTGGTATGGTCCTCAGTTGGTTTTCACTGTTCTTCATGGGTAGAACACAGAGGTGGTATCTGGGTTTATTCTTCAGACCCTATCTCTCTGTTGTGTGGTGTTCCTCAGAGCTCTGTGCTCTCACCCATGTTGATCGCGGTGTACATGCTCGCCTCGGAGACATTGTAAGAAGGTATAGGCTGAGGTTTCACTGCTATGCCGATGATACCCAGCTCTACCTGTCTTTTGCACTCAACCAGGTTGGAGCTGTCCGGTCTTTAATAACTGTCTGAAGGAAATCCAGGTGTGGATGGATTCCAGCTGGCTGAAGTTGAACTCCAAAAAACTGAGGTGTTGGTTGTGGACCCTGGTTGCCGGATAGTAGGGATGGGGGTTGGTTTGCCTCAGTAAATTTTTCTCAATGGTGTCTCCCTCCCGACCTCTGAACAGATGCGTAACCTGGTGGTTATAGTTGATGAAGGGCTGACCCTGCATCCTCAGATGTCTGCCGTCATCAAATCTTCCTTTTACCATCTTAGGAATATCGCCATGATTAAACATCTGGTTCCATCTGGCGACCTTCCTACTCTGGTCCATGCCTTTGTGTCCTCATGCTTAGATTGTTGCAACTCTCTTTACTTAGGGCTACCTGGGGTGAAATCCACCTCTTGCAGCTAGTGCAGAATGTGGTGGCCCGGCTTCTGACAGGTTCTGCTTGATCCTGTCCTATCTCGCTGGTCCTGCGTGAACTGCACTGGCTGCCTGTACAGTGGTGGGTCACCTTTAAAGTTGTCTTGCTGACTTTTAAAGCCCTACACAGACTGGGCCGGATTACCTGAAAGAGCTCTTGGTTCCTTACTGCCCTGGATGTTCTCTCCAGCTTGGCGACGAGGGTTGCTAGAGATTCAGGGTATGCTTAAAAACATCTGGGGTGAGAGCATTTTATATGCAGCCCATACCCTTTGGAATTCTCTACCCTGTTGGATATGGGAGTGCACAACTGTGGAGGATTTAAGCAATCTTTAAAATCGCACTTGTGGCACCAGGCTTTCCGTAGAAATGATTTTCTTTTTTTTTTTTTTCAGATGTACTGATATTTTAATGTTGGTGTTATTGATGTTTGTTTTGTTTTAACTGTAAGGTGCTTTGGTTATTGATAAGGCCCTATAAATACATTTTATTATTATTATTATTAAATGACCTGCTAATGGTGAAAGATCGAAAGGCTCATACCACCATGGTTCTTCTCAATCTCTCAGCAGCCTCTGACACTGTGGACCATGGTGTGCTTCAGGAGTCCCTAGGTTCCTTTGTGGTCCGTTGGGTACAGTCCTCAAGTGGTTTCGATCGGTCCTTGTGAGCAGGTCTCAGAGGGTGGTCACTGAATTTATTCCTCTGATGCCCTCCCCTGTCCTGCAGAATACCACAGGGATCCACATTGGCACCCATGTTGTTCACAGTGTATATGCTGCCATTGGGAGACATCATTAGGTGATCGACGAGTTTCACCACTATGCAGATGATACTCAGCTGTATATGTCCTTTATGCCCGGACAGGTTGATGCGATTTCCATGCTAAACAACTGCCTCACTGAGATCAAAGACTGGATAAGCTCTAGCTGGCTGAGACTGAACCTGGATAAGACTGTGGTGTTGGTGGTGGATCCGGGTTGACGAGGGAGGGTTTGGGGGCTGGGCATGTGTCAAGCCTATAGCTTGATGGCGTTCAGCTCACTACCTCGGATCAGGTGTGAAACCTGGGCATTATCTTTGAGACGGCTTGGCCCGAAATCTCAGGTGTCAGCCGTGGTTAAATCCTCATTTACCGTCTGAGGAATATCGCTCTGGTGAAACACCCAGTTCCGTCGGATAACCTTCCAACATTGGTCCATGCCTTCATTACCACCTGTCTTTGACTGCAATGTCCTCTACTAGGACTGTCTGGGGTTGATATCCACCGCTTGCAACTAGTGGAGGATGCTGTGGCCAGGCTGTTGACTGGTACTTCAAGGATCAACCATATTACGTCTGTGTTGCACAGACTGCACTGGCTGCCGGGTTCAGTGGCAGATCACCTATAAGGTAGGCTTGCTTACCTTTAAAGCCCTACAATGAACAGGGACCTGACTACCTGAAAGATCTCCTGTTTCCCTACTCCCTAAATTGTCCTCTCCGATCCGCCAATGTGGGATTGCTAGAGATTCCCAGGGTTCATTTGAAAACCTCTGGTGCCCGTACTTTTCATTTGCAGCACCAATCCTGTGGAATTCTCTGCCTTGCGGTTAAGAGAATGCCTGACCGTCAGCAGTTTTAAATCGATGCTAAAACATATTTATTTTACTTGCCTTCCCAGATTGTTCTTAATTAATTTATTATGATTTTTTATTCTGGTTATCATATTTGTGTTTTAAAATGTACAGCACCTTGCTATTTGAAAGCACTATATAAATAAAGTTTTGATTGACTGACATGATAGAAACTTTAAAGTACCTCAAGGGAATCAACAAAGTCCAAGAGGTAGCATATTTCAGAAAAGAGATGCACAAACAAGGGGCACAATTTGAAAATAGAAGGGGATGTGTCAGGGCAGCGTGAAAGTATTTTTTCATGGAGAGGTGGTGGATGCATGGAACAGCTTTCCTCAGGAGGCTGTGGGGTCAAAAACAGTGGGAGAATTCAAGAATGCATGGGACAGACATAAGGCAATTACAGTGGGGGTAGGAGAAAGTAGGCTGCTGTTTAACTAGAATCTGCAGCTTATCCAATAGGTAGGAAATGGGCAGACTAGGTGGTCCAAGTGGTCCTTATCTGCTGACAAAGTCTATGTTTCCATGTTCTAAGTAACACACTTGGGAGACTTCAGTACTCAGCTATGTACTGTTCAGAAGAGACCGAGGTGCAAAAAGGTGGTGAGGGAGTGTCCCTACGTCAATGAAAATATTAAAGCTACAGAACTTCAGAATACACATAAGGAGCCAGAAGAACTGTGGGTCACCCTGGAAACAGGAAATGGAACAGCCATATGAACTGGCGTTGTCTACAGGCCTCAGACTGGGGAGAACATAGACACATTACTGTTAGAGATATACAAAACATATGATAAAGGAGGTTTGGTAGTGGGAGACTTCAATATGCCAGATACAGATTGGTCAATACCAGCAGGAACATCCGCCAGAACTAGACACATAGTGGATTCCTGTAGGAGGGCCTCAAACAATTGGTACAACAACCCACAAGAGACAGGGCTTTCCTGGATTTAGTACTGGCTAATGGAGAAAGGATCACAGATCTCCAGATAGAAGGTCACCTGGGGCCAGTGACCATAGCATGGTATGGTTCAATTGTGCACTAGAACTAAATCATCCCATTCCAAGGCAAAAATATGGGACTCAGAGGAGCTGACTTTGATAAGATGGGCAACAGAGTTAAGCTAGCCCTGGCAAGAAAGAAATACAGGTGAGGGGTACAGGCAAAGTGGCAAGCATTAAGGATGCAATACTTGAAGCAACATCTCATTGTGTTAGGGAGAAAAGCAAGAGCAAAAGAAGGAGGAAACCACTCAAAACAGTGTAGAAAAGATCAGAGCCAAAAGGTTGGCCTTCAGGAAATATAAGGAACGTAGCGGAAGAAGATAGGAGGCATACCAAACTTCCCTAAAGGAAGGCAGTAAGGCAGACAAAGGCCCAAACTGAGGAAACACTAGCATGAACAGTGAAAGAAAGGGACAAGACTTTCTATGGATACTTTAGTGAAAGGAGAAAGTCCAGAGGGCGTATTTCTAAAATCAAAGGGAGAAGGGGAGTGTGGAGGAGGACCAAGGAAAAGCATCTATCCTAAATAGATACTTCTGCTCAGTATTTACTGAGGAGAAGGTAGAGCAGGAGCCCAGAGCTCAGCACCATGGACACGAGGGGAGAGGTTACACGAGTCTCTTCACAAAAGAAAGGGTCCTGCAAGAGCTCGCTAAGCTCAGGGTGATCGAGGCAATTGAACCTGATGGCACATACATCCCAGGGTACTAAAGGAGCTAAGAATGGAACTAGCAGAGTCATTAGCAGAACTGTTTAGTGAGTCTGAGCACAGGAGTGGTCCCAGAAAGCTGGAGAAGGGCTCATGTGATCCCGCTCCACAAGAGTGGCAGCAGGAAAGAGGCAGGGAACTACAGACCAGTGAGTCTTACCTCAGTAGTGGGCAAGATTAAGGAGGCACTCCTTGAGGAAATGATAGTGCAACACCTGAAATCCATAGGAGCACAGGATCCAGACAGCATGGTTTACAACAGGAAGGTCATGTCAAACTAATCTCATAGATTTCTTTGACTGGGTAACCAGAGTGGTGGACCAGGGTGCAGCTGATGTCACCTACCTTGACTTCAGCAAAGCTTTTGATATTGTTCCATATAGAAGATTGATTAATAAGCTGGGTAGGCTCAGGGTGGGTCAGAGGTTTGTCAACTGGGTGGCAAACTGGTTGGCGCAGAAAACAGAGTGGTGGTAAACGGTATACAGTCAGAAGAGATGCAAGTCACAAGTGGGGTACCTCAGGGATCAGTCCTGGGGCCAGTCCGCTTCAGTATCTTCATTAGTGATCTGCAGATGGACTGGAGGGTGAGGTTTGTCTGTTTGCAGATGATACCAAGATCTGCAACAGAGTAGATTATCCAGATGGGGTGAGCAGAATGAGAAGAGATCTGGAAAAACTGGCAAAATGGTCGGAAGAGTGGCAACTGGGGTTTAATGCAAAGAAGTGCAAGATCATGCACATAGGGAAGAAAACCCTGAAGCTACCCATAGGTTGGGGGGTTGCTGGCAATCACAAGGGAAGAAAGAGACTTGGGCATCATCATCACAGATGACCTGAAATCATCCAAGTAGACCACTAAAGCAGTAGGTAAGACTAGAGGATGTTGGGGTCTATTAGTAGAGGTATCGCAAGTCGTAAGAGGAGGTAATAATCCTTCTTTACAAGACACAGGTTAAGCCCCATCTGAGTACTGCGGCAGTACTGGAGGTCGCACCTGCACAAGGACATTAACAAAATGGATTCAGTCCAGAGAAGAGCAACCAAATGGTGCAGGGACTGCATCAGAAAACATATGAGGACAGATTAACGGAGCTCAATATGCATACCCTGGAGCAAAGGAGGAGAGAGGTGATATGATCGAAACATTCAAACAACTTAAGGGCATTAACAAGGTGAAAAATCTAACATGTTTCAGTATAAGACAAGCATTTCTCAATGCTGAATGTTGTTTGCTGGCATTGGCATCGGTAGTGCAGGAGTTAGAGATGCATAATAGGAATGGCAGTGAAGTAGAACTAACATAACCCCTCCCACCCTGCAGAGACTGACAGGCATTGGGGTGTGCCTTTGGGTCGTCAGCCATAATGCTCATACCATTTCACCTCACCTACCCTGCCACACTGACAAGTGTCGCATGTACCTTTGGGGTCTTCGGCACCCTCACCCTCACCCCATTCCATAAGGAAATACATTGAAATGGGTGTAGTATAGAGAATGGGGTGAACTTTATGGTCAAGAGTCCAAGGCACACCTCAATGCCTGTTACTGGCTGCATGGTGTGGGTGCGGGTGAATGGCGTGAGCATTACAGCCGACAATCCCCAGTCACACCCCTGATGCCTGTCAGTCTCTACAGGGTGGAGCTTTATGGTTGGAAGCCCTAATGCCCGGAGTGTTTTGAGATTTCATCCAAATTTTCAACATGGGCTTTTGTGACCCCACCTCATGAACTGTGGCACTATCAGTTCATTAGCAAAAGGTGATTTTGCACAGCGACTGTACCATTTGGCGCCACAGGTAAAAACAGTTTGGGCAGCATGTGAAAAATGACAGCTGTACTGGTCATGAGGAGGTGTAAAAACGGCAATGTTGAAAATCTGAAGTGAAAATATGAAAATTGATGAAGTCACGAGCGCATGAGAAACTATGCAATGCACGTCAGAACTGAATTATTTTGGGATGTTTTTAACCAAATTTTCAACATAGGTATTTTGGGACCTCTGCTCATGAACAGTGTCACTGAGATTTTGTTAATCTGTACAAACATTGATTTCCCACAGCAGCTGCGTGAATTTTTAGTACCAAATGTGCGAAAACACATTTAGACAGGATGTAAAAAATGACAGCTATGCTGTACTTGTTCATGAGGAGGTGGGAAAAAATATGATATTGAAAATCTGGTGAAAATACTAAAAATTTTCAAAGTTACGGCGTGCGTAGGTGCGCCAATGCACACTAAGTAACACAATATTGGGGAATTTTTTCACCAGATTTGCAACATAGGCTTTTGGGACCCCACCTAATGAACATTGGCACTGTCGTTTCTTAATTGGTCCCAAAAGGTGATTCCACCAGTAACTGTGGAAATGACCTTTCGGGACCGAATAATAAGATGACTGTGCATGTAAGTTCATGAGGTGGGGGTCCCAAGAACCCATGTTGAAAATTTGAGCCAAATTCAAACAAATGGTTGAGACATCCACCTAAGTTGAAACCCTCCATTTATACAGGTTACGGCATTTCTTCATTTTGCTGTTCAGGTTTGAAGAATGCAAATGTTTTCCTGCTCCACTAAGATCGCAGCACCCGATCTCCAGAGGTAAGTATGGAGTGAGAGGGTATGGGAGATGGAGTGCATAGAGTGTAGGTGTGGGTTGGGGAGGAGAGTAGGCGGACAACGGACCATTTTCTTTTCAGATACACAAAAACAACTGGACCTCGTGAGGATCATTTTCTTTCTTACAGGTAAATTAAACAATGTTGGGCACACTGGGGTAGGCTCCAGTGTGCCCTATGACTTCTGGGAGTGGGCCTGATGTTGGCAGCACTGGGGTGTGGTCCCAGTGTGCCACACAATGGGGTGGTGGGGAGAGGAACATGCCAATGCGGTCGGTTTCATAGCAGCGACAGCACACTGGGTGGCTCCCAGTGTGCCACACAATGGGGTGGCGGATATACTAACATGGGATTGCACCCTGATGTTGACCTTCTTTGGGATTCTGTGGTAGCGCAGGACCTGCCGCTATGTTTATTGAAATGTTTCACTAGCAAAGGCACGAGGGAGGCTGTCATCTGTGCCGCTGCATGACGCAGCTTGTCTCTGATTGCAGCGGTATTAACGCTTGTTTCAAGTTGGTGGCACTTTGCATAAACTTGTGTCAGCACCAACATGCTGGCTAATTGGTGAATGAGGGACGATCTACTAAAGTGTGCCCTGCATTCGCCAACACTGACACACCTCTGCATTTCTTCTACTGTTACAACATGTTGCTTACGCACATGCAAGACAACATAAAAAATAGCAGGACAAGAGGACACAGCATGAGATTAGAGGAGGTTGATTAAGGGGTAATGTGAGGACATTCTTTTCATAGAAAGGGTGGTGGATGCATGGAATGGCCTACCTCAGGAAGTGGTGGATATGAATACAGTTCAGGGCATCAAACAGGCATGGGTAGGCATAAGGGAGCAATACAGATGAGTATGAATAGATAGGCCATTGACAGAGTAAAGGCCTATGGCACATTCATAAGGTAGAAAAATGGGCAGACTGGATGGGCTTTGTAGTCCTTATCTGCTGTCAAATTCTATGTTTCTATGAACCTACACCCATCCTCCCTCTGTTTCACTACCTCCCTTGTTTCCCTCAGGTACCAGCTGAAACTCCCTCCTTCCCCACCCCCTTGACTGCTGTTTTCCCTTACATACTAACATACTATGAAACCAGCAGATTAGGCCCTATGGTCTATCGAGTCTGCTCAATGGTCAGTGCCTTCCCAAGACACTGTTTGTGCCTTCGGATTATCCCCATTACATCTGCCTCCTACCCCAGTGTAGATGTGGCTGAACTGCCTGATTTTGGCTACCTGCTTTATTATGTTTGCTTGCAGTGTGCAAGAAACATAGTGCCATCATCCGAGTTTCGGAGCTGTGGCAGCCCTCTTCCAATTCAGGCAGTGTGTTTGCAGGCGGCCGCGCAGTTCTCCAATGCCTGCTCGAGCTGTCTATGACAGCTCCAAAATGCAGTGGCGTATAGTTGAAAGGGGGATGGCCAGTGAGCAGCGCATAAGATATCGCCTGCCTGGCGCCAGCCTCCCCACACAAACACACACACACGCACGCATACCGCGGCTGCCCCCCATGCACACATGCTGTATAGCTGGGGTGCCCAATCCCCTGTTGGCTGTGCTGTGCTCCCCCCAAAAACCTTTTCCACATGCCACGCTGGGTGCCCACCCCAGCGTGGGAACTTCATCATAGCCGACGGGTGCCCACCTCCCCGGCCGGCTCCACTGTCCCCCGAGAGGGGTGCCACGCTGGCCCACCCAGCGTGGCAACAGATGCTATGGCTGGACGGGGTGCTCAGTCCCCCGTCGCTCCACGCCCCCAACCAGCTGTCCTTGTGCACACTGGGGCTCCACCCCAGGCAAACACCTGCTGTCATTTAAAAGAAAAAAAAACCTGCAAATAAAAAACTGTCCCTCGCACTTCTCTCGCCCCACTCCCACAACTCGCACCCACCCACTGCGCACCCTGCCTCCCCACACCCCTCACCCCATACTTACCTCTGGACCTCGGCACGACCATCTTCGTGGACCAGGAACACGCCTGCACTCTTCAAAGCCGACCGCAAACTGAGGAAATGCCGGTAAGCTGTATAATGATAGATAGGTTTTTCAACTTTGCTGCATATCTCAGGCATTTTTGAATTTTTGCACAAATTTTCAACATGGTTTTTGGGACCCCTTCTCATGAATGCTGTCACTGTCATGGCGTTATTCGGTTCAAGGGTGATTTCGCAGTCACTGTGCAAATCACCTTTCAGGACCGATTAACGAAACGACATTGCCAGTGTTCATAAGGCGGCCTCATGAAGCCTATGTTGAACATTTGGTGGAAAAATTCCAAAATGACTGTTTTACTTGAGCGCAGGCATTGCGCAGTACCCACGCACGCCAGAAGTTCGCAAATTTTCAATATTTTCACTCCAGATTTTCAACATTGCTATTTTACCACATCTCCTTATAAGCAGTACAGCTGTCATTTTCACATCTTGCCCAAAATGTGTTTCCGCTATGTAGCGCAACAATGGCACAGTCGGTAAAGCAAATCAATGTATGGGACACATTAAGAAAATCACAGTGACACTTTTCATGAGCAGAGGTCTTAAAATTGCTATGTTGAAAATTGCCAGAAAAACTCTAAAATGATTGTTTTACTAGCATGCTATGCAGTTCCTACGCATGTTTTAAGTTTAATTTTCAATATTTTCAATCCAGATTTTCAACATTGCCATTTTATTACACTTCCTTATGAGCAGTACAGCTGTCATTTGTCACATCTTGCCCAAAACATGTTTCTGCCCATGTAGCACAATGGCACAGTCAGTGTGCGAAATCAATGTATGGGACACATTAAGAAAATCACAGTGACACTGTTCATGAGCAGAGGTCTTAAAATGGCTATGTTTGAAAATTTAGTAAAAATTCCTAAAATGACTGTTTTACGAGTGTGTGTTATGCAGTTCCTACGCAGCTCGTAAGTTTCGATATTTTCAATATTTTCACTCCAGATTTTCAACATTGCCATTTTATTACACTTCCTTATGAACAGTATAGCTGCCATTTTTCCGTCACCCAAAATGTATTTTCGCACATGTAGCGCACAATGGTGCAGTCGGTGCTTGTAGCAATGTTTGGGACAGATTAAGAAAATCACAGTTACACTGTTCATGAGCAGAGATCTTAAAATTGCTATGTTGAAAATTTGGTGACAAAAGTCCATAAAATGACTGTGTTAAGAGTATTGAGCAGTTTCCACGCAACTCGTAAGTTCATGACTTTGTAATATTTTCAGTCCAGATTTTCACTAGTGGCATTTTTCCACACTTCCTATGAACAGTACAGCTGTCATTTTTCACAACATGGCGAAATGTGTTTTCACACTTTCAGTGCAGAGATCTGTGGTCGTTGTGGAAATCATTGTTCGGGACAGTTAAAGAAAATCACAGTGACACTGTTCATGATTGGAGGTCCCAAAATGCCTGTGTTGATAATCTGCTGTAAAAATCCCCAAACTAATTACATTACGGTGTGCGTTGCACAGTTTCTATGCATGCTCGTGACTTCACCAGTTTTTAATATTTTTACTGCAGATTTGCAACATTGCCATTTTTTACCTCCCATGAACAGTACAGCTGTCATTTTTTACATCCTGTTTGAAATGTTTTGCACCTGTGGTGCTAAATGTCATAGTCACTGTGCATTAGCAGCTTTCGGCTAACAAACTGATATTGCCACTGTTCATGCGGTGGGGTCACAAAAACCATGTTGAAAATTTGGAGTGAAAATACCAACGAATGCCTGAGGTATTGGGTTTCCAACCATAACGCCCAACCCTGTAGAGAATGACAGGCATCAGGGGTGGACTTGGGATTCTTGCCTGTAATGCTCATACCATTCCACACCTGCAGCCAGTGAGAGGCATCGAGGTATGCCTTGGACTCTTCGCCCAAAGTTCACCCCATTCTCCTATACTGCACCCATCTCACCGTATTTCCTGATGGAATGGGGTGCGCATAGACCAAGACCCCAAGACACACCGTGACACTTGTCAGCGCCTGCAGGGTGGGGTGTGGTGAAATGCGATGCATCACAGCTCGACAACCCAAAGGCACACCCCAATGCCTGTCACTTCTGCAGGGTGGTGGTGGGGTTGGCTTCAGTTCAATACTTCACTGCCATTCCTACTACGCAGCTCTGTAACTTCTACACTACCACTGCCAATGCCAGCAAGCAAACATTCGGCATTGACAAATGCTTGTTATACTTACTCCTGTTTTAATCATATACAGTACTCTATTCCGCTCTACTGTAACTCTGCGTGTTGGTGCTATGTAATTGCTTTTAACTGTGTACGTGTCTGTGCTATGTATTTTCCTCCCTGTTCTTTTTCCCAGCTCGTACCTGGAAATGAGCCTTGGCTCACTGTGCCTTTCTTGGTCATCAGTTTTCAAAGAAATACATTTCATGTACTGCTGTGTCTTCCAATGGGAACTTGTTTACTGCTGTGTTATCCAGTGTAACTTGTTAACCATTGTTATCCAATGGAACTTATCTAGATTTACTTTAGAAACATAGAAGTTGTTGGCAGATAAAGACCACTTGGCCCACCTTCCCTACTAATAGTGCCACTGGAGACCTTACTTGGCCTCCGGCTAGGGTTGCCACCTGTCAGGTTTTTACCTGGTGATCAGGTTTTCAGGGTCCCTATCATCAGGTAATCCGGTTTTGCTCTGTGGTGGTCAGGTTTTTGGACCATTTTGAGTGCTCACATAGTGTTGAAACAGATTCTGTCATCTTATTCATTGTTTCAGCTACATATCCAGGTTACAAACAAGTTCTGTTATCAATATAGCCTTTTGTTTTGTAAGCTGTTATCCTGGGAGGTATAACATATGGCCATTAACACCATTAGCACTTACTTAACCTACTCTTATCCACTGCATCTTAATGTGACATAGCAACAAAGCTGTGAATGAGATTTTTTATTTCTGTATGTTTATCTGGTAAACCAATGTTAATAAATAAATACACAAGTAAATAAATAACTAAGAAGAACCTGGGAAAGTAATTTTAACAGGTACAGTATCAACATTTTGTTGAACTACTGCTTTGAGTGTTGTCTTTTATTGATGTAACAAATGGCTTTCTAAGAGGAGCAATGCATGAAGAGTAATGAAAGGGGTGGGGCTAGAGGCGGAGCTTAGGATCCGTTTTGCCTCATCCAAAGGTGGCAACCCTACCTCCAGCTTACACCCCTTCCTGCTTCTAAGATCCCTTGTGTCTATCCCATGCATTCTTAAATCCTGTGACCATTCCAGCCCCACCACTTCTCTCTGGGAGGCTGGTCCACATCCACCACCCTCTCCATGAAGACGATTTCTCACGCTTCCTCTGAGCCTCCCCAGCTTCATATTGGACCCCATGTCCTTGAGCATGTTTTTTTTCAGAAAATGCTCTCTTCCTGTAGCTTGTTTTTCCTGTGAGGTATTTGAATGTTATCATATCCCCATTCCATCCGGTCTTCTAGGGAGTATATATTTAAATCCTTAAGCCTTTCTTCATAGGGCTTCTGATGCAGACCCTGCACCATTCTGCCCTCCTTGCACTGCCTCCACTTTATCTATGTTCTTTCGAGACGGGGCTCCATAAATGTACACAGTACTTGGAGGTGGGGTCTCACCAGTGATCTATACAGGGGTATTATTACCTCTCTCTTTCTGCTGGTGATACCCTCCCTGTGCATCCAAGCATTCCGCTAGCCTTTCCCACTGCCTTGTTACACTGTTTAGCTACCTTTAGGTCACCAGAAATGATAACCCCTAGGTCTCTTTCCTGTTTTGTGACTGCTGCTACTAATCACCCCCCAAGTTGGTATGTTGTGCCTTGGTTTTGTGCCCTAAGTGCATGATTTTGCACTTTTGTGTTGAATCTTAGCTGTCAAACTTGTGACCATTCTTCTAACTCTTTAGATCCTTCCTCATTCTTTCAAGCCCCTGGTGTGTCTACTCTGTTGCAGATTTTTTGTGTCATGTGTGAATAGGCATACCTTATCCTCCAGTCCCTGCAATGTTGCTAATAAAGACAATGAAGAGGAATGGGTCTAACACTGCCCCAAGGAGCAACCCGCTAGTCACCTTGCCTTTCCCAGAGTGTACTCCATTTTACCACTACTCTTTGGCTCTTACTACTAAGCTAACTCTCCACCCATTTTTGTGTACTATGTATCCCAATTTCCCATCCCAGCACGCACCGTGAGACGAGCAACTAGTTTGTTCAGTGTGCCTTTCCTGGTGAAACTTTCAATAAAGAAATAAATAAATAAATTTAAGGACCAACTCCTAGGCTACTCAATTTGTTTACCAGCCGCCTAGGTCCCTGACCTGCAAATAAATGGAGTCAGTTGCAATAATCCCCAACGATAGTTAACGCATTCAGTGACCTGTTCTCGGACCTATCTGATTATACCTCTGTGCCTTCAATTTCTAAGGATATGGGTCCTGCTCCTGGTGCTTCACCCGATCCTCCCTCCTCCCTTTTACTTTAAGTCTGTCTCCTTCAAAGAAACCCAGAATCTTCTAGTAGGTCTCTCCCTTACTCCAGTGCTGGGCATGGTAACCTTGTGCCCAAACTACTCAACCTTAGGGCCCCCTTCTTGGCCCGCCTGATCTCCCATATTCTAAACTCCTCACTCACGATGGGGTCTGTCCTCCCATTTGGAAGGTGGCCCGTGTGACCCCTGTCCTCAAACATGGCAATCCAAATTACTTAAGAACTATCGACCCATAGCGATTCTATCCGAGATCAACAAACTGCTCGAGAAAGTAGTGGCCTCCCAGAATGCCCTCTTCCTCCAAGCCTGTAGTCTGATCTCCCTGAGCAGCATGGGTTCCAAAAGGACATAGCACCTCCACTGCCCTAGCACAGGTCACCTCCAACATTAGAACCTGGACTGATCAAGGTAAACTCACGGGCTGTCTTCATAGACCTATCCAAGGCCTTCACTTGGTCGATCACACCTCCTGGGCTCTGCTCTCCAGTCTTTTGGTCTCTCCCTCCTGTCCTAGCCTGGTTCTCTAATTATCTCTGGTAGGAAACAGTACACGAGGTTCCAAAATGCCGATCTGTCCTATCACCAGTAGCCTGTGGGTACCTCAGGGTCGGTCCTTGATCCTCCTGTTTTCTCTTTATAAACCAGTTGCCTTCAATCCCAACCTTTGGACAAGTTACTCTATATGCGATGATATGGTGCTCCTTGCCAGTTCACAAAGTATTAATGACATTAACTATGGACTCAACTTGGATTTCAGTCACATCTAATCCTGGCTCAAGGCAAGTAAGCTGGTCAGCAACCTTCAGAAGAGCATGAGCAATGTTATTCGGCTTCCTTCCCAAGGTGAGAGCATGCCCGCTGTGCTCAGTGTCGATGGCACTGACGGCACCCTTTGAAGGTGGTGGAATCGTTCAAGTACTTGGGGTGACTCTTGACCCACAAATGGATCTCACCTGCACATACTTAACTCCTGTAGGGCAACCAACTGCAAACTAGGACTTGCAGGCAGAAAAAATTGCCTCACCCCAGCTGCCAGGCTTGCCCTGGCAAAGGTCTTCCTCTCCTCGCTTTGTTACGGTTTACTCCTTCGAATGCCCCCAAAGCTGGCTCTCCAAATTGGACACCCCGTATAACAACATATGTCGGTTCACCCTATCAGCCCCTCGTCTCACCCATCGGTGTCTACTTTACTCTAGACTGGGTTGGCTTTCCCAAGCAACCATCGCTCATTCGTTAGGGCAACTTTATGATAACATCATCAATCATCTACTCCTCCAGCAATTGCTGACCTCCACCAGCCTGTCCCTCCGGCTATCAGTTGAGGTCCACTGAATCCCAGGCGCTGATGGTTCTGAAGACTCACTCCCTTGTGGGAGATCGAGCATTTGCAGCTCTTGCCCCAAAAACCTGGCACCTCCTACCTCCTCACGTAAGAACTGCACCCCCCACAATTGTTTCAGGTCCTCCCTTTGGGTTACCTAAAACAAGCCTCAAGCTGCCTCTGTCCCCTGTGGTCCCTCCCTCCGTGAAGTGCCTGAAATTAAAAAAAAAAAAAATACCTGGCTGCTGGTGTGCACTTATTCCAAAATAAATAACAAATAAGCAATATTCACAAATATTGCTGCTAACACTAGCTCTAATTTTCCTGGCAGCCCTCCTGGGTTGTTCTGCCTCATACTGAACAGCACTAAAATTGTACTCTGCCTGTTACCTGACTGTAGATGATTGCTTATACCTGTCTGTACCTTGCCTGACAGTTAGACCCAAGCCTTTGTACTTTGTTTCGGCTGGTCCTTCTTGCTTGTATTCTGACTGTACCTTTGTGTAACTTGATGCTAGCCTCTGTACTGTTAATATCGCTATCTCTTTTAACTCTCCCCGGGTCGCAACTGAAAAATAGGCACTTGACTGTCTAGAGTGCTTACCTGGTAAACAAAAGCTAAATAAATAAATAAATAAATAAATAAATAAATAAATGTGGAACGGTGTTGAAGGCCTTGTTGAAATCCAGATAGGCCACGTCAACCACCCTCCCTGGTCCATTTCCTTTGTTATCCAGTCAAAGAACTCGATTTGGTTTGTCTGGCAGGACCTTCCCCCTGTGAATCCATGTTACGCGGATCTGTAGACCACTGGTAACAGGTATTCTCAGTCCTTTCCTTCAGTAGTGATTCCATTACTTTGACCACTGCTGAAGTCAGGCTGACTGGCCTGCAATTTCCCACCTCTCCTCTATTTCCACTTTTGTAGAGTGGGTCTACATCTGCCTTTCTCCTCCTCCACTCCCCAGTATCTCCTGTGTTTCTAGTGACAGGCTGAATAGGGCTAGCAGAGGTGCAGCCATCTCTCCTGAGCTCCCTCAGCAACCTGGGGTGCACCGTATCTGGATCCATTGCCCTGTGTACATTTAATTTTAATGACTCCCTTAGGACTCTTTCCACTGTGAAAGGGCTATGTCCACCTCCCAACCCTTTAAGCCCTTGTCTTGTAACAAAGCCCGATTCCTACACCCTCCTCTGTTAATACTGAACAGCAGTATGTGTTCAATATGACTGTTTTATGGTGATCTCTTCTACACCTCCCCCTTTAAGTTTTCTATCTCTCCTTGGACTTCCTCTTTTCACTAATGTATCTTTCCGATTTGTTGAATAAAAAAAAAATAACTAAAATGTTTTATCCCCTTTTACTGATTTGGCTATATTTTCCTGTTTTTACTTTTGTGCTCTGACTTACCTTCTCTGCCTCCCTTTGTTTCTCCTGGTAATGCTCCCAATCCTCCTTCTTCTGTGTTCTTTTGTATTTTCTGAAGGCTGTTTATTTGCTCTTACTTTTCCACTACCTCTCTGGAGAGCCATAACATTCTCTTTTTCTCTTGCCCTTGCTGACCTGCTTGACACAGAGCTTAGTAGCTTTTCAGTTCCCTCTTGTATTGTAGCCCACTGTTCTTTTACTCCCAGGTTTTCCTATCCTGCAGGGCATCCCTGAGGCATTTTCCCATTTTGTTAAAATCAGCCCTCCTGAAGCCGGGACTCATGTCCTTGTGTGGTTTGATTCTGGCCCTGTTCTTACATTAGCCACACTGTCCGGTGGTCACTGGTCCCAGGTGGTCCCCACTGTGATGTCGGCAGTGCTGTCCCCATTTGTCAGTACTAAGTCCAGCACTGCCCCTCATGAGTAGGTTCCTTAACCAGTTGCCTGAGGAACGCCCCTTCAGGGAGTACAGGATGTCCCTACTCCTGGTTGCTGCTGCAGCAGGGCTCAATCCACATCCGGCAGATTGAGTCTCCACTATTATAACCTCTCCCTTACAAGCCGTCTTATTGATCGCTTACAGCATTTCCTTATCCATTTCTCCCCCTTTCCTCTTTCCAGTGTGACCCACAGCACTTCTACATCCTCCTACCCTCTTGTATTTCTGTAGCCTTTATGTTGTTTTTAACACAGAACCACTCCTCCCTCTTTTCTTTCTACCCTGTCTTTTCTAAACAGATTATATCCTGGTATAGCCACATCCCTGTTCTGGTTTCACTGAACCAGATTTATGTAATAGCTACTAAGTCAGGTCAGTTTCTGCCATGGTGGTCTTTAAGTTTGCTGCCTAGACTGCAAGCGTTGCCACACGTGGCTCTCCGATGGTGTTATCACTTTCTCTCCTTTTGCCCTTTGCCCCTATTATCATTAAAAGTCTCTATGTGGGCTACTTGACTTTGAACACCTGTTGTACTAATTACTAATTATATGATTACAGCTTCTCCTTATTTACTGTTTACAACCAAATACACAAACGGTGTAAAATAAGGCCTTCTGTCAGGAAATGACTGTAATTTGCTAGGAGTAATCAACAATCCTAAATCATTCTCAAATCACCTGAAGGTACAAATAATTACTCTCAGGAGGTCGTTTGGACCCAGCACTTCATTTTGGGATAATTGGCAACATCAAAAGTGGCAACTTTGCTTTCTCTATAGGGCATTTGCATAATAAATCTATGAGCAATCAAGTCACTTGCTGTTACTGTGCCCATAAGGAAATGAGAAGCCCAGGGTGACTTAATTGCTTGCAGGTTTATTTGTAAATAATCTTAATTGACATGAACTGACAATGTTGAGATCATGAAAGTAGTCTGAGAGTACTTCTAGTATGCATGTGTCTTTCTTTAGCTCTGTTCTATTTTACTCTTGATTCAGACCTACTGGCAAACAAGAGGCCCTAGCCCATTAGTTTATTTTGCCTGAGCACACATCTTTCCAGTTTAAAAGACCAGTTTTTTTTTTCTAAAAGAGGCTGTCTATTTTTGCATATTACTTTGGCACAAATCTGCAATTAAGATCAAGAAAATTGTCACCATGCTGTGTGCTGTGCTACTAGAATGCTGGGCTGAAGACCGCCCATAGGGGTAAGTGTGGCACACACTGGTTAGCACTATGGCTCCAATGGCAATATTCAGCCCAAACATGCAGATGAGCCATTGAGCATTCACTGCTAGTGGGCCATTTGCATGCCATTATGGGCTCATCTCCATGCTGCGCGGTGGCTGAGTGCACCATGCCAGGTCCCCTCCCATGCCCCAATCCTTGACCATGTAGAATAAAATGAAAATCCCTAGTGGTCCAGCAGTCCCTCCCATGTCCGATCCCCTCTCTGTTCAGAAGAAATAATAATCCTGGTGGTCCTCCCATGTCCCAGTCCCTGTCTGTTTAACATACATGCACCGAAGGTACTCCGGGAACTGAGGGAAGAGCTGGCTGCCCCACTGACAGGACTGTTTAACTTGTCCCTGGGTACAGGTTGGTGCTGAGGGACTGGAGGAGGGTGGATCGTGCCACTGCACAAGTGGGAAGTGAGGAGGTAGCGGGAATTATCACCGGTCAGCCTCACCTTGGTGGTGGGTAAGGTGATGGAGGCACTAATAAAGGAAAGGGTGGTGGACTACCTTGTGGATAGCGGCCTGTAGGAAGACAGGCAGCATGACTTCACAAATGGGAGGTTATCGAGGCGAACCTGATAGAGTTCTTCAATTGGGTGATGCGGGTGGTTGATCAGGGAGGGTGGTGGACATAGCCTATCTGGACTTCAGTAAGGTCTTTGACACCGTCCCTCACGAAGGCTAGTAAATAAGCTGGAAAGCTTAGGGGTGGGACAGAAAATAACTGGGTGGGTAGAAAACTGGTTGTGGTCAGAAGCCAGAGAGTGGTGGTAAGTGGGGTGCACTTCAAGGTGAGGGAGTGATGAGTGGGGTGCCCAGGGGTCAGTACTGGGACCCTCCTTTTTAATATCTACATCAGTGATATAGCGGATGGACTGAAGGAAGGGTGTAGCTATTTGCACTTGATACGAAAATCAGTAATAGGTGGACACCCGTGGGTGGAGACCATAAGGCAGGACCTGAAGATTCTGGAGGGTGGTAGGAAACTTGGCAACTGAAATTCAATGCCAAAAGTGTGCTGTGATGCATTTGTGGTGTAAAAACATGCAAGTAGATTACACTCGGGAGGGGGAATAAATAAAAACAGAACAGGAGAGGAATCTGGGATTATAATATCAAGCAACCTTAAGGAAGGTAGCCAATGCAGCAAAGCTGTGGGGAAGGCAAATGGAATGTTGTCATGCATTGGGAGGCATAAATCAAATCAAATCAAAATGTATTTATAATGCGCTTTTCAACATATCAAAGTGCAAGTACATATCAAAATAACATCTAACATAATAAATAACAACATAAAACAATAAAAGCAGCAATAAACCTATTCAAACGCTAATTCAAATAGATAACTCTTCAGAGACGTCCAAATGATTCATAGATTCATAGAAGTGTGACGGCAGAAAAGGACCGAACTAGGCCCACAAGTCTGCCCATTTGCCCAGCTATCTGCTTGGACCTGTGCCTCCCCTTAACACTCCCATGTGGTTGTCCCATGCCCTTTTGAATCCCTCTACTGTTTCCTCTCCAACGACTGCTTCTGGGAGTCTGTTCCACTTTTCTACGACTCTCTCTGAGTAATAGTATTTTCTAATGTTACCCTGAACTGTCCTCCTCCACCTGCAGGCCATGCCCCCTCGTCCTCTGACTTCCTTTCATCTTGAAGATGCTCCCCTGGCACCCTGTTTATACCCTTAAGGTACTTGAAGGTCTCGATCATGTCCCCCTCTCCTCCGCTGCTCCCGGAGTACATGTTCAAATCTCTCAACCTTTCTTCACAGGATAGGTGGCTTAACACTTTTACCATTTTGTCGCTCTCCTCTGAACCCTCTCTATCCTCCCGACATCCTTCCTGAGTATGGCCTCCAGAACTGGACTCCGTGCTCCAAGTGTGGTCTAACCAAATGGGTGTACAAGGGTGCTATGACCTCCCTATTCCTACTGGTGATCCCTCTTCCAATGTATCCCAGCATTCCACTCCCCTAGCCACTGCCCTCCTGCACTGCCCTTCCACCTTCAGGTCCTCGGATATAATGATGCCCAGGTCCCTTTCTTGCTCTGTCTCCTCCTGCCTTCTGATTTCTGTAGCCCAGATACATGACTTTACATTTTCTGCATTGAATTCAAGCTGCCACCTTTTGACCATGCCTCAAATCTCCCAAATCTCTCTGCATTTGTTTCACCCCTTCCTCCGTGTCCACCCTATTGTAGATTTTGATATCATCTGCAAACATACTCACACCCTTCTAGGCCCTCCACGATGTCTCCACGAATATATTGAACAGCAGGGGCCCCAGCACTGATCCCTGGGGACCCGCTCGTGACCTTGCCTTCCCGGATGCCACTCGCTTATTATGACCCTCTGTCTCCTTTTCTCCAGCCAGTTTCCCACCCATTTGACCGCCCCCACCCCATCCCCAGTCCTGCCATTTTATGCAGCAGACCCCCATGAGGCACTGAGTTAAACGCCTTTCTGAAATCCAAATAAGCTACATCTACCACTCTACCTTGATCTATTCCTTGGTGACCCCATCAAAAACTCCATCAAATTTGTTTGACAGGATCTGCCCAAGTAAACCCATGTTGTCTTGGATTCATCAGGCCGTTTGTCTCCAGGTAGCTGGTGATCCTGCCTTTTTCTAGCTTCTCCATGAGCTGCTCACCACTGATGTCAAGCTCACGGGCCTGTAACTTCCACTTCCTCCCTCCCTCCCCACTTATGCAGAGGACCACATTTGCCTGCCTCCAGTCTTCCGCACCACCCCGTTTTCAGGGACCGATTAAGAGTGCAGTCAAGGGTCCTGCCAATACCTCCTTTAGCTCCCTTAACACGCTTGGTGCACCCGTCACTGGTCCCATTGCCTTGTCCAACTTCATGCAGCCCAGTTCTTCCAATATTTCCTCTATGAGAAATGGCCTCATCTCCACCCCCTTCCCAGCCATTTCATTACCTGCTCTGCTGCCTTCTTCTCCTTCTTCTTCCCCTTGAACACTGAGCAAAAAGTAGGTGCTTAGTAGGTTGCCTTTTCTGTCTCCTCAGAGCCACCCCCTCTTTGTTCTTAACTGAAGAATCTCCTGCCTAGTCTTCCTTTTTTCATTCACATATCGAAAGAAAGTCTTATCCCTTTTTGACCCCTCTTGCTATTCACTCCTCCGTCTGTGCCTTTGCCCTCCTTACCTCTACCCCTGCTTCCCTCTGGCTCACCTGGTATTTTACCCAGTTCGCTTCTGTCTGAGTTGTCTTGAACCTCCTAAAGGCTTTCCTTTTTGTCCTTACCTTTTTGCAACTACCCTCTTATACCACAGCAGTTTTTCCTCCTCTTATTTTTTACTCTCTCTTGGCACATATGTCAGTGGCCCCACAATAGCTTCCTTGATCTTCCCCACCTTGCCTCCACCTCCATCAACTCCCCCACTCCTTGCAATGCCCTCTCCACTATTTCCCCATTCTCCTGAAGTCCATCCTCCTGAAATCCAGGACCTTTAACCTAGACTGGTGAACCTCTGCAGTGTTTCTCATTTTAACCTGACCGTGTTGGTCACTTGTACCGGATGTTCCCCACCAATACCTCTTCCAACCTTCCCCATTTGTCAGGACCAGATCAAGAGTAGCTCCTGCCCTGGTTGGCTCCCTGACCAGTTGATTTAGGAGGGCCAACTGCAGGGAGTTCAACATTTCCTGCTGCTGGTGAAGCAGCTGAAAGAGTGTCCAGTCCACGTCCAGCAGAGTTAGGTCCCCATCAGCACCACCTCCCCTTGCCGCCATTCTCATGAACTCGTCAGCCATACTTCTATCCATAGATTTGTGCTGTGCTGGGGTCTATACACCACCCCATATGCACTGACTCCTTTCCCCACTGCCACGAGACCCAGAGTCCTTCTGCCTCTCCCCACTTACCCTGCAATACTGATGCTCTGATACCTTCCTTTACATAGAGTGCAACCACCCCCTTTCCCTCCCTGTCCTTCCTGAACAATTTGTACCCTGCATCTCCATTTCCCATCCCTGCTCCTGGAGGCACCACATTTCTGTTACTCCCACTATGTCATGGCCCTCCTCTGCCATTATTGCCATTAGATCAGGGATCTTTCACTCCAGACTTCTGGCATTCGTGGACATAACCCTCCATGCCCTCTCTCCTCTTTCCCTATGTGTTTGTCTCCTTTATCCTTTGCTGTGTGTGTAAGGCTTTGCTTCCCCCTGCCTCCTGCCTCAACAGTCGGGTTTTCCTGCCCCCGTTTAGTTTAAATGGTAGCTTCTGTCCACATAATCATCCAGTTTACATTTCAGCACTGCTTTCCCTCCCGTTTAGGTGCAGCCTATCCAGGGCATATAGGTTGTGTCACTCCGATTGACCCCAATCTCTATCACCACCATACCCTTCTGGGCACACAACCTACAAGCCAATCATTGAATTCCTCAATATTTTGCCTTGCCTCCATGCTGGCCCTTGGTACAGGTAGCACCTCGAGAAGGAAAGGGATTTGAAGTCCAAATTGCTGCAGAACCTGGCCAGCACCTTAAACCTGGCCTGCACCTCCATCATGCTGCTCTTTGTTTGGTCGTTTGTGCCCTGGGTGGAAGATCAGATGCTTTTCTATCCATTTCCCTCCCTTGAGGGATCCACTGGATAACTTTGACAGCGTCATACCTGGCAGGCACTCCACCCATATTTTATCTCTCTCTCTTCCCTTCTCCCCCATGTAACTCCTTTTATAATAGAGTCCCCACTATTAAGACTCTGTCCCTTTTTTCCTCCTGGACACCCCTCCTGCTGCCATTTCTCCTTTTTTCAAATTTCTTCTCCTCCATCCCTTTGCTTTCTCCTTCCCTAATCTACCTGAGCCTTCTCCCTCATCCTCCATCTGTACCCTTCCCTGGCCTCTTCCTGTATTTCTGGTTTCTTTGTGCTGCCTTACCCTCCTCTGAAGCTCTTCAATCCTCTCCTTCTCCAACCTGCTCTTCTCCTACACCCAACTTTTGGTTTTCTGGCACTTCTATTGCACAACCCTTCCTTGTGCATTGCTCTCTTTGATCTCCTCCATGCTTTTCTCTCTTTCCTTGTACCCCAACCTTTATTGCCTGACACTGCTCTACTTCTCCTGCTGAACCCCACTTTCACGCTTCCTGCCCGGTTTTATTCCACCCCACTTCCTCCTTTCCTTTCTTATCTGTTCACGCTCCTCACTCCCTGATCCCCCTACTGCAATCCTGGGTCCCCACTCCCCTGCTACCTTCTGCCTCTTCCCATACTCACTCCTCTCTGGTCTCCTGGACCCCCTCCCTGCCTGGTGTTACGGGCTCTCGCATCCTGGGCTCCTCCTGCTAGGCTGCCCTGTTCCCCAGCTCACCTCCAGTTCCTCTCCTTGTGCTTGAGGTTTCAACCCCTGTATATGTTTGCAGGCCACCCCATGCCCTTCCTTTTCCACTCTACCAGCTGTCTCCGAACCCTTCTACTTCCTCCTGAGCTTAGCCAGCTGGTGGCATACTGGGCAGCCTCCAAATTCCAAGCCCAGTCTAGTACCATGGCTGCTCCACACCCTGTGCATCCAACCACTCTCCCACAGATGCCAGCTCTAGCAACTTGAAGTCGCATTCTATTCTGACTTGTGTCCTTAGTCACTCTCCCTATAAAAATACTGTACTAGTACTTTTGCACCTACAATAGGTAGTTCCTTCCTCCTAGCCTTTACAGACAACCACACACCACACAAAAAATAAAATCCACTAAAGTCAGGTCCAATAACCCCAATCAGGTACTCCTCAAAGTCAGGATCAAAAATCCTGTCCATGTTCTTTAAAAACACTAAAGTCAGGCCACTCCTCCTCCTTGGCTCCACTTCCACTGCCTATTTGATAGAGATCAGGGCCGGGTGGGTGGTGTGGAAGAAAAATACAGCTCCTTTCGGCATTCTTCTGTGGCGGCTGGGCCCTCCTTATATCCCCCTGCCGTGATTCAAAACACTACTGCGCCTCTCTCTGGATTGGCCGCTCTACTCCTGGTCTGCCGCCAACTGCAGCCACCGGAACTCCTGTCTGCATTGGCTCCTCCATTCCCACTGTGCTCTTCTCCTGCTGCCCTGGCCCGCTCAAATCTGAGCTGCCGGAGGTATCCGATCCACGCCCCGCCTTCCCGAACAAGCAAGCGAATACAGCTCCTTTTGGCATCCTTCTGTGAGTGTCTGGGCCCTCCTTATATCCCCCTGCCGCGATTCAAAAACTTGCACCTTCTCTCCGGATTGGCTGCTTTCCTTTACCCTGGTCTGCCCGGCAACTGCATGCACGGGAACTCCTGCTCGTACTGGCTCCTCGTCCCCGTGCGCTCTTCTCCATTGCCCTGGCCACTCAAGTATGAGCAGCTGGAGGTCTCCGCCCACGCCTCCTCGCTCTTAGCAAGGAAACGAATACAGCTCCTTTCAAATATTGGAAGAACTGGACAGGCACTCTCTAATCTGACGAGGTAGAGAATTCCACAGGGTTGGGGCTATGAAAGAAAAAGCTCTGGCTCCAGATGACTGAAGACAAACCCTGGGAATCTCTAGCAATCCCTTGTCAGTGGAGCGGAGTGGGGGAAAGGGCAGTAGAGTCGAAGGAGATCTTGCCGTAGCACGGTCTCTGTGATTTGCCACCGCATCAGCAGCCAATGCAGTTCGCGTAGCACAGGTGTGATATGGCAAGTTCTTGGTAACCCAGTCAACAACCTGGCTGCAGCGTTTGCACCAGCAGCAGGTGACGGAGATCCACCCCCGCAACCCTAGATATAAAGCATTACAGTAATGAAGATGCGAGGAAACAAAGTGGACCATCACAGGAAGGTCATCATATGGAACAAGCTGTTTTATCCGGTGATATTCCTCAGATGGTAAAAGGAAAACTTGACAGCGGCAGATACTAGCAGAAGGAGGGAGGTATTGATGCCTCTTTACAAAGCCATGGTGAGGCCGCACCTGGAGTATGGGTTCAGTTCTGGAGACTGCACCTACACAATGACATAGACAGAATAGAGTGGGTTCAGAGAATGGAGTACATGAAGGGATCAATGAGATAAAAGAGGGAGCTTACTTAAAAGGAAGGATGGAGCTAAAACTAGATGGCATAGCCTAAGATAGGAGGGAGGAAGATATAGAGGCAATGTGAGGGGCTATTCTTCATGAAGAGGGTGGTGGAGGCCTGGAACAAGCTACCAGAGGAGGTGGTGGTGGCTGAAATAGTGGAGGGATTCAAGAGGCATGAGACAGACATATGGGGTTGGTAAGTGAGGGAAGGGAGGGCCAGTGGAAAAGGAAATGATATGGGGAGGAAGGGCAGACTCGATGGGCCATTGGAGTTCTTTTCTGTCATCGGATTTCTATGATTCTATGTCATCGAAAGAGGAGGGTGAGAGTGGACATAATCTATTTCTGCACAGCCTAGGTATTGGGTGAGAAGGAACAGAAAGATGTTTGATCTAAAGTCCTCAAAAGGACACATGGACAAAAAAAATGTAATTCTAGTGCGACTTGTCCTGAAACTCAGACTTCATAAAATTGGGGTAACGTTAGGAAGCACATCTCTCAGTGAGTGGTGAACCTATGGACCAGCCTACCTGTGGGGAAAGGGACAACTGGACATTAAGACAGTAGAGGCCTTCAAGGTAAGCCTGGAGATGGACCTATGTCCCTGCCTTTTGTCACAATACCATAATACAGTGTTGTAATGTAATTAAAAGGAATTCATACCATTTGCTCCTCATTAGGGTGTTGAGATGCCACATCATACATCCTAGGAATGAGGAGTACAGCAGCAGCAGAAGTAACACACAGGCAGACACCAGATATTTATTTATTTACTTGGTTTTTGATTACCAGGTAGGTGCCCTAGACAATAATATGCCTATTGTCAGGCATGACTCATGAGAGTACAGTTACAAGCAATTGTGAAACACGTTACATTAAGAGACTAAAAGCATTAAAAAGTTAATGGTGCCTAGAATACAAAACACAAGCAACAGAAATATTCAAAACAGTATAAGGATTCATGTAGCAAGGAGAAATCAGTGCAATAGCAGCAAAATGAAATTAAAAGAGGGTGCAGTGATACAAAACAGTTAAAACACAGCAAGTGCATTATCCTAAGTGAAACAGAAGAAAAGCAGCTGCAGCGAAACATGAATTTGGGCATCATAGATATGGTGGTCACGGAGGCAAAAACAGGTACAAGAGTCAGGGACAACGAGATGGTGGTATAGCTCCTTTCTGAAACAGGCATGGGAAGGGAGGGAGGGAGGAGGGAGAGTTGGAGGGCAACTGGGAGGGAGTTCCAATAATGTGGGCAAAATGGGGAAGGCCTGCAGTCCCATGTTGGTCCATTATACCTGGGGGAGATAGAAATGACCCGATCACTTAGTGGAAGGCTAAGCCAGGTCAGGGGTGACAGCATAGAAGCAGGAGGGAACCCCATATCTAATAACTGTCGGTAAGGGCACCCAGAGCAAAAGAGCAGTTTGCCTCAAGGATAGCCACATTAGCCAGAGTAGAGCTGACAGTGATAAGTAAGACGGTTTCAGGCCAGAGTGAAATGACAGATCCTGTTATAAGTAGTATCCCATTTGTGGAAGATTGCTTTGGAGGCACGTGAGTAGGTAACTGAGGCATAGGTAAGGCTGGGAAGAGGGATGCCCTGTGCAATGGCAATTCAGGCAGAGGTGTGAGAGGCATACTTGGTTCTAGAAGTCAGGCCAAGCTTGATGTTGATGGCTTTACAAGTATTAGAGATGTGCTGAACAAAATTAAGGAAGGTCCAAGGGTTATACAGGTATTTGAAACAATTTACATTTCTAGGAGGGAACCATCAAGATTGGAGAGAGCTAGTTGTCCATTGCAGTTTTTCAATCTGGGGCTGAGCTGAATAACATTGTTTGTGATTTACTAGCACTGAGTAGTAGTTTGTTTTGTGAGAGACAAGAGCAAATCCTATGGAAATCAGAGGTTAGGTTGGAGTTAATGTCAGCCAGGGTTTTGGAACTATGATAGAGCACAAGGTAATCAGTATAGAGAGGAGAAGAGCAAAATTAGATTTAGGGAAAGATCATTGATAAAGATAGTAAAAGAAGGGGACCGAGATGAATCCTTGCAGGACCGCCAGGTTTATTGTGCAGTGGTCAGAAATGGCTGAATTAAACTTAACAAACTGTTGTCTATTATTGAGGTAGCTATCAGACTAGGAAACCACCTCAGAGGAGATACCCAGGGATAGCATTTAGTCTTCAGTAGAAACTGGCCAGCTAGATCAAAGGCTTTAGTAGGTCAGTGAGCACAGTCCCCATGAATAGACCTCTGTCCATGCAGCTTTGGTGTCATTTGTAAATTTGAGCAGAGCTGTGGTAGTACTGTGGCCCTTTCTAAGGCCATGTTGGGCATCAGAGAGTAGGTCTGTGGTCTAGGAGATGATTAATGGTTTGGGCTGAAACAAGCTTCTCCAATATTTTACTCAGCACTGAAAAGATTGCTATGGGGCGATAATCAGTGATAGATTTGGGGTCACCGTTCTTGAAGACGGGAATCATTTTGCAGCCTTCCAGACTTCAGGGACAACGCCAGTGCACAGTGACAGATTACAAATTCCAGCCAGAGGAGGAAGTAGGTATGGTGGCTATTCTTAGCAACCTTGGCTCAAGGCCATCAGAGTGTACTTTACTGCAGACAGGGATGGAATCCAGTAGACAATGCTCCTCCAGGTTAGTAACTGCATACAGGTAGAAACGGGGAGATGCAGGAGTGTCCAAGAGGATGAGGAGGTGGATGGGGGTGGTGTAGGGTAGGACGAATGCATTTGGACAGGTCTGAGAAGTGGTGGTTGAAAGCATTGGCAATGGTGACAGGGTTATTACAGTGAATGCCACCAAACACTATATCATAAGCAAAATGGATGTTCCCACCCCAGTGATACCTTTGATGTGATTCCAAATTTTTGAGAGCACCAGCAGCATCGAGCAACAGATTTTGCAGTAGAAACTCTTGCAAGGTATATAGCCTTTTATAGGCATTTCTCCTGGTCCTGTAGTCCACAAAGTAAGCTGGGAGACCAGAGTTCTTAAATTTGGACCATCTCTTGTCCCTCCCTTTAGTAAGGTAAATAGGTCTTTGTGTAACTAGATGGTGGGTGAACCTTTGATTCTGCATTTTCCATCAGGGTGTGTAGGACTTGGAGAGCACTAAAGTGGGAGATGAAATAAATAGTTTAGGGCCTCATTTATATTAGTGGTGCTGTATAGAAAGGAAACAATTGGCATGTCTTTAGAAACCCTCAATTTTCCTTTTAGAGTCTATCATTTATTCTGATATGCTTTGACCTTTTGTTAGATTAATAATGAAATGTATTTTATTTCCTCTGTTACTTCCTTAGCTTATTCTATTGAATATTCTCTGCAGCTACTGTGCTTTTTTCCTAATACCATAAATATTTTATGACCTCAATCACACCATCCTGAACAATTCAGATGAATATCATGGAATGGTGGAACTGAGGTCTTGGAATGCCATAGAAATATGAAGAAAGTAGCTGTAGCTGTTGAGGAGGGGGAGCACAATATAGATTTGAGCACATTATAAACCTAGATCATTAATTTATCAAAAAATGGTCTAGAATCATAGAAACCAATGGCAGAAAAGGACCCAATGGCCCATTGAATCTGCCCCTTCCTCCTCTACTCATTTCCTTTTCCACAGGCCTCCCCTTCCCCCAATTAACAACCCCATGTGTCTGTCTTATGCCCCTTGAATCCTGCCACCATTTCAGCCCCCATCACCTCCTCTGATAGTTTGTACCAGGCCTCCACCACCCTCTCCATGAACAATCGCACCCTCACATTGCCTCTATATCTTCCTCCCTCCTCCAGTCTTAGGCTATGCTTTCTAGTTTTAGCCCCTCCTTCCTTTTAAATAAGCTCCCCTCCTTCACCTTATTGATACCCTTCACGTGCTTAAAAGTTTCAATTGTGTCCCCCTCTCCTTCTGACATCCAGTGGGTACAGATCCAGTTCCCTACACCTCTACTCATATGGCTTCCCCTGCATACCATGCATCATCTTAGTTGCCCTTCTCTGAACCCTTTCTATCCCATCTACAGTATTTCCCTGCATAAGGTGCGGTTCCAGAACTGGACCCCATACTCCAGGTATGGCTCACCATGGCTTTTGTAAAGAGGCATCAATATCTCCTCCTTCTGCTAGTTATGCCCTCCCAATGCATGGCAACATTCCATTTGCCTTCCCTACAGTTTTGCTGCATTGGCTACCTACCTTAAGATTGCTTGATATTATAATCCCCAGATTCCTCTCCTGTTCTGTTTTTTTTATACCCCAAGTGTAATCTACTCACAGGTTTTACACCCCAGATGCATCACAGCACACTTTTGGCATATCTATACATATCAAAATATGTGACTGACATTAGAAGGTAAATAGGAGGGCATTTAATGGTATACAAATGATTTCCTATCAACTCCATCTGGTGACAACAGTCAGCACATTCTACATTATGTCTAAATAAAAATGGAATGGGTAAATGGAGCAATGTAGTCAATCAACAATGATCACATGACTATGCAATGATGTCACTCGATGCACTCTTAACACTTGTTGCCCCATTGTTATTTTAGCAGAAAAATGAAGTATATTGGTATTATTTCATAAGTGCCACCAAATGCATCCCGTAAAGATTTAGCTATATGCATTCCTGTTGTGTATTATTTGCTTACTAATCACAACTATATTTCAAATAAACCAGCAATTTACAATAGTAGGCATACATTCAACTACGTCACGAGGCTGGCTTGCTTGTTCTACCCTCCTCTTGCCTTAAGAGATCGAGCGATAGAGCTTTTGGCACTGCTGCACCATCTTTGTGGAACTCTGTTCCACCTTATATACTGCAGCCAGCTTGGTGGAGGCCTTTAAAGCCTCTCTAAAAATTTGTCTTTGTGATAATAGCGCTCAGTTTTATTTACCATATTTTCTGATTTTATTCTTGAGAATGCTTTGCTGTAAACACTCTGAGCCCTGGATCAGGCGCTATATAAATTAAATTTGCCTTGCCTTTTAGTGGAGAATATCCAGGACAAACACAATAGTCAGCTGTGACATTTTATTTCCTAACGTGGAATTCTAGGTACAATTAATTATTCAGTGTGACTTACAACACAAACAAAACAGCATAGCACCGTGCGATGCTGTTAATCTGGCTGACATGCCTTGACATGCATGCACCTACACCAGAGCCATTATTGCCAACAGTCCATGTTTGATTTGCACAACACTATATCTGGAGATGTCTTTATCCCAGCTGTCAAGGCATCTTAGGCTGCTGAAGCATTACTAGCAAAAGCTTTCTGGCTTGTGTTGGATCATTGGTTGTATAAGTGTTACTATAAAACGTTTCAGGATAGCTACAAATACTGCTCTCTGATTGGATGAACCTGGTACTTGCCATGCCTAGACATATTTGCCCTAGGTATGGTGCTGCATTCCTATGCCAAAATGTTTAGTACCAGGCCATTTTATAAGAGTAGTAACCCATAGTAGTACAATATACATTGAGAACTACAGGTGTGAGCCTACCTAAGAGGCAGTACATGACAGTGTGTTCGCTTGGAGATATACAGTTACTCCCTGATGTGTGCTAATGAAGTACTGATTTTGTTTTTAATCAAAGTTTATTAAATTTTTATCATATGCCAACATACTTTCCAAATATTCTTACAGTGCTAATTTGACACTTTGTGGACATCAATAAAACAAAACAGAAAAAAGGAAATAAATAACATTACAAACACAACTGAGAATAGTAACATACTATATGGAAGACAGGGCAGAAAAGTCTTATGCCGTTTATAAGTCCTCATTTCTTTTTTTGTATAATCCTTTTATTATTTTCTTTTATGTCAACACACACGCATTACATAGGCAGACAGCTATACATACATACAGCTATTAATACAAAGAACAAACAGACAGATGTACTTCCATACAGTTACTTTTACATCCAATAATTCTTCCCCAGGCAATTGATTCTTAATACTCATTGAGAGTACTAAAAGAAAAACACAATAGGTTAATATCCAAGTTAATTATCAAATATATATACTGTGGATACCAGTACATAATATCTTATATGTTCCATCCTCAGGTGGGGGCACCCATCCAGTCAGGCCCCATCTTCCTAGACCAATCCCTCACATAGAGTGACCATCTCTTGTCTTTCAAGTGTAGAAAGAAATGATGCCCATTCCCTGTAGAACACCTCAGATCTGTTCGCCCAAGACCAATGATAGTCTTTCCAAACCAGATTTTGCAATATCAATTGTCGCCACTGCTGGGTGGTAGGTACAACATTATTAACCCAGGTGTTTTGGATACAATGCCTAGCCATCACCATAAGGACTTTAATCCAACGCAGCATTGTCTCCCATTCCTCTGTCCCATCCGCACTCAGACCAAATAGCCCTTTAATAGGGTCCAACTGGATGGGGTCCCCGCCATTAGATCCACTTCTTTGAATACCTTTCCCCAGAAAGATCGCAGTACAGAGCAATTCCAAAACAATGTATATATGTCCCCACCTCTCTTTTGCATCTCCCACATAACGGGAGACAGCTAGATGGGCCCTATGCACCATAGCTGGGGGATAGTACAGTCTATGTATAAACTTAAAATATGTTTCTTTGAACTTATTACAGATCAGCAAGCCTCTATGTCGCAGCAATAATTTTTGCCAATTCTGTTCAGAGATTTCCTCCTAGATCCCTACTCCACTGCTGCCTCATTTTTCTGAGTGTAATCCGACCATCCCTGCTTCCCAATTTTTGCCACCTTCCCAATAAACCCTTTAGGATCTCTCTGTACTCTGAGTATTGTTAGTTCTACCGAGCCCACCCTGTCCTTCTGGCTTCTTCTCTCTCCATTTTACCTATAAACACTTTCAGTTGGAGGTATCGAAACATCTGTTGCCCCTGCAAATTTAAGTTCTTTTAATATCCTAGTGTCTAGTGGGAGCAACATCCCTCTACTAATCATACTACCCACACATTTTGTCCCCTTCTTTCCCACTCTCTAAATCCCTATCCTATAACCCTGGCAAAAGAAGGGTTCCTCGCCAAAGGCATCAATATGGTTTCCTCTGGCTATCCCTTTGCCTTCTTTAGCATCTCCCAAGCATCCAAAGTCATTCCTACCAAAGGATTCCGACCCCTTGACTCCAATATGCTCATGGGTCCTTTACTGTGCAGGTAGGCTGACAACCGCCCTTGTGCACCCTCCTGCTCCAGCACTACCCAGCTTGCTACCTTGGTCTCAATACCCAATCCGCTATATATCTCTGCTGGATGGATAAGTAGTAATTTAGCAGATCACAGAAACTAAGACCACCCTTAGACACCTCTGCCTTAAGTCTTTGGAGCCGCATTCTTGGCCTCTGTCCCTCCATATACACTGTGCGAATACTTTTCTAACCTGCCAGTATCCCCGTGGATTCGGATAGGGAGCATCTGCATAGGGTACATTATTCTGGGTAAAATATTAATTTTAAGACATTGATCCACCCCATCCATGATACTGGCAACTGCCTCCACCTTCTCAGGTCTCTATTGTTTTAACTAAAGGGACATAATTCAGGCCATACAGAGACCCAATTGTTCTTCCACATTAATACCTAAGTACTTTATACTTGTGGATTTGCATTGTATACCCCATCGTTCATCTCCTACTTCCTGTTTGGGGAAGCACAACATTTCTGACTTGTTCAGATTTATTTTGTAGCCAGAGAACTCCGAGAAGCCCTCTATTAATTCGGTAGAGACATAATGGATACCCCGGTTCCCGTAAAAATACCAACATATCGTCTGCATACAATGTGACCTTATGCTCAGTGTTGTCCGTCCCTTTCATCCCCAGACCCCTGGCACTGCCTAATCGCTGCCACCAATGGCTCCAGCGTCCACGGCAAACAACAATGGCAAAGCGGACAGCCCTACCTGGTTCCTCTTTCCAAACTTAAAGGGGACCGTGGGGGTTCCATTGACCAGAACGCTGGCCCTAGGAGATTGGTACATTGCTCTGACCCACTGTCGTATGGATCACCCAGGCCAAACCGGTTCAACACCTCAAAGAGGTATTCCCACTCCACCCTGTCAAAAGCCTTTCGGCGTCCATTGATATAACATAAGTCTTCTCTATCTTGGCCTGCCTTCCACACCACATTGAGTGACCCTCGTACACTGTGATATGATAAGCTCCCTTTAATAAACCCGGTTTGGTCTGGGTGAACCAGCGACTGCAGGTATTCCTCTAATCTCATAGCCAGTGACTTGGCAAGGATTTTAAGATCACAATTCAACAGGGCAATTGGCCTGTACAAGGCACACTCTAAAGGATCCCTGCCAATCCCTTTGGAACCAGACAGATCATGGCGTCATAACACATATCCGGGAGAGCACGGCTCCTCCTGTCCCTTTTCGCAGAGTTCCTGTCCAGGGAGATTACTGCATTGAGAAACCGACCTGCTCAGCTCTTCCAGACTGTTGACATACTGTGCAATCAGCCTGTCAGCAGGGTCGGAGACCTTTTCACAAATACAGTGTGATGAGTTAGCCGATTCTTTGATGATAAGGTGTCACTAATCAGGTCGGAGATCCACAGCATACGTTCAAACGAGCATTGTAGTGACAGATGCAGAGTTACATGCCCTCGGTCTACCTGGATGGATTTTGACCAGCCAGCGATCATGGATATCATGAAGATTGTCCAGGACTTGAGACCGGCTTGCTGTAGTTTGGATCCTGGTCCTACGTGCCTCCTTGTGGGGTGCATGGATGTGATCGGACCAGTCCTTGCGAGGATAGGCTGGAGTTCTTTGGATCAGGGTGTTCCTGGTCTTTGAAGGAGGCTGTCATGACACCCTTTTAAAGAACCTTCCCTTGACCCCGACTGCCTCGCTAACTACAGACCGATCTCTAACCTGCCTTCTTGGGCAAGGTTATTGAGAAAGTAGTGCGTTGCAGCTCGGTGACTTTCTTGCCACCCATGAAGTCTATGATCCTCTCCAGTCCGGTTTCAGGAAGAGGCATAGTGCCGAGACTGCATTAGTTCGGGTACTAAATGATCTCCTAATAGCAAGAGATAGGAAGAGCCGTCGATCTTGGTTTTCGCGATCTCTCTGCAGCGTTGACACCGTGGACCATGGATGTTGCTTGATCGCCTGTGGCTATTCTGTGGACTGTCAGGAACAGTCCTCAGATGGTTCCATTCTTTCCTCACAGGCAGAAGTCAAGGGTAGTTTCAGGGATTTTTTCTTCTGCCCTTTGCTCTGTCCTGTGGGGTGCCCAAGGCTCTGTGCTTTCCCCATGTTGTTTACGTTGTACATGCTGCCGTTGGGAGACCTTATAAGGTGTTATGGGATGGGTTTTCACTGCTACGCAGATGATACCCAGCTCTGTATGTCCTTTGTGCCGAACAAAGTGATGCAGTGTCGATTTTTAACAACTGCCTCACTGAGATTCAGGACTGGATGAGTGCGAACTGGTTGAAGTTAAATCCGGACAAGACCGAGGTGTTGGTAGTGGACCCGGTCATTATGTAGAAGAGTTGACTCCTGGGGTCCTCCTGATCTTTATTAGGGGATACCCAGTTGAGACCTTCTGAACAGGTGCGAATCTGCGCGTTGTTTGGACAGTGCGCTGACACTGAAGTTGCAGGTGTCGCCACTGTCAAGTCATCCTTAACCATCTGAGGAATATCGCCCGGATAAAACACCTTGTTTCGCATGATGACCTTCCTGTGTTGGTCCGCTTTTGTTTCTTCATGCCTTGATTACTGTAATGCTTTATATCTAGGGTTGCCGGGGGTAGATCTCTGTCACGGGCAGCTGGGTCAGAACGCAGCAGCCAGGTTGTTGACTGGGTTATCAAGAACTTGTCATATCACACCTGTACTGCTGAACTGCACTGGCTGCCAGTGCAATGGAGGATCACCTTCAAGGTTGCATTGTTGACCTATAAGACCCTACACTGTCAGGGACCGGCTACCTGCAAGATCTCCTTTGTCCCTACTGCCCTCTTCGCCCACTCCGCTCCACTGGCGAGGGATTGCTAGAGATTCCCAGGGTTTGTCTTCAATCATCTAGGGCAAGGGCTTTTCATTTATGGCCCCGACCCTGTGGAATTCTCTACCTTGTCAGATTAGAGAGTGCCTGTCCGTGGAATCATTTAAGAGGTCTTTGAAAAGTTATTTATTTACACTGGCATTTGAATAGACCATTTCATGGTCATTTTATTGTTAATGGTATTATTTATTATTGTTGCTGTTTTAATTTTTGTTATGTATTAGCGCTTTGATTTATTGAAAAGCGCTTTATAAATAAATTTTGATTTGATTTGATTGATTTGATTTCCACCTTAAACACCTCACTTAGCACCTCCGCCATCTGGCCCGCTAGGGCCTTATAAAACTCTATAGGGTATCCATCTGGGCCACTTGCTTTCCCTTGCTGAAGCTTCCCAATCACCTTTAATATTTCTCCCTTTGTTATAGGCTAGCTCAGACACTTTCTTTGCTCTTCTGTGAGGCTGGGTAGGTCGACCTAACTCAAATAATCCTGCATTCTCTGTCTCCCCATCCCTCCGCCCTATACAGGTGGCGTAAAACTCCCGGAAACACTCTCTCATCTGGGCCGCCCCTCGCTGTACCCCTCCTCCTTATCTTTAATTCCTGTTAACCTTACAGGGCACTTCCCTTCATTAGCCTCACTAATAGTGGGCTTGGCTTATTAGCCCAATCAAACACTGCCTCTTTGCAATAAAATCAGGAAGTTCAGCCTCCCTCTTAACAGGGAATTTAGCGCCTCTCTTGTCACCATCAGGAGACATTCCACCTGTCCTCTCTGTCCTCTAGCAACTCACTTTTCCAGCTCCTTTAATTGTTTTCCAGCCCTTGCCGTTTGTCCCTCTTCTCCTTTTTAATTTTGGCCATGTACGCTGATTATGAAGCCTCTAAGAAAGGCCTTCCCAGCATCCCAGTAGACTGTCTTGGCTACCTCTGAACCCCTATTAGCCTCTTTATATAGCTCCTACTGCGTTTTCAAATATTCCGAAAGTCTTTATGTTGGAGCATATATGTGGGAATTTTCACTGTGACCTTATGTCCCTC
The DNA here is from genome assembly GCA_016271365.2 of Neoceratodus forsteri. NCBI lineage: Eukaryota > Metazoa > Chordata > Ceratodontiformes > Ceratodontidae > Neoceratodus > Neoceratodus forsteri. Next base: position 642,428,634 of record CM057458.1, on the reverse strand, counting down.
TCCTCCTTTATTTTAAACCTACCCACCACCATAGCATGGTCCGATACCGTGAATAGGGCTGTGCTGAAACATCTATTACCCTATTATGCCATGCCCTAGGTATCAAGATGTAATCTATCCTTGTCCACGTTCCATGCAGATTAGAATAAAACATGTATTCTCTGGCTCCTGGGTATGCCATTCTCCAACTGTCTACTAAATCCAACTCTGACATACCCACCTTTCATTGGACTACTGCCTCCGGTGCCCACCCCTTACCCTCTGAATGGTCCAATATAGGGTCCAGAGTACTGTTAAGGTCTCCTCCTGTAATTAAGCCTGGGAATTGCTCCTAGTAATCAAGTCCAACAATCCTGGGAAGAACTGGGTCATACTGGGCTGGGGCATAAATGTTCCCTAGTGTAATTAACTCACCATAAAGCTTCCCTGTCAGAAATATGTACCTGCCTCCCTGTTGTCCTTCACAATTCTGTGAACTTCAGTGGCAGGTTCTTATTCACAAGGATAGCAACCCCTCTCTTACAGGATGAGTAAGAGGATCTGACACCTGCCCACTCAGCCCGTTGTAATTTATGCGTCTCAGCATCCGACAGGTGCGCTCTCTGTAATAGGGCAATTTGTGCTCCTTTTCGCAACGCAGCCAGGAGCATTGTGCTCTAATCGGGTTTGCAATCCCCTTAACGCTCCAGGAGACTACCACCATTTCCTGTTTGCCAGCCATCTAAGTATATTATATGTTCCCCATTTCCATCCATTTAATTCCACCATGAGCCCCCAGATCCTCGCACCCTTGCCCCACCATTACCTCCCCATCCACAAGTACCTTTTAACCTTTGTTTTGTATGAAATGCATCTGTCAACAAACAATATAAAACACATTTAAACAACCTAACTACAAATGCAGTAACAAGAACATCACTCCCCCTTTCCCCAATGAAGACTTTCTTGATTCTTCCATTTCCATATCCTTTCCCCCGCCTCCCCATTCTTTAAACTACCTTTAGCATGATCTATTCCTTATCGAGTCCCCCCTTTGACACTAATTGCAAATCTAGCATAAGTGTCCACATCGCACCTTTAGCAATATCGCGTCTCCACTGCTCTGTCTACAAGCAACTCCATTTGATCGACCTGCTTTCATAATCATAACATATACCTTGGGTGTCTTAACATCTAAATTTATATTATTAAGCAAACTCTTGGGGAGCAGAAAGAAAAATGGAAAAGAAGTAGGCAGTGCCCCTTGCTCCCTTCTTCTCAGCATTCATCAAGAAACTTCCCAGGACCACTGAGAGGGCCCCCACCCCCAACACTCATGTTCCTTCCATCACATGTATATTCATCATGACTCACATCCCTCCCTCTTCCAATCTCCATCCAATTACAGGTTTTACACAAGTAAGTGGTGCTTTAAGTCCCTTCAATACAGTTCGACTATAACCCCAACATGGTTATTTACATTACTGTGGCGTACATTTGAAATATCCTTCTGCAGAACACTGCCCCCTTTCCCTCCAAGTCCACACAGTATTTGCCACCTCATCCCTTGGTTCCGGCAGACATGTTCTTTGTCCCTCTTGGTTCAGTTCCTCCCACAAGTTCCGGTCGTGGTGTACATTCCTCGACACTTCCTTCCATCATCACCTACCAAACGCCGGCCGGTGGTCCTCCATTCCAGTCGCCATTTCTCCACCATCATTTAAAAACATCTCCCCATATGCCCTCATGTCCCTGGGAATTTTGATGACACCACTGGAGTTCCCGCAATCTGTTTGATGGTCTGACACCTTCCTTCCTTCTCTGGCACGTCCGTGATGTCACTCCTCAGCACCCCACAAAATCATGCCAGTCCAGCATTCACTTGTTCATTTTCTTCTGCAGATCGGCTACAAACTGCTCCACTTTGCTTAATTCCCAAAAGGAATAAGTCGCTTCCTCGTGTTTTATCTCTTAATACTGCAGGATATACCATCAAATTTTCAACTTTTAAGTTCCGCATTGGGCCATCAGACCATTAAAGACCTTCCTTTTCTGCAGCAGCCTCATCAAGTAATCTTGGGAAATAAACAGTCGTGTGCCTTGGTATTCCAGTGTTCCAGCTTCCGATATACCCACAGGGTCGCCTCCCTATCTTGATAGGAGTGGAAAGTGAATGATAACTTGTCAGTGGGGCATACCTCCGAGGGTCTGGCATCACAGCACAATGTGCCTTTCTAGCTTAATTTCCCATTTTTAGGCTGTAGCTCAAGTAGCTCTGGCAAGGTCTTGCACAAAAGCCCAGCATATCATCTCTTTCCGCTCCTTCTGGCAGCCCTCTGAGTCATAGATTTAGCCTCCTATAATAATTCTCCTGGTAATCCATCGCATCCTTTAGCTCCTCCAACTCCTTTTGCAGGCGTACTACTTGGCTCGGCACTTCCTGTATCCTCCTCTAATCGTGATATTCTCTCCTCAGCCTCTGCAATCCTGTTCGTATGGGCTGCCTGCTGCTCTAATATTTCTTGCAGCTTGAGATCAATCTTGCCCTTGAGTTTGATCAACCTGGGTTCTAGAGCCGCTATCACTTGGCCGATCGCCGTGACCCAGGCTCAATTTCAGCTGCCGATAGCGAAACTACCCACCTGTTGTCTCCTGTAATGGAGGCTGCAGAAGCCGCGCTTTTCTTGCCAGTTTTGTCAGCTGCTTTTGCCAGGTGGCCTTTTCCACCTCTTGCCACCAAATATTCCTCCATTCTACCTTCCAATACAAGCTGCACCAATGATTTTGCAAAACAAGTTGATTTTTCTGATTTATTTTACTTTTAGTTGCCGCATAGAGACAGAGCAGCTGAAAGCACGCCTATTCTCCTAGCCACTCATCAGCACCCCGATGTCCCATTTCTATTTAACAGGCATAGGCATGGAGCTCAATTCATTAGAAGAGTGTACACCGAGGATCAATGTGTCTATGGACCTTGGGCTACCTTCATATGGGCTTATGGGTCCAGCAGAGCTGATCATTGTGGGGGGGGTTAGTCATCTTACAGAGCCTCCAGAATGTCTCTACCCTCCTTGTCAGCTACATAACGATAAATGGGAGCCATACATCTGTGTACATTTCTCTTTCTTATGGTGCAATAGCGCTGTGGTCTTTTCCATTTCCTGAATTCTTTGGCGGACTTTAAGCCACTGCTCAAGAGCGGGTGGAATGGCCAGGAGCCAAAGCTGAGTGTCTTAGTGGAAGCTGCCACAGATATTTTAAATTGATATCTTTTCCATTTGTCCTGCAGCCCCCTCCACCCCGGTATTGACAAATTTTGAGTCGGATTAAGCTGTTTGTGATATTTGTTTTAGTAAATGGGAGAAATTTGGTCAGGACATTGGTAAACAATGGAACATTTGTTCTTTCCCTGTTCATATGTACATCCTTTTGGGACTTGGTGCTGTTGCCTGGCATGACCCTTATTTTACAGTTTGTCTTATGATGTGTTGGTTTTGGGAGCAAGAGGAAGGACTGACACATGTGGGATTGTAACACTCTACATATCATATTAACATGGCTGAAGTGGGGTATGTGGGGTCCACTGTCAGTTTACCTTGTAGCAGAAAATTGTCCCACTGCAGGGGTTCTTGAAAAGTACAATCTGAAATTCAAGCCATATATAACTGTGATTTATTACATTTCCCTGTCTTCAACGTGAGGAACTATGGCAAGGGGTCACCTGAGTGACATAGGTATTGACCAGCTTCAGGGGTCTGATTGCTGTTATTTGACAGTATTGATTGGATTGGGCACCGATTTTGTTTTTTCTAATTTTTCTGTTTGCTGTTGTTTGACTTTTCTCTTAAGTATATTGTGATTTCTGTATCTATTGGGTTTGGTTTAAAGGGACACTGTCTACCCCATTTGGGCCTCAAAGCGTTCCTAGTTTAAAAACACAATTTATGACTGTCCGCATTCTATAAAGATTGTTGATGCAGCTGGTAGTTTAATTTGGATCCCTTTTTCTTTTAAAAAGTGAGAAACTGACTGCCCACCATATTGGGGTTACCACGAAACCGGTTTGTTTACATTTCTTAACCTGCTCCCACTGCATCGTTCCTGGACTCAGGAACACCCCCAACACAATCTAGCCACTCATTGTACAGTAGTAGTGGAGAAAGAGTATTTTATGTGGCGGCTGCACTGTTTGGTGTTTCTAATGTTCAGGAAGTGTGCACTAAAAGTAGTTCTGTGATTTGAAGCAAAACAAAGCTGGGCATAGCTATACATTACCATGCATTTTGGTTCTAATAAGCAAGGAGGCAGATAAAACAACAAGCAACATTAATGAATTTTAGAGAAAGTACGTAATTATAAAATGTGGGGTTTCACCTAAAAATAACGATGATGAAAAAAGGTTGACAGTGTCCCTTTAAATTAAAAAAAAAAAAAATTCCCTACTGTTTTTGAGACTTGCCAGGGATCTGTAACATCCACGTGAACAACTACTGAAACTGGCAGATGTAACCTTGGTTTAACATTTCAAGTTCAAGTTTATTTTCAGGAAAATCAATTGAGCACAGTCATTTACTAGGAAGTCCTGCAAGGACAACAACAACATGGTACAAGAATGCAAATACACAGTTCAATTAACATAAAGAAATACAGTATAAATAAAAGACCCATTACATACCCTCTGAGAAGAACAAAGAAGCATACAATGGTATTGGAGTTACATGTTTTGCATGCAAGTAATATAACATCTACACATACACAAGGAAGCAAAGGAGCAAACAGTGGTATTTAGGTTACAGGCTTTGTGTACAAGTAGTATGACACCTGAACTTACATTAGAGGAGAGAAAGAAATGTTGGGGACAGCACCTCATGATAACACAATGTCCCCTAACATTGTCCTGAAGGGTATACTGTCCACAATGATGGCATATTGCAAAGACCATTACAGCGACAATATCTGCTGTTTGCTGTAATGGTCCTCAGTTTTGCCAACACTGCTGTCTGCCATGATTTTGCCCTCCCAAAACAACTCTGACTTGGAGTTAATAATCTAAAATGTGGGTGTGTGGTGGCAGAACCCCTGTATGTGAGGGGTAACCCCCCATAAAACACCTTCTGCTCTGACGGCACAATGCTAACTGTCGGCACTGTGCCATCACTGTAATGCCGATCAACAAATCTCATGTCGATACATGCATCGTGGAACGTGCTGAAAGCATCAAGCATCAGAATGGCTACTTATATAATTAAGGGAGAGTGCCCCATGCTGTGCTGCCACCACCGCTTCCTTTAACTCCTAATATTTATTGGAGGTCTTCCATCTGACCAGAGACCAGGCCCATGTAAGGAAAGGGTGGGAATTTTTTCCCTTCACTTGCTAGGTCCTCCTTCATACCAGCTCCCCAACGCCATCACCCAACTTCTTGTGGGCTTACCTTCAAATCCATCCTCTATTTGTCTCACATTCAGCAGAGGGTGGCAGCAAGGCCTCTCGCCGCATGGGCCAACTCCCAGACCAGAGGAGAGCCACACTGCCATTGTAAGGCCTATGGGAGCCGGTGGCGGTACTCGGCCTGCCTGGCCAGGTCTTTTCCACCTTTCTGGTCCAATCCCTTGGGACATAGGCAGCGTGTCTAGCATGCACACGCACGTGACCGTGCTTAGTGTAGTACCAGCCTGTGTCCCTCTGCCCATGCCTCTCCGACTGCACTGCCATTTGTGGTCACCAAGGTGGCAGTACAGCAGTGAAGCTGGCAGCTGTCACTCCCAGGAGGAGGAGCGATCCTCTAGTACACTCAATTCAGCTGGTCCCCGATGACCTCGCGCTTATTCCCAGAAGTGGCCACCGTGTTGTGACCAGTAGCACTACCACTGTGCTGACGGGCCAGCTGGAATTTTTATTTATTTATTTATTTTTAATAGAGGATGGCTGATCAGCCCTGTCACTGCCTTCTCCAAATCGGTGACTGCCTCCCTCAGGACTCACCTTGTCTGGTGAGTTTCCCACAGCTTTTCCCTCATGGTGGGGTCAGAGGAGGAGGTCCATCCTCCCCAGTCATTTATCTGGTGAGACCAGGATCTCAGGTAGCAGTGCAGATTTGGGATGGGCGTGAGGGTGTCATTAAGCCCTCACCATTATTTTTCAATTTTTTGACCCATCCCTGCTGTGGAGGCACACATGCATCGCCCACTTCAGCCCTTTCCTACATGCCACTAAAGACTACCCTGACACAAGACCTCCTTCTGGTGACAGTCTTAGGCTGGGCTGACAGGTTTCACTACCCTAGGAGAGGGAGCAGTCCATCGGACCCTCGATCCTCTCCCACCCCTGCCAACCCCTCATACAAACTGCATCTCAATGCCCTGCAATCCAGGAAACATAGACACTGATGACAGATTAGGACCACTTGGCCCACCTATTCTGCCCATTTCTAACTATTGGATAAACTGCATATCCTAGTTAACCAACAGCCTACTTCCTCCTATCCCCACTATAATTGCCTTTATGTCTGTCCCATACATTATTGAATTCCCCACTGTTTTTGGCCCCACGACCTCCTTAGGAAAGCAGTTCCATGCGCCCACCACCAGCTCTGTGAAAAATACTTCCTCATGTTGCCCCTGAGTCATCCACCCTCTATCTTCAGATTGTGCCCCTTGTTCTTGCACATCTCTTTTCTGAAAGATGCCCTCTTGATTCTTGGTGATCCCTTGAGGTACTTGAAAGTTTCTATCATGTCCCCTCCCTCCTTTCCTCAAGGGTATACGTATTAGCTCTTTGGTCTCTGTTGCAGTCGCTGCAGCATTTTAGTTGCCCTCCTCTGGACTTCCTCCATCCTGTCTATGTCCTTGCGGAGATGGGGTCTCCAGAACTGCACCCAGTATTCCAGATGGGGTCCCACCAACTGTCTGTACAGAGGGATAATAACTTCCTGTTTTCTACTGGTGATGCCTCTCCTGTGCATCCCAGTATCCCCCAGCCCTCCTTACTGCCTTCTCACATTGCTTGCCTACCTTAAGGTCATCTGATATGACTACCCCAGGTCTCTTTCCATTTTGCTGTTGTTAGTAGTACCTCCCCCACTGTGTACTCTTCCCAGATTTTGTTTCCAGGTGCATTACTTTGCACTTCTTTGCAGTGAATCTAAGCTGCCATACTTTTGACCATTCCTCCAACCTTGCAAAGTCCCTTCTCATCCTTTCCACACACACCCTGTGTATCAACCCTGTTGCAGATCTTTGTGTCATCTGCAAAGAGGCATACTTTTCCTTCCAGTCTCTCTGCAATGTCTCCTATAAAGACATTGAAGAGGACCGGTCCCAGTACTGAACCCTGTGGATACCCCACTAGTAACCCCTTTTCTTTTGTAGTGGACCTGCTTCTATTACCTCTGCATCCCATTGTCCAGCCAGTTTGTTACTCAGGCTACCATCCTGGGACCCACTCCCAGGCTGGCTAACTTGTTTATTAATCTTTTGTGTGCAACTGTGTCAAATGCCTTGCTAAAGTCTAGGTAGGCCATATCCATAGCCCCTCCCTGGTCTACTACTTTGGTCACCCAGTCAAAGAAATCTATTAGATTCTGTCTGACATGACCTCCCCACTGTGAATCCATGCTGCCTTGGGTCCTGTGTCCTGCTGGCCTCTAGGTGCTCAACAGTTCTTTCTTTCAGAAGTTATTCCATCATTTTCCCTACCACTGAGTTCAAACTAACAGGTCTGTAGTTTCCTGCCTCTGCCTTGCTCCCACTTTTGTGAAGGGAAGCACATCTGCCCTCCTCCAGTCCTCAGGTGCCACCATCCTCCCATGATTTGTTGAAAAGGGTAGTCAGTGGTGTCACTAGGTCTCTCCTTAGTTCTTTTAGAATTCTGGGTGAATCCCATCAGGCTCCATTGCTTTGTTCACCTTGAGTTTTAGGAGTTCTTTCAGGACCCTTTCTTCTGTGAATGGACTGTGTATCAACCCCTGTCCAGAGTGCTTCTAATGATTGGCTTAGGTACCTACCCCTTCTTCTTTGTGAATACTGAGCGAAGTATTCAGTATGTCTGCCTTGTCACTGTCACTCTCTGCCCACCTCCCTCCCCTTTGTTAAGCCTCACAATCCTTCCCTTGGTCTTCCTTCACTCCCTATTGTACCTATAAAAGGTTTTATCCCTTCCTAACTGAATCAGCTATCTTTTCCTTGGTTTGGGCCTTTGCTATTCTGACTGCCTTCCCGCTTACTTCTGCTTTAACTGATACAGTTCTCTGTCCTGCTCCTTCTGTGATTCCTTATACTTCCTGAATGCTATTTTTCTCCCTAACCTTCCCTCCACCTCTTTTGAGAACCTTAGTGTTTTTTTACTTCATTTTGTTTTGTTTATTTGATTCACACAGAGGCTTGTTGCCTCTGTGATGGCAGTTTTGATTTTTCTCCATTGTTCTTCTACCCCTCCTTCCTGCCCATTTGCTAGTGCATTCCTTAAGCACTCACCCATTTTACCAAAGTCAACCGTCCTAAAGTCCAGTTCCTTCACTTTGTGTGGCTTGACTCTATGGCTGTGTTTATTGTGACCCACACTGTTTGGTGGTTGTGTTCCCAGATGGCTACGCACTTCTAAATCTGTGATCCTCTCTCCATCCCTGTTTGAGAGTACCAGGTCTAAGATTGCTCCTCCCGAGTGGGTTCCAACGCTAGCTATACCCCAGCCTTACCCATGCCATAGACCGCAGCACCTCTGAGAAGCTTACCATGCATGCTACTTGTCTAAGACCCTCCCCAACTCAACAAACTTCTCCTGCACTGCTCTGATCCCATGCCCAGGTAAGTCATTTGTCCCTAGGTGGACAGTGATGTCCAGCTCCCTCTCCTGTGCAGCTGCTCTTGTGATCCTGAGGATTCACTTCCTGTCCCTCCAAGCCATGGCGCTTGGCAGGCACCTTACCTCCCTCTCCCCTCTCCCTCCTCCAGTTCTACCTCCCCACAATTGAGTCCCCCACTAGAGTTGCTTCCTTCCCTGTGGTGTCCTGTGCCACTTTCCTGTGGGTCTCCTCATGTGGATCCCAGCATCCTCCTTGGTCTCCACTGTGGGTGCCTCCAAAGGAACCATGCTCCACCAGAATGGCATATGAATTATGGCTGCTCCTCTTTCTTGGCAACCTCTGAGGCAGTGGTGGCTGCCCGGTGTTCCCAGGGTGGGGAGGTTTCCTACTTCTTGCCAGATCGGCTTTGAGATAGGGCAACCTCTTATCTCAGCGAGAGAGTTGCCCACAGATAGGGGCAGCATTGCAGCCTTCAGAATGTCTCTCAGAAGACTGCCACCCCACAGCCAGTGCATTGCACCACTCCCCACTTGTCTCTCTCCCTCCCTTCCTGTTTACTTTTTTCTTTGTCTTTTTTGTTAGTGTGTGCATTGCACTATCCTCTGTGCAGTGTGCTGAGCTGTTAAGGATATGACTGTTGTATGCCTCTTGCCCTCTTGGGGAAGTGATGTCAGAACCCCTGGTATAAAGGAAATGACACCCTTGGGGTGGGCAGGGTGAGGGCAGGGTAGGGTGGTGTGAGCAAGTCTGTGCCCTCTGGAAACAATCAGGTACAGCTCTGACCCACCACTCAGTGAGTGTTGACCTTCTTTCAGCAAGACAACCTGCACAACAATTTAACGAGCATATACCCAGCAAAAATAATTGCAGAAGAGAAAATAAAGCAATTGAGCCCAATACCTATGATATAAGCCTCCCTAACCTAGTACAACCTGGTGTTCTGTGCTCTGAAGACAATCAGAGGAACCCAGGTTCCACCACCTGAGGCACTTGTCTGGGTCAAACACGCAAACTCCACTAACCTGCACTAAATTGTAGGCCTTATAATGACAAACTCAGCCACCAGTAATAGTGCACTTACCAAAAATAGTTTGATGCAAACTGTCATCAAAATACTAGTAGACAAAAATCCAGCTATCCACAAGGGGAAACCAATTATGCAGTATTTCAATCTCTTTGAAGTTAAACTTCCAATCTACAAGTACATAAGCAATGTTGCAAAACCCTCCTTGATTCAGAAAGAAAGAAAGAAAGAAAGAAGGAAACACAAAGCAATACTAAGTGTAAAATTTAAAGTAAAGTAAGGTACACCTCCTCAGATTTGAGCAAGAGTGAGCATTCCTGCAGATTGCCAATTCAATATAATGTGTCCTTCACAGCTCCCAGTTGTTTTAAAGCATCTTGCTTCCACCTTTAAGAAGTGGGCCTTCTGTCTGAATCTGTTACACTCAGTAGTTAATAGTCACCTGATTAGTTCTGGAAGACTCCACCCAAGACAATTGGCTGACAATACCTATGACATAAGGAGAGAAGAGAGAGAATGTCACTGCAGTGTTCAGCACAAGGAGAAATTCAAAGGCTACAGGCATAAATTACAGTTAGGTTGCATACAGTGAGGTTAAGTGATTTGCTCAGGGTCATACAGTAAACTGTGGGATTCAGTTCCAGGCCTCCAGGTTCACAGCTCTGCTTTCTAACTACTAGGCTAAAGTGCCTCCGACTTTTTTTTTTGTCTTCCTGTTAAATGTGCTGCATTTAAGCACTTCAACATTGCTATACTATGCTGTAAAGAGACTTGGAACACTGAATACCAGCTCTCTGGTATTTCTTCTCTATTGGGCCATTTTTTTATTATTATATTTTATGTTTATAAAGCCCCTTCCTCTAGCCTGCTTTCTTTGCCCCTTCCCCACCCCAACCATTCACTCATCTTCTCTGGGACTCACCCATCTCCACTGTTCTCCCCTGTGCTTATCCCCCGCAATGGGGCTCTTTCATCAAGGTCCTTAGGGATCTCGTCCTCAAGGTAGCTTAAGCTAACACTGGTGAGTGGTGCCACAATCTATGGTGCAGGACCTGCAAATGTGGTCAGAAGTCATTCTGCCTGGCTAGGGTGTTTTTCATAGTTTTCTTCACAGCACGAGATGTGTGCACACTAGGGGAGCCAAGGGGACATACACACAGGCAGTGGTGGAGCCAGAGGGGGCTGGGGGTGGTCGCTACTCCTGGCTGCCCCAGTGTGAGTAGTGGCGCCTGCCACCATCTTTATTCACTGTTTAGTGCCCATTGTGGAGCCTGTCATTGACTGGAATGGCCCTCCCTGGCACCCAAATGATCCCAAACCTGGCTCTGCTACTGACACTAGGTATGTGTTGTGTGACAGCCTTAAGTTTGCATGTCCCTTCCATGGTGCCCTCAGGTGCACTGCCACCTGTGGTCACCAAGGTGGCAGTATAGCAATGAGGATGGCAACCTTCCTTCCTGGAGGAGGAGAACTTCCATGGAGATGCTGGATCCTTCTCCCCGCTGGCTCTTGATTACCTGGGCTCATTCCTGACCCTGGTAGCAGCAATGTGAGCAGTTACATGCCCACTGCGCTGACAGGCCAGCTTATCAGGCTATCTTCTGGGGATGTGTACACAACATTTTATTGAACATTAATATCTGTGGTACACAATAAATCAATATCAAGCACACTACTGTGCACTGTAGGTAGAAAAATGGACAGACTAGTTGCCCAAGTGGTCTTTGTTTGCCATCAAATTCTATGTTTCTACACAGTACATATGTGTATATATATATATATATATATATATATATATATATATATATATACAGTATTTATATATCTAACCTGTCTTGAAACCCTCTTACCTGCCTGAACCATGCCTTGAAAGAGGGAGGTGATGGCCATAGCCTGGGGTGACTCCTCTTCTATGGGTAGAGGGATGATGTTTTCTTGCTAGAAGCCACCCTGCAAACATTTCTGGTTCTGGATTTGTCTTTCTCCTCTCATGTGGCCATCAGGCAACGACATATGAGTCTCTTTGCCGCCTCAGTGGAGCCACTCTTAACTCTTTAATTGAGCCCTCCCCTCATAGGTAGGACCCACTGGCTTCCTGGCCTTTACCTCTTTGCCATTTTTACATTTTTTATTTATTTATTTCAGACTTGAATTAATACCTTGAACCAAAGGCTCTTTACATAGGCTCCACGTCATATCAAAGAACAGAACAAATAGTATAGTGAAAAATACATAGTGATCCTAGGAGTAAAAGTAGCAATAAAAATAGCACATATGGATTTAAGTTACAAAAACAGATATTTTGCAGACATACAGCAGTTAGGAGTAAGCTTAACTAGCAAAAGGGCATTAAGGTTGGGATCCAGCTACAGGAGGAAAAGTTGCAGCCAAGTGGCATTGTCAGAGACAAAATGAGGGAAAGACAACAACTAGGGACATGGTCTTACAGGATAGACAGAAGCTAAGGGCTAAGGCCTAATATTGTTCCAGAGTAGGGATACAGCCAAAGGCATTGTACCTCCTTCCCACCAGGTTGGTCTTCTCCAACCTATTACTCTATAAGCAAAAATAAACTGCTTAGTAACCCCCATCCTTTTTATAGGGTGTCACATATGTATGATATGTGACATAAGCCGTGGTAACTTTATTTCCTAATTTGCAACTTCTTTTGTTCTGGGATGTACCCTTGGTCCCTCTTGTAAAATACTGTATGTGTGGCAACTAAATGACACCCTTTGTGTGTGAGAATTCTAAACCAAAAACATTATTGTGCATATCAGGACGTAAGATCTGCCTTGTTTGGCCAGTGAAGCATAGATTTAGAAACAGGCCATCTTTAGTACACTGTAAGAGGGTACTGAGAAGCGAAAACCTACCCCTGGATACATTTGTTCCAGTCTCTGCAGTCTGTGCACCTAGCTTAACAGTTGGTCCAATGTTGGAGTGCAGTTTGACACTTGCACAGCAATGTGCTGCAGTACACAGTTGTGCATATACTGCATAATTGCACAGCAAGGTGCTGTAGTATAGTAGCATGTACTGCAGCTATTGCACAGCAAGATGCTGCAGTACACAGGTGTGCATGTACTTAAACTTAAACATGCCAGGAACAGACTGGGAGACTATGACATCCTCTGTGACCAGAGAACAGAAGTTGTTGGATGTCTTTCAAGACGATTCTAACTCAGCAGGTGGGGAACTGACCAGGAGGCGCTGGTACTGGATGTGATCCTGGCAGACAGTGACCAGATTGGAGGCCTGGAGGTAAGGGACCCGTGGGAGTGACCATGCCACGGTCTGGTTCTGCCTGGACCTAGGAGGGTAGAAGGCTGCACAAAGACAGAGGTAACTGACTTCGGGGCGGATTTTAGGAAATGGGAAGGATCCTTAAGGAGCATTTGATGTGATTGGGTCAGACATGGATGCTGACAGTAGGTGGGAAATAATCAGGAGGGGTGCAGGATGCTACCCGCACCTGTACCAGAGTAAGACGAAAATCATTGAACGAAAACCCTGCTGGTGGACCAGGGAGGTCAGGAGGTGGTGCGGGGAAGAAGGCAGCCTATAGGCAATTCAAGTGCTCAAGGAGGAAAGGGATCGAGGGAAGTATGAGCTGATGGCTAGAAGGGCCACTATGGTGGTGAGGGCGGCTAAGGCAAGGAAGGAGCAGAACCTGGCCAGGGAAATTAGGAGAGGGAACAAGGGTTCTTTAGATACATTGGGGAAAAACGAAGGGTGAAGGGCAGATTAGCAGGATTAAATCAGGGAGAGATGGTGGGCACAAGACCCGGGGAGCAGGCTGAGGTACTAACTGAGTACTTCACCCTCAGTTTTCACCAAGGAAAATGTGGTGCTGCATCATACATGGGAGGAGACAGAGATACTGAGGAGGGGACCTTACTGATCGGCGGGTCTGGGGAGAGGGGAGGCATCACTGGCAGGAGGGGAGGATTAAGCAGGAGAAGAGGTACTGGAAGTGGAAATCACAGCAGAGAGAGTGAGGGAAGCCCTTAACTCCCTTAAGACAGAGAAAGCACTGGGCTGGATAAATTACATCCCAGAGTACTGAAGGAACTTTGGATGTCCTGGCGAAACCCCTGGTGGAGCTTTTCACCATCTCTCTGAGGACAGGGTGGGTGCCCCAGGACTGGAAGGTGGTGCATATAGTGCCTATCCACAAGGGGGATCAAGGGAGGTGGCAGAGAACTACTGGCCTGTCAGCCTGACATTGGTGGTGAGCAAGGTGATGGAGGGCATTGTCAAGGAGAGGCTAGGGGGGACCTGGAAAAGTCAGGGTGCCTGGACGATAGACAGCATGGATTCATCCTGGGGAAGTCATGTCAGACAAACCTTGTGGAGTTCTATGACTGGGTGACGGTGCCTTGGACCTGGGTAGACTGGTGGACGTCCTCTTTCTGGACTTCAGCAAGGCATTAGCTCTGTTCCTCACGTGGGCCTGTTGGAAAGCTGGGAGAAATGGGGTGGGAAAACCAGATGATCAGATGGATAGGCAATTGGCTCCAGGACCGGACCCAGAGGGTCGTGGTCAGGGGATAGTCTCATCCCCGGCGATGTCATTAGTGGGGTCCCACAGGGATCAGTCCTTGGGCCCCTCCTGTTCAACGCCATGTCTCTGACATAAGGACAGGAATCAGGAGTGAGATGAGTCTCTTTGCAGATGACTCAAAACTGGGGCGGTGGTGGATGGGGAGATGGGGAGGGTGGCCTCACAGGGGGACCTGGAGGCCCTGGAAAGATGGTCTAGAAAGTGGAAGCTGAGGTTCAATGCAGAGAAATGCAAGGTACTCCACCTGGGGCCAGAAACTCGGCCAAGTGTACACCCTGGGTGGGGATGCAAAGTCTCGATGGTTGAGAGGACCTGGCGGTGGTGGTGGATGTCAAGATGAACAACTCGGAGACTTGTAGGAGGGCAGCAGCCAAGGCCAACAGGATGCTGGGATGCATCACTAGGGGATCACCTCCAGAAGGAGGGAAGTGATACTCCTCTATATAACTGCTTGGTGAGGCCGCACCTTCAGTACTGCGTGCAGTTTTGGAGGCCACACTTAAAGAGAGATATTAAACTCCTGGAGAGGGTCCAGAGGAGGGCAACCAAAATGATTTGGGGCTTGGGGACAGGACCTATGAGGAAAGGCTCAAGAGCTAAATATGTACACATTGGAAGAGAGAAGGGACGGGGGACATGATAGAGGTCTTCACTACATGAAGAGGGTAAATAGGGGAGGAACAGTCAGGGTGCTTCAAGGAAGGAGGAGGGGCCACTAGAGGGCATGGGTGGAAGCTGGAGGGGGGAAGATTCAGGGAGAAAGGAGGAGGTGCTACTTCACTGAGAGGGTGGTGGAGATGGAATGCGCTGCCTAGGGGCTGGTGGAGGCAGAGACAGTGGAGGGGTTCAAGAGGGGTGGACAGGTACAGGGAAGGGTTTTGGAAGCAAAATCCAATGCAGCAAAAATATCCGGAACTGGGAAGGAGAAGCCAGAGAAGGTGAGGGGGCTGACCAAACGAGCAGACACAAAAGACCGTTAGGCCTATTCTGCTGGCATTTTAGTATGTTAATACTCTTGCTGTACACAGTTGTGCATGTACAGCTGCAATTGCAGAGCAAGGTGCTGTAGTACACAGGATGCATGGACTGCTGCAATTGCATAGGTGCTGCAGCACACAGGTGTGCCTGTACTGCTGCAAACACATTCTTGGGACATGGGCACACAGAAGAAATGCCAAGCAGTCAGCACTCCAAATTCTTTAACTCAGTATGCCCTGCTTACAAGGGTGATGCCTTCATTTCTAAATTCTGTTTCACATCCTTTCTCTCCTACCTCTCTGATTTATTCTCTCAAACTGTTCCTCCTCTTAACTACCTAAACAGTTTAGACTATTGACAGATCCCTCCTGTTGGTTCAGAGGATAGTATCATCTGCGTGTAAGTGGAAATTAACATCCTCAGACCTAGGGGTTAGGTTGTTAATGTAGAGTGAAAACAGAATTGAGCCCAAATATAGTACTATGGAGGACACCTGAGATAATCGGCTCAGATTTTGATTTTACCCCTTTAAAGGGTACAGTTTGTCACTTTAAGAAGAGCATTTTAAATGTCACTGTGCCAGCTGGACTCCACCCCTGATGAAGCCTTACAGTGAGGTGAAGTGCTGGGACATCTTGCATTTCTGTACATGCAGAGATGGCTCCATTAAACATCACAGATGTTTGCATTTTGCATTGTCACTGTTTTCTGCTTTGTCTGCCCTGCTCCTGCCTGTGCATCTGTCCACAGGGATGCTCCCTCCTGGGGTGGTTGAGCAGTGTGCCACCTTGGAGTGGCTCTGGTGGCATCATGGTGACAGTTTGCTTGGCAGCATGGCTGACCACATCCACTGTACACCTTCTAGGACACTGCAGCATACATGTGCTAGCAAGGGAGGAGGGTGGGCTACTAAAATGGGACAAATCAACTGTGCCAGTGCATGACATCCACTGTTCAGTGCCCAAGACACTTGGTCTTGTGTCCATCCCAGCTTCCTTGTCATCATCACCTTGTGCTTACCATGTTCCAGGTTGGGCTAGACCCTATTCCTGCCTCAGAGTTTGTTTGGCAGATTGAGCCTAGATGGTTTAGCAAAGCCTTGCCCCTAGGCATAATGGAAGTGAAATGCATTATTTATTCATTTATTTTAAAGATTTCACCAGGAAAGACATACTAACCTTGTAACAGTTTGTTTCAGGTGCATCTTAGGGCATGGGGAAGGGGAGTCTACAATACATTATGTGCAAATGCAAATACAAAATACATTACGTAAAGTACAGTAGTGATAAAAATAAAACATAAAAAATACATGCAGTAAAATAAAAGTAAAAATACATAACAGTGCACAGTTGAAATTTACAGTTAAAAATATTTATGGCAACACAAAATAAAGATGAACAATAATGGAAATTAAGGTACAGGTGCTATGCAGTACAGGGAGTAATGCCAAATGATAACAAATTACACCACCAGACTGCCAGGTGCACGTTATTAAAGTCTGTGCAGGAGGTAGGCTCAGGAGCAGAATGTTAACAGACAAGATTAACTGATTTAGGCAGAGTTAGTGTAGGGGGGTAGCTGCTTGCAGCGGGGGTGAAAGAGGGACATCAACAACATGGAAGGAGGGAATACAAGGGCAGGGATTAGGAACAGTTGTAGGAGGGAGGGTGTGAACCATGACTATGCCTGCACTGAAAGCATACTTGTACACTACGTTAAATCATCCTCCCCAAACAAAGTTGTCCACTGGGACTAATTAACATTAGCAATTGCATCTGCATAATTGTTTCCCTCATTTGCAATAAAAATCAGCATTAATATTACCTGCTGAATTTGATACTATCATGCTGGGAAGTATGGCGAGGCACTCTAATCCCTGGTTTTATCTATTAGTATGAAAACCTAAACTGGAGCCAACAATTTAGAGAAGCATATGAACATATGAAGAAGCCAGCAGAAGAAAATCATTTGGTCTATTAAGTCTGCTCGTATTGCAGGTTCCACAGCTTGAGCTACTGTCCCTGTCCCTCCCCATGCCTCCCATCCTCCCTACCTATGATCCTCACCTTCTCCCTATGCCTATCCCAGCCTCTCTTGAAGGTGCCCACTGTCTTCAATGAGACCATCTCTTCTGGCAGCGCATTCCAAGTGTCCGCCACCTCTCTGTGAATAAGTGCTTCCTGACCTCCCTCCTAAACCTCCCCCACCAGCTTAAAACTGTGCCCTTGTGTTATGGTTGCCACGCAGCTTAAAGAAACTCTCCTTATCCACTTTATTTATCCATTTCAAGTACTTGAAGGCCCCAATCATGTCCCTCTCTCCCCTGTCCTCCAGAGAGTACATGTTCAGTTCCCTCAACTTCTCCTCGTATGCCTTACCCTGCTGACCTGCTAGCACCTTTGTAGCCTCCTCCTCTAGACCTTCTCCAGCAGATTAATGTTGTTTTTGAGGTGTGGGCACCAGTACTGAACTCCATACTCAAGATGTGGCCTCATCAGTGACTTGTACAAGGCAGTATAACCCCTCTCCTGCTACTAATGCCCCTAGATATGCATCCCAGCATCTTGTTTGCCCTGCTGCTGCAAGCATGTCAGAAAGTTAGAAACACAAACATTAGTCTGCTACATTTAGCTGTGATGAAGACACTGGAACACACTGAAAGCTTTGCTGGCAGCTAACCCAATAGAGTTTGTCGGTTTCATGGGCAGACTGACCAACTCACAGGTGCAGTTACAATAGTTTTCCTCAGTCCTCCATGTAATCATCTGTTAAATAGAGAGTTTGTAGTCCGCCCTGCAAAACTGCATGGAGGTCACCTCTTACTGAAATGTAACTTTTGTATTTCCGATGTGCTACTCATCAGTGTTTTCAGCTCCCACTTATGTTTTTATGAGCAGGCAGTTTTCTCTCTGATATGACTAGTGAATATTGCCTTTTATTAAACTTCCCTCCATGACAATGGAGCTTCTTCAAGGTTATTGCACTGTGTTGCCTGTACAGGCTTCCCTTGAAGACCTGTACTGTCATTATATCCAGACTCCATTTGTAGGCTGCCCCGCATGTCCACCACTGTCTGGAAGGAAATATGCTCTGAATGTTACCCTTGGGGTCATTGGTGGGGAGAGATGCTCACTGGGAGGGCATATGGCATCAGAGGCAGCCAAATAACACCTGGCAGCATTACATCCACCCTGGTAGCTGACTACTTGGCAAAGATCGAGCCGGGTAAATCCAGGAGCAGATGGGGTACACCCCAGGACCATTGTGGAGCTAAGGAACAACTGTCAGGGCCACGTACTGTAATCTTTAGGTGTCTGGACAAGACTGGAAAGTGGACAATGTTGTCCCAAGCTTCAATAAAGGGTCAAGGCCAGACCTGAGTGACTACATGTCAGTGAGCCTGACCGTGCTAAGTAATGTTACAGAGGTGTTAAAAAATAATGAAGCACTTGTCTGAGAGCAACATTTTTGCCACTCTCATCAAAGATTTTATAAAAAGCAGATCATACCAAACCATCCCATTTACCTTCATCAAAGAGGCGACCAGGAGGTGGACAGGGCAAAGCCATTGGCGTGGTCCATCTGGACTTCTGCAAGTCTTTTTTTTTTCATATGTAGTTTCTGGGTTTTATGTGGGTTTGCTTCCCCTACACCCACGCTGTCTGACATAGCGATGCATGTGGAGTCACACAGACGCCGCTTTGGGATGCCCCCTCCTTCCAATCGTGCCGCTGACCACCTGCACCGGTGCCGAACTTCCATTCAGTGATGGCGGGACTATGGGTGGGCAACCCCACCCCTTACCTAGAAAGGAGAGCCAACGCTGATCCTGCTCCCACCTCCCGTGCCAGCTCTCTGGCCCTGAGGTCATTTCCAAACCCGGTTGCCGGGGCATGAGGTTGGCGTCCAGTGCCTCAACCCTCAGTGCCACCGGCCAACCTTCTGCAAGTCATTTGATACTGTGGTACATGATAAGCTTCTAGCAAGGATCACTAGTACTGTATACACAAGGGCAAGTGTCAATTTGCTTGGGCAAAGAAAACAAAGGGTTATGGTGGACAGGCACTACTCTGAAAGGAAAGGGTGCTAAGTTGTGTCCCACTGGAATCTGTGCTGGGGTCACTGCTATTCAACATTTTCTTTTTAAAAACATGTACGTTTTATTGGGAATTTCATTGGTTACAACATGTAAGATAGTACATCTATTTCACACTGTTTCAACATGATAGTCAATTTATACATTTCGTTTCATGCAGTTGATTAAGTAAGTGGAGTTTAAAGTCTTAGTGTCCAAGATGTGTAACCAGTCCTGTAGAATAGCCTTGGCCTGTTTAGATCTTCAGAAATTACTCACTGTGCCTTTTTTTTTCTTATTTTCTGGGTGGAGTTACCTGATGATGTTCAGCCTGTTTTCAGACAGGGGCAGTTCTTTATGACCTGTTTACTGTAAGATACCAATTTGCTATGCTACAGAAGTAGAATTAAAAATGACTTGAATAAACTAACACAACAAGAAAAAACAACTGTGCTCATGTTTGTGACCGTTGCATGGTTAAATATTAAAGCAGCAGTGCTAGGTAATCAGAAGTGATTATCAAAATTCAGTTTTTGGCCAGAAGCATGCAGCCATATTTGGGTTTCCATATCTGTGTATATGTTTCTAGTGATCTTTAGTTTTTAGATATTTAACATTTATTTCCATTTTGTGGATCCACAGTAAATATGGCTGTTGTGTAATATGCAGCTGAATTCCCTCTCACGTCGCATCACATCTTTTGTTTACTGGACCCTGTGCTGCAAGTTCCCACTGTCTCTGTGTAGTGCTGCAGTCATGCATATGTGCAGTTGGCAGCAGAAGGTTCCAATTCAACATGGCGGTGTGGAGAAGTGTAAACAAAAAAAGAAAAACGGAGCACATTACGGGTGGTAGTACAGAAACAAGAAAGATGACAAGGTAAGTGCTCAACAGAGAGCAAGAAACAAACTGTTGCAAAAGATCTGATTTTTTTATCTAATACTGCTGTTTTAAGCTGATTTTGTCTGTGACTACTAATCCTTCAATTAATGCTGAACTCAAAAGCTACTCTATCCTCTGTCTCCTCCATGTAGTGGAAGAATGGGAACCGCTTCAAATTGAATTTATCCTGCTGTAGCCTAAGTAGGGTTGTAATGGCTTCCATCACTCGAGTGTGGGAACACTACTTCACCATCACCTTATATATGGATGCTCTTGGTCAGCCACTGCTGTGTAATGGTTTTAGTAGCTGTGGCTATTTAGACTAAATACAGGTATTTATGATATGGACTGGTACTCTACCCCCCACCTTGGTGGCAACCTGTCATTCAGATTTCAGCTCTAAAGAGAGCTCCAACATCTTTGTATGACCTTGCTCACCTCAACCCAGAAGGGCTGGAGTAAGTGACACTGCCAGAAGATGTGGCATTGTGTTCCCTGCCCACTGCACCCCTCCAGCATCTCTCCGAAGAGCCTGCTGTATAACGCTTTGGATATTGTAGGTGCTATAAAATACCTGCCCACCATTTTCCATCTACATTCTCTCTGAGGAAGAGGCAGTAGTGTGGTGAACCCCTTTCCAAATTTTGCTCCAGCACTCCTTTGGGAGGTGTAGGTCTGCCTCTTCAGACCATTTTCTTCGTATATTGTTTATGGCTTCTGTCCAGCGCCCCCAGTATGTATGTGTAGGCCTGAGAAATACAACCTTTCTGGTCGGGGAGTAGGGTCCTGTTCCAGAGGAATACTATTCTTTGTGTAAGTATCTGTTACAGTTCCTCTACTGCTGGTACTTTCATGAGGTAGTCTCTGCACTATGGATACCTATGAAAATCCCTATGACTCAAGTTAAATTCTTGTTGCATTTGTAGAAAATGTTTAGTGACATTGTTTTCTGAGACAAATTGTATTAAGGTAATCAGACCTTCTCTTCCACTTCATAAATCCATCATCCCATTGTGCTGGTGGAAAGTTTGGCAGCCACTGTAGTGGAAGTTTTGCCAGCTATGATGTGGGCGTCCCATCTTTTATTCAATTTGGAGCCAGGTTTCATCATGCATTTAGTCCATACATTGGAGATGTCTGTAAATCCAGTGAACTGATAGTCAAATAACCTTAGGGATTTAGTACTGTGTGCCTTTTGTTCTAGTTGGTCCAGCTACTATCCTCTCAGCCACTACTCATTTTGACAATGTGCACTAGTTGTGCAGCCTTACAGTAATGAGGGAACTGGATAGCTCCATTTTGCCTGTAGCTTTCTCTCGTAAGGATCTCCCACCTTAGCTGGGGTCTCCTTTCATCCCATATGAATTTTGAGAGCTTTTTCTAAGCTTCTTCCAGTCCTTCTGGGCTATTAAGAGGCAAAGTGGAATAGAAAATAACCTGGGAAAATGTTCATTTTGACTGTTTCCAGTCCATTGGAAAATGTTAACGGAGTGCACTCCATCTGTTCAGATCTGCATACACTTTTGCTTAAGTGGGATGTAATTTACATGGACAGCTGGTTTAGTCGGGGGATTTAGATGCCTAGGTTGCACTTTATCCTTAACCTAGTTAAAGGGAAGGTATCCTTTATTTGTTGTATGATGGAGCCACTGATCACTAGCACCTCTGTCTTATCAGAATTCACTTTAAATCCTGAAGCCCTGCCAGCTTTGTTCAGTAAATCTAATAGAATGGGCATAGATTCCTGGGGATTGCTCATATAAATTACAGTGTCATCCACCTATAAAGATATCCGGTATTCATTACCCTGTGCTATTACACATTTAAAAGCTTCAGACTGCCACACTGCAGCTGCCAGCAGTTCCGTGCTGAGTGCGAACAGCAGAGGAGATAAGGGACACCCCTGCCTTGTCCCTCTTTGATGCTAAAGCCTCCTGAAATGGTTCCATTTACTTTAACTCTTCCTGTAGGGTTTGTATATAACATTGCAATCCAGGACATGAAGCTCTGCCCAAAGCCTGCTTGTAACATGGGGAAGAGAAAGGGTTGCGCAGGACTGGTCCAACAGCATCAGGTGGCAGTTGATTAATTCTCAAGTAATCCATGATTGCCTGAGAATTAATCAGTGGTAAAGTGCACCACATTTCTATTCCCCTTGTTAGTTTCCTGTCTCAAAACAGTCTTAGCCTGCAATTCACAGTCATAGAAACATAGAATCTATCTGCAGATAATAACCATACAGCCCACCTTGTCTGCCCATTTCCCTACTTGGTTTGGCAGTCCCCACTCTTATCTGGATTGCCTTTCCCTGCTCCGCTGTACAGCAGGGTGCCTTTATGCTTATCCCATCGCTTTTGAATCCCTGTACTGTTTTTGCTTCCACCACCTCCGCTGGTAGGCTGTTCCACGGGATCCACCACCCTCTGTTAAAAATACTTCCTAGCATTCCCCTAAACCTCCCTCCGTCCAGCCTCATGTTCGCCCTTGTCCTTGTGCACTTTTGTATCTGAAATAGGCTCACTCCTGTACCCTGTCACCCAACAGATGGCTGTCAAACAAGAATAGACATGCTTAATAAATAAAGAAATAAATAAGTGAAATGTCTTGTAGTTCCGTCATAAGTAGCTTGAAAACATCTATAGGATGATGTAATTTTTTTTGTTTTACTTGGTCTGTTGGCTCAGAAACACATACCCTTTCAGTAACTACACAGTAATGTATGCCACATATGATTTTCCACATTGCCTGATTTTCCAGATTGCCTCCATGTCTTTTATTAAATATTTAAAATAATTACTTTAACAGTGAAACCTAAGAACAATAAAAGCACACATATTGACCAATTCTATCAAACCAGAAAGTTTCAGGTTTCAAAGTCTCCTATTTTTTAGTTCTAGGGTGGCAAAGATAAAGGCTTATCATTAACAAAACTGAGGCATTTGCATTTCTTGGCACCTCTGTAACTTTGCCTACCCTAGACCGATCTACATGGAATTTATTGGATCAAGAGTTCCTGACAGAGGCTGTGCTTTCTAAATTTTATGTAAATCAGTTGAAAGGGGCAAAGTTGTTATTGTGCAGTGCTGGGTAAAAATCACAGATAAAAAGATGTAAGCCTCAGTGTACTACCATCTGTAGGTTGGCAAGGGAACTGCAGCAACAACTTGAACCACTGATGGATGTGTGCACTGTCCACTAATAATGCCTGAGTTCTGTGCACTGTCCACTAATAATGACTGAGTTCTGTGCCTCTGAGATAAGGATGAATCACTGATGGATGTGTGCACTGTCCACTAATAATGCCTGAGTAATCAGTAATTGTTCACCGTTGCAGCCACAATATAAAAAGTTAAAATGTAATTTCTCCAGTCAGGAGCAACCCTCTTTCTCTTCCCCATGATAGGAACCTTAATATCCTCCTGGAACCTTTGTAATTTTGCACTTTAAATTACTTTTATGCAAATGTAGCATGAGGAAGAGAAACATATAAAGAGTGCTGAACCCTTTCTCTTCCCCATGTTTCAAGAGGATTAACCCACTCCCAGCGTGGGTCTCTCAGGATTAATGTATGGCTGGCTGGTTGGAATCACTTGGCCTTCGCCTAGTGGTCCAACCCCCTCAAACCATACATTAATCCCTGAGAGACCCACGCCTGTCGGGTTAATCCTTACATGATCTTCTGCAAGTAAGTCCAGTTTAAGTGAGCAAATGCTTTTTCTGTGTCCAAAAAGGGTGCCGATTGTGGGGCCTTACTGAGCTACGGCAAGAGAGGATGCTGAGAAGTTGCCTGATGTTATTATACAAATGTCTTTTGGGTATAAATCCTATTTGGTCAGGGTGAATGTGCTCAACGTTTTCATCAATGATCTGTAAGCTTAGATTTCTTAGCAGGCTGCTTATGTTTACTGATGAGTCTAACAGTAAACTGGCCAAGGTCATGGACAGCATTGATAAGGACAAATGTCAGGAGGACCTGAACAAGCTGGCCCATTAGCCATATTCCTGGAATCTCAAATTCAGTGTCATGAATGTATGGTGCCTTACTTGGGGAGGAAAACAGGGGTAGGATCTACATACTGATGGGGATTCACTTGTGTCACTGAAGGAAGTAAAATACCAGGAAGTTATAATAAACAATGGACAAGGACTTCTGGTGACATCGCTGTGTGTAATGCACATATAGAGGAGAGCGCCAACCTCCCTGAATAGTTTCTCTCCCACACAGTGGAAATTACTGCTATGTTGCAAAATATTGAGATGATGAGAGGAGAGATTCATATGAAAGGAGGCTTCAGTCAAATCACACTACAGGGGCTCAGGATACTGCCTGACAGAGAGCGAGCCATGGAACAGTTCCCCGCTACATGCGTAATGCAGATCTCATGGATGCAGAGGATGTGTCACACAGCAATGTGGAGATTTTGCTGAAAGAAATCTGGCAGTCTAGAAAAGAAAATCAAAAGCCGTTTAAAGAAACATAAGCAGCACTAGTAAAACTGAAAAAGAATAGAGGCAAGGGGCGATTTGGCAGTAAAGTGGAGAAATGACCAGGCTAATGGTGTGTTACAGTTTCTGACAGCACAGATTTTAATATCATAGAATAAGGTAGAAAACCACAGGAAGCGAAGAAGAAATAATTTGTGTATGTAACACAACCTCCCACATGCCATCTCCACCAGCTTGCCCTGTGGAGCTGAGGAGGTGGCAATAACCTTAGAGATGACCTCGTGTCTAGGGAGTGTTAGGACAGAATGTCTTGCAGGAGCCATCTCCATTGTGTTGTACAGTTTGCATCACAAGCTTGTTATTTCTCCTCACCCCATTACTTTCTGTTTACTGTAGTTACACATTTCCCCATTTAAGTAAAGGTGACATTTAGGATCTAAGCAGTTATATTTTGTTGCCTTGCACAGCAGCAAGTGGAGGTAGGGTGGACATTGGGTGTACTTGCCCTTGCAGGGCGAGAATTAGTGACACAGTGCCTCTGATGGGGCAATTGAAGGGATACACCTGTCTGAATACAAAAACATATGGCACCGTGAGGTATAGGCTACCTCGGTCAGACATCCCCAAGCCCCAGCGCCTCTATGGGGTCAGACATAGCACCTAGTGTGGTCACAGTGACAGTGGATTACTGTCTGGTTCTGCCCTTCTCCCTGGGGTTCCAATCCTTGATGCCAGCTGCCCTGATCTTCAGCCATTCACATAGGCCTCCCTCACTCAACTCTAGGCTGCAGTCCCACCAGCCAGGACTATATCTGTCACTTCTCTACCATTATAGGAACATGGAACCAATGCTCCAGAAGCCATCAGGAGATCCTCCTTAAGGGTAAGTTCACAGAAGGCCCCTGCTGCCCCAGTCTACCCAATCTCAAACTCCAGTTGGGGCCTAAGCCTTCGGAGACCTGCACCAAAGAGAGCCAGTGCCACCCTGACCTGGAAACCTTGCCAATATTTCTGGATCTCATCACAGAAGTGTGGGAGACAGACATCAAGTGATGCTGCTACCTCAGAACAGAAGAAACTGGATCATCTGGTAGCAGGCCTGAGAATGGCACCCTCAGTTTTGGTGGAAATTAAGGGCTACTTCAATTCTTTCCGATGGCTGGTAAAGTTGGAGGAGCATTAATGGAAGTCAAAGAATTGCTAGTAAACTGCAATTATTTCCTGTAAACAGAGCCGCTCAACCAGGACTGGGTTCTCTGTGACACAAACCAGCACAGACAGTAGTAGAAGTCATGGAACTCACTTCCACAGGCTGAAATTGGCAATAAACTTAATGTCCAAGCATCCGATAGCTTCAATTCATACCAAAATGTATTGCCATAAACGCTCCATTGAGTAGAAAACGCTGTGACTCAACTTTTCACCTGAAAATGAGGCTTTCTCAAAGTGATTCGTCTCTATATGCCAAGAATATATAGTATTTAAACATCACATGTGACTGGTTCAGCCAATAAGTGCAGTATTTGAATATTTAAAAAACAGTGTTTTATGTACTGTTATTGTGCCGGCGCTTCAAGTGCTATACAGGAACAATCTTATCAGTGCTACCAAAACCATTGAAAAAATATATATTTTCTTTTTAGGCATTTATACACACAGCTTTCAATTGGTTACATTTATTGTTATGTTTCTTCCTTTCATTGTGCCTTCAATATTTTAAATGTACCTTGCTGTGTGTAACAACCATCTTTCTGAACAGCATAAATTCCATCTGGTTTCACATTTCACTATATATATATATTCAACAAATTAGAGTAGTTCAATTCACTGAAGGAAGAGTGGAATGGGTAAAGGGGAAAGAGGGGTGGGGTGGGGGTAGGAGGGGTTTAGGTGGGGGCTAAAACACAAAAGAATTAATGTCCAGTTTATGAGTTATGGTCCTTTGGAGAGAGTGTCACCAAGCTTTCAGGAAGTCCAACTCTAATATCTTGTGGAGTATATAATCCACATGGACGAGATTGGTATCCTGAGAAGAAGAGTATAAGGAGGATAAATGCAGGAAAGTAATACATGAGGGGAAGATGGAATCGGAAAAGGAGACTGAGGAAGTAGGAAATTCTACTTACTTGGTCTCCTTTTTCCAGTTTCCCATCTTCCTCATGTATTTTACTTTTCCTGCATTTATCCTCCTTATACTTTTTCTCCCAGGATACCGAAGGCTCATCCATGGGATGTATATACCCATAAGATGTTAGAGTTGGCACATCCAAAGGGCTTGTCTCAAAGGATCATAACGCCTTAAAATGGGCATTAATTTTTTGTGTGTTTTTTCCCAGCTCCCCACCCTAAATCCCTCCTATCCCCACCCTCTTCCCCTTCCCCATTCCACTCTTCCTTCTTAATTGAAGTACCTCTAATTTGATGCGAACACACACACACATATATATATGTGTATATATGTATATAGCTATATATATATATATAGTGAAATGTAAACCAGATGGAATGTATGCTATTCAGATAGATGTTTTTTACACACAGCAAGGTACATTTAAAATATTGAAGGCACAATGAAAGGAAGTAACATAAGAACATATAAAGAGGTAACCAATTGAAAGCTGTGTGTATAAATGCCCAAAGAAAAGAAAAACATTTTTTTCAATGGTTTTGTAGCACTGATAAGATTGTTCCTGTATAGCACTTTAGGTATCAGCACAATAATAGTATATAAAACACCTTTTTAAATATTCAAGTACTGCACTTATTGGCTGAACCAGTCACATGTATGATTTAAATGCTATATATGGCTTTGGCATAGAGGGCAATCACTTGAGAAAGCCCCTGCTTGAGGTGAAACGTTAGTCATGATTTTCACCCTATGGAGCATTCATGGCAATAAATTTTAGTATGAATTGAAGCTATTTGATGCCTGGTCATTAAGTTATTGCCAATTTCAGCCTGTGGAAGTGAGTTCCAGACTTCTACTACTGTCTAAACTGCAATTATAGCCGTCCTTCTCATGGTGGGCTTACTATCCTGTCCTTTTATCCCTTTAGCCTAGTTTCATTCTTTGGGCACTTCCTTTGTTCTGCCCCATGGGGGCGCTGTTCCTTGCCCGTATTTTAGAAGAAGGTTGCTGGGAGGGAAGAGAGAGCTCTGGTGGGTTGGTGGGGACAAGTGTGGCTGGGTCTTAAAGCCTCCGGCCCGGTAGGAGCCGGCCTGGGCAGTGTCAGGGCTATGTGTTGGAATCTGCATTGGGAGGGTCGCAGGAGTTGGTGATCGCTGGGGCCAGTGTCCCATGTGGCTTAAGGTTTGAAGGAGTACAGGAGGTGGGAAGAGAATCCGTGACATGTGGAGGCTGGGAATCCTGCCAATCATTTTGGAAAGGTATGGCAGGGGTTGTTGTGGTAGTGGCAGGGCTGCAACAGAGACCCTTGGAGGTGGTAGTTTCAAGGAGGTTAAATCCCAATGAGGCACACTGCCTGGATAAGTTGAGTGCTCTGCATTCTGGGATTCAATTTATTGGGCCTGCCGTGCTCGTGTCTGGGGCAGGTCCTGTGTTAGGCCGAAAGGAATGCAGGGAAAGATGCAATTGAAGGAGGGAGCTGTTACTTATTTTGCTTTCTGGCAGATCACTGCTCAGCCCCAGTTCAGAGGAGGAGATCTGTATTTGATTTGGGTTTGGAAAGGTGTACAGGGCAGCCACAGTGAAGCAATTAGGCTGAAAGATTTTCCAGTTGCTTGGTTGGGTTCCGGGCGGAAGTAAGGCCCCGGTATGGTTGGATTCCATTTGATACCATGTGGGTAGGAGCGAGCCCAGTTTCCAGCTCATGAATCCATGTGTGAGCCTGTTCTGGTCTATAACATCTAGGCCTGTTTGGTATTCTGGCTGCCCTGTGCTTCCAGTACCTCTTGTGTACACTTCTAGCCTGTATCTCTCATTCCAGTGGAGCTACTCCATTTATTTACTTGTAAATTTTAAATTCTATCGAATTAAATGTTCATATATTTTCTTTTGCACTGCTTGTGCTGGATTATTTAAATGAACTAACTTAATTGCTCTCTTTGAAGAAAGTTTCTATCTCCTCCTTCTGCTCGAGCCTGGGCAGAGAATGCAGTGGCGGTCCGGCTGGCATCTGCCTGGTAAGAGAAGGCCTGTTAGTGCTTGAGA
This sequence comes from Neoceratodus forsteri, assembly GCA_016271365.2. NCBI lineage: Eukaryota > Metazoa > Chordata > Ceratodontiformes > Ceratodontidae > Neoceratodus > Neoceratodus forsteri. The sequence goes on along the minus strand of CM057458.1, from coordinate 642,399,709 downwards.
GTCTACCTGGCAGGTGAGGCCTTGCATTCTTCTTAAGCTGCCAAGAATGTTCTGTACTCCCCATTCATATTTTTAACATGGGACACCTAGACATCAGGAGGGAGGCGGGGTACAATTATATAAGATAGTGAGGAGCTGGCTTACTGGGATATTGGTATAACTGCGGGTACATTCTTAGGACTTGACAACCTTCACTGGTTTTATTTGAATGTGCTGTTGTGGAGCCTGAACAAGGTGGGGTACAGATCCAGTATATTGAAAACAATTACAGTGGGACTTTTCAGTAATGATCACTGGTACCAGAAGGATGCCTTTTAGAGGAACTGCACTTTGTTTAAAACTGTGGGACAGTACTTTAATATTGGATCTCACCCATGCATATAGAAAGAGAGTACTTATAATGTTTGGACAGAGGATAGGTCCTTTTTATTAATTTAAAGGGTGGTTTGCATGCTATGGGACTGGGATATGACCACAGAAGGGGCAGTACTTCAAGGACTTCTGTACTTATACAGTATTTCTAGAGGGATTATTGGATTGTAGCAAAATGGGTTTATGGACACAAATGGACATCTGTTTTACATAATGGTACACAACATCAGTTATTCTTTTGTTCTGTGAAGGGCTGGCTAGAGTATTTTGGATAGTTCTTTCTAAGATTTTGCTATTTTAAATTTTAATAGTGTGACTCCCCCAATGGTGGCGCTTACCTTTCGGGCCCCTGGAGGCTGGAGGTGGGTCACCTATGATACCTGTGTCCCACATCTGTGACTGGTGCTGGAGGCCAGGATAAGAAGAGTTATTATTTGCCTTGTTCTTTTGTTGTACCCAGCAACGAAAGGGGTGCCCCTGCACTCAAAGACAAACCAGAGGGGTAACTGACATTATCATGGTAACACAGACTATAGTTTTGGCTGCTTTAAATGTTTTGAAAAGTTAAATAAGCAGCAAACAACATATGTAGACAGCAGTCAGGTTTGAAACAAATGTAAACAAATGGACGTTGCCATCTTTTTGACCCTTGTCCCACACAGTCTACCAAATGGACTGCAAGAGACCTTGGAAAGGACCTGGGGGTAGTCATATCAGATGACCTAAAGGTGGGCAAGCAATGTGAGAGGGCAGCAAGGAGGACTGGGGGATACTGGGATGCATAGGAGAGGCATCACCAGTAGAAAACAGGAAGTTATTATCCTCTGTACAGACAGCTGGTGAGACCCCATCTGGAGTACTGCGTGCAGTTCTGGAGACCCAATCTCCGTAAAGACATAGACAGGATGGAAGCTGTCCAGAGAGGGCAACAAAATGGTGCAGGGTCTGCACTGAAAGACATATGAAGAGAGACTTAAGGAGCTTAATATGTATAGCCTGGAGGAAAGGAGGGAGAGGGGGACATGACAGAAACTTTCAAGTACCTCAGGGGAATCAACAAAGCCCAAGAGGGTAGCATCTTTCAAAAAAGGTGTGCAAGAACAAGGGGCACAATTTGAAGATAGAGGGGTGGCTCAGAGGTAATTTAAGGAAGTATTCTTTCACAGAGACGGCTGTGGATGCATGAAACGGCCTTCCGGAGGAGGTTGTGGAGTCAAAAACAGTGGTGGAATTCAAGCATGCATGGGACAGTCATAAGGCAATTCTAGGGGTGGGGTAGGAAGAAGTAGGCTGCTGGTTAACTAGGATCTGCAGCTTATCCAAGTAAGGAAATGGGCAGACTGGGTGGGCCAACAGTCCTTATCTGCCGCCAAATTCTATGTTTCTATGTTTCTATGTAAGAGGACCTGGTAAAGACTTGGGAACTTGGGAGGAACAGCTGCTGAGTGTTTGACACCCTTTCCCAGCCAATGAGGGGCCAAATTAAGAGTGACACAAGCCAATAAGACACTGAGATAGAAGGGAGCCGAGCTGAACCCTTCACCCAGCCTAGGAGGAGTTCAGGGCAGTCCTTCCTGAGTGTCGGAGAGGAGAGCTGAGGTTCTAGCTAGGCCTCAGAACCAGAGATCCTGGTGACGTAGCTGAACTTCAGCTGAAAGAGGACTGCTGTGAAGTCTGTGAAGCTGTGAAAGACCGAATTTGATGTAGCCCTCTACAGATTGCTGAAATCAGAGAGGAGGTAGTCAGGAACTTGGCTCTAGCGTACTTGCACCTTGATCAAGTGAGCGCCCACTGGGGTGAGGCATAGCTCATTGGTCTTGGATCCTTTGAGCTTGCCACTCTGCAATGTCCAGACCAAGAAGAAAGAGCTGCAATGCAGTGATTAGGCATAGCCTGTGCCTACAATCATTATTTACCTGCTGCTGCGACATTCACTATCCCAAACTGTCCAAGACTACTTATAACTTGGTACAGGACACACAGATGCTGGCCTGCCAGTCACAGACTGTTGCTATTGAATTGTCTTGTATGGATTACAATTTTGTGTTGATCTCCCTGTTGGATTACAGTTGGTCCTGATTGTAGGCACCCCTTCGGATAGTGCATACTAGAGAGACCCTCTCCTCCCACTTATTCCTTAGCTGGGTGGTGGACTGGCCACCAGCTAGTCAGGAGCCAGTCCACCTCGGGGTATTTATGGGCGGTTTTGGGGTTTTGCAGAGAGGCCAGTGGGAGACAACATGGGGTATAAACAGTGGGTCCAGGCTCTGGCCCCGCCCAGATTCAGGCCTTGGCGACTTGGTGTCTGTAGTCTGCTCGGGAAGGAGGGTGGCCTAGGCTGTGCGGTGCCATGGGGACTGGGTCCACTTGGGGAGCCGCAGCCTGGGAGGAAACTGTGGCCCACCTTATGCTCTGAGGTACTGGGGAGGGATGGGGCCTAGTCCATGTTTGGAGGCTGTGGTGTGAGGGAATGGTGTGGGTGGCACAGTGGTGGCAGCCTGCATCATGGGGCCTGGTGGTTGTGGTAGTCCACCTGCCCCTGCCCTGGTGGCACTCCATTCTTATTTTAGACAGCCTGCATGAAGAGAGAGGAGAGGAGAGAGAGAGACTGGTGAGTCCCTTGGATTACCTATGTTTTATCTAGGTCCGGGATGCTGGGGCCTGGGCTGTGTGCCCTGAATAGCAGGATTAGGGAGAATTGAGAGTTGAGAGCTGCAGCCTGTTTGAACCACTGTGGAGTTTTGGTCTGAGCGGCTGGCAGGAGTTGAGCTGTTTTGGGATGTAGGCTGAGGTGTTAACTGTGTTGCAGCTCATTTGAAGCTACTGCCCAAATTTGAGCCCATCGGCTCCGTTGGAATCCAGCTCCGTGGCCTTTACGCCCTAAGTGAGTGTGCCATAGCTTTGTACCAGTGTGTAATCTGTTCTCCTCTAAACTATGCCCCTAGCTCCTGGGAGCTGCATGTTTTAGCCAGCAAAAATTAATTTATTGTTTTATTTTTTCATCAGTGTGGGGCCTCCTGCAGTTGTTTTATGGATTTAAACATTGCCTGCTAACTCCAGCTTGCTCCTGTCAAAGCTTAAGTCATCAGGTCACAGTCCCCTCTGTTTTGTCTGCATCTGGCAACCAATGCTGAACCTGTGAGCTACTATCAGGTATGTGTGTAACCCCTAGGTGGCACTATCCCAAAGGGCTACTACCCCTGCCTGCTTGGCTAGTAGCAGGTTAAGGGGCCTGAGTTCTGAAACGGGTGACTCCACCCAGAGGTCAGGGTTGGTAGTGGTCAAGCTAACCTGGGCACAGCCCTCCGGGATACTGTAACCCTCCTCTTTTCCTCTAGTGGCCTGAACACTGTACAATAATCACTTTCACAATACCCCTGGTACACCACACAAGTACCCACACTCTTTGCACTTACCACAAGGGCTGGTTCCTCTGGCTCGACCCTGGGGACCCCTTGTAAAACAAGGTTAAGCTCAGCAAATAGCAACAGTACAGTACTTTGAGCACAAACTGGAACCACAGTCAGATTACATGCAGAAAAGTTAGAACTGATTTATTCAGGGGACTTGAACAAGGGAGGGCAAAATCAGGTTAATTAGCTTTAAGGTTATATCAATCAAGCAGTTATGCATGCGCTTTGAGTCCCCACACAGTCCACCTCTGGGTACTCAGGTGGAGAAGAGATGGGTTAGCCAGGATAGTTGCCTGGGGTTGCAGCTGGTTGGGGCCCTGTGATGGAAAACACAACATGCACAGTACACAATATTTGTAATCCAGAGCCAGAGGGCTCAGTTCAGTGAAAGGAAAACAACAAGACAATCAGATGACACACTCAGATTAAGCTGTTGATGCAGGGAGCTACCCTGGTATTTACTCACGATACCCAAAACTGGACACAGGCTGGACGTAAAATCGAGACCGCAGGTGGTTGATCTGGAATGCCAGGAGAAGCAGGGCTCTTACAAGTCGCAGAGGCAGGACCCACACAAGTCGCAGAGGCGCCATTTCTGTTCAAGCATGGAGTAGGGGGGCTAATCCCCAGGCAGGTCTCTTGTCAATGGCTCTCTGTGCAGTGGGTAGTCTGGCTGGGCCAGTCTGGCAAAGTCACAGACCGCATGGAGACAAGTTCGGATCAGTCCGTTTTGGGCTGGATACAGCTTCCAGCAAGCAGAACACAGTTCACACAGTGGGGAACTAACTCACAACCCACTAGCAGCTCATAGCACATTTACATGTACAGGAATTCTACTGTACCAGGCAAAGTGCTCCCCGGTCACAATCACAAAGTCTCTCCACACAACGGGAGCTTAGGGGTAGCTGGAACTCCTGACAGGCCGATCGCATTCAGCAAAATATTCGGTCTTCTTCAGGTTGAGCCTGGCCCACTTCAGTAGCTTACTTTAGTCACACAAACTTGGATTTAGTCCAAAATAATTCTCTTCTCTCTCTCTCAAGGAGCAGCAGCAGACATGCAGCCAGAAACTCAGCCCTTTCACAGTTTTCCCATGCGAATCCACTCAGGATTTCTGCCCAAAATTACTTCAGCTCCTTCATCTTGAGCTTCCAGCTCAGAAATAAGCTGAAAACTGCAAGCAGCCGGGACTTCCCAAGATCCAAAAGATTTGGTTGACTGATTTGGCTGTCACTCAAAGCAAGAGCTCCCTTCAGTTGCAAAAAGGTGCAAAACTCATACCACTGGTCCTATAGATTTTGAATTCAGACAGCTCCTGTAGTCTGGCTACATTTTAGGTCCCACCAGAACTGATTGGTCCAATTTGCAGTACAGGACCAGGATAGTGGAGACAAACAAAAAGTCCTTGCTACAAAGAAAGCAGGTTAGACAAACTACATTATCATTACCATTCTAAATGGTTTTGAGCAAATAGTTACATCTTTCAACAGAGCTCCATCTCAGATTACTTATGCTGCAATCAAGCAGCTCTTAAAGAGACGCACACAGAGGCTATACAAGCTCTGGTAATCACATTTAAACTGCTAAAACGCAGGACACCAGCCTGGCAGTGAGCATTTAGGCAAGCTCAAGGAAGTCTTGGGAATCCCCATTTGTGGGGGTTACATGTGGCATCTTTATTTTTCTCTGTTGGTTCTCTTCAGTTGGCACCTTCCCCTGCTTTACATCAGGCCCCCAGACACAGCTGGAGGAGGGCCCACATGATACAAAAGTGCTAGCCAAGCAGTCAATCCAGTAGGGTAGAAAGCAAGCTTACATGTCTATAAGTACAAACGTAAGATCCTGGGCATTATGCCATCAGGCCTGCAGCAGTGTGTAATAGACCTGGGTACCAAGGAGTTAGCACAGGACTGTGGTTAATACGAAAGTCATTGCTTGGGAAGTTATTTGAAACCGTGGGGATCTGCTACTGAGGGTAGTGGGAGGCCCTGCAGTATAGTAGGCCTTGCTGAAAATGTTGTGCATGAGGGTGTTAGGAGGCTCTACTGTACCATCTCAGCAGAGAGGCCTAGACAGCTGAGATTGCATATCTTGGGTTGATGCACTAAAAATATTTGGAGTACATTATTGTTGATATTGTCTGAAATAATTTGCTAGAACTGTGTTGCATAATCTTATTCCCTTCATGGGTTCACAGCACCTGTGTTGCTGAATAATAACATTCTTTTGTTAGTTTCTACAATTTGGTGTGTGAGCAAATTACTAGTGTTCAACCCTAATTGGTAAAATAGTGTTTGAAACTGCAGTTAACTTGTGGATACTGGTACAGACTGGTTTCGGGTGGTGTCTGATAGTTACTGGGGAGGTGGTGGGTACTGCATCCCAAAGGGTCAGTTTTCTAACTGTGATCAGGCCCACTATTTCCCTCTCTGGGTGGGGGCACTGCATTGTTCCCCTTATTCCACTTCAAAACCAATCCCCACATGAAGAGTTTAACAAGCCGGGCCCTCAACCTTGCTTGCCGACATGGGTGCAAGGCAGGGTAGTAACTGAGCAAGTAACATCTGCATGGTTATAGTGGTCCTTTATTTTATTTGGGGAGCAATTTCTAATTCATGTTCTGTAAATGGGGCTATACACTTGATAGCATATGTCTGTGGGGCTACTACTGTTTGGGCTCCTGAAATGGGCACTGTAGCACAGCCCTAAAAGGGTTATCTGTTTGAAACATAGAAATAAAGAAACAGAATTTGCCAGCAGATAAGGACTGCTTGGCCCACCTAGTCTGCCCATTTATCTCTGCCTATAGTATCACCACAGATCTTACTTGATCTCCAGCCCATTCAGGAGATAGTGGAGAGTGTCCGACCAGCAATGGACCTACGCTATTAAGCGTGGGAGCAAGTTACGCCACTGTCTTCAATCAGTCGTTGAGTTATTTTGAGTTGGTTGTCTTCAGTCCCAACACCCCCGTTAAAAAAAGGGGTGGGGCAAAGCCCCCAACTCAAACAAACTGACACATCATCAACAGTAAGCGAAGCATGCACTGTATTCACAAAAGTTTTATGCTACTAGCGAAGCGTTGGTCCGATACTCTCCAGTATCGCCCCATTCCCCCCTTCCCTTTCACTAAGATTCCCTTATGCCTATCCCATATTTTCTTGAACCCCACCACCTCTGCTGGAAGATTGTTCCAGGAATCCACCACTCTTTCTGTGAAGTACTTCCTAACATCTCTCCTGAATCTACTCCTTCAGCTTCATAGCATGCCCCCTGTTCTTGTGCACATTTTCTTCTGAAACATATTTCTCTCCTGTACCTTATTTACCCCTGTGAGGCATTTAAAGGTCTCTGTCATATCCCATCATATCCCCTTCTCCTCCCTCTTCCAGGGTGTACATATTGAGGTCCTTTAGTCTGTTCTCATGGGGCTTTTGATGCAGACCCTGCACCGTGTTAGTTGCCATTCTCTGGACAGCCTCCAATCCGTCTATGTCCTTTCAGCGATGTGGTCTCCAGAACTGCACACAGTACTCTAGGTGGGGTCTTACCAATGATCTATACAGAGGTAACACCATCTCCCTCTTTCTGCTGGTGATATCCCACCCCAGCATCCCACTAGCTTTCCCAGCTGCCTTTCACTCTGCCTAGCCACCTTTAGGACATCTGATATGATTACCCCAGGTCTCTTTCCTGTTTGGTGGTTGTCAATACCACTCCACCCATTTTGTACTCTGGCCCTGGGTTTCTGTGCCCTAAGTGCATTATTTTGCACTTATTCACACTGAAACCCAGCTACTGTACCTTGACCACTCCTCTAGTTTTCTCAGGTCTCTGCTCATCCTTTCCACTCCCCTGGATTTCCCACCCTATTACAGATTTTGGTGTCATCTGTAAAGAGGCAGACCTTCCTTCCAGTTCCTCTGCAATATCACTGATAAAGTCATTAAAGACAACGGTCCAAGCACTGATCTCTGAGGCACCCACTGGTCACTGTCCCTTCCTCAGAGTGAACTTCATTTACCACCACCCTCTGTCACCCATCCGCTAACCAATTTCTTACCAAGTTTACCACGGTTGGACCCACTCCTAAGCTACTCAGCTTGCTTACTGGTCTCCTATGTGGAACAGTGTCAAAAGCCTTACTAAAATCTATGAAGCCACATCCACCACTCCATCCTGATCTTACTCCTTTGACACCCAGTCAAAGAAATCTATCAGATTCATTTAACATGACCTCCCCTGTGAAACCATGCTGCCTCAGGTCTTGTAACTCACTGATTTGAGATATTCCACAATCCTTTCCTTCAGCAATGATTCCATTAATTTTCCCACCACCCATGTCAGGCTGACTGGCCTATGATTGCCAGCCTCCGCCCTGCTACCACTTTTGTGTGTGGGACTACATTTGCCCTCCTCCAGTCCTCTGGAACCATTCCTGTTTCCAATGAGCTGTTAAACAAGACTGTCAGAGATGCAACTAGTATTTTCCTGAGCTCCCTCAATACCCTTGGATGCACCCCATCTGGTCCTATTGCTTTGTCTACCTTTAGATTAGCGAGTCCCTTCAGGATTATCTCCTCCAAAAGGACTAGTGTCCACCTCCCTCCCTCCAAAGCTTCTGTTACTTTTCTGTGGCCCCTCCTTCTCTCCTTCCTCTGAACACTGAACAAAGTCTTTGTTCAGAATGTCTGCCTTTTCCTGGTCCCCTCTGCACAGTCCCTTTCCCTTTTAACCTTACAATCCCAGCCCTGGTTTTTCTCTTTTCACTTATGTACCTAAAACATGTCTTGTCCCCTTTGTTACGTCCTGGGCTATTCTCTCTCTTCAGTTTGCGCCTTTGTGTGCCTTACTGCTTTCCCTGCATCTCTCTTGTCACCTGATACATCTCCCTATCCTCCTCCCTCTGCATCTCCTTATACCCTCTGAATGCCACACTTTTGCCTTTACATTTTCAGCCACCTCTTTGAAAACTATAGCCATAATTTTTTATCTTTCTTTGCTCACTTGTTTGATGCAGAGGTTTGTTGCCTTCCTATGCTCCCTTTAACAAAGTGCACTGTTCTTCTACCCCTCCCAGGCCATGCCCCCATGGTCAGGTCATCCCTGAGGCATTAACCCATCTTTATAAAATCTGCCCTCCTGAAATCCAGGACCTCGTCTTTGTGTGCCTCAATTCCATGGCCTGCCTTATATTGAACCACAATGTACGGCCACCGAAGAAAAGATTCTAAAAATATTATCCTATGCTGAGTGAAATGGTGACTCAATCTTATAATATCCCAGAGTGTCCTTATTTGCTGCAGTGTGCTCTGCAGTATTGTATTCTGTCCATGTGCTTCAAGCTGCAGCTAGCTTATGTGTGGCTGTGTATGTGTCTGTGTGCACACATGTGGCTGTATCAGGGTGTACTGTATGTCCAGAGACAACAGCACCTACTCCTGTATCAGGTTAATGCATTAGCAGCCATTTTGGCTCTGACCAGAGTTTGTTTAGATAGTTCACAGTCCTTGACTGTGGTACCAAGTGTAGCGCTATACAGATGTCCTAGACATGAGTATGTTATTCACATTATGGGGTCAAGCTAACACTAGGGGTCACAGCTTTCAACTGATGGGGTGGTTCAAAAGGATGAGGAGGTTCTTTTATTGAAAGGGTTGTGGATAGCTAGAACAAGTCACTGGAGGAGGTAGTGAGTGTGGAGTTCATCTCAAGTTTCAAGAACAAATGGGAGAGGTACAGAGTGGTCATCAGTAATAAAACTAATCCCCATTGTGCTGAAATTTAGTCAGAGAACTTGTCAAACAGACTAGGTAGAAATTTAGTCCATGACAGACTAGATGGATAAAATCATTCTCTGTCCTCTTTTTATGAAGGTTTTTATTCTCCTGGGCTGACTGGGTGGCTGTCCCCAGGTGCCATTGAATGGCCTGCTGCCTCTCTCCTTCTGGAGTTACATCCCCAAGAATTTCCCCATGGCAGGGCCAGGGAGGGAGGGCCATCCTCCTCCCCCTGGAGACTCTCATCTCAATGTCCCCTATCAGAGCAGCAGGTAAGGCCATAGCACCTGGGCAGGGCTTCATGTAACCCATCCCCCTTCTATTTTCCTCCTAGGTATTCTACCCTTGAGACTATGACAAATACAGAGCCTCCTGTGCATGGAGGCATGTATGTGCTGCAGATCTGCCAGTCCCTTCCACCTACCTGACTTTCATCAGCCACCTGAGCATTGGTGCTACCACCAGGCCTCCACCTGGTGGCAGCCAAGAGATGGAACAGCTCACTACCCCAATCTGGGAGAGGAGCACTGCCAGGTGTCCACTTGATCTATCCCAGGCACCCCCCACCAGTCAATCTCTGGCAGCCCATGATCGTTACCAAGCTAGGGCCACCAGCATGGTGAGAGGTAGGATGCTACCAGCCTCTCAGCCCTCTGTGCCACTGGGCCACCTAATCGTATTTCTCTACATAGCTTTGTAATCCTTGTGGGTGGTAAGCTGGGAGGAGGTTCCAGAACTACAGCAAGAGTTGATCCCTAGAATGGGGATCCTTCTCAAGTGGAAGCCAGTGAAGTTTGTGCCAGGGCAGCCCTGCAGTGCCCTATTTATGAAACTCTTGTAAATGCAACTAGCAAGATATATTAAACATCTATCTGTAAGAGTAAAACCAGAGTGTAGCAACAAATAAACTGTGTGTGAATTAACTGTGGTCCCCACTCCAGGGTCCTGTAGCTTTTAAGTTCTGGGGTGGTTCAACTGCATCTGCTCCTGTGTCTGGGGCAGGCAAGGAGTCCAACCAGTATAAAACTAAAATCCCATTGTTTGACTAAAGATGCTGATGAGTACAATAAATTTGCTGAATCAGTTTTGAAGTTTTTAAGGTGCCCTCGACTCGATTGCCTTGTTGTCCTACTAGAGCCATTAAAGAACCCTGGCCAGCCCCCACCCAGAGTGACAAGCCCTGAAGTACCAGGCAGCCAGAGTCAGCTACGGTTGTTGCATAACCATAAAAGCTAACTGCATTGCCATTTGTACTACACTTTAAACTGACCTCACTTGGGTATATTGCATGAGCTTATTGTGTATAGCACTATGCTACACTGTAAGATCCAATTTTACCACTGTGCTGATGATTCATTTCTGCACAAAAGAACTGCATATACCGTTTCCATAACTGGCATTTGGAAACAGATGTTTTAATGGTACCTTTTGTGTTTGCAGGGAATGGCTTTTGGGTCCCTTGGACTGCAGCAGAGCAACCTAGGCATGAGGCAAAAATTTAGAGATGCAGTATGCCATGAGGACACTTCAGGAGAATATGATGACTTGGACCAATCAATGACCATAATACAGCTTGACCCCTGAAGGTATCCCTCCAGCTTCTTATCATGCTCCTTGTCCTTGAGCACTTTTTTCTGAAAAATACTTCCTTCTTTTACCGTTTACCCCGTAAGGTATTTAAAGGTTTCTGTCATACCCGCCTCTCTTCCAGGGTGTATAATGTAGGTCCTTTAACCTCTCCTTATAGGGCTTCTGATGCAGACCCTGCACCGTTTTAGTTGCCCTCTTCTGGACTACATCCACTCTGTTTATGTCCTTTTGAGATGTGGTTACCAGAATTGGACACAGTACTCTAGGTGGGATCATACCAGCAATCTATACAGAGGCAACACCACCTCCCTCTTTCTGCTGGTGATCGCCTCCTATACACCCCAGGATCCCACTTGCCCTCTCAACTACTGTGTCGTGCCGCCTGACCACTGATATGATCACCCCTGGTCTCTTTCCAGTTTGGTGGTCTTCAGTACCATCCCTATTTTGTACTCTGCCCCTGGGTTTCTGTGCCCTGAGTGCATTATTTTACACTTCGCTGAAACCCAATTAACTGCTATACCCTTGACCACTCTTTGAGTTCTCTCAGGTTGTTGATCATCCTTTCCACACACCCTTAAAGTGTCCACCCTATTGTAGATACATAGATACATAGACAGTGTCGACAGATAAGGGCCTATGGCCCACCCAGTCTGCCCATTTGAGCTTGTAAGTTCAGTTTATGTTTTATAGATACATAGACAGTGTCGGCAGATAGGCCTGTGGCCCACCCAAGTTTGGTGTCATCCTCAAAGAGGCAGACCTTCCTTCCAGCTCCTCTACAATGTCACTTAAATAGACATTAAAGAGGGCTGGTCTCAGCACTCATCTCTGAGGCAGCCTGCTGGTCATCCTTCGCTCCCTTCCTCTGAGTAAACTCTATTTACCACCACCTCTGTGACCTGTCCCTTAGCCAATTTATTACCCAGTTTATCACCTTTGACTTTTGGGCCCACTCCTGAGATACCTAGCTTACTTACTAGTTTCCTGTGTGGAACAGTGTCGAATGCCTAACTAAAATCTAGGTAGACTATATCCACTGCTCCACCCTGATCTAATTCTTAGGTCACTCAGTCAAAAACTCCATCAGAATTGTTTGACATGACCTCCCACCAAGTAAACTGTGCTGCCTTGGGTCTTGTAACCCACTGGATTCAAGATATTCCACAATCCTTTCTTTCAGCAGTGACTTCATTAACTTTGACACCACCAAAGTGAGGCTGACTTGCTTGTAATTGCCAGCCTCTTCCCTGCTACCACTTTTGTGAAGTGGGACTACATTTGCCCTTCTCCAGTCCTCCAGGACCACTTCTGTTTCAATGAGCTATTAAAAGGGCCATCATGGGTGCAGCCAGTACCTCCCTGAGTGCCCTCCATACCCTTTGGTGGACCCTGTCTGCCCATTGCTTTTCCACTTTCAGATTTGTGAGTCCCTTCAGGATTCTCTCCTCTGAAATGGCCTAGTGTCCATATCCCTCCTTCAATGCTCCTGTTAAATTTTATGGCCCCTATCCTCCTCTCTTCCTCTGTGAACACTGAGAAAAAGTATTTGTTGAGGATATCTGCCTTTTCCTTTCCCTTTCGTTTGTACAGAGGATTTCATCATACCCATTATTCTACCAGGTACTGCACTGCCATCCAGAAACCCTAAAGTTGATTTGAGAACAATCCATCTATTTCAGGCTCTCCACCAAGGGGATACCAGTTGTTTTTTTCTTTTTTCATTTCTCTGACCGACCCTGGTCTTGGCATCATCCCCATAGCTCCACCACTGACCCATCTTGTGGGTTTACTGGTTAACCATCACATACCCAGAGCCATTATTTGGTGAGTGGCCTGCCATGCAGGGTTTTGTGGGGCCTGGGGATGCTGAGTGAGTCAAGACATTTTGCTCTCTTTTTCCAGCTCCTGGGGACCAGGATGTGATGCAACTGTGTACATGCATATTGATGTACATGCGGTTGCATCATCACTACTTCCTGCCCATGTCTCCTGGTCCTGTCAGTGTTAATCCTTCCAGTCTCTGCTGGGTGGCTGGCAGATAGTGGGAGTCACAGGCCCCACCCCTGGAGGAGAGCTTACTTGGAATGCTTAATTCTCCCGTCCCCAGCTGGCCCCTCAGGAACCCTGGTCTGTTTCAGACCCACCGGTCATAATGTTACATGCTGAATAGTGTATAACATTACAGCTAACCTGGAATAGCGCGCACGAGATTAGTGAGGGTACTACCGCCAATACTGCTGTACGGTATTACACCACTTGCATCTATCCCAGGCAGAGGATAAGATCTCTGCTGGGATGGTGTTCTGCTGAGCAGCTGCCGTGGCTCAATAAAATAAGTCACTGACATTAGGGAACCCAAGCAATGCTTTGGGACTGGTTGAGTCCTGGTCCCAGATGCAAGGGAATTTTAATTTTTGCGTGTTAGTGTGATTTTACTATAAACCCTCCCCCAGAGTTGAGAATCTTTATCAGGGGTTCAGGGTGCAGCCTCCCATAACAGGGGTGCAGGGGCTTTAAGACTTATGCCGCATGTAAGAAATTGAGCTGTATTGGCAGGGCATTTTTGCATGCGATAATGTCTTGCAACATTATGACCCTGCTATTTCCAAACCAGGGTCACCAGTGTGGGTGGAAGTAAGGCATTGAGCATCTCAGCCATCCACGCCACTGGGCCAGCTTTAAGGAAAGGTGCACTGAGCTGAGTGTGACAGAGTTGGGTAAGACCCTGTTACATTTGTTATGCAGAGAGAGTTAAAAGCAAGGATCTATTCTGTCCTCTCCTATTCTGTCACTTGTCTACCTCTTGCCTGGCTGATTATGCAATCAAATTTTCTTTGTGGCACCTAGGGTTGGCCACTCTGACAGTCCTGCAACTTCCCTTTTTCCCTTCCTTCATTTGCTTTTAGAAGTTGACGCAGATAAGGACCGCCAAGGCCCATCCAGTCTGCCATTTCTTTTCTACCTTATAAATGTGCCATCGACCTTAGCTCTGTCAGCAGCCTATCTATTCATACTCATTTGTATTGCTCCCTTATGCCTATCCCAAGCCTGTTTGAAGCCTGCACTGTATTCATAGCCACCACTTCTTGAGGTAGGCCATTCCATGCATCTACCACCCTTTCTGTGAAAAGAATTTCCTCACATTCCCCTTAATCGGCCCCCCTAATCTCATGCTGTGTTCTCTTGTCCTGCTATTTTCTTATATTTAAACATGTTAGACTCTTTCAGCTTGTTAATGCCCTTAAGGTGTTTGAATGCCTCAATCATATCACCTCTCTCCTCCTTTGCTCAAGGGTATACATATTGAGCTCTGTTAATCTGTCCTCATATGTCTTCTGATGCAGTCCCTGCACCATTTTGTTGCCCTTCTCTGACTGCCTCAATTTGGTTAATGTCCTTGTGAAGGTGTTGCCTCAATACTGCACACAGTACTCCAGATGGGGCCTAACCAGTGTCTTGTAAAGAGGGTTATTACCTCCCTCTTATGACTTGTGATACCCCTACTAATACACCCTAACACCCCCTAGCCTTACCTACTGCTTTAGAGGTCTGTTTGATGATTTCAGGTCATCAGTGATGATGATGCCCAAGTCTCTTTCTTCCTTGTGACTGCTAGCAACTCCCTCCCAGCCTATAGGTGGCTTCAGGGTTTCTTCCCTATGTGCATGATCTTGCACTTCTTGCATTAAATCCCAGTTGCCACTCTTCTGACCATTTGCTACTTTATCCAGATCTCTTCTCATTCTGCCCACCCCATCTGGATCATCTACTCTGTTGCAGATCTTGGTGTCATCTGCAAACAGACAAGCCTTACCCTCTAGTCCATCTGCAAGGTTACTAATGAAGATGTTGAAGAGGACTGACCCAGGACTGATCCCTGAGGTACCCCACTTGTGACTTGCATCTCTTCTGACTGTATACCATTTACCACCACTCTCTGTTTTCTGCCCGTCAACCAGTTTGCCACCCAGTTGACCAACTTCTGACCCACCCCAAGTCTACCCAGCTTATTTATCAATCTTCTATGTGGAACAGTGTCAAAACTTTGCTGAAGTCAAGGTAGGCGAAATCAACTGCTCCCCTTGGTCCACCACTCTGGTTACCCAGTCAAAGAAATCTATGAGATTAGTTTGACAGGACCTTCCTTTGTAAACCCATGCTGTCTTGGATCCTGTGCCCCTATGGATTCCAGGTGTTGCACTATCCTTTCCTTAAGGAGTGCCTCCATAATCTTGCCCACTACTGAGGTAAGACTGACTGGTCTGTAGTTCCCTGCCTCCTCCCTGCTACCACTCTTGTGGAGCGGGATCAGATGAGCCATTCTCCAGTCTTCTGGGACCTCTCCTGTGCTCAGAGACTCACTAAACAGTTCTGCTAATGGCTCTGCTAGTTTCACCTTTAGCTCCTTAGTACCCTGGGATGTATGCCATCAGGTCCCATTGCCTTGTCCACCCTGAGTTAGCAAGCTCTTGTAGGACCCTTTCTTTTGTGAAGGGAGTAGTGCTCACCTCCTCCCCCTGTGTCAATGGTGCTGAGCTGTGGGCCCTGCCCTATCTTCTCTTCATTAAATACTGAGCAAAAGTATCTATTTAGGATAGATGCTTTTACATGGTCCTCCTCCTCACATGCTCCCTTTTCTCCATTAAGCTTAGCAATGCCCCTCTGGACTTTCTCCTTTCACTAATGTATCTATAGAAGCCTTGTCACCTTTTTTACTGTTCGTGCTAGTGTTTCCTCAGTTTGGGACTTTGTCTGCCTTACTGCCTTCCCTGCTTCCCTTAGGGCAGTTTGGTATGCCTCCCTATCTTCATCCCGCTGTGTTCCCTTATATTTCCTGAAGGCCAGCCTTTTGGCTCTGACCTTTTCTGCTACTGTATTTGAGAACCAAAGTGGTTTCCTTCTTCTTTTGCACTTCCTTTTCTGTCTAACACAATGGGATGTTGCTTCAAGATTTGCATCCTTAATGCTTGCCCACTTTGCCTGTACCCCTCACCTGTGTTTCTTTTGCCAGGGCTAGCTTAACTCTGTTGGCCATCTTATCAAAGTCAGCTCTTCTGAAGTCCCATATTTTGCCTTGGAATGGGATGATTTAGATGTAGTAGCCAAATTGAACCATACCATGTGATGGTCACTGGCCCCCAGGTGACCTTCTACCTGGAGATCTGTGATCCCTTCCTGTTAGTCAGTACTAGATCTAGGATAGCCCTGTCTCTTGTGGGTTGTTGTACCAGTTGTTTGAGGCCCTCCCTGCAGGGAATCCACTATGTGTCTAGTTCTGGCAGATGTTCCTGCTGGTATTGACCAATCTGTATCCGGCATGTTGAAGTCTCCCATTATCAGAACCTCCCTTTAGCTGTCATGTTTTGTATATCTTCTAACAGTAATGTGTC
Organism: Neoceratodus forsteri; assembly: GCA_016271365.2. Lineage (NCBI taxonomy): Eukaryota > Metazoa > Chordata > Ceratodontiformes > Ceratodontidae > Neoceratodus > Neoceratodus forsteri. The sequence continues at coordinate 642,383,161 of CM057458.1, read as the reverse complement.
TATGTCCTCCCCTGGTCTGGGAGCCTGTAGACAACCCCAGTTCTTATGGCTGTCCCATTTCCTGTTTCCAGGGTGACCCACAGTTCTTCTGGCTCCTTATGTGTATTCTGAATTTCTGTAGCTTTGATATTTTCATTGACATACAGGGCCACTCCTCCCCCCTTTTGCACCTCGGTCTCTTCTGAACAATACATAGCCAGGTACTGAAGTCTCCCAAGTGTGGTTACTGGTAAACCACATCTCACTAATTGCTACTATGTCCAGTTTAGCCTCTGACATTATTGCCTGCAGGTCTGGGATCTTATTTCCCAGGCTGTGGCGTTGTGTACATGATTTCCATTGGCCAGATTTCGTGTGTTAGTTGTTGGGTGAGGTTTGGCATTACCCTGTGCGTTGTATGGGAGACAAACCTTTTTCTTACCTGGTGATGCAAATGAACTACAAACATGCTGAATCCCTGTTTGACCACTAGCTGAGGGGAGGTGTTCTTCCATTCGATGTATGGGGTGCTGCACCCTCTCCCATTAGCTAGTTTAAATATTCTGCAAAGATGTCAAACTTCTGCCCCAATGCACTGACTCCTCCTTAGTCAGATGCAGTCCATCAAATTTAAAGAACTTTGCGCCCCAGAACTGTTGCCGGTTCCTACAAATCTGTGTCCTTTTCCTGGCACCAGCCCTTGAGCCACGTGTTTAGCTCCCCTATCTCCCTTCTCTGACCTTCCGTCCATCTGCCCTCCTCTCCCAGACTGGCAGGGTCTCAGAGAAGGAGATGCCGGACTAAATGGATGATAGTTCGTCACCCAGCCTGGTCAGGTGTTCCTTGGTCTCCACAACTGACTGGCTGGCGAGATTATTAGTCCCTATGTGTACTAGGACATCAATGTTTTCCCTGCTTTGTGAACAATTTAGTAATGTGGTCAGTGTCTCTCCATGCTGATGTACCTGGGAGACATCTGACCATTACCCTGGCTGGAGATGGGTATCAACTCCCGAATCATGGAGTCTCCTATGATCAGAAGTTTTTGGATTCTTTTGCTTTTTTGTTTTGGTTCCTGATTTGGGTGAGTTTTGTTGTGCTAGCTCCTGTGCCGCAGTGTCCTGCTCTGCAGTGTCTTCTGCCTCTTTGTTTGATTTCAGAGATAGAGGCAGATACCTGTTTGTAGTGTTTATATGGTTTTGGAGGTAATATGTTGGAGAGCAGAGAGTGATGGGGCACCCGATTTGCCCCTCCTAACCACCTGCCAACCTCTTGGTCCAACTACCCTCTGCGTCGAGGTTTTTCTGTTGGATGCTGGGAAATGGCGGGTGGTTCTTATAATGTATTTCCTCTTGAATATGAAATTTGAGGCGTGCAATCTCTGCCCATGCTGCCCAGCTGAGCCCTAAGATCTCCAATGGCCCAGCATGTAGGACAGTGTCCTAAATCCTGTAAGACTGTTCTTCTGAAAATTGTTCCACAGTACCTGCAGTTAATTATATCCATTCCAGATAAGTTGCTGGGTTTATAACCTAGTCAGAGTAATTAGAAGGAAAAAATGCAAGTAATGGTTTGATTGTGTTTTGTTTTTGTTTAACTTGTTATAACAAGTTAAATTACTAGTGCCCTGTAAATGAGCTCACCTTGTGGATGCCCCACTGATCCGCCCTTCCTGCTCTGCCACAGGAAATGTCACAACTGTGGTACCCTATAAAAGGAGTGTAGTGTGGGGTGCTGGGGATGGGAGTGGTGGCTGAGCCCTTCCTGCCGAAAAAGAAGAACCACGGACGAAAGAACAAGGAGGTAAGAGCAGAAATAATCAGTCAACAACAAATGCAGTAACCCTGAAAGCTTATCCTAATGTTAGATAAAACTGTAAAACCTGTAAAGCACCACCTGTAATAATTTCAGAGAAGATATATGCTGAAAGAAACACTTTGCTACAGAGGAAAATAAAGCAATGAAATGTTAGCAACAAACAGTAGCAATCCCTGTGAGTAAAAAATAAAAACAACACCACACAGTAAATCTGCTTAGCCAAAAGAAGTCTTAATCCTTTTCCTTGCTCTGATAAGTTCTCTCACCTGCCTTTCAAGCAGTCTTGGAAGGAAAGAGCTCAGGTGAAGCTAGGTGCCTCGGCAGCAAACCAAGTCTTCTACCTCCAAGATATCAACTAACCTGACCTTTAACCCTTCTTTCTGTTGGAAATTACTGACAGTTTGCCAGCTCCACCTCACATACACACCTAATCCTTTGGAAGAGCTGTGGGAGGAAAGCAATTAGCTCCTTCAGTTTGAGAAGGAGACTGAAACACCTCTGAGACAACAAACCTTTTCAACAAAAAAATCAATATCTCCTTTTCCTTTCCTTCCTTCCTTCCTTCCTTCCTTCCTTCCTTCCTTCCTTCCTTCCTTCCTTCCTTCCTTCCTTCCTACCTTCCTTCCGTCCTTCCTTCCTTCCTTGTGGATCTTTATGTGAAACTGAGATCCCATGGTGTACAAATGTATACAGTTATACTGTTGAAATGAATGCAGAAAGCTATTTTGGTTTATGTGGAGCACAGGGGTTAACCTTGAGGTGCATTTTGACCTCCACAAGCACTGTTTGCAGAATTATCAACAGCAAATCAACCCCATGACAGAATTTCATTATTGGCTGCACCTGTGTAAGACTGGATGTACTAGACACAGGAAAGAAATTGACAAAGCTTGGTGCATTGTGTGAAAACAGGAGATATAGCTTAACGAGTACAGAATGCAGAATTTAACTGCCAGGTGAAAACATCTTATAAAAGAGAGCAATGTTTGTTTAAGGGAGAGAGGGCTAGACTGAAATTTAGATTCAGAGATATCCTCAGATGAAGGCCTTTGCTTTGTTTGAAGTGCCTTGGAGCTATCTTGCACAATCAGTAGCGGATCTAGGAGGTTTTAGTAGGTACAGGTGCACCCCCATTGTAACTTACTTGCTTGCTGCTGCTGCATTTCCTTTGCTGGATAAATCTAAGATATTGATTGTAAGAAATATACATTCAAAACTATAGATTATGTTTATGTTTTCAGTCAAAAATAGCATGAAAAGGATAGTATAAAGATTTGAAAATTATAAAAAGTTGCTTATCAAGTATGCACACCACCACCACAGCACCCCTGTGTAAAATCCTGGATCTGCTACTGTGCACAATTTTAATTTTTTTATTGTTCTTGATGATAATAAAACACTGCTTGCAAATGTTATGACTTATCCTGGTTTGCATAAGTTTCTGACCTATGCCTCAAAGACACAGAGGCTTGTTTCATGGCGGGCCTGAGGAAAGGGAACAAGGGAGAACAGTAATACAGTAATTGACATGGAAGCAATGTGAACATTTGGTTCACATGGGAGCAGGACCTTATACAAAACAACAGTTTGGGGGACCGAATCAGCAACAGTAATTACCGACGTCAGCTGTAATAGCTTATGGAACAGATATGACTTCCTTTCAGATTCAAGAGACTAAAGTCACAACATATAATGTTGATGTTATGAATAATGTTATTAAAAGAAAGAAAATATGGCTAGAACTTAAATGTGAAAAGGCACATATAAATATTATTACAGGAGACCCTTATGGGGCATGTGGAACATGAGAAATTAATGCATGGATTTAAAATTTATGCATGGATTTTGAGCTTTTGAAGAAGGACTGGTTGGTCCAAAGCTAGAGCACTTTGTTCTTGTTGTTACATCTATGTTGGTCCATTAAAAGGTATCAAATCATTTGCTTCTGGATCTGCATGGATTTAGTAAGAGTTCATGCTGAAAATGAAAAGGTAAGTGAAGGAGGTAGGGAAGATATTGTTGTTTTCTGGTACTGTTTCAAGAACATGACAATTTTAGAGACCAGTTGGAAGGGTGGTTATGAATGGTAATAGGGATGTAAAAGATATTAAAGCAGCAGTATTAGTCGGCAAAACATTTCATCATATAGTTTTTAGCAAAATGTATTTCTGAAATCCTTAGATTAATTCTTGGTGTGCTTTTAGTTTTCTCAGATATTTCTAAAACAGCATTTATAACTAATGACTCACATCATTAAAAATGTTCCCCACCCACAGTTTTTAAAAACTCTTCAGTTGAAGTTATTTGTCAAATGTACATGATAGATGCATAATGGGGATGCATTAAGATGGTGTCACCACATGCTTCTGTTGGCAAACAGCACAGCAATGTACCAATATATTTAGTTTTTCATTGCTGGCATGGCATGGAGTGGAAACTTCTGACATATCAAAATCCCATATCTTGATTCAGAAATAAAAAAAAAAGACAAATGGGTATCTTGTTATTTTTGCAAGAAAAACATTACTGTTGAATAAATAAGTAATAAGCCATGGCAGGGTGTGCATTATAAGATTTTAATACACTCTCCAGGGGTATAGAAAGGCACAAGGTCGAAGGCCGGTGTCCCTACCCCCTGGTAAGTGCATTAAAATCCTATAGTGCACACCCTGAGGGCTTATTACTCTTATAAATGGCTGTAGGTAAATGTTTTTGGGAAGAAAATGACATTCAGCCCCTGTGTGTTTATAGAGATTTAATGTATGGTCAGGTGATGTCTCACTCAATGAAATTTCTAGACTTTTTCTTGCTATTTTATAATACTATATGGTGATTGGTGACTAACAACTATTGCTGCTTTAAGTTTATGTTACTTAATGTACTCCTGGGTCCCATTTCATGGCTTGCCCCTAGTGCTTCTACCTCTCCTGCTGGCCCTTGCATGGTTTTGTTGAGAGTAGCAGGGCCAGAGGAGCAAGTTCATGGAGCAGCCAGCTTTGAAATTGGCACTGCAGTGCCAGGTGAGCACTGCACATGTGCAGAAGCACATATCCTTTTGCCCCTTGAGTATCAGGAGCCTGGCTAGCACTGGGGAAATGTATTAGCACTAGTGACAGGCTGTAAAGTGTATAAATGTTAATCCTTGGCATTGCCAAGGAGGGCAGAGATCCTGCTTCAAATGTGTGGGATAATAAATGAATAAAGTATCTGTGTGGGATGCAAGGGCAGTTGAAAGTTTTGGATCCAAGCAAAGTGCATTGGGGCTATGTGTGTGAGCTGTCTAGGGGTTTAAGGAAACGGCAGCAGCAACTGGCAGTGGGCAGGTTAAAATGGTGAATGAATGCAGTCGTTTAACTGGGTGTAGCGGTAGCTATAAATCTGTGGAGAAATAAATGAATGAAAGAATATTGTTTGGCTGCAAGGACCTTTACAACTTGGGACACTGTGCAAACTGAAGTGAAATTGTTACATCGGCCACCATGTTTTGCAGCCATGTGACACCAGCCAGCTAATCACCAAGTCAGGATTCTTGCCAAGGACTCTGGAACTGATTGAAAGGACTTTTGGGGAAAAATACCAGGGAAAATCTAGGCGCCTTTTTCTGCACCAATAAGGCATCGAGGGAGCCTCATACATATTAATTTTCTTAAGGACAGTGACTCCAGCCAATGGGGAGCAGGAAGGGCCCCAAAAGTTAAGGACTGTTGGGTATTGAGTCAATTGGTGGGATCCCTCCAGGAGGAGGGGCTCTTGTCCCTGGAGAAAATGAGCCTGCAGGATGGGCCTGCCTGGGGGCTGTCAGCAGTTTGTCCCCAGGGCAGAGAGTGCCTGCCCATCAGGAAAAGAGAAAGCAGAAGCAATGAAGAAGCAGCTTGGAAGAGAAAAAGAAAGCTGCAGGTTGCTGAATGTTCTGAGTAGTGCAGAAGTTGCACCACAGCAGTGAAGAGAAGCGCAGCTCAAGTGGAAAAGAGAAAGCTGCAGATCGCAAGACAGAGATTGTGTCTTGAACCTGGGAAAAGGGCAACGGTTGTGTCTTGATCCTGCAAAAAAGCAAAGGTTGCTTTCTGATCCTGGTAAAGGGACAAAGGTTGCATCTAAGCCTGGGAAAAGATGTAATATGGAGGAATGATGAGGAACAAGATAATATAAATGTGATGAGAAAAGGAAGAGTGAGCTCTTCACGGATAATTACTATGTACCTGAATGGTGAGAAAAGGGACTGTGAGTGCAGGTGATAGATGTGAGCCAGAGCGAGAATGTGGCTGTGTTCAGGTTGAGAGACTGTGAAAGCAGAAGGAAGGATGGATGGGTGCTTTTCAGTTCAAGTACCTGTTGTCTGCTCCTGAGATACAGCAAGGAAAAAAGAAACAGATTTCTGTGGCTACACACCATGGCAGGAAAAGAAAGCAGAAGAGAATGTGCTGAATGGTTTCTGCTGACACCCAGGGCAGGTGGGGAACTCGCCAGCCCCAACAAGTGGGGTCTGCCTGCTGCAGGGATCACGGGTCTTGTACCTGAGTGCTAGGGCACTTTGATCAGAGGAGCCAAGCCATGGGGCCACTCCCGGTCTGGGTCCTCTGTAGTTGGCAGACCCTGTGCATGTGTTCTGCAACGGGCCTGCAATGGGCCAAAGGGGACAAGCTGCAAGATCTGCAAGCAAGGAAGGAGAGAACAAGGTGCAGCCTCTTTGCCCCTGTTTTAAGCATTGAGCCTGGTTCTGCCTGTGCTGCCATCAATCCCCAGGACCTCAGTGAACTATACCATCTAAGGACTGATTCTGCAGAACTGTGAGTAACACCAGGAATTGCCCTGCACCTGGGGACTGTACATAGTTTAGGAATGCCCCCTAGGGCTGGAGGAAAAGCAAAGGGAAATGTATAAAGTTGTTTAACTCAGTAAACTTGCCAATGCTGGCTACCAGCTGCACCTCAGGCCTGCAATTTTAAATTTGGGTACCCAGGTATTGGATTTTGGAGTTAAAAGGACTGGGACCTGGGTCAGAGTTTGGGTAACACCTGCAGCAGATAGCTAGATGACTAGATAGATAGATAGACAGATAGATACTGGTGGCTACACTGTTTGAGCTCTGTGGATTGAAACAGATGGGGAGATGTGATTTTGGAAATGCAAATTGAAAATGCTTGAACTCTATTCCACTTACCCCAATCCTAAACCCTCCCCTGTAAATAAAGCATGGAGTTATTGATTTGCAGCAGAAAATGGATCCAGAGCCTAATTTTAGTGAGCAGGTTATTGTCTGAAACGGAAAAGGTAAATGGTATGACTGAATGTGCGGAGGTTCAATCCTGGTAAGTCCATATTGGGGTAGATGTTGGGAGGTGGGCTGGTACAACATCCCAGGGGTTGTACTGCAAGCAATCGGACCCATTAATAATGTACTCTGGGTGGAGGCACTGCCATTTTATTTTAGCTTTTCGGGAAAGGACCCCGTAGGTCAGCTGATGGGAACCCAGGCCCCTTGGCCTTGTAACATATGGCAAGCCAGGGCAGTAGCCCTCTACAGGACTGAGAGGGGCTACATTAATTTATGCCCCTCTGGAATCATACTTGATGTTTTTTAAAAGTTGTTTAAATTGTTAGTGGAAAAGCTCAGGGAATGTTGACAGCAGGGAGACCTACATTTAACATTGAATCAAAATTGGATTAAATCAGTAAAACTGAACACCCAAATCCTTAACAGTTAAGACAGCGGTAAAGCTGTGGAGTGAAATGGGATAGTTGATGTGTGGCAGCAACTTTATGTTTCAGCTAAAGTATATTTTACTCACTTCCATGAAGTGTTTACTAAGTTGGATTTATTTTTAACTAAAAGACCAGCTTTGCAAAAGGTGACAAGTTGTGATGCAGGCATTATTTCTATTGGGCCATGCTCCAGTGAGCTCTTTTGGGAAATAGGCCTTTGATGGAAGCAAACCTTTTGGAGGTTAAATGTGAATGTTTTAAAGTAATATAAAGACACTATTGCCCAGAATCTTCAAACAAATCTGAAGGGATAATAAAATGAGGAATGTAAAACCTATGATACTTTAGGACACTGTTACATCAGTTTTACAGGGCTGGTTGATTGTTGTAGCAGCTAAAGAGGAATGGAAAATAGAATAGATGAGGAAAACTTGGAATAAGAATCTATCAATACTGAGCATTTGTTTTCAGTGTGCTAGAGCTTTAATGGGAACATAAACCATATCTGGGTCTTTCCTCCCATAGGAAATCCACTTATAATTTGCAGCTATAACCCACGGGTTATAATGACAAACACGTGCCAGGTTTCCCTCACTCCACAGATGTGCCTGCCACCGCTCTCCTGTTCACAACGCTGGATAGTTGGCCTTGCTCTATCACTTGGCGGTAAGTTCAAGCAGATTAAAAATGCCTCTCAGTAGTTGGAGTTTCTTGATTAAACAAGCGAAGCCATCCATGGTTAAACCCTGAAAAAAAAAGGTTTCAGCAGCCACTTGGCTGCAGACTACACAGTGCACGCAGTGCTTCATCCCGACTGGACCGCTGCTATTTTATTTTATATAGTTGCTGTGGCAAGAAAGGCTCTCTAGAAATTATATAAAATAAAATAGTGGTAGAAAGACTTATTTATATTGTTTTCGGGTGTCGATGCTTAAATAAACCCCTCGCTTCAGCCTCAGGTTTATGTGTAACATCCGACACCTCGGGTGTGTGTAAAACTGCTAAACACACTACCACATGTATTATTCTATATGTAGTTTAAATCAACTATTTCTGATATTTTCTGTTCATTATTGACATGCTATTGCTATATTTGATGCTAGTATTATATTTGCATTCTGCATGCTGAGTGTTTTTCCCACTTTGTATAGTGCTTTCAAAGAGATGGTCTCCAAACTGCTGTCTATAACTAGGAGAAGCACTAAAAGTAGGAAAAACACAGTGACAGACTGTGAGGCTTGATGTTCATCTTCAAAGCCTGATGATGAGTTGTGTTAACTGGCTAATGGGCAGAAAGCTAGTGTGATTGGTGTGGCTGCATCCCTTGAACTACTCAAAGTTTACGTCCATCAGCCAGCTGAACGTTGTCATCATCAGTCATTTCAGCACTAGCTTTTGAGAAGAAAGCCTCCTGCATTTTACATCCATTGGCTTATACAGCACACATGTCCACAGTTCCCTACACTGCCCGAGCACCAACAATATGTTTGCTTTGCACGTGCGTACAAGCAAACATAAAAATAACTGAACTTAGAAGAGGCTTAAAAGGAGTTGGTCAAAGGATAAACAGAAAGTTATTTTTAGGCACATAATGAGTTAAACTTACGTAGCAAATTATGCACTTGTAAAACAGCTTCAGTTTACTAAACAAAAACTTTATGAGGAGGCCTAGGCTACTAAATTGTTGGCTTGCTATCTAAAGAAGAGAGCAGTGAGGGCCACGCTAACTAAAATGAAAGACTTTTGAACATGGGAAGTTCAGTACAGACATGATTGCATGGGGACACCTTTGTAGCATATTATGCTGATTTATATAATGGAAGAGATTAGAAATTATTTAAAGAAACTATGAAACTATAGGGCTGGCCTGCGACACAGCATTAACACTACCGCTTAAGTGCCGAGCGAAGGATTTAGAACAGAGCTTGGATTGTTGGCGGGCGGCAGGAGGAGGAGGAGGCTTGAGCATCCAGTGGACTGCTTGTCTCCTCCGGGTGTGGGTGCACTGACTCAAGCCCGCTACTGGCAGTGGCTGGAGGAACAGCTTGCCTGAGTCTGACAGAGGGGAGGCGGCACTGACACTGGCTTATGCCTTGGTGTCAAGTGCACATCACACCTGGGCGACACTGAAATATACTTGAGCCCGCACGACACCAATGTGAGGGTGGATACTGAGCTCTCACCCAGTGGCACCTCGGCCTGAAGGATGGACCCTGACTGGATTTAAGGTACTGTTCAGGGTCAGGGGCTGAGGCCTGGGTCCCCTGCCCAACTTCATCCCCACCTGGGGTAAACCCGCAGGATGGGGTCCCAGGGCAGAGGCGTCGCGGGTCAGTCAGGTGACAGTGCCAGGGTTGAGAAGGGAGCATAAACAGAAACAGAAAAAAGAACTGAAACTACCTAAAGTATCACAAGAGGACAATGATATGCTGACAGCAGAAATTACAACACTGAAAGTTATATGAGCCATTAAAAGATAAGAAGTGGGAACATGTCCAGGGAACAACCGCTTTTCAGCTGAGTTTTATAAATCATTTAAAGGTCAGCTTGCACCAGTGTTACAGAGAGGACCTAGTGGAATACCTGGAGAAATGGGCTCCAGGACAGTAAGCAGCATAGGTTCATGGCACAGAGGTATTGTCAGATCAATCTTATTTATTTATTTACTGGAAGTTTTGACCAGGTAGGCCCACTGAGACCAATGGTCCCTTTTTCAGGGGCGACCTGGAATTAGTTACAAATAGTAAATCACAGACATTGATCATGTATAGTGCAAAAGAAAGCTTATCCACAATCATATTGGGCTACTAAAATCATTGCTTGTTTACATATGGAAACTTTACTGGTCAACACTACAGATCACAGATGATGTAGTACAGGACAGGTCATTAGTTACAGTACAGCGAGATTTACATTAACTATCTACATTAGAAGTACGACATGTTTTTTAACTGGATAACTAAGGGCAGTGGATAAGGAACAAGAAGGAGATTTACTCTACTTCTGTTTCCGTAATGCCGTTGACCTGGTGCCACACGAAGGCTGCAGAAGAAGTCAGAGGACCTGGGAGCAGTGAAGGACCTAGTTAGATGGGTGGGAAGTTGGCTAAGGGAACAGCAAAGGGTGGAGGTTCATGGTGTCAAATCAGTGGAGGGAAAGTCATGCGTGTGGTGCCTTGAGGTCAGTCCTGGGACCAGTCCTTTCAATATGTTTATCAGCAACTTAGGAAAAGGAATAAAGGGCAAGATGCATCTCTTCGCAGATGACACTAAGCTCAGTTGCAGGACAGATGGCATGGAGGAAGTAGTGAGTTGCAGAGGGACCTGCAAATGTTAAAGCAGTTGTCCTAGGTCTGGCAATTGAAAACCATTGCCAAAAAGTGCAAGGTGATGCACATAGGAAGCAAGAACCTTAGGACATAATACTGGATGGGATTGGTTGTTGGCCACTACTTTAGATGAAAGGGACTTGAAGTCATCATAAGTGACTTTCTATAACAAACTGACTAATGCAACAAGACCTACAGCAAGGCAACCAGAATGTTAGGTTGTATTGGGAGGGGTTTTGATAACCGGAGGAAAGAGGTACTGTTACCTCTCTATAAACCACTGGCCAGACATTATCTGGAATAATGTACCTTGTTCTGGAATCTCTACTGGAGGAAAGACAGTGACAGGTGGAGATGGTGTAGTGTAGGGTAACCAAAATAATTCCAGGTGAACAGGGGCAGCTCTTATGAGGATCGGTTTAGGGCTCTGACCCTGTACTTCGTAGAGGACAGAAAGGAGGAGACAACATGGCAGAAACCTTCAGGTTCCTGATAGAAAACAACAAGGTAAACTGAGAAACTACTCAGCAGGAATGGCAGGTCAAGCAATGGAGCAGTCCACCAGCTGAGGTAATGGGTGCAAAAATATTAATGGGTTCGAGAACAGCATGGACGGAATAAAGTTCTTAATATTTACTTGGGGGTGGGGTGGGGTGGTTGCAGTACGCAGGGGTCAAGGAGGGAGGGCAAGGGCAAAACACCGCCTAGACAGTAAGTCACAGTCATGAGGTAAGACAGGTTAAAATGGGGCAGACTGAATGGACTGAAGTTCTTTTCTGCTGACATTGTCTATGATTTCATGTTTTTATGAGAGCATTTTCCATGTAGCGCAGATAGGGATAAGGTGGCACCTTCATGGCAATTCATGGTGATTTCAGTTTTACCAATAGATGGAAAGGACTCCACACAGTGTTACTCATATATCAATCAAGTCAATCAATCAAAATCTTTATTTATCCAGGCGAACACCATTGAGCAAGCTCATTTACAAGATGGACCTGTTACACATAGTATACAGAGTAAACATGAAATACAGTCAATCCAATGTACAGTATATACAGTTACAAGCAATAGAACAGTGTTGATATACCACAAGTCAGATACCTTAATAGACATATAATAAAAAAAAAAATAACTATGGATAAGGGACCAGTTCATTAATGTGAAGTTTATGACCTTTGTGTAAGAGGTGAGATGAGATATAGCAGTTAGAAAATATTTGGGTAACTAACATTTACAATGGGGGCTGAGTGAAATGGATGAACAGGGGGGAGTCAGAGGGGCATCAAGGGGAGTAAGACTTAAGACAAGAACGGCATAGGCAGAGTAGAAGGGTGGTGGTCTCAGGGCAGAGGGACCACCGAACGGCTCAGAAGTGCGACATAGAGCACAAGAGTAGATAGAAGACAGAGGTGGTAAGGGCCACACAATCCAAGATGTAAAAAGGGCCCATGGTAACGAAGACAGCCATCATGTGGAGGATTTTAGCGATGGGAGAAACAATTACAGATTTCTTTGACCGAGTGGTCATGTAGGGTCTTAAATGATGAAATGCTGATGAGAGAGCTAACTTTCAGTGTTTTTGTATTGTATTCCACAGGGATGGTAAGCGAAGCTTATAGCCATTCCCCAGGTGAATTTTAGCTTAGGAACCTTTAAGTAAATAAAGCAGTAGCTTCTTAGTGCATATGTTCCAGGTTTGCATAGAGGGAGACAATCAGAGATGCAGGGGAAGTTTCTTACAGATGGCTCTGAATGTTCAGAGTAATGCATTTCTATTTCCTGGAGTGAAGGAGGTCCACTCCACTGTTGTATAAAGGGTACAATGGTGTGGCATGAGGTAGATCAGGATAAATCTCAAGGCTCTATGGTATAATGTGTCTGCAGCTAGCTGCGAGGAGGGGCAGTGACTATAAAGAAAGTCAGCACAGTCGACCAGGAGAGAATGTGGTTTGTACAAGCCATTTTTTGGCATTGCTGGTAAGGTATTTTTAATCCTGAATAATAAGCCAAGCCTCTGTCTTAATCTCTTTAGCAGGTCTTCAGTGTGATCTATAAAAGAGAGTTTGTGGTCCAGCCACACTCCTAGAACCTTAAATTTGCTAACAAATTCTAGATTTTCACCCAGAATTGTGATAATCTGAGGTATGGTACCAACAAGATGATGGTGGTATGTGTGAGCTGCCTGAGCTCTGAATAAGTGTGCTTTTGAGTTCCTTTTTTTTTTATACGTGTTATTTTTGTGCTTTTAAATAGCTTATCTGTTTTGCGACTTTTTGTCGTTTTGTTTCTGCATCGCCTGGAACGTGTGGAGTGAGCACTGAGCCACTGTTTAAAACCGTTGGGTAGTGCCTCTTAGTTCTGGCAGCTCCGCTTTTTACGCGCACATCAGGAGGAGATAATACCCAGTTTCTGTGGGATTTGAGTGCAGACCTCGTGGTCTTGCTCCAGTCGGCTTGTTTGTTTAGCTGTTTTGTTGCTGGAGCGTGTGGAGTGAGCACTGAGCTGCTGCTTGTAGCCATTGGGGTGAAGTGCTTCGGTTCTATGGCTCTGTTTTTTATTGTGACATGTTTGAAGGAGATAATACCTGGCTCCTGTGGGATTGGAGTGTGGACCCTTGTGGTATTGCTTCAGCCGGCTTGCTGTATTCCGAGAAACTGTTGAGGCTGGAGTCGGGAGTTCCCTGAGGAGTATGTATTTATGGACCTCTGCTCTCGGACTAGTTCCTGGATTATTGAGTGGTGCATTATTTGGGCTCTTTTATGGACTCTGTGGACTGACTTATTTGGAAGGCTGAGGAGGAGATCTGTTGAATGGAGCCTTGAAAATTGACTGATGTTTTATCGAATTAAAACTGGAATCGTGAGTGGAATTTCTCTTGTTTGTAGTCTCTGTTGACTGCTAATTGCCCTAAATATTGGTCTGGGTGGTGAGAGCACCTGGGGCCTGGGGCCATTAAATAAATCTGTCCCTTGTCTTTTGGATTCTGGACACTTTTGTGGCATGTTATGGCCACAGGAAATTTTCCTGCTTGTTAGGACAATGCTTCCTCTCCTGCAGTGGGTTACCTTGTGAATTTTTGGCCTGCCTTAGAGGCACCACGGGATTCTGGACCTCCTCTGTGGTTGTTGGTTGGGGGATCTTAGCGGCTGGTGGGTGGTTAAGATCTCAGGTTCCCTCCTGGGTGGCCTGCTTTCTGTGGATCTCATTCCTGTTGGGGGTGGGGGTTTGCATTCTCCTTTTGGGTCCTTCCAGATCATAGCTTGACCTGATCTTTACCTAGGTGTTTGGGCCTGGGTCTTGAGGATTCAGTTTTTCGAGAAGAGCCGGTTTTAAAGGAACCTTTCAGTGACCAGATTAAGAGGGGATGAGAGCCTCTTGCTGTTAGCTGATTTTGAAATGCACCAGCACCTTGTTTGAAAGTCTGCTGTTTTTTGATCCTTCATGACTCTTGGATTTAATTGGTTATTTAAAGCTGCGGTTGGATTACCTCGACTTCTCCTACCATTGGTTGACTTCTTTCCCAGGCTTTTATTTTATCGTCTCTCGGTTGGTGAGAGGACCAGGACACCTGTATTTATTTTTTCCTTTGTTTTATTGTGTAGTTTTTGTTTATTTTATTTTTGTTTGATTATTGTGTGTATTTTGGGTAGTGGGGTGCCCAGATTTTTCTCCCTCTCCCTCCTGAGAGGGTGGGGGTGGGGATTTTATATTCGTACTTGTATTTTATCCTGTGAGAGAGGATTTTTATTTATTTTAGAAACATAGAAACATAGACTTTGACGGCAGATAAGGACCGCTAGGCCCATCTAGTCTGCCCATTTCCTACCTACAGGATAGGCCGCAGATCCTAGTTAACCAACAGCCTATTTCTTCCTACCCCCACAAGAATTGCCTTATGTCTGTCCCATGCATTCTTGAATTCTCCCACAGTTTTAGACCCCACAACCTCCTCAGGAAGGCTATTTCATGCATCCACTACCCTCTGTGAAATAATACTTCCTCACATTGCCCTGAACCGTCCTCCTTCTATCTTTAAATTGTGTCCCTTGTTCTTGCAAGTCTCTTTTCTGAAAGATGCTACCCTCTTGGACTTTGTTGATTCCACTGAGGTACTTAAAAGTTTCTATCATGTCCCCCTCTCCTTCTTTCCTCAAGCGTATACATATTAAGCTCCTTTAGTCTCTCCTCATACGGCTTCTCTTGCAGACCCTGCACATATTTTATTTATTTTGTTGTTCTGGGTTTGAAGTCTATCCAGTTGGGGAGGAGGGTGGTTTTGTAGGATTTATTGGGTTGGGTTATTGTTTAAGTTATTATTGTTTTGGAGGATTTTAGGATTTTAATTACAAGCATTCAGAGTTTTAGATTAGTTTAGTTAGATACTTGTTTTATTTTGTCTAGTTTGAGCTGAATCATGTGTTGGTCAGTGGGCTCCATGGCGGTGCACTATTCATCCTCCTCTCTTCACGCCCTCCGCCTTTTATACTCCCCTCTTACAGTTCGAGACATACCAGCTGTAGAGCACTGGGATTGCTCGTGAGGAGAGTGAGGAGGGTGGGGTGGGTAAACAGGAGAGGATGAAAGAGCGGGCCACCATATCAGGGTTATTGTTCAGAAGGTGCCCTGGGGCGAAATGGAACCCAGACCGGGTTTCTCCTGTCTGGTGCCCATACCCAAGGGCACTACTGAATTTAGTGGGCAGATAGGCTGGACAGCTTCGGAGGTTTGTCCAACTCGGCGGTGTTATACAATGCCAGGTCTGTTAAGAATAAGACTGCTGTTTTAGCTGATCTTATTGGTTCGGCTGATCGCTTGCATCACCGAGACCTGGCTGGATGAAAATTCGGCCCCATATTAGAGGCCATGATTCTGGCCGGTACTCTGATACACTGTCTGAGATTGGACCGCGACGGGGTGGCAGTCTGTTTTAAGACTAAATTGGGCCTCACAAATGTGGTAGTAGGTGAGGCTGAATCCTTTGAGTGTACAGTTGTAGCAGGTGTTCAAATCGTTCTCATCTACCATCACCGGAGATGGGAAGCGCTTCTTACAGGAAGTAGCAGACTTCCTCGTCGATATGTCGTTTGAGTCACCCAGATCGATGGTTCTGGGTGACTTTAATGCCTGGGTTGACGATGAACTCTCACAATTTGGTAATCACTTTCTCCAACTTATGTCTTCTTTGGGCCTTACACAGGTAGTTTCCACTGCTACACATAAATCTGGGCACTCTTTGGATTTAGTCTTCCTCTTAGGGATTGACTCATCCAACGTGGGGTGGAACCAGTCACCTGGTCTGACCACCACACCGTGAGGTTCAATTTTTACACCCCCTGAGAAGGCCTTCCCTGTGGAGATGGTCAGGTACCGCCCATTATGGAATATTACTTCCCAAGGACTTGCGGCGGTCCTTGACCTCTCATCCCTCGTGTTGACTAGCAGTGACCCGGAGGTGCTGGTGGTGGCTATAATATGGCCATTACAAGCGTCCTAAGATCTTATTGCTCCTGTTCGTGGGTGCCCCTATCCCTTCACCCCAGGTCCCCTGGTTTGATGGGACTTGAGAGAGTTATGGAGACAGGGCGAAGGTTAGAGCGTTGTTGGCAAATCGCCCTTGATGCCGACTCACCTTAGATTGATGGAACATTATTCTATCTATCAATCTGCAATCACCCATAAGAAGGCAGAATTCTGTCCAAGGAGATTGCAGTTGCACATAAATCGACTGGCTCAGCTGTTTTGACTGTAGACAGACTGTGCAACCCAGCCTGTCTGCAAGTCTGAAAAGCCTTTTCAAAAATAGAGTGTGAGGAGCTCTTTACTTTGGGGCTTTCTGGGGTTGAACTCCGTCACCTTCAGCTGGTGCAGAATGCTGCAGCCCGTGTATTGACTGGGACAAGGAGATCCAGTCATATTACACCGTGCTGCGCGACACTGGCTTCCTATACGTGGCGGATCACCTTTAAAGTCATTTTATTGACTTTCAAAGCCCTTCATGATCAGGGTCCGTCCTATCTGAAAGAACTTCTGGTGCCTTACTGCCCGGCTGAGTCGCTCCGCTCGGCCGGCAGAGTTGTTAAATTCCAGAGTGAATTTAAACTCTTCAGCTAGCAGAGCATTTTCTTATCGCCGCACCCACTCTTTGGAATTCTCTACCACCCGGTTAAGGGAGTGCACCTCCGTGGAGATATTTAAGAAAGATTTAAAACCTGCTTATGGATTTAGCTTATCTTGACGATTAGTGGAAATTATTTATAAATCTCGTTATTGTTTGGATGATTGTATGGCTTGTTCTAACTAAATATTGTTTTAATGTATTTTATATGTTTTAAATTGATATTGTATATTGTGTTTGATGTAAAGCGCCTTGATATTCTTGAAAGGTGCTTTAAAAATAAAGTTATTATTATTATTAACAATGGATGGGTTTGTTTGTGGGGAAAGGAGAAAATAGCATAGCCTTGGTTTTCTTTGCATTTAATAACAGTTTTTGTTTAGAAGTTGACCCTGAAGAAGATTAAATTCAGTTTGAAGGTCTTTACAGGCTGCATCTGGCGAAGAGCGGCTTAGATAGAGGACCTTGTCATCTGCAAATAGATGAATGTTAGCCTTAGATATATTATTGTCAATATTGTTTACGTAAATTGCAAATAGTAAAGGACCCAGAATCGATCCTTGAGGGACCCCTCTTTGTAGAGGTTTAAGGAGAAAGTTCACCATCTGCCTTTATTTGCTGCCACTGATCGGAAAGGTAATCATCAAACCAATGTAAGGCTAAAGAATCCAGACCTATTGACTTAAGGGAGGAGAGGAGCAGGCCATGGTCAACAGTGTCGAAGGCCTTGGACAAGTCTAGAAATACAGCACAGACATATTTCTATCATCCAGGTCTCGCTGCCAATCATTGGTCACTTTAGCTAGGCCTGATGGTGCTGTGGTGTGCTCTAAAGCGGATCGCATAGGATTTAGAAGATTCATATATTCCACGTATGTTTTTAGCTGCTTGCTTACAATTTTTCCAGTAATTTAGACAGACTAGGTAGTAGTGTAATTGGCCTATAATTGTTTAGGTCACCAGGATCCCCAGATTTGAACAAAGGGATAACAGGAGATGTTTTCCATACTGGTGGGAGAATTCCTTGGGACAATGAAAGATTGAATAAATGGGTAATTGGTGCAGACAAGATGTGGTAGGCAACCTTTAGAAAGTAAGGATCCAGGAGTCTCGCCCGCACTTTTTCTTGGTATCCAGTTTTAAGAGGAGTTCTTCACTCCTTCAGGAAGTGTGCTGAAGGGAGAAGACTGAATTGGTGGAAGATGCTCTGAGCTTTGCACATCCAATTGAGAGTGAGGACAAGCCGGAGAGTTGTCGAAGTAAGACCTAAGGTGGCAAAGTGGTTATTAAAGGTGTCCATGATTTCCATTTTATCACAGATGGTGGTGCTGCCAGAGATAATCTTTGCAGGCAATGAAGTTCCTGGGAATTTCAGACATATCCTTAATGGATTTCCAAAAATTGGAGGAGCTCTTAGCAGCAGAATCCAGTTCCAGGCGGTAGAAGGATGTCTTTGCTTCTCTTATCTTCTTGTTGCATGCATTGCTGGCTTTCCTAAAGTTACACCAATCCAGCGATGCCTTGGTAGTTCATGCTTTTTCCAAAGCTTATCCCTGTTCAGTAATACAGCTTTGAGTTTAGATATGAACCAGCGACAGGTTCTTCCCCTACCCTAACTTTTACGAAAGGGGCACTTGTTTAAGGCCTCAGACATAATTCAGGAAAGATCTCCTGAGCCAAGTGGACCGAAGCTAGCTAGATAAAAGTCCTGCCAATGCATTGAATATTTTTATTCATCAAGGTAGGCAGCCAGATCAAAGTTACGTCTAGACCTTTTGATGGAGAAACTCGACATAGTTGGTGGGTTCTGAACCCGACCTTATACTAGCTATAATGCTATGATCACTAACGTTGGAGAAGAATACTCCTGCATGAGAATAGGTGCGGTTTGCTAGCTAGGATAACATCCAGCAACGTGCTATTGCAGGGGTCTTTCTGTTAGGGCGTGTGGTTCATCAATAAGTTGTGGTATGCCAAGGCATCACAAAACTCCTTAAGTGGTGCAGCAACTTGGGACAACCTATCAAAGTTAAAGTCCCGAGGATAACTGTTTCTAGTGAATCATGTTCCATAACCTTTGTTAGATGGGTAAGGATTTGAGGACCAGCAGAAGGGGTCTATAGCAGCCTATAACATGTATTGCGAAGTTGAGGATATCTCCAATTTTAGAGCTAGACATTCAAATTGGTTGGCGACAGATGACAAATCCAGACATGTAATTGTGTATTTGTTCTTGACATAGATGGCCACACCTCCCCAGTTGGCCTGTCAGCTCTGAGTAATAAGTAGTCCGGATGTTAATTTTCCTATCAGGTGTTGAGGGTCTAAGCCAAGATTCAGAGATCACTAAGACATCAGGTTTAGCGTGACTGACCCATGCTTGAATGAGTGTGAACTTTTAATAGGCTGCATAGGTTCGTGTGCATGAATTGCATGCCTTTCAGGTTTGCTAAGTCCAAGGGTGAAGTAATAGTATTTACTGGGCCGTGGTTAGTCTTAATGTCACCAGAACACAACAGAAGGAGCAGGAGAAGTTTCCTTAAGGAGGCAAGGGCATTATAAACGTCCTTGTACGTAATTGACTGCGGTAGGAGTCAGGCCGAGAAAGCAGGAACCCATGCTTGGACCTGGACCCCAATGCCACAATTACCAATATCCTGGCTGGGAGATATATGGGGAGGTAACTACATGAGATAACTGAGGTATGCTCTGTGGTAGCAGTTCGACACCAGTCCCACCGCTGTAGGTGGTACTAATAGGAGGATGTAAGTAAGGAAGTCTGATGGCACAGAGGTAATTATAGGCAGAGAAGCGATATACCCGCAGCCTACTGGGACTATAATCTCCCTGCTGGTAGAACGGGAGCTCTGGTATTGTGCACGACACAAGGAAAAGAAGAAGGAAAACACAGAGCCAGAGGGGCACCCACATGGTAAGGCCTTATTAGTAGCGGATGTGATGAGCTGTCTTGCCCTTACAGCCAGGCTTGATTAGCAGCCTGTACTGTTGCCTCTAATATCGTCAAGAAAGAGATAAGAAGTTACCACTCAGAGGGACCCCGCCAAATTTGTTATCTGGTGGGCTGGTGCAAGGACAGATGTCATAAGTTAGCAACCGTGGCCTCCATCATTGTGAATGAAGTTCCTAGTAGCTGAATACTACAGTTCCTATGCACCATTTGGGGTACCCAGGAGTAGGATAACTCATCCACTGTAAAATCTTACCAATCTGCAATTTTGGGAAGAATACTACAGCTTAGTCCTTCCAAGTCAGGAAGCACAGGTGAGAGCTGCAGCCACCTATTTGTCCTAGAGGGGAGGATAAGGGGCATGGATATGGCTTGGGCCAGGGCAAAGCGTATTTAGTAGATGAATGAGGTGGGGATGGAGGGGTGAAAAAATACGGCTTTTGCAGTACTTTCTTGGAGGAGCACCCGGCTTGTGGTCTCGGGTGGCGGCTGTAGAGATGCTGTCCGCCTGGGGGCCGAGTCTCCCTCAGCGTCTGAGCTGGGAGCCCTGCGGGTTCTTGGCCGAGGAGAGAGACAGGAGGAGGTTAAGTACTGGCAGCGGACAAAGGCCACACAATCCAGCAGCAAGAACAGATCTGCACAACAAAGGGCCGATTTAACTGGCGTCCAGCAGTCAGGGGTCAGCAACACAGGCAAGAAAGGGCTGTAATCACTTCAGGAATTAATTCCCACTGGCACAGTAAAAGCTAGTAAAATACAGTTCTAACAGTAATTGCTAACAACAATGTAGGCTAAAAGCGGTAGTTGCAGCCCTTTTCTGAAGAGTTTTGGCAGAGATAAATCAGAATCAGACAGTGGACCAATCAGAGCGAGTAGGAAAAGGCTTGCTTTCCGATGAGCTGTCGGCTTTGCGTACCTTCCTTGGAGGAGCATCCAGGCTTGTGGTCTGGGGCAGCAGCTGTAGAGATGCCATCTGCTGGGACGAGTCTCCTCGGTGTCAGAGCTGGGAGCAGGGGTCGATCTTAACATTGTTTTACTAGCCCAAACACTAGTGCAAATTGACCAGGGCTAGTGCAGCTAACTCTTTACTAGCCCATTTTGACAAGTAGATTTTCATGGCTGTTAGTGAAGTTAAAAATGTCTCTACTTTAGAATTCTTTAGTCTTCATGCTAATCTATCTCAATGTTCCAGATGGCCAGGTGTAATTAACAGCTCATTAAGAGCTGCAATTATCTGACAGTTCAAGAGGGGATCCCACAAAGACTCAATGTGAGTCATTATCACTCCACTGTTAAGACTTTCAGCTAGTGTTCAGGGTGTGATCAAGGGTAGAGTGCTAAGTCACTAGGTTCCAGTTTTCTGAATGTGTTTATGTCTAACAATTTGTCCAATATTGTTAAGACCAGTGCCCGCTTTTCACAAAATTTTGAGTGTTTGTATCCAACATTTCAGTGACAAAATGCGAAGAGGTATACAGGATCGGCCCTGCAGGTGGTGGGTTTTATCCCAGCCTCACCATAACTTCCTTCTTCCTCCAAATCTGTTAACTCTGTTCTTTTCCTGACACCACTGCAGACCAGACTCTGAAGCAGGACTCCCATATCTACAGGGATTCCTGTATTTTACAGGGATTTGGAGGCATCTACAGGAAAACTCTTCCCATAGACTTGCATTGGTTATACAGGAAAACAGAGCAATTCAGCTTCCATAGGAAATAATGTAATCTACAGAGAAAACACAGGAATATCACCCTGGAGTTACAGGGAAAATGCCAAATCAATATGGGAGTACTGCTGAAGTGACCATCCATAGATCCATAGCTGCCATTACTGGCAAGTGTAGGGGTCCACAGCTCTTCTAAATGGACCATGCCAGCCATCACCATCCATACAGTTCCATCCTTATCCCACTCAGCATGTCCTTTCAGCCTAAAAACAAAGCTTTAGATCACATATGGTACAAAAATAAACCTTGATAAAATATGTAGTTTGAAATCTTGAAATAGGTATTCCAGGGTGCATAGATTATCCTATACAGAAATAGAAACAGTGTAGTATTATGCCTGTGTACTGTTTCCCATGGCTGATGAAAGGACAATGTTAAAGAAAAATCTGTTATTGTTGGGGTAGAGCATATTAAAATCAATGCTTTTACAAATAAAATGTCAGTTTTCTATTTCCCAAGCCCCTTAGGTTTGTCTAGCCCTCACCCCAAATAAATCTTAGATGTGCTCCTGGCTCACTTGAGACTGTACAAAACTTTCAAAAGTGCAGGTCTCCAGTTGACTATAGGGTGGGGCTGAGAGTGTCTTTCTCTGCCTGACTATTCATTGCCCTGTGGGTGGAGGTGACAGTGTGGTGAGGTGCATGATGATGTCAGCTACTGTGTCGCAGAGCTAGGACTGCTTGATTGAACATTTGCTGTTGTGATATCTCTCTCTGGTGTGGGGGGCAGAAAGAGGAAGGGAGGAAGCTATGGTACAAAACAATGGGGGGCTCACTGTAATGGCATTGCAGTTTTTTTTTCTGCTGGGGAGCTGGAAGCAATGTGGGAGCAGGATAAATGTGCAATAATCAGAGTATTTCTTGGCTTTGCTTGCATTGTTTCCTGTATAAGGATCAAAATTTACCACTATAATTAAGGGCTAGTGCAACCATCTGCAGGCTAGTGCAATTTTTAATCAACTTGCCCTGCTGGCTAGTGCAAAAAGGTTAAGGTTGACCCTGGTTGGGAGCTCTGGTGGGTTCTTGGCTGAGGAAAGAGGAGACAGGAGGAGGTTACACCGCAGTGGACAAAGGCCACACAATCCAGCAGCAAGAACAGATCTGCCCAACAAAGGAGGCCAATTTAGCTTGGTGCCCAGCAGTTGGGGGTCACCAACACAGCCAAGAAAGGGCTGTTATCACTTCAGGAATTAATTCCCACTGGCACAGTAAAAGCTAATAAAATACAGTTCTAACAGTAATTGCTAACAACAATTTAGGCTAAAAACAGTAGTTGCAGCCCTTTTCTGAAGAGTTTTGGCAGAGATAAATCAAAATCGGACAGTGGACCAATCGGAGTGAGGTAGGAAAAGGCTCACTTTCCGATAGGCTGTCGGCTTTTGCCGTGCACCTTCCTTGGAGGAGCATCTGGGCTTGTGGTCTTGGGCAGCGGCTGTAGAGATGCAGATCACCTGGGGGCGAGTCTCCCTTGGCATCTGAGCTGGGAGCCCTGGCGGGTTCTTGGCTGAGGAGAGAGGAGACAGGAGGAGGTTACGTACCGGCAGCTGGGAGCCCTGGCTGGTTCTCGGCTTCCTTGGAGGAGCGTCCGTGGCTTTGGTCGGGGTGGCGGCTGTAGAGATGCCGTCCGCCGGGGCGAGTCTCCCTCTGCATCTGAGCTGGGAGCCCTGTGGGTTCTCGGCTTCCTTGGAGGTGTCTGGGCTTCTGGTCTTGGGCGGCTGATGCTGAAATCCGTCTGCCGGGGAGCTAAGTCTCCCTCGGCGTCTGGCTGGGAGCCCTGGCGAGGTTCTCGGCTTCCTTGGAGGAGGCGTCGGGCTTGTGGTCTCAGTCGGCGGCTGTAGAGATCGCTGTCCTGCCCAGGGGCCAAGTCTCCTTGGCTTTGAGCTGGGAGCCCTGGCAGGTTCTCACCCAATATAGCCCAATCTTTATTCCTCATATATAGATTATTAATTATTTATGGGTATTTTGGCTAAAAGATTGGATTTTGTTTTCCCAAAATTATTAATTTAGACCAGGTATGATTTTAGCCACTCAGCAAGCACCAGATAATATTTGGATCATCCATGTGATAGATTATATTCAAAACATAAAATGAAGGCATATGTACTAAGGCTTGATGCAGAGAAACCCTCTGATGAGATTGTTTGGGAATTTCTATATGGGGTCCTATTCCTCTAAATTTGGCTTTTATACCAAGACCCAAGTGCTTATGTCTGAGTGAATGGTGGTATCTGAAAGGATTTAGTTTAAACAGGGAGAAGACAAGAACACTTGTTTTCCCACTGTTATTTGCTACCTACTGTATATTGAACCATTTGCACAGTGGCTTAGTCAGGAGAGTAGGATTATGTATTTATGTGGAAAATGTGGAACATAAAGTGGCTCTTTATCCAGATACAAACATAACAAACATACAAAATAGCCAGCAGAGGAAGGCATCATGCTCTATCAAGCCCCTAATCCAGAGATTGCCGTGGCCCCACACCCTCCCTTCCAGTCCTGACCCTCCCTTCACCCTGTCTCACCCTCTCTTGATCCACCCAGCCAACTTTTGGTGATGATCTCAGCTGGGAGTTTCTTTCCATTAATTCCATCCCAACACCACTCTCTGTGTAAAGAAGTGCCTCTTGACATTCTTCTTGAACCTTCCCTTCATTTTATAACAGTGCTCTGTGATGGTTTTTCACTAACACAACAAATGTCTCTGATATACACCTTCCTTGTGTATACCTGTAATGTACTTGATGGTCTCAACTATGTCCCCCCAAGTGAGTACATGTTATGTTCCTCTCAGCCTGACCTCATATGCCCTGTCCTGCTGATCCTGAACCATTTTTGTTGCCCTCCTTGGAACTGCCTTGAGCTGGTTGTTTATCCCTTTTCAGGTAGGGGCTCTAGAATTGCACGCCTATACTCCAGGTGAGGTCATACCAAGGATCTGTACAGTGGCAGTATAATCTCCTCCCTTCTGCTCATGAACCTCTGTCAATACAGCCTAGCATTCTGTTTGCTTTGGCTGCTGCCTTTCTACGCTGCTTAGCTTGCTTTAGGTCACTGGTGATGGCTATCCAAGTCCTTTTCTGACTCTGATTCAGTGAACTAGACACCCTGTACTATGCTGTACTCGGTCCTTGGGTTCTTTCTTCTTATTTGCATAGCCTTGCACTTCTTCCATTAAACCTGAGTTGTCATATGCCAGATCACCTTTCCAGCTTCACCAGGTCTTCTTTTAGGTCCTGCACACCTCCATCCATGCCTAACCTCCCACAGAGCTTGGTGTCATCCACAAACAGGCATATTTTGCCTTTAATGCCATCACCATTGTCATTAATGAATATATAAACAACACGGGCCTCAGCACTGACCTTCACGGGACCCCAGTGGTGACTTCTGTCATACCTGATGGCTCTCCCACCACCCTTTGTGTCCTATTACTGAGCCAAATCCACCCACCTCCTTAATCTGCTTTACCCCTAGGTCCTCCAATTTCCTCCTCTAGTGTGGCACAAGCTGTTGAAGACCTTGCTGAAGTCTGGATGATGTGCTTCCATATTTACTGGACCTAGAATTTGGTGCATGGATGGGTTATGCTCTTAACTCTACTAAATTGAGGTTATGTTTTTCTTTTTACTGTCCCAGACATAACAGAGAAAGTAAGCTTGAGTGGGATGTTAAGGTTATTACTTATCTAAGGACCCAACTATCTAAAATAAAAATATACAGTATTCATGTTACGGGACTTAAAGCAACAGTGCATGATAGCAGTGACAGTTTTGGCCTATACTTTTATCTGTTTTAGAGTCCCCTTATTTCCTATCTCTTATAGAACCCTTTTCTCCTATTTTGAGTCTGCCTCAGCATTTTTTTAATTTGAAATAATAAAAGGAGCATTCATTTTCATATGGCTTGGACCGGATTTTATATGTATTCTTCATTGTTCTGAACACTAGTTCTTAACATCACTTTCTTGTGAATAAAATGAGCTGGCACATAGCAAACACTGCTTCCTGGCTATATGGGACAAAAAGTGCACAAAAATAGCTGAGAATTCTCTTTCTTTCCTTCTATTTTTGTCCCCATTTTCGTCTTGCCAGATACGGGATCTCCTTCCACCTACCAAGCTCTTATGGCAGTACAAGAAGAATATTCTCCAGCAGCGAAGGTTATTCTGTTATTTCCAAACGAGGCATTATATTATTTTGAACCAGGAAGAAATTCTAGTTTCAGAGGGATCATGGAGAATGGGGTTCTGATTGTATATATATATTTTAAGGTTACCTGACCAAGGGATTATCTCTGCAACTTATAAGCTATTATGGGAAATGGCTGAGGAACTGATAGCATTGGTCAGTTTAAAGAGGTAAAAGGGCCGCAACCCTAGTTAACTAAGCGGGAGTGGGATATTATTTTGGAGTATAGTCATGGGGTGTTTAGTTCTCCTGTGTGCATGAGTTTAGTTGGAAATTAAAAACAGATTTTTTTATTACTCCTTATTTACAGTATTAACAGAGAATTACATCTTTTGGCAGATTGCTTACACAGACACTATAAGGAGGCAGTATATATAGCATAGTGGTTAACATCACAGAGTTGCAGTCCTGAAGAACTGTGTTTGAATCCTCACAGCTACCACCTGCATACTATGTGACCTTTAGCAAGTCACTTAACTTCCCTGTGCTCTCAGGACACATCAGGAAACAAGTTTTGCTTAGAGGGAGTTTCTGCCAAAATTTGTAAAATAAATAAAATATTGGCTAGAGTAGAAGGCAGGTACTGCACTGTTAAGGTGCTGTCTGCCAGGTGAGATATTAAATCAAAGTCCCTTCTGCCCTTCTCTGATAACTGTCCCGGTAGAAGTTAATATTTCATGGCCCTTATTGAACAAGAATAGAGGAATTTTTATTGAAAGAAACAAAATGCAAGGAAAGCGTGCAATAACTTGAGATAAATGCAAAACAGTTCAAAGAAAATATAAAGAAAACAAGCATTTGTCAATGCCGAATGTTTGCTTGCTGGCATTGACATTGGTAGTGTAGGGTTACAGAGCTGCATAATAGGAATGGCAGTGAAGTATTGAACTGAAACCAACCCCACCACCCTGCAAGATACTGACAGGCATTGGGTGCCTTTGGGTGATCAGGCATAATGGCCGCCGTTTCACCACACCTAACCTGCAGACACTGACAAGTGTTACGGTGTGCCTTAGGGTCTTTGGCCTTATGTTCACCCCATTCCATCAGAAAATACAGTGAGATGGGTGCAGTATAGGAGAATGGGGTGAACTTTGGGACCAAGAGTCCAAGGCACACCTCGATACTCTCTCACTGGCTGCAGGGTGTGGGTGGGGTAGAGCAGTATGAGCATTACAGGCGACAATCCCAAGTCACACCCCTGATGCCTGTCAGTCTCTTGATGGGGGCGTTATGGTCAGAAACCTAATGCCTCAGGCGTTCGTTGGTATTTTCACCTAAATTTTCAACAATAGTATTTTATGATCTTCACCTTATGAACAGTGGCAATATCAGTTTGTTAGCAGCTTATTTCGCTGGCGACTATCGTTTGGCACACAGGTGCCAAAACACATTTGAACAGGATGTGAAAATGACAGCTGTACTATCAGCAGGAGGTGTAAAAAATGGCATATTGAAAATCTGCAGTGAAAATATTAAAAAAAACTAGTGGTCACAGTGTCTGTAGAAACTAGCATAGCACACCTGTAATGTAATTAGTTTGGGGATTTTACAGCAGATTGTCAACACAGGCATTTTGGGACTTCGCTCATGAACAGTGTCACTGTGATTTTCTTAATCTGTCCCAACAATGATTTCCCACAGCGACCACGCATTTCTGCACTGGAAGAGTGAAAACACATTTTGGCCATGGTGTGAAAAATGACAGCTGTCCTGTTTATAGAAGATGTGAAAAAATGCCAGTG
Source organism: Neoceratodus forsteri (assembly GCA_016271365.2). Taxonomy (NCBI): domain Eukaryota; kingdom Metazoa; phylum Chordata; order Ceratodontiformes; family Ceratodontidae; genus Neoceratodus; species Neoceratodus forsteri. Next base: position 642,355,590 of record CM057458.1, on the reverse strand, counting down.
GTGAAAATCTGGACTGAAAATATTATAAATTTATGAACTTACGAGGGGTGCATGGAAATTCTTTATGATGCTTGCTCATAACACAGTCATTTATGGACTTTTGTCACCAAATTTTAACATAGCCATTTTAAGACCTCTGGTCATGAACAGTGTCACTGTGATTTTCTTACTCTATCCTGAACATTGATTTTGCACACCAACTGGCCATTGTACTACATGCCGCGGAAACACATTTGGGTGAGATGTAAAAATGACAGCTGTACTGCTCATAAGGAGGTGTGTAAAATGGCAATGTTGAAAATCTGGAGTGAAAATATTAAAAATTTGCGAACTTACAAGCGTGCGTGGGAACTGCATAGCACACTAAGTAAATCAGTCATTTTAGAATTTTTGCAAATTTTCAACATAGGGTTTCAGGGGCCTACCTCATGAACTGTGACACTGTTGTTTTCGTAAATCAGTCCCAAAGGTGGTTCCGCGGTGACCATAAATCACCTTTCAGGGCTGATTAACACCATGACAGTGCCCCAAATTCATGAGGAAGGTCCTACAAACCCATGTTGAAAATTTGGTGCAAATTCAAAAATGCCTTAGATATGCATCAAAGTTGAAAAACCCTATTTATTCCATTATACAGTTTACTGGCATTTCCTCAGTTTGCAGTCGGCTTTGAAGAGTGCAGATGTGTTCTAGTCCACGGTCGTCGCTCCAGCCTCCCGGAGGTAAGTATGGGGTGAGGTGGGGTGTGATGAGGAGGCAGGGTGGGCGCGAGTGGGGGTTAAGACAGTCTAGAGGGACCGTTTTTTCTTCTGGGGCAGGCAGCGCAGCACTTTTGCCACACTGGGGTGGGCTCCCAAGCGTGGCAGCTGGAAAACTGTTTGGGGGACAGTGGAGCTGGCGAGGGATTGGGCAGCCCGTAGGCCATATGGACTGTTGCCACGCTGGTGTGGGCTCCCAGTGTGGCACCTGGAGTCTGTTGAGGGGGGTACAGTGGAGCCGGCGGGGATTGGGCACCCCATTCGGCCTTCTGGAACTGTTGCCATGCTGGGGTGAGCTCCAGCGTAGCATCTGGAACTCTGTTGGGGTGAGCTGGAATCGATGGGGATTGGGCTCCCCATCGGCCATCCAGTGTTTGGTGGGGGAGGCGCATGACACGCTGGGGTGCTCCCAGCATGCTACTTGTTACAGGACAGCTGGTTCCAGTGCGGTGCCGACATGTGGCACTTTGCATACTGCTGGCGGCAGTATGCAGGTGCCTACCACATTACCGCTGATTGCAGCAGTTTTTGCCTGCCTCAACTATGCCACTGCATCTGAAGAGCTGTCATGACAGTTCTGACATTCATTACAAAGGGCCGCACCTGCAAAAGGGCAGCAGGGCATTGAAGTGGGGAGGCACAATCACCACCTCATATGGTGGCACCATGTTTCTTGCACATGCATGCAAGCAAACATATAAACTACTAATACAAACAGAAATTAACTAAAGCAAAGAAGAATAGAGGAGTGTCTCCAGTGTCATGGCCATAGTCCTCCATCAAAACAACTGGTCCATACTACCCAGCTCTGAGGACATACCTGAAACAAAGCTATTAGAGCTTAGTGTGCCTTTCCTGGTCACTCATAATCAAACATGCATTTGTCAATGCCGAATGTTGCTTGCTTGTATGTGCTATTTAGATATTTGGAAGTGATAGTACCATGCCTAAGAATTGTTCATGTGCCCCTCCCCCAAGACAGCCACTGTGTCTTTCTGTTCAGTATTCACAGAAGAGGGAGGGCAAGGCCACAGCAGTGCAGCAGTTGCCAGGAAGGTGAGGAGGTGGACAATAGTCCATTCACAGGCAAAAGAGTCCTGCAGGAGCTCAATAAATTGAAGGTGGACAAAGTGATGGGACCAGATGGCATACACCCTAACATATTAAGAGAACTGGCGAAGGAGATAGCAGTACCTCTGGCAGCCATGTTCACTGAGTCATTCAACAAGGGTGGTACCAGAGGATTTGAGGAGGGCACATGGTCCTCTACACAAATCCGGCAGCAGGGAGGCAGGGGAACTATAGGCGGTCAGCCTCAACTCAGTAATGGGGAAGGTCATGGAGACATTGCTTAAAGAAAGAATAATGGGGCATCTAGAAGCCATTGGAGCCCAGGACCATAGACAACATGGATTGACAGTGAGGAGGTCATGTCAAACAATTCTAGTTGATTTCTTTGATTGGGTGACAATTGAAGTAAATCAGGTGGGGCAGTGACAATGGAAGTAAATCAGGGTTGGGCAGTGGACAACGCTACCTTGATTTCAGCAAAACCTTCTTTGACACTGTCCCACATAGGAAGCTGATAAACTAGCTGGGTAGGCTGGGCATGGGAGAAAGGGTGGTAAACTGGGTTAGAAACTGGCTAACAAACAGGATGCAGAGAGTGGTGGTAAATGGGGTGCAATCTGGGAGAGGAGGTGAGCAGTGGGATGCGCAGGAATCGAGTCCTAGGGCCAGTCCTCTTCAATGTCTTCATTAGTGACACTCCAGAAGGGCTGAAGGGAAAGGTCTGCCTGTTTGTAGATGTCACCAAGATCTGTTACACAGTGGATACCTCAGAGGTGGAGAAAATGAGGAGGGACCTGGGAAGCTTGAAAAATGGTCTGAGGACTGGCAACTGAAGTTTAATTCTAAAAAGTGCAAAATTATTCACCTAGGACACAGAAACCCTGGGGAAAGCTGTAGGATGAGGGGAGGAGTTGCTGACTGTCACAAAGGAGGAAAGGGACCTGGGGGTTCTTATTTCAGATGACCCAAAATGTCAAAGTAAACTGCTAAGGTAGCTGGGAGGGCTAGTGACATGCTGGGGTGCATAGGGAAGGGTATTACCAGCATAAGGAGGGAGTAGTGATGCCATTATATAAACCATGGTCAGGCCTCACATGGAGTACTGTGTGCAGTTCTGGAGGTCGCACATTCATAAGGATATTAACAGGCTGGAGATGGTCCAGAGAAGGGTGAATAAGAGACTTATGAGAGAGATTAAGGAACCTCAATATGTACTCACTGGAAGAGAAGGAAAGAGGGGATATGATAGAAACATTCAAGTACCTCAAGGGTATAAACAAGGTGCAGGGGGAGACATTTTCCAATACAGGAGGAGCACAAGAACGAGTGGGCATGACATGAAATTGGAAGGTGGGGGTTAAGAGAGAATGTGAGAAGTTCTTCTTCACAGAGAGGGTGGTGGACGTGTGGAATGGTCTGCCTCAGGAGGTGGTGGGAGCAAGCACTGTGGATGGATTCAAGCATGCTTGGGCCAGGTACATGAGAACCACAGAGATACAGCAGCGAGTGGGTCAGAAGCAGTAATCCAGTACAGGGCTTACGGGCAGACTAGATGGGCCAGGCAGTTCTTATCTGCTGATAGTTTCTATGTTTCTATGTCTGTGTCTCTTTCTTTTATGAATTACAGACAGACAGAGAGATACAAACATATGCCCTTGCATGTGCTGTCTGCATTATGTCCTCCCTAACACACTACTATCCACAGACACACAGACAGAGACACAGCACACCTTGTCTCTTCAATGCTGCTCCTCCAGTGTCTCTGTCTCATCTCTCTCGCTCACTGTTACTCTCCCTGTCTTGCTTTCTATGTTGCTCTCTCTCTAGCACCGAGCTCTGTTCTTGAACATCGGGGGACTCAGTTAGCTCTCTCACTCTCTCTCATTTTAATGGGGTTGGGGGTTGGCAGAATGAGACCGAGAACTTGTATGGGAGGTGGGAAAGCAGCACATAGGTTCCCAAAGAAAGACTCTGAGTGAGAGAGAGAGAGAGAGAGAGAGACACACACACATAGCAAATACACAGGTCTCTCCTGCACACAAACTGCAGCACTGTTCTGTTACGGGAGCAAGGAGGCTACGGATAACAACATCCCAATGTTTTCTCTCTTGCTGTCTCACAGGACATTTCAGCCATGGTGCAGGTGCGGAAGAGTGATGATGCTGTCTCTCACTCTGTCTATTGTCTGTGCACTGTGGGTGGGAGCGAGGCAATGGGGCAGCCACAGTTGGGGGTGCCAGGAAAAGAAACTCTGGGTGGCCACTGTCACGATCACTCTCTCCTCTGCTTTCCTGTATTACAGCCTGTCAGAAGGCTCTATACTGTTGATTATTGCTTCCACTGTTTCTGCGGACAGAGACATAGACAGAGAGATGCAGAACATTGCCACAACTTTGGTACCTACTGTCTCCCACTGTCTGTGTGTCTCTTTCTCTGTCTTACATGCCAGACCGATGGCTGCTGTCACCTCAACTACCTCCTTGCCCACTCAGACTGCTGATTATCTGCAAACTGGACAGGGTAGTGGCAGACAGAACACACAGACGCCTGTCTCTGAGCTCACAGGCACAGCTGCATGTGCACATCTCGCTGTCTTGGCATCTGTGTGGTGTTTCTGTGTCTCCAGCCACAACTTATCACACAGACATGAGATTGCCATACCATTGCCTGACATTGTCTCTGTCCCGCCTGCTTTCTTTCTCGCGCCAGACTGCACAGTGGGATCACTTCACCAACTTGGGGACATAATCTGTCTGTGCCTCTGGACTGCAGTCTGAAAATGCAATCTGACTGCACACAGCATGGACTGGGGCTGCAGAAGCTACAAATTGTGCAGGACGGTACTGATTTCACTGTGGGCTCAGTGTCTGGTGGTCTGGGTGGCTGAGTGTGTACACAGAAGTTGTTAACTGAGCTCTGGTTGCATGGAGGTCTGCATTATTGCACTGTCAGGTGCTGCCACAGTTAAACAAATCCATTCAAAGAAGAATTGTACAGATTTGCTTTAAGAAAAAAGTCTACTTTAGAGCTGCAGAAATATTTGGAGCGCTACTAGAGTATTCTGCTATCCACAAAATGCATGCACAGTCTGAGTCGGCCATCCACTCTGGCTCTCGGAGCATATCAGGTTTCAGCTTGTCCCACGGAGCACTAGGGCAGCTTTGTGGTGCATCATTAAGTTAAAGCTTCTCTGGTTCCTCCTGTAATTTGTGAGGCTGATAGCAGCACAGCATAGCCAGTCACGCTTAGCCAGTCACTGGAGCCTGGCTCGAAGAAATGCAAAACATGAGGAAACAGGAGGGTCAGAGGGACAACAAGGGAGAAATGAGGTAAGGGAACACACAAGACAAAAGATGTGTGCAGAGGAGGAGGGAGAGACAGCAAGGAAAACGGAGGATGGAGGGAGAGGGATGGCTTTATGTATATGAAACGGAAGAAGTGTTCTCTCATTGGAGAGCTTCATTTGCTTTAAGTACACAAAGTTTCCGTCCATAAACTGTGAACCATTTTCATACTTAGCTTGCATGATAAGTTGGTCTGTCAGGATGAGCCAGTGCAGCTTGACCTGCATTGGGCTAATCAGTAACACACCTCTGCAATGCCATTCTCTGTAGCAAAACATTTTTGTGCAAGCCAGTGGCGGAGCTGGGAGGGGCTGGGGTGGCCGCCTCCTGGTTGCCCTAGTGTGAGTAGTGGTGCCCCACCACCATCTTTGTTCAATGTTTAGTGCCCATTGTAGAGCCCATAATTGACTGAATGGCACCCCTGGCTCAAATGCTCCAAACCTGGCTCCGCCACTGGTGCAAGCGCAAGCAATGTAAAAGGAAGAAAGGCAGACAGTGGATATAATTGGGAGTAGATTCAGTATTCTGAAGCTTTGATAGGTGGAGGAGGGAAGGCCCGCCCTGAAGCCACCTTACAGTTCAGACTGATACCAGTATGTTTGCTTGCCTTACAATGAACACAAGCATTTTGTCAATGCTGAATGGTTGCTTGCTGGCATTAGCAGTGGAATTGCAGGAGTTAGACAGATGCAGTAGGAATGGCAGTGAAGTATTGAACTGATGCCAACTCCACCCCACCCTGCAGAGATGGACAGGCATTGGGGTGTGCCTTTGGGTCGTCGCCCATAACGGTCATGACATTTCACCTCACCTACCCTGCAGACACTTACAAGTATCAAGGTGTGCCTTGGAGTGTTCAGGCTTTACACTCACCTCATTCCATGAGGAAAACCCTGAAATTAGTGCAGTATAGGAGAATGGGGTGAACTCTGGGGCCAAAGAGTCCAAGGTGCACCTCAATGCCTGTCACTGGCTGGGGTGGAATGGCGTGAGCATGACTGTCGACAATCCCAAGTCACACCCCTGATGCCTGTCAGTCCTACAGGGTGGGGCATTATAGTTGGAAACCCTAGCAGCCCTGGGCGTTTCTTGGTATTTTTACTCCCGGGTTTTCAACATGGGCTTTTTGTGATCCAACCATGAACAGTGACACTATCAGTTCATTAGCCGAAGGTGATTTTGCACAGTGACTCGCCATTTGAAGCATACAGGTCGAAACACATTCGAACAGCATGTGAATTGACAGCTGTACTGTTCATGAGGAGGTGTAAAAATGGTAATGTTGAAAATCTGGAGTAAAATATAAAAAACTGGTGAAGTCATGAGTGTGCGTAGAAACTGCGCAATGCACACTCGTAATAATTTTGAGGATTTTTAAAGCAGATTTTCAGCATCGGCATTTTGGACCTCCGCTTCATGAACAGTGACACTGTGATTTTCTTAATCTGTCCCAACACTGATTTCCCACAGCGACTGCAGTTATTCTCTGGAAGTGTGAAACACATTTCAGCCAGGATATGAAAATGACAGCTGTACTGTTCATAAGGAGATGTGGAAAATGCCAATGTTGAAAATCTGGAGTGAAAATATTACAGATTCGTGAAGTTACGAGGTGCGTGGAAACTGCACAATGCACGTTTGTAACACAGTCATTTATGGACTTTTTGTCACCAAATTTTAACATAGGCATTTTAAGACCTCTGCTCATGGATAGTGTCACTGTGATTTTCTTAATCTGTCCGAATATTGATTTTGCACACAGACTCGCGCCATTGTGCTACATATGCAAAACACATTTCAGGTAAGATGTGATAAATGACAGCTATACTGTTAATAAGGAGGTGTGGTAAAATGGCAATGTTGAAAATCTGGAGTGAAAATAATAAAAATTCTCAAAGTTGCGCAGTTCCTATGCACATCAAAACAGTAATTTTAGAATTTTTCACCAAATTTTCAACATAGGGTTTTGAGGTCTACCTCATGAACTGTGACACTGTTGTTTTGTTAATCGGTCCGAAAGGTGGTTCTGCGCGGTGACCACGAAATCACCTTCGGACCGAATAACAAAATGACAGTGACTGAGTTCATGAGGTGGGGTCCCAAGAACCCATGTTGAAAAATTTGGTGAAAAACATTTCTAAAATGGCTGAGATATCCACTTAAGTTGAAAACTATTTATGCCGATATACAGCTTACCGGGCATTTCTTCAGTTCATGGTCGCCTTGAAGAGTGCAGACATGTTCCCGTCCACCAAAGATCATCGTGTTGGGCTCCAGAGGTACAGTCATGGCTAAAAATATTGGTGCCCTTGCAGTTTTTTCTAATATGCACCATTCCTTCCAGAAAATTGTTGACATTAAAAATTATTTTGGTATCCACATATGTATTTCTTTGGTTTGCAGTGGAATAAAACACAAAAGCAGAACAATTTACTAAGTCTTAGCTTATTCCACACAGAAATCCTTAAATGGTCCGGACAAAATTATTGGCACCTTTTAGAAGTAGTTAGAAATAATTAGATTTCAAGCAGATGATTCTCCTTCACTTTGGAATTGAACTCACCTGTGGTGAGTTGCAGGTGCCTGCAATATAAAAATAACTCATTCAACCAGTTTGAATAGAAAAAGGACTCATTCTCCTGTTTTGTGTCACTGTGTGTACCGCAATGAGCATGGAGAAAAGAAAGACAGCCAGAGAATTGTCTGAGGAGGTCAGACAGAAGATTGTAGCCAAGCATGGACAATCTCAAGACTACAAATCAATCTCCAGAGACTTTGATGTTCCTGTTTCCACCGTACATAATGTTATCAGATGTTTAAGGCCCATGGCACTGTAGCCAACCTCCCTGGACGTGGCCGCAAGAGAAAACTTGATCGAAGATTGCGCGCAGGATTGTTCGAATGGTGGAGGAAGCACATCGATCAACTGCCAAACAGATTCAAGCTGACCTTCAGACACAAGGTACGACAGTTTCAACTCGCACCATCTGTCACCAACTCAATGAAAGGGGTTTATATGGTAGGAGGCCCAGGAGGACCCCACTGCTGAGAGAGAGACATAAGAAAGCCCGACTGGGGTTTGCCAAAACACACCTGAACAAGCCAAAATCCTTCTGGGAGAATGTCCTGTGGACAGATGAGACCAAATTATAGCTTTTGGTAAGCACATCATCTCTATGTTTACAGAAAACAAAATGAAGCCTTCAAAGAAAAGAACACCTTCCCTACAGTCAAACACGGAGGAGGTTCAGTGATGTTTGGGGTTGCTGTGCTGCCTCTGGCACTGGGTGCCTTGAGCGTGTGCATGGCATCATGAAATCTGGAGATTACCAGGCCATTTTGGAGCGCAATGTTGAACCCAGTGTCAGAAAGCTGGGTCTCCATCAAAGGTCATGGGTCTCCCAGCAGGACAGTGACCCCAAACACACTTCAAAAAGCACCCAGGAATGGTTCAAGACAAGACGCTGGACTGTTCTGAAGTGGCCAGCAATGAGTCCAGATCTAAATCCATTGAAAACCTGTGGAGAGATCTGAAACAGCAGTTGGGAGAAGGCACCCTTCAAATCTGGGAGAACTGGAGCAGTTTGCACAAGAAGAGTGGGCCAAACTGCCAGTAGAGAGGTGCAGGAAGCTCATCCATGGCTATAGGAAGCAGTTGATTGCAGTTATTTTGACCAAAGGCTGTGCTACCAAATATTAAGTCTAGGGTGTCAATAATTTTGTCAATGCCATTTCTTTTCATTTTCTGATTTAAAAGGATATATTAAATTCTGAATCAAAAACAAAGGTTCTGTAATATTAACAGAGAAATAAAGAATTGTGGAGACCAAATACTGTACTGTTGTTAATTTCAACTTGTGTTTAGAGGAATTGTGAGTTATTTGAAAAAGTGCAAGGGTGCCAATATTTTGGCTGACTGTGAAGTATAGGGTGAGGGTGTGGGGGAGGTGGAGTGCGCAAAGGGTGGCATGGGTTGTCAAGGGTGGCCACAGACAGCGTGGGACCATTTTCTTTATTTTTACAGTATAGAAAAGAAAACACAGAAAAAGGACACACACAGGACTATTAACATGCTGGTTATGGGCTCTAGCGTGCCACCTGGATATTTGTTGGGGGAAGGGGGAGTGGAGCCAATGGGGATTGGGCACCCCATCGGCCCATACAGTGTGCTGTGGGAGCCGCATGAGCCGAGGGACTGGGCACCCCTCGGCACACCACAAATAGGGGCATCATGCTGACATGGGCTGGGCTACCCTGTGGGCAAATGAACTGGGGAGGGGCATGCCAACAGGGGGATTGGGCACCTCCGTCGGCTTTTAGAACTGGGGAGGCGGGCGGCTTCCGTCGGCTCGTGGGGACTGTGAGAGGCTGCCGGAGAAGCCATCACCATGGGGACACCACACAATGCAGCTGTAATTGGCTGCTGCAGTCAGGATGCCCCACAGCAAAACGCCTGATTGCGCAGACAGGTGCCCTCATTGCAGCGGCCCAGTTTCTTTAATCATAGTGGCATGCTCATCAACTGCCATCATTGACAACATGCTCCTCCATTCGCCGAGGCAGAGACCAGACCCAGAACAGACTGTTGCCATTTGCACAACACTGTTACGCTCCACAACCTGCTTGTGAAGGAAATTGACACAATGTGTTTCTTTACATGCGTGCAAGCAACACAAAAAACAAATATATTGAGGTAAGATATTCTGATGTCTCCAATATATTTAATACTGGCGAGCTCACTAGACGGTATAAGAGGAGAGGACAATTTGTATGTTTTGATATTCTGGCAATTGTCACACATAAAGTATTCACAAAGAGAAGGCTAAATAATGTGAGCCCCACAATAGAAGAATGGCAGAGATTATAAAGGAATTTACCATATGGAAAAATTAATGTATTTAATAAATTCTAAGCAAGGGGTATTTCAATGGAAATGGTTGAAATAGGTCATTTATATGGCTTGTTGGAAACAGCCTTCATTGTATGATAATCTGTACAGATGTAGAATTGAACTGGCCCACTAGAATACCTGGAAATTTCCAGGTACCTTCCCTACCTGAACTCTGAAAATCTTTGCCTTTATCATCTTTTTTCTAATTAAATGTGGTTTTGGAGGCACTGTAGGTAAATGTAAAATGCAAGCACAAAGCAATTGCATCAGATGTAAGTGGAATCCTGATATGAGTGTGCCACCCTGGACTCCTCCTATTGATTTTCCAGGTGGGCCCCAGTATCCACTTTCCAGGTGGGCCCCTGAACCCCAGTTTAACTGTTGTGCAAGTAATTAATATAACTGAATTATTTTTAGGACTTGGAGTTCAATGTCAAACAGCCTAAATGTTCGGATCCTGCTGCCTTTATGCTCTGCTTTGTTAGAGTTCATATTGGTGTATGTTCATATTGTTACGTGTTGCTGGTGTTGATGTCAACTGTGATGTGTCGCTGTGTGAAAATAAAAAGGAGTATAAAATAAAAGACAAGGGGCAGAAGTAGACAGGCAGTGTGTAGCTTCTGTGAAGAGGGTCAGCTGAAGAATGCAAAGGTGAATCAAAAAGGGGGGCAGAGGAGCAGAGGAGGTAATCCTGCCAATTTAGATGGAGCAGGGAAGTAATACTGCTGGTTTAGAAGGCCTGGTCAGATCCACCAGGAGTACTGTGTGACATTCTGGGTTCCTCAGTACAATAAAGTTTTTAAGGCAGACAAGTAGGTGCAGTGCATGGCAACAAAATGATGAGTGATTTGGGGATGAGAGGAGCTATGAGGAGAAACTGATGACTCTTAACATGCCCCTGTGGAAAAAAGGAGGTGGAACGGGACATGATCTCAGTCTTTTGCATACTGAAGGGTATCGACAATGAGGTGTTTGTTTTGTGCTCTCCAGCATGATGCAGAGACAGGTTAATTTATGGGTAGTGTTAAAAGGTGCTTCTTCTCCCAGAGGGTGGTGAACCTATAGGACTGTCTACCAGTGAGTCAGTGGCTATGAAGATAGTACAGGCCTTCAAGACTAGCCTGAGATTTTGGCAAGCCAGAGTCATCCATTAAAACCTAAGGTATAAGATAGGGTAAAGTACCTGTGTACTTGTTGCTGTCTGAGTAGGAGAGTAATGGGGAAGATAAGGGGTAACGGCAGGAGAAGACAGTACAAACAAGCAAAAACTACTTGTTGTGTGAGAAGGGAAGAAAACGCTTTATCTAGGGTAAGGGTACAAAGGGGTAACGATAAAATTAAAAGGGGAAAACTAGTATCACCTCTATGAAGTGGGAATAGAGGTAACACCCTATCTAGGGTAAGGGTAAAAAGAGGATAAAAACAAAAAAGAATAGACCCTAAAACACCCTATCTAGGGTCACGTTACAAAAGGGGTTTAGTAAACACAAAAGGAGAAATTAGAAACATGCTGTCTAGGGTAAGGGTGCAAAGTTATTTCTGGTTAACATAGTGAGTGTAGGAATGGGAATGCAGGGAGTGGTGCAGTGCAGTGGTTGTGGAGTGGCAGTTTTAGAGACCTTCTGGAGACTGAGATGCTGCCCATTTGCATGCACCTCTTTGGGCTGAGGGAGGAGGTCACTAAACTCTGGGTTAAGTTGACTGAGTTTCGGGACCCTTCCCCACCCAGCGCCACCAAGTCTATCACTGTTGCCCCAGAGGATGCCAAGGGTGAGAGCCAGTTGTACAATGGTGGGATCCAGGATGGTGGAGTGGCAGGTTGTGGGTACATTCCTCAGCCAGTGCCACTACAAACTCATTTGCTGCTCTGGCAGGAGGTGACTACTGAGAGAAGGCACCTGTGGTAGTGGCCATGGAGGTTGTGGCGGTCCTCCACTGGGAGGCCTCAAGGTGGTAGGTAGAGACCCCAGCAGAGGAAACAAGTTCTGGTGAGGATTTGATCACTACAGGGTAGATATGGGAACAGGAATGGAGGGAAAGAGGGAGGTGAGGTGTGTGCCTTGCAACTCTGCTCGGAGGGATGGAGGGTGGATCCTAAGGGTCACTAGGGTGAAAGGGTAGGACGGAGCTATAAGCCATTGTCCATCTGGGGACTAGTGACTTGGATTGGGATGGGCTGGGATTGTACAGGAGATTTTAGGGAGCTGGGAAGGGGTTTTAAGCAGGTAGCACACTCAGCTGACTTCGCTGAGATGCTGCCTGTCTAAGGGGGATAAGGTTCTGTGCACCGGGTGCTTCAACTCATGGTTGAAAAGATATTGTAGTGAGGTGTGACTCAGCTACATTGGGGTCTGGGGACCAACTTGGAGGGATAAGGGCCTATATAGGGTGATGGCCTGCATCTGTCTGAAAAGGGAATAGGAGTCTTCAGTGGATGGTTTAAATGTTACTTTGATGAGCATTTAAATTAGCTGAGGGGGTAGCAGAAGAAATCAGGGAGGCATACACTGCCCCCCACCACCAGAGACTGAAGCAGAAAGAACAAGCATTTGTCAATGCCGAATGTTGTCTCGCTGGCATTGGCACTGGTAGTGCCGGAGTTAGAAATGCATAATAGGAATGCCAGTGAAGTACTGAAGTGACGGCAACCCCTACCCCCACCCTGCAGAGATCAACAGGCATTGGGGTGTGCCTTTGGGTCATCAGCCATAATGCTCATGCCATTTTACCTCACCCCTACCCTGTAGACACTGACAAGTGTCGTAGTTGTGCTTGGGGTCTTTGGGAATTATACCTTACCCCATTCCATAAGGAAATGCGCTGAGGTGGGTGCAGTATAGGAGAATGGGGTGAACTTTATGCCAAACACTGCAAGGCACACCACAATGTGTGTCACTGGCTGTGTGGGGTGGAATAGGAGCATTACAGCTGATGATCCTAAGTCACACCCCTGACGCCTGTCAGTCTGCACAGGGTTGGGTGTTATAGTTGAAACCCTAACCTGTGAGGCTGGAAAGTATTGACATCAAATTTTCAACATGGGCTTTTGTGACCCCACCTCATGAAGAGCGGCACTATCAATTTGTTAGCTGAAAGATGGTTTTGCACAGCGGCTATGCCATTTAGCGACACAGGTCCGAAAACACATTTTGGCCAGTTTGTAAAAATGAGAACTGTATTGTTCATGTGAGGAGGTATAAAAATTGCAATGCTGAAAATCTGGACTGAAAATATGAAAACTGGCGGATTCATGAACTTATGAGAAACTGTGCAACACACATCCATAACCTAATTATTTTGGGATTTTTAACCACATTTTCAACATAGGCATTTTGGGACCTCCCTCAAGAACAGTGGCACTGTGATTTTGTTAATGTGTCCCAAAGTTGATTTCCACAGCGACAACAACATTGTGCACCACAGGTGTGAAAACCCATTTTGGGCAGGATGAAAAATGACAGCTGTACTGTTCATAAGGAGGTGTGAAAAAATGCCAGTGTTGGAAATGTGGCATGAAAATATTAAATTTCACGGTTACAAGGGTGCATGGGAACTGGCAAGAGCACGCTTTGTAACACAGTCATTTTATAGATTTCATCACCAAATTTCCAACATAGGCATTTTAGGACCTCTGCTCATGAATAGTGTCACCGTAATTTCTCACACTGTCCTGAAAACTGATTTCGCACGCCATCGCGCTATTCTGCGCTCACGCTCGAAAACACATTTCAGCCAGGATATGTAAAATGACAGCTGTACTGTTCATAAGGAGGTGTGGAAAATGACAATTTTGAAAATCTGGAGCGAAAATATTACAAATTCAAGAAGATTCTGACGCTGGAAACTGCACAATGCACACTCAGTAAACAGTTATTTTGGATTTTTCCACCAAATTTGCAACACAGGCTTTTTGAGAGCCCCCTCATGAACAGTAGCACTGTCATTTCATTAATCAGTCCCAAAGGTGATTCCGCAGTGACTGCAAAATTACCTTCAGGACCGAATAATGCCTTGACAATGTCTGAATTAATGAGAAGGGTCCCAATATTCCATGTTGAAAATTTGGTGTCAAAATTCTCAAAATCCCTGAGATATGCACCAAAGTTGAAAAAACTATTTGTCATTATACAGCTTACCAGCATTTCTTCAGTTCGCGGTCAGCTTTGAAGAGTGCAGACATGTTCCCGTCCACGAAGATCGCCTTGCCGGACTCGGAGGTAAGTGTGGGGTGAGGGGTGGGTGTGAGGAGGCAGGTGCGCAGAGGGTGGGCGTGGTTGGGGAGGGTCAGGGAGACCAGCGATGGACCATTTCTGTTTTACAGGTGAAAAAAAAGGGAACATTGGGACAGTTTTCAGGGTCATTTGGCACGCTGGGGTGGGCTCCCAGCATGCCACCTGATTTTCTGGGGAAGGGGGCTGTAGCCGACGGAGATTGAGCACCCCGTGGTACATACAAAGGAGGGCAAGAGCCGAGGGGATTGGGCATCCCTCCCGGCACACAACAGATGGGAGGAGATATTATGCTGACGGGGAGGCTCCCAGTCAGCAAAATAAACAGGAAGGGGACTGTAGCTAATGGGATTGGGCCCCATCGGCAAAGAAAGACTGTTGAGGGGAGCACATTATGCCGAGGGGATTGGGCACACTCGGCACACTTGGGTCATTATGCCGACGGGGAGTGGCTCCTCCGTCGGCAAATGAAGTGGGTCGGGCATGCAACAGGAGGATTGGGCACCTTTAGTCGGGCGGCAGCAGTCAGGTGCCGCCATGTTTACGCCAGAGGCGTGTTATTGTGCCGCTGCAATGAGAAGCTTGCTTCTTATTGCAGTGGACCTTTCTTGGATCTGGTGGCCACAGTCCGGATTGCTGGTCTGGCGCCTGCATGCTGGCTGATTGGGAATGAGGAACACACCTACTGATGCGTCCCTTGCATTCGCCTGAGTGACCGCACCTCCAAATCTGCTACTACTGCAATATGTTGACTCATACGCAAGTGCGAGCCAACATAAAAGGAGGGCTTGGGGAGGTAAATCTCCAAGGGTGCACAATAGTAGGAATAAAAGAGGATGGGAATATGTGCTGTAAAAGAGAGAGGGAAAAGGAGGCAGGAAAACATGAAAAAGGCGTTGCAGACAGAGTGGTAACAAAATGTAGAAGGCCATGTGTGCAAATGTAAAGTCTAGGGAGTAGAATTCTGTACCTAGAGGCCATCATGTTGGAGGCAGACCTGGATATCGCGCCATTACTGAGTTGTGGTGCACAAGAAACCACACCTGGGACATTGCCATACCAGGCTATGCTTCATTCAGGAAAGATAGGGTGGAAGGAACGGAGGAGGTGTGTTGCTGCATGTAAGGAGAATATCAAAGCAACAGAGACACAAGAAATCCACGGGGATGTAGGGTTTGAGGTACTGTGGGTCACCCTGGAGATGGGAAACGGAGCCACTATTCATACTGGTGTGATCTACAGACCTCCAGCACAGGGGAGAAATTAGATAAGGCACTGGTGGAAGGTATTGGCACAATGGCAGAAAAAGGGAGGTGAAGCTGGTGAGGACTTCAACTGCCAGATGTAAGATTAAGCCTCCCAGCTGCAGTTTTAGCTAGACGCAAGGACATTCTGGACTCCTGCAGGGTATTTCTCAACCAACTAGTCAGGGAGCCCACTTGTCAGGGGCAGTACTGGACCTGGTGCTCATTAACAGGGACAGTATTGCCGATGTCAGGTGGGAGGCCACCTGGGGACCAATGATTACTGTACAGAGAGTGGTTCAATATAAGGGTGGAGATGGAAACAAACCACACAAGGATGAGCGTCCTGGTCTTCAGGAGGAAGATTTGAAAAAAATGGGTGAATACCTCAGAGATGACCTTTGTCTCTTTGTTATGATGAGAATTGATTGTGAACTATGTTGATTAATAATGCTGTACTCCTCTGTGTGATGTGTCTATTGCTGCTTTCAAATGTATGATGTATATATCACTGCCTTATATCTCTCTGTAATTAATCCAGGTCGCCCTGAAAAGGGACCATTAGGTCTCAGTGGCCTACCGGTTACCAAAATTAAATAAATAAATAAATATGACCTAGGAGGGGGATGATCTGGGTGGTACAGGAACAGTGAGCTAGTTAAGGGAAGGCATAGTGAAGGCAACAAACTTCTGCAAAAGAAAGTGAGCAAACGTAAGAGGGAAAAGAAACAGCTAGAGCTCTCAAAGGAAGTGGCTGAAAAGGCAAAGGCTAAACGGGTTGCATTCAGGAGGTATACATAGATTCAGAGAGCAGAGGACAGGGAGATGTATCAGGAGAAGCAGAGAAGGCAGGGAAAGCAGTGAGGAGTGCAAAGGCGAAACTGAGGAAAGAATTGCCCAGGGGTAATGAAAGGGACAAAACATTTTTAGGTACATAACTGAAAAGAGGAAGACTAGGAGAGGGATTGTGAGGTTAAGAAAGGCAGGTAGGGCAGTGCAGTGCAAAGGAGGACCAGAACATAGCAGACATCCTCCTGAACAAATACTTCTGCTCTGTCTTCACAGAGGAAAGGTACGGGATGGGCCACATAAAAGCAACAGGAGCACTGGATGGAGGGAGGGAGGGAGGGAGAAGCGAGTCCTTTTAAGGAGGAGAGAGTCCCAAGGGACCCGCAAATCTGAAAGTGACAAAGCTATAGAGCCAGATGAGGTACACCCAAGGGTATTAAGGGAGCTCAGGGAGATACTGGTTGCACTCTGACAGTCCTTTTAACAACTCACTAGAAACAGGGGTGGCTATAGAGGACAGAAGGAGGGCAGATGTAGTCCCGCTTCATAAAAGCAGTAACAGGGAGGTGGCTGGCAGCTATCAGCCATTCAGTCTGACATCAGTAGTGTGGAAGTTAATGGAGTTACTGCTAAGGGAAAGGATTATGAAGTATCTTAAATCCAGTGGGTTACAAGACCTGAGGCAGCATGGATTCGTGGGGGGAGGGGGTAATATCAGCAGATTTCTTTGACTGGGTAACTAGGGAAGTAGATCAGGGTGGGGTGCTGGACAAGGCCTACATAGATTTCAGTAAGGCTTTCAACATTGTCCCATTAAATGGAAGAATGGAAAGGGACCTGGGGGTAGTCATATCAGATGACCTAAAGGTGGGCAAGCAATGTGAGAGGGCAGCAAGGAGGGCTGGGGATACTGGGATGCATAGGGAGAGGCATCACCAATAGAAAACAGGAAGTTGTTATCCCTCTGTACAGACAGCTGGTCAGACCCCATCTGGAGTACTGCGTGCAGTTCTGGAGACCCAATCTCCGCAAAGACATAGACAGGATGGAAGCTGTCCAGAGGAGGGCAACTAAAAATGGTGCAGGGTCTGCACCGGAAGACATAATGAAGAGACTTAAGGAGCTTAATATGTATAGCCTCGAGGAAAGGAGGGAGAGGGGGACGGATAGAAACTTTCAAGCACCTCAAGGGAATCAAAAAGTCCAAGAGGGTAGCATCGTTCAAAAAAGAGGTGTGCAAGAACAAGGGGCACAATTTGAAGATGGGGGGGGGCTCAGAGGTAATTTAAGGAAATATTTTTCACAGAGAGGGTTGTGGATGCATGGAACGGCCTTCCGGAGGAGGTTGTGGAGTCAAAAACAGTGGTGGAATTCAGCATGCATGGGACAGTCATAAGGCAATTTAGGGGTGGGGGTTGGAAGAAGTAGGCTGCTGGTTAACTAGGATCTGCAGCTTATCCATTAGGTAGGGAAATGGGCAGACTGGTGGGCCAAGCAGTCCTTCTGCTGTCAAATTCTGTGTTTCAATGTTTCATTATCCCACATAGGAGACTAACAAGGAAACTGGGCAGCTTAGGGTGGGTCTTGAAGTGGTAAACTGGTAGGAAATTGTTTAAGGGATAGGCGACAGAGGGGGTTGTAAATGGAGCTCATCCTGGAGAAGGAGGGTGACCAGCGGGTGCTTTTGGGCTCAGCAGTGGGACCAGTCCTCTTTAATGTCTTTATAAGTGACATTGCAGATGAGCTGGAAGGAAGGTCTGCCTGTTTGCAGATGACACCAACATCTGCAAAACAGTGGACACTCCAGAGGGGTGCAAAATGTGCAGAGATCTGGGAAAACTTGAGGAATGGTCAAGGGCATGGCAGCTGGGTTTTAATGCAAAGAAAGTATGAAATCATGCACTTAGGGCACAGAAACCCAGAGGCAGAGTACAAAATAGGAGAAAAGATATTGGCGGTCACCAAACAGGAAGGGGGCCTGGGATTGATCGTATTAGATTACCTCAGTGTGGTGAGGCAGTATGACAGGGCAAGTTGGAAGGGCCAATGGAATGTTGAGGGTACACAGGAAGGGGTATCACCGAGAAGGAGGGAGGTAGTGCCACTGTATAGATAACTGATGAGACAGATTCATTGATGAGACCCTACCTGATGTACTGTGTCCAGTTCTGCAGACCACATCCCAGGAAGGACATCTCAGAGTGGAGACAGTCCAGAGGAGGGCAACTAAAATTGTGCAGGGTCTGCATCAGAAGCCCTATGAGAAGAGACTGAAACATTTCAATATGTATACCCTGGAAGAGAGTTGGAGGATATGATGGAGACCTATAAATATCTCACAGGATAAATAAGTTGCAGGAGGGTGCATTCTTTATAGGAAAAGATGCACAAGAATGGGACATGCAATGAAGCTGGAGGGTAAATTCAAGAGAGTTGTGAGGAAGTATTTCTTCACTGAAGGAGGGTGGATGCCTGGAACAGTCTTCCAGCAGACGTGGTGGGGTGAAAACAGTGGTGGGTTTCAAGAATGCATGGATAGGCATAAGGAATTCTTGGTGGAAAGTAAGGAGGGAGCCAGAGATCTAGTAAGGCCTGTGCGGTCAGTATGGGCAGAGTAAAACCCAACAGCCACACTGGGTGGGCCAAGCAGTTCTTATCTGCTGTCAGATTATGTGTTTCTATGGACAGATTTCTGCTGACCAAGGGAATCACAGGGTACCCTGGGTAGTAGTGTGGTTTGGAAAATCCATATAAATTGGTACATGTTTGCACAGCATACAGTACTTGTTCTTTCATGCTTATGATATGTGTGTGTGTGTGTGTCTGCGTGTGCGCGTGAGGGTGGACAATATGGACCCAGAGTCCCTTCTGATGGTTAACTATGTTAGATATTTGGTCTGATGTCCTCCAGCATGGCGCTGGGTAATACCCAAGCTCAGAGGTGATAAATTCAGGAGTAACATAGAACAGTCAATGGCACAATAAGACCGATGTTCCATCCAGTCTGCCATTAACACCCTATCATACCCTGAGACCTTTGTATATACACAGCGCTTTAGCCCACTCTAACCACCCCATGCTCTCCATTTTTCTGCTCCGCCCTGAGTAACTACTAAGCTCCTTCAGTCTGTCCAAGCCATGCTTGAAACCATAAATGCTTTTGGTGTCCACCACATTAGCTGGCAGACTGTTCCACTGCTCGGCCACCCTCTCTATAAAAGAAACAAACTTTCTCACATCTCTCCTGAACCTCCTTACTGTCATTTTCCACTCATGTGCCCATGCGCTGTCCACTATTCCTGCTAAATGGTTCTCACAGTTCTCCTTGTTCATTCCTTTCAGGAACTTGAAGGTCTCCATAGTATCTCCCCCTCCTGTCTGGTCTCCAGCAAGTACATGTTCAGTGACTTAACACAATTCTAGTAATGTCTGCCCTGTTTTTTTGTTTTTTCAACTCTGTTTACTCATCTGGACCAGGGCATCTCTCTGGAGTACCCACACGACCTCCTCCTCTACTCCCAGCCTGAACCCCCACCAGTCTCCCTCCTAGTCTTACAGATTCGTCCAGCCCCCGATCAGCCCACCCTCCCTCCCTCCCTTAGCAGCCTTTCTGAGATTAGAGGGATGGCTGTGGGGCAGGGGTAAGGGACAGGAGATCCAGTGAGGGTAGGTCCCACAATGGGATGTGGGCATTGGTCCCAGGTCCCTTTGCTTCTCTGGGTCTCCTTTGCCTTCTCTGGTCAATCAGGGTTTTCTACGTGCGCTGTTTTCCCAAGACCCTGGGAGCAGTAGCGCATGGACGTGGAGGCATGCACACTGCAGCTCCAGTCCACAGCCTCATCTTCCCTCCCTGGCCTACTGCCAGGGCTCCTCAAAAATGATGCTGCCACCCAGCCTCCACCAGGAGGCAGCCACACTCCGAGGAGCCCTCAGATCCTCTCTGAGGTGAGAGCTGCCAAGTGGCGGCTAAATCAGTTCCTCACCCTCCCCCGCCGATCCCTGATGACCTGAGTCTGTTCCCGAACCCAGGTTGCCGTGTGGCATGAGGTGTGGCGTCAGCGCCAACCTCAGCGCCACTGGGCCGTAGGTCTGCCCTGCTGGCCCTGAATCATTTTGGTTACTCTTATGTTGCACCATCTCCAGTCTGTTCTTATCTTTCCTCAGGCGAGGACTCCAGATCTAGGCACAGTACTCCAGGTGTGGCCTCACCAGAGATCTATAGATAGAAGTAGGGCAGACTAGGTGGGCCTTATCTGCTGGCAACTTCTGTGTTTCTATGCTTCTAGTAATACCTCTTTTCTTCTGCTGTCAGTATCCTCCTGATGCACCCCAGCATCCTGTTTGCCTTACTGTAGGCCATGTTATATTGGCTAGACCATCCCCAGCAGCCTGCACCCGAATCTCCAGCTTTAAGGTTGTGGGGTCACACCTGGCCACCAAGGGCTTCAGCAAGGGCTGAGACCCAGGGTGCCAGCACAATGACCATCCCCAGCAGACTGCACCGCATCTCCAGCTTCAAGGCTGCAGGGTCACACCCGGTCACCAGGGGCTTCAGCAAGGGCCGAGACCCAGGATGCCAGCACAGCGAACATCCCCAGCAGCCTGCACCCGAATCTCCAGCTTCAAGGTACGGCTTCCCTCGGTTGAAGCACCACAGGGTTTGAACTTTGGCGCAAGTTTTAATTGGCTGCCGCAAGCAGTGCTTACTCACCCATTGGTGCGGCACCAAGCTTGGACTCACTGGGCTAGAAAGGTGATCCTCACTCTCCACGGACATTCCAGGGACAATATAATTTGTGAAAAGGCTAATTTCAACTGCACTGTGTCAAGAGACTTGGGATTTTGATTGCAAAATACACTCTAATTTGAGCACATAAACTAAAGGATGGGGTTTGAATTGCTGTAAAGTGTTTGTTAATTCTTGCAATGACTGTTGTTAAGGTGGTACCTAAATGCTTATTTTATGCCACAGACTTAGGAAATTGGCCAACTGCAGCTGCTCTGGAACTCTGACTTTCCTCACCAAACCAGATTAAGTTGTGCAACCCTCCCTCCCCAGAAGGTACTGGCGCTTGACACCAACGTGCTCCTCACACTCCTTTGTCTTGAGTGCTGACTAGCCCCTGCCCACCGATTTGCAGCAGATTTAAACAGAATTATTCTCCCATTCTCTCAAATGGAGAGCTACTCTCCACCTGAAAGAAAGGGATATATTATGGAAAGGCCAGAAATTCAGGGAATAAGCATGATTACCAGTGCTACAGGAGGCCAGAAATTGCTGCACAAAACTTGTCCGCCCGCCAAAGCCAACTACCATAAAGCACAGCTTGTCAATTCCTGGGGCGATGGAAAAGATTCTGGGAAAACATCAAAAGTATCCTTGGGAAGGAGGACAAGATGCAGCCACAGCTGATCAATATAGATAACACACCAACCACAGACCACCACAGACCCCAAGCCATTGAGAAGGCCCTCAACGTGGCTTTCACTGATCTCTCTACAGTGCTTGGTCACCGGCCTTCATCCTTCCTGGGCAAAACCATCGCAACAGCAGTTCCACGAATGTTAGCACCGGACTTTTACATCAAAGGGTCACTATGAAGGAAGCACTAGCCATGGTCAAGAAGGTACTAGGAAAGACCAGACTGGGCAGTGATGGGATTGACATGAAGTTGTATCCCTCACCCTGGACCCTCTTATAGTGCCCATTACCATGCTGTTCAATAAGTCCCTAACACTTGCTCAATTCCCAGAGGTCTGGAAATAGGCCCTAGTCATGCCTGTGCACAAGGGTGGTGACAAAACCTTGATAGCCAACTATAGGCCCATCTCAATACTCTCCTTTGTCCAAAGCGCTGGAAAAGATTGTGTGGGTCAAATCATTGACTACCTCAGTAAATATGATCTGCTATGTCCCAGCCAGCATGGCTTAGACAAGTTCACAGCACCACAACTGCCCCTGCTGGACTTCTCAAACCTACGCACATAAGGCTCTAGATGAAAGGCAAACTGGTGGGGTCGTCTTTATTGACCTCACCAAAGCTTTTGACACAGTTAATCACCCCCTGCTACTGACCCAACTGCATACCATTGGTGTGGGGTCTAATGCCCTCTGCTGGTTCAGGACTATCTGACAAGGAGAAAACAATGCGTCAAAATTACTAACATACTAACATACTAAAATGCCAGCAGAATAGGCCTAACGGTCTTTACGTGTCTGCTTGTTTGTCAGCCCCACCCTGGGCGCTGACCTTGCTTCCCCTCGCCTTCTCTGGCTTCTCCTTCAAAGTTCCGGATATTCTTGCTGCATTGGATTTTGCTCCAGAACCCTTCCCTGTACCTGTCCCACCCTCTTGAACCCCTCCACTGTCTCTGCCTCCACCAGCCCCTAGGCAGTGCATTCCATGGCTCACCACCCTCTCAGTGAAGTAGCACCTCCTCCTTTCTCCCTGAATCTTCCCCTCCAGCTTCCACCCATGCCCTCTAGTGGCCCCCTCCTCCTTCCTTAAGCACCTGACTGTTCCTCCCCTATTTACCCTCTTCATGTGCCTGAAGACCTCTATCATGTCCCCCGGTCCTTCTCTCTTCCAATGTGTACATATTTAGCTCTTCGAGCCTCTCCTCATAGGTCCTGTCCCCAAGCCCCAAATCATTTTGGTTGCCCTCCTCTGGACCCTCTCCAGGAGGTTAATGTCCCTCTTTAAGTGTGGCCTCCCAAACTGCACGCAGTACTCAAGGTGCGGCCTCACCAAGCAGTTATACAGAGGGAGTATCACTTCCTCCTTCTGGAGGTGATCCCCTAGCGATGCATCCCAGCATCCTGTTGGCCTTGGCTGCTGCCTCCTACAAGTCTCAGAGTTGTTCATCTTGACATCCACCACCACCCCAGGTCCCTCTCAGCCATGAGACTTGTAGCATATCCCCCAAGGGTGTACACTTGGCCGGGTTTCTGGCCCCAGGTGGAGTACCTTGCATTTCCCCTGCATTGAACCTCAGCTTCCACTTTCTAGACCATCTTTCCAGAGCCTCCAGGTCCCCTGTGAGGCCACCCTCCCTCCTCCCCATCCACCACCGCCCCCAGTTTAGAGTCATCATAAAGAGACTCATCTCACTCCTGATTCCTGTCCTTATGTCAGAGACTTAGGCGTTGAACAGAAGGTGCCCAGGACTGATCCCTGTGGGACCCAATAAACGAGCCCTCCTTGGGATGAGACTATCCTGCCAACTATGACCCTCTGGGTCCGGTCCTGGAGCCAATTGCCTATCCATCTGATCATCTGGTTCCCCACCCCATTTCTCCCAGCTTATCCAACAGGCCCACACTTGAGGAACAGAGTCAAATGCCTAGCTGAAGTCTAGAAGAGGATGTCCACTGGTCTACCCAGGCACTCATCACTCAGTCATAGAACTCCACCAGGTTTGTCTGACATGATTTCCTGGGATGAATCCATGCTGTCTATCATCCAGGCACCCTGACTTATCCAGGTCCCTCCTAGCCTCTCCTTGACAATGCCCTCCATCACCCTGCCACCACCGATGTCAGGCTGACAGGCCTGTAGTTCCCTCCACCTCCCTTGATCCCCCTGTGGATAGGCACTATGTCGACACCTTCCAGTCCTGGGGCACCACCCTGTCCTCAGAGATGGTGAAAAGCTCCCCAAGGGGTTTCATGGGACATCCATAAGTTCCTTCAGCATTCTGGGATGTAATTTATCTGGCCCTGGTGCTTTCTCTGTCTTAAGGGAGCTGAGGCTTCCCTCACTCTCTCTGCTGTGATTTCCACTTCGGTACCTCTTCTCCCTGCTTAGCCCTCCCCCCTCCTGCCAGTGATGCCTCCCACTCTCCCCAGACTCGCCGATCGGTGGGGTCCCCCCTCCTCAGTATCTCTGTCTCCTCCCATGTATGATGCAGCACCCCATTTTCCTTGGTGAAAACTGAGGGGAAGTACTCATTTAGTACCTCAGCCTGCTCCCCCGGTCTTGTGCCCATCTCTCCCTGATTTAATCCTGCTAATCTGCCTTCACCCTTCGTTTTTCCCCAATGTATCTAAAGAACCCTTGTTCCCTCTCCTAATTTCCCTGGCCAGGTTCTGCTCCTTCCTTGCCTTAGCCGCTCACCACCCTAGTGGCCCTTCTAGCCATCAGCTCGTGACTCCCCTCGATCCCTTTCACTCCTTGAGCTTGAATTGCTTATAGGCTGCCTTCTTTCCTCAGACCACCTCCTGGACCTCCCTGGTCCACCAGCAGGGTTTTTGGGCCCTCCCACATTTGTCTTACTTGCACAGGTGCTGGTAGCATCCTGCACCCTCTCTGATTATTTCCCACCTACTATCAGCGTCCATGTCTGACCCAATCCCATCCAAATGCTCCTTAAGGATCCTTCCCATTTCCTTAAAATCCGCCCCTGAAGTCGGTTACTTCCGTCTTTGTGCAGCCTTCTACCCTCCTAGGTCCAGGCAGAACCAGACCGTGGGCATGGTCACTCCCCGTCAATGGGTCCCTACCTCCAGACCCCAATCTGGTCACTGTCTGCCAGGACCACATCCAGTACCAGCGCCTCCCTGGTCGGTTCCTCACCTGCTGAGTTAGAGCAGCGTGTTGAAGGCATCCAACAACCTCTGTTCCTGGTCACAGAGGATGTCATAGTCTCCCCAGTCTGTTCCTGGCATGTTTAAGTCCCCCAACACCACCACCGTTCCTCTGCCCAGTCTGCAGTGTCTCCCAACATCTGCCACCAGACTGTCCTCCAGCTTCTCTGCCAGGGCAGGGGTCTATACACACTCCTATTTTTACTCTTGCCCCTTGTTTTCAAGGTAGCCCAAATCGCCTCCGCAGTTTCCCTCCGCCTCCTCTACTCCCTATGCCAATGCAGTTTTTGACTATCATTGCTACCCTCCTCCCTTCCCTCCCCTGTCCTTCCTGAACATAGTGTAACCCTCCAGGTTCAGGTCCCAGTCGTGTCCTGCAGTGGCCCAAGTCTCAGTGACTGCTGCCACATCCCACTGCTCCCTCAGTTAGTAACGCCTGGAGCTCAGGCATTTTATTGCTTAAAGCTCCTGGCATTTAGACTACCTTCCACCCTTTCCTATAGTTCCATTTCCCTGCTCATGTTCCCATGGGGATTCTGTTTTCCCTGGTCTGCACTTTGCCAGTCGGCCTTTTCCCTTAATCCTCCAGCTCCTGAGGGGTGAGACAGAGTCCTCCCTTTATCGGCACCCTCTTGACAGCCTTTTCTCCCATTGGGCAAACAGTTTCCAATGCAAGAGAGATAACATTAGAGGTACACCAGGGATCAATACCTGGGACCCCTACTCTTCAGCCTCTTCCTAAATGATCTACACACTGCCTGTGACTCCAGACTCATATTGTATGCAGATGATGCGATACTCTTAGGCAGTAACAGTCCCTGCCCTGACTTGCAAGTAAGGGTTACAGGACTCCTTCTTCTCAATTGAGAACTGGTTCTGTAGTCACAGATTGCTACTTGACTACAAGAAGACCAGGACCATGCTGATATCCAGCCCCATAGCAAAAATAAGCACCATTCCCTCAATATCACCAACTCCTATGTGAACCATTGGAACAAGTCCAAATGTTCAAGTATTGGGAGTAATACTGGATGAAACCCTCACATTTGCACACCATATTGACTCTCTGGTCAAGACACTCAACAGCAAGATTGGTGTCCTGTACAGGCACAGGCAATACCTCTCACCTGTGGCCCTCCACCTGCA
Source organism: Neoceratodus forsteri (assembly GCA_016271365.2). Taxonomy (NCBI): domain Eukaryota; kingdom Metazoa; phylum Chordata; order Ceratodontiformes; family Ceratodontidae; genus Neoceratodus; species Neoceratodus forsteri. The sequence continues at coordinate 642,329,531 of CM057458.1, read as the reverse complement.
GTACACAGCTCCATCTTATCTCATATTGATTATGGGCTAGTGGTGTATGGGGTGGTGACAAATACTGCTCTAAAGAGGATCCAGGTAGTGTTAAACAAAGCTTGCAGGCTCACCCTAGAGGCTGGCCGGGACACACATACTTGTACGCTTTATGAGCATGCAAACTGGCTGTCCATGAGCAACAGGATCAGATTCCAGACCTGCATCCTAGGGAAAAGAGCACTGTTGGGCAAAACACCACCTTGTGAAGGCAACCTGTTAGTGGCTGCTAAGACATCACAGGCCACCAGAGGGAGGTCAAGGGGGGCCTTTGGCCATCCCATTCCACTGCACCTCGCTTGGGCAACACTCATTTGCCTACCAGGCCCCTTTGTGGATGAATGAAATCTTTGGACATATCCTTGCCTAAAATGTCTGGCCAAATACAAAACTGACCTCAAGCAGCACCTCATGACGCCTCTAACTGCACCTGCACCCTAGGTGTCAGACCTACGATCTCACCTCCGGCCCTGCCTGAGACCATCACAGCACTTGGCCTTCACTTGGCCTTGCTACTCACCTCTGACTACCCCTCCGAAGGACAACAATTCCCCCAACCCAATCCGTTGACAAGGCCTGATGGGGCTGCATTAGATCTTGCTACTACTTGAAAATCTTTGTTCTTGTATTTTAACACTGTTTGTCACTGTGCACTAGATGTATTGTACATATGCTCTTATTTGTTGAAACATTGATGTCTACTGTTTGTAACCTACCTGCAATTCTATCATGTGGAACCTTTGTAAAAGAGCATGTGCTCAAAGGTATTTTCGAATCAGCAATAAATAAATAAATAAAATAGATTGTTTAAGGAGTCACTTGCTGTATGCTGGCTCCTAGGTCTCTTTTTCCAGAATTAGTGCCCAGCTAAACTCCTCCCATCTAGTACTCTGTCCTGGGGTTCTTTTATGTTGATTCAGCATGCTTAAGAAACATGTTATGGCAGCTTTCTCCACAAGTAGGTTGTGGAGGCGAGCAGTGTTGTGGCCAATGCCCCCACAGCCTGCAAAGGCTTGTCCCGTTTCCCAATGCCATGGCACGCGCTGCTGACATTAGTTCAGCCTAACGTACAACCTTCTAAAAAGTAGGCAGAATAGTCAGGGGCCGCCTCATTACAGCGCTGCCAGTCATCCGCTGCAATGAGGGAGCGACCCATCATTGCAGGGTGGGATGTAAAACCTGATATTGTTTGTGAACATGGCGGCGACTTGCCACCGTTTTCACAAACAATATAACTAACCCTCCCACCATGTTTAGTTGCCGACGGGGCTCCAATCCCCATCGGCTTCAGTGCCCCAATGTTGATTTTTACGATGGGAGCCCACTCGCCGGGCATTCTGTAACCCCCCATTTCATTGTCTGCCGACGGGTGCCCAATCCCAGTTGGCATAATCTAAACTCCTGCACTTTTGTTGTGTGCCGACTGGGGTGCCTAATCCCCCATCGCTACTGCTGCCCCCAAAGAAAGAATCTCTGGCACACTGGGAGCCCACTCCAGCATGCCACATTGCCCTGTGAAAGAAAACTGTCCCTGACATTTTTTTTTTAACCTAAAAAAGGAAACTGTCCCTGAGGTCTCCATGCCTCCCTCCCCGCAACCCACGCCCACCCACTGCGCACCCTGCTTCCTCACATTCCCCTCACCCCATACTTACCTCCGGAGTCTGGGTGATGATCTTCGTGGACTGGAAACACATCTGCACTCTTCAAAGCCGACCGCAAACTGAGGAAATGCCGGTAAGCTGTATAATGGAATAAATAGGGTTTTGTCAACTTTAATGCATGTCTCAGGCATTTTTGGAATTTGGCACCAAATTTTCAGCATGGGGTTTTGGGACCCCTCCTCATGAATTCTTGAGCTGTCTTAAGCGTTAATCGGCCCCGAAGGTGATTTGTGGTCACTGCGCAGAATCACCTTTCAGGGTCGATTAACGAAACACGACAGTGCCAGTGTTCATGAGGAGGGCTCTCAAAAAGCCTATGTTGCAAAATTGTGGAAAAAATCCACAAAATGACTGTTTTACGAGCATGCATTGCGCAGTTGCTACGCGACCATAACTTCATGAATGTGCAATATTCACGCCAGATTTTCAACATTGCCATTTTTCCACACCTCCTTGTGAACCGTACAGCTGTCATTGTTCACATCCTTGCGGAAATGTGTTTTGCACTTCCGGCGCAGAATAGCGCTGTCGCTGTGGGAAATCACTGTCCGGATAGAGTAAGAAAATGACAGTGATATTGTTTATGAGCAGAGGCCCTAAAATGCCTATGTTGACAATTTGGTGATGATAGCCCATCAATGACTGTGTTACAAGTGTGTGTTGGCGCACTTTCCACGCACTTTGTAACTTCACAGAGTTGTAATATTGTCATGCCAGATTTTCAACAGTGGCATTTTTCACACCTCCTTATAAGCAGTACAGCTGTCATTTTCACATCCTGACCAAAATGTGTGTTCACAGTTGCGGCGCAGAATAATGCGGTCGCTGTGGGAAATCAGTGTTCAGGACACATTAAGAAAATGACAGTGGCACTGTTCATGAGTAGAGGTCCAAAATGCCTATGTTGAAAATTTGGTAACGACATCTATAAATGATTGTGTTATGGGCGCGGCGCTATGCCATTTGTACACACGCTTGTAAGTTCGTGATATTTATAGTATTTTCAGTCCAGATTTTCAACATTGTCATTTCCCACACCCACTTATGAACAGTGCAGCTGTCATTTTTCCATCCTGGCCGAAATGTGTTTTCATACTTCCGGCGCAGAATAGAGCGGTCGCTGTGGGAAATCACTGTCCAGGACAGATTAAGAAAATGACAGTGATATTGTTTATGAGCAGAGGTCCTAAAATGCCTATGTTGACAATTTGGTGATGATAGCCCATCAAATGACTGTGTTACAAGTGTGTGTTATGCACTTTCCACGCACCCTTGTAACTTCACAGAGTTGTAATATTGTCATGCCAGATTTTCAACAGTGGCATTTTTCACACCTCCTTATAAGCAGTACAGCTGTCATTTTTCACATCCTGACCAAAATGTGTGTTCACAGTTGCGGCGCAGAATAATGCGGTCGCTGTGGGAAATCAGTGTTCAGGACACATTAAGAAAATGACAGTGGCACTGTTCATGAGTAGAGGTCCTAAAATGCCTATGTTGGAAAATTTGTAACGATACTCCAACAAAATGACTGTGTTATAGGCATGCATGCGCATTTGCACACGCTTTGTAAGTTCAGATATTTATAGTATTTTCAGTCCAGATTTTCAACATTGTCATTTTCCCACACCCACTTATGAACAGTGCAGCTGTCATTTTTTCCATCCTGGCGAAATGTGTTTTCATACTTCGGAGCAGAATAGAGCGGTCACTGTGGGAAATCACTGTCCGGGACAGATTAAGAAAATGACAGTGATATTGTTTATGAGCAGAGGTCCTAAAATGCCTATGTTGACAATTTGGTGATGATAGCCCATAAATGACTGTGTTACAAGTGTGCGATGCGCACTTTCCACGCAGACCCTTGTAACTTCACAGAGTTGTAATATTGTCATGCCAGATTTTCAACAGTGGCATTTTTTCACACCTCCTTATAAGCAGTACACCCTGTCATTTTTCACATCCTGACCGAAATGTGTGTTCACAGTTATGGCGCAGAATAACGCCATCGCTGTGGGAAATCAGTGTTCAGGACCATTAAGAAAATGACAGTGGCACTGTTCATAAGCAGAGGTCCTAAAATCCCTATGTTGAAAATTTGGTGCCAAAACTCCATAACATGACTATGTTACAAGTGTGTGTTGAACTGTTTCATGTACCCTTGTAACTTTCAAATTAAATAATATTTTCATCACCACATTTCCAACAGCTGCATTTTTCACACCTCCTTATGAACACTACAGCTACCAATTTTCACATCCTGGTTAAAATATGTTTTGCACTCCTGCCGGAGAATAGCTCGGTCGCTGTGGGAAATCAGTGTTTGGGACAGATGAAGATCGAACGAGTGAGAGGGGAGTGACCGAGCTCAACCGAGCTGTGTTGGGACTGCTGCGGATTTGTTTGTGGGCAGGAAAAGGCCCCAACGCAGTGCCCAGTACAAAAGGGCAGCCTGCAGCAGGGGAGAAACAGAACGAGAGGCGTGGGAGGGAGCGAGTGAACAAACTCACCGGAGTGCTGTCAGGACTGCTGGATTTCTATATGGGCAGAAAAAGGCGCAGTGCAGGTAGAGACCCAGTACAAAAGGCCAGCTTGCAGCAGTGGGAGAAACAGTATGAGCGAGTGAGGTGGGGGACTGAGTGAGCTCAATGGAGCTCTATCAGGACTGCTACGGATTTGTTTGTGGGCAGAAAGGCGCCAATGCAGGCAGGAGCCCCGTACAAAAAGGCAGCTTGCAGCTCCAGGACAACCAGAATGAGCATGTGAGAGAGGGAGACTGAACGACCTCAGCGGAGCTTTGTGGGACAGCTGCAGATTTCTTTGTGGACAGACAAAGGTGCCAACTCAGCCAGTAGCTCCCTGCAGATAAAAGCGCAGCCTGCAGCACCAAGAAAAACAGAACATGGAGTGACAGAGCGGTAGTGAGCGAGCTCAACGGAGCTCTATTGTGACTGCTGTGATTTCTTTTAGGGTAGAAATGCGCAATGCAAGCAGGAGCCCAGTACAAAAGGCCAGCTTGCAACGCCAGCAGAGATGGAATGAGAGGGGAGTGAGCGAGCTCAATGGAGCTGTGTCAGGACTGCTTCAGATTTCTTTCTTGAAGCCGCCAATCAGGCAGGAGCCCAGCAAAAGGGCAGCCTGCAACGCGGGAGATACAGAATGAGCGAGTGAAGGACAGGGAGAGTGAGCTCAACGGAGCACTGTTGGAACTGCTGCAGATTTGTTTGTGGGCAGAAAAAGGCAGCAATGCATGCAGGGGCCCAGTACAAAAGGGCAGCCTGCAGTGGTGGGAAACCCATAAGAAGCGAGTCAGAGAGGGGGAGTGAGCTTAATGGAGCTGTATTATAACTGCCAAATTTCTTTCTGGGCAGAAGGCAGCAACGAGGCAGGAGCCCAGTAGAAAGGGCAGCCTGCAGCACTGGCAGAAATGGAATTAGTGAGTGAGAGACGGGAGGGGAGTAGCAAGCTCAACGGAGCTTGTCGGACTGCTGCAGAGTTGCTAGGGCAGAAAAAGGTGCCAACAGAGGCAGGAACCCAGTACAAAGGGCAGCCTGCAGCGCCAGGAGAAACAGAATGAGTGAGTGACACAGGGGAGGAGCGACCTCAACGGAGCTCTGTCGGGACAGCTGTGAATTTCTTAGTGAGCAGACCAAGGTGCCAACGCAGGCAGGAGCCCAGTACAAAAGAGCAGCCTGCAGCACCTGGAGAAACAGATTGAGTGAGTGACAGAGGACCAGTGAGCATGCTCCACAGACCAACGCAGTTAACATTCGCATCGACAAATGCTTGTTCCTATATGCACCGCTATCACCTTATACTTTTTGACATTGAATTTCAACTGCCAAACCTTCAACCACCTCTCTAGCCTTTGTAGTATCTCTGCATCTCCCTAATTCCTCCTCGCTATGTACTTTACTACAGAACCTAGTGTCATCGATGAAGAGATACATCTTGGCCTGAGTTCCTTCTCCTATGGCGCTGATGAACATATTGAAAAGGACAGGATTCAATACTGATCCCAGTGGCATCCCACTGGTGACTTCCTTCTCTTCAGATCTGACTCAGTTTACCATGACTCTGTGCTCTGCTGTTTCCTAACAGCCAATTTCCCACCCATCTAACTGTGCTTTGCTGCTTTTCCCAAATCCGCTAGCTTTTTCACCCAGCCTTCTGTAAAGCACCCAGTCAGAAGCTTTGCTGAAATCAAGTAGAGTAAATCCACATCGTGACCTCTCCACTACCCTTGTTACCCAGTCAGTACTATCTGGTTGGTCTGATAAGACCTCTGCCATGCGTGATGTTAGGGGGCACTTCTTCTCCCAGAGTGTGGTGAACCAATGGAACAGCCAATGAGCAGACATAGTGTGTGTGAAGACAGTACAGCCCTTCAAGGTGAACCTGGCCATATTTCTGCTTTCCACGGGAATCACAGGATATCCTGAGTAGTAGGGTGGGTGGTAAACTGTTCATGATTGCACAGCAGACTTGTTGGTTCCGCTTATGCAAAAGGATGGCAGACTTGATGGACCTATGTACTATCCACAACTGTCTGTACAACTTTGTTTGATTCACTGAGGAACTGCTGTAATTGAGTAATTCTAGAGTGTATCTGCACCTTGATTTTTGGCGTGGAACCTTTGTAAACGAGTTCTCTAGCTCAAAGGCAATGTAATTTGAATCTGCAATAAATAAAACAATAAGAAAAAGTCCTTTCTGACCTTAAAATACTGTAACTGTGTAACTGAATTCTTAACTTGAATTTGCCCTTGCTCTGAAACTGGCCTCTGTAAGGTGGGGAAGTGGACCATCATTTCTGCTTTTGTTTGGGATGAGCTGAGGCATCAGGGTAATTATGACCTGATTGTGGCAGATTGGAAACATTATCATGTACTTTGTGACAGTTTAGCAAGAGCCATTAGCTACAGTTTGTTTGTGAATACTAACCACAGCACCAGCTAGCTAGACAATAGAGCACTGGGGAGCAGATGTTTTTTAACACCTCTGCAAAACCTGGAACAAGGGTAAGCACAGTGCAGATTGTGAGCTTTACATAGATCAGCAGTGTCTTCCTAAGCATCTAAACCACAAAATACTTTGATTTTGTAACTTGTTTGGCACAAGAAAACATTAAAGGGCACTTTTATTGAAGTACTGCTGTACAGAAAGCAGCAACCAATCTCAGACATAGCATTCATGTGTTCAGTGATCCAATAAAAGTAAATCTTTGGGGAGGGAGAGGGCTTAAAGCAGCAGTTCTTATTTATGTATTGCTTTATTTGTTTTTGTTTACCAGGTAAGTGCACTAGGCAAGCAGATGCTTGTTGTAAGCATGACTTGCAACGTTGCAGAGCAATACACTGTGAATAAACATTACAGACAGACGGTTAAGAGATGCTGCAAGTAAGTAGAACAGAAAGATCCCACATAACAGCTACCAGGTAATAACACATTAAACAGTTATAAGTGAATTATAATTTAAAACAGTGCAAGAGAAAACAAACAAAAACAGTCTATGTATAAGAAATGCATCATTGATCAGCTACAGAGCAAGTAGTACCACTAACTATGGTATCCAACAACAGCCAGCATTTGGGTAAGACACATAGAAACATCTGGTGAATGCCTATTGATTTTTGCAAATCTTTGCTAGTAACCTAAACATAATGTATGTCTTTATGTGACGTACTTGGAAACGAGCCTCTGGCTCAAAGGTTGTAAACTGATTCTTAAATAAATAAATAAATAAATAAACATAAAATCATAGAATTTGCTGGCAAATAAGGACCACTTGGCCCACCTAGTCAGCTCATTTTTCCTACCGACTGCATTACCTAGGCTCTACTTGGTCTCCAGCTGTACCCCCTCCCTTGCCTTACCACTAAGGTTTACTTATGCCTGTCCCATGCATTATTGGACTCCTATAGTTTTTCACCCCAGCATCCTGGTGACCCTGCCTACTGCTTTGTTGTACGGCATCACTGCAATTAGGTCATCTGATATGATTACTCCAAGGATCCTTTCCTGTTTTGTGACCGCCAATACTCTTTCCCATTTTTTCACCTATGTTTTATCTGCCATGGCCAGGACAAGCTGGACTCCCTCTACTCTGCCCACCAACCCCTACTGACCTACACCTTCCCAGGACTTCCTGAGGACTGGATACCCTAGATTCCCCCACTCCCCCAAAGCACACAAATGCAGCTCCGCCCCAGAGTCCTGATGCTGCAGCGGTAGGGATCTGAATACAGGCACATGTACACTTGTCCTGCCAGCATTTTCCTCCATTTTCTGCCCTTCACCATGCTGGGCATGCTCATCAGTGTGCCCATGTGGAGGCACACACAAGCTACAGAGTCCTGCAGCACCTTCCTTCTTCAGTTCTTTGGACCTACACTGCCCCTGGCCTCCACCTGGTGGCAGCCATTCAGTGGAGCATGCAGTCCTGCTCCCCGAGAGAGAGGAGAGCAGTCTCCAGATGCTCAATCCTCTCCCCAGCCAACCCCGCAACATGTGCTCATTCCTGAAACGGGTCACCGGCATGGAGTGAGGTGTGGCGCCTAGCGCCTCAACCTTCAGCATCACTGGGCTGCTTTTTCCCCATTTTATACTCTGCCTCTGGGTTTCTGTGCCCCAGGTACAAGATTGTGCACTTTTACCTTGAAAACCTGCTGCCATGCCCTTGATCACCCCTCAAGTTTTCTCAGGTCTCTACACATTCTCTCCATCCCCTTTGGAATGTCCACCCCATTGCAGATTTGGTGTCATCTGCAAAGAGACATAACTTTCTTCCAGCTCTTCTGCAATGTCACTTTTAAAAGAGGACTGGTCCCAGTACTGAGCCCTGAGGCATCCTGCTGGTCACTTTCCCTCCTCCCAGTGAGTGCTGTTTACTACCACCCTCTGTCACCTATCCATCAAACATTTGTACCTAGTTTACCAACTAGAAATGGAATGGTTGGGTATTTAGATGGACATAAGCACAGGGAGCCCTATTTCATGTGCAGGAGCTCAGCTACAGTAAGTACTCTTTAAGTGATAGGGCAGAGATGACTGGACTCTGGACTGTACTGGGAAGGATGCAGGAGAATTTACCCCACCCAGGGGCCACAAAGTCTGACACCGCTCCTCAAAGGATGCCTAGGCAGAGGCAAAATGACTGGACCTTGTTGGGCTCTGGGAGGTGGGGTAGTGGATAGGTACACATTCCTCAGCCTGTACAACTACAAAATTCCTTCATGTTGGTGGTAGAACAGGGAGGGAGGTGACCAACAGCAGTGAGAAGGGAGAATATGGGATCTTCAGAAGGGAGGCCACAAGGAGGGGAAGAGGTCCCGAGCCAAGGAGGAAGCAACTGCTGGTGGGGACTCTATCGCTTTGGGGGTAGACTTGAAAGTGGGAGGTGGAAGGGAGAGGGATGTGAAGTGCCTCCTGGTGTTTCATAGATACATAGATACATAGACAGTGTTGGCAGATAAGGGCCTATGGCCCACCTAGCCTCGCCCCATTTGAGCTTGTAAGTTCAGTTTATGTTTTCTAGAAGTCTGTTGCCCCTACCCCTGACCTCCAGAATTCCTTTATGTCTATCCCATGCATTCTTAAACTCCGTGGATTGTTTGCAGCCCCCACCACTTCCTCTGACAGGGTGTTCCACTTGTTCACCACCTGTTCTGTGAAGAAATTCTTTCTACGCTTCCTCTGAATCGCTTCTCCTCCAACTTCATCCTATGCCCTCTAGTCCTGGAACATCTTTTTTGCTTAAAAATAGTGTATTCCTGCACCCTGTTCCTCCCTGTAAGATACTTGTATGTCTCTATCATATCACCTCTCTCCCCTCCTCTTGTCCAGGGAGTATATATTCAGTTCCATAAACCTGTCCTCATAGGACTTGTGATGCAATCCATGTACCATCTTTGTTGCCCTCCTCTGAACCTTCTCTACCCTATCTATGTCCTTATGTAGGTAAGGTCTCCAGAACTGTACACTTATTCCAGGTGGGGCCTCACTAGAGTCTTGTATAGTGGAATTATGACCTCCCTTTTCCTGCTGGTGATGTCCCTGTCTATGCATCCCAGCATCCTATTTGCTTTACCTGCTGCCTTGTCACACTGTTTTCCTACCTTGAGGTCATCAGAGATGATAACCCCAAGATCCCTTTCCTGCTTGGTGCATGCTATATCCTCGCCTCAACTGATATATTGTACCAGGGTTTTGTGCCCCATGTGCGTTGTCTTGCACTTCTTTGCATTGAATTTCAACTGCCAAACCCTGACCATTCTTCAAGTTTCTGCAGGTCCCTTCTCATTCTGTTTACACCCTCTGGTGTGTCTACTCTGTTACAGAGCTTTGTGTCATCAGCTGAACAGTGAAATTCTGCCTTCTAGGTCCTGCACAATGTCACTAATGAAGATGTTGAATGGGACTGGTCCCAGCACTGATCTCTGTGGTACCCTCTGGTCACTCTTCCCTCTGTGGAGTGACTGCCATTTACCACCACCCTCTGTGTCCTGCCGCCCAGCCAGTTACCTACCCACCACACTACTGTCCTGCCCACACCCATATTCCCTAGTTTGTGCAATAGTCTTATATGTGGCACAGTGTCAAAGGCCTTGCTGTAGTCCAGATACCATGTCCACTGCACTCCCCTGATCCACCTCCCTAGTCACCCAGTCAAAAATTCAACGAGGTTGGTCTGACATGACCTCCCCTGGTGAAACCATGCTGCTTTGGGTCCTGTAGTCCATTGACAACCAGATGTTCCACCAATCTCTCCTTCAGTTGTGCTTCCATGATCTTCCCTGCTACCGAGGTGAGGCTGACTGGTCTGTAGTTCCCCGCCTCTTTGTTCCCACTTTTGTATAAGGGACTACATCTGCTGTTCTCCAGTCTTTGGGTAGCTCCCTGTTTCCAGTGATCAGCTAAACAGGATAGCCAGAGGTTCAGCCACCACCTCTCTTAGTTCTTTAAGGACCCTGGGGTGCACCCCATCTGGCCCCATTGCTTTATCAACTCTTATTACTTCCAGTTCCTTCAGGACTCTTTCTTGTGTAAAGGGACTTGTGTCCATTTCTGCACCATTCTCACCCCTTGTACTCCCTTCAGACCCATTACTCTCCTCTTCCTCAGTAAAGAGTGAGCAGAAATACCTGTTCAATATGTCAGCTTTACTCTTGTCATCCTCCACGCTGCCCCCATCCTCCCCTTCAGTCTCACTATCTCTCCCTTTGCCTTTCTTTTTCACTTATGTACGGTAAAGGTTTTGTCACCTCCACCCACTGATTTTGCAATGTGTTCTTCTGTCCGAGCTTTGGCTTCCTTACTGACCTCCTGCCTCCCTTTGCTTCTCCTGGTACTTGTCCCTATCCCTTCTGCCTGTGTCTTTTGTATTGCCTGAATGCAATCTTTTTGGCTTTCACTTTCTGCTACCTCTTTGGAAAACCATAATGGTCTCCTCTTCCTTTTCCTCTTGCTAACCAGCTTAATGCATAATTCTGTTGCTCTTGTAATCCCCATTTTAAATTCTGCCCACTGTTCCTCAATTCCTAATTCCTGCCCCATTCCCTTAATGCCTCTTTCAAGTATCTCCCATTTTCCCAAAGTCTGCCCCCTAAAATCCAGAATATGTGTTTTGTGTGGTTTGGTTCTGCTCTTTCTGTGATTTCAAACCACAATGACTGGTGGTCACTGTTCCCCAGGTGCTCCCCCACTGTTACCCCATCACACTGTCCCTGTTTGTGAGCACAAGGTCCAGTATTGCCTTCTGACGAGTTGGTTCCATTACCAGTTGCTTGAGGAGGCACCCTGAAGGAGTCCAGGATAAATCTGCTCCTAGTTGATGCTGCTGCTGGGATGCTCCTGTCCACGTCTGGAATATTGAAGTCTCCAACCATCATCTTGGAGAGATGGGAACTGGATCCGGAGGTTCACTAGGGCATCAAGAGATGGGACAAATGACCTGGCATGGGATAGGGTAGGGGTAGAGCGGGGTAATTTCAGGGACTGGAGAGGGCCTTAAACAGACAGAATGCACAGTGGCATTTTCAGAGGTGTTATCTATCTCGTCTGTGGAGAGGAAAGGGCACTATGCATTAGGGCTTTTAACAATAGGTTGAAGTCATGGTCCATGGAGGAGGTTCCGCCCCTGGGAAGGCCTGCAGAGTGATCGCCACATGTGCCATGCTGGAGAAGGGCTTCAGCTACATTGAGGACTGTGAGTCAGCCTGGGAGGATATGGGCCTCTAGAAAGGAGAAAGTCTACATCTTCCTGGAGGGGACCATAGTCTTGAGTGGGAGGTTTAAATGTTACTTGGATGAGCATTTAAACTAGCTGTGGGTAGTATTATAATACCAAGGGAGGCAAAAATTGCCCCCACATGATGAAGCAACAGTAGGAATGCCTAAGGGACGAAAGCCCTCAGGGCAGGAGTGCAAGAAGAAAGGATGGGGGAAAGGCAGAGAGGACAAGGGGGTATAAATAAAGAAAGCAAGAAGAGAGGAGTAAAAGAGATAGGAAACAAAGAGGGTAGAGAAGAGAGGGTCAAGGAAGCTTCAGTGAGCAGCACAGTCAGGAGGGAAGAGAGCAGGGAGGAAGGAAGGCAGGCAGGAAGGAGGACGGTATGGAGAGCCTTGTTTGCCAGTGCAAGGAGTCTTGGAAACAACATTCCAGACCTGAAGGCTATCATGGAGGAGGCTAGCTGTATTTGATGGCCATAGCATAGTCATGATGAACTGACAGTCATAACTGGATATGGCCATACCTGGCTACTCTCTATTCGGAGAGACAGGGAAGGAGGATGGGAGGAGGGGTTGTGCTATATGTGAGGGAAAGAATCAAAGCTATGGAAATACAAGGGCACCTGGAGGAAAAGGAAGGGCTGTAAGTGCTGTAGGTTGTCCTGGGAACAGGAGCTGGGGCCATTATATTATGGATGTAGCAGTGGTCACTGAAACTTGGGCGACCCCTGGCCATGACTGGGACCTTGATCTGAGTGGGGACCTTGTGCTAAGGAAGGACAGAAAGGTGGGCAGAGGGGAGGAGTAGTAATGTTCATTAGGGATAACATCGAGATTATGAGAGTGGAGGCCCTATGGGTCACCGTAACCCCGTGGAAGGGAAGATCAAGTCTGTGGTGATATATAGGCCCCCAGGACTAGCGGAGGACCTGGAGGATTGCCTGTTGGCTAACATTAAGGGCAGTGTGGACTGGAAGGGAAAGAGTGCTGTTGATGGGGACCTTATATGCCAGCCACCGATGAGGTACTATGGCGTCCACTGCAACCAGGGAGCAGAAGCTTCTGGATGGCTTCCTGGACATGTTCCTCAATCAGCAGGTGATGGACCCAATGAGGAAGAGTCATATCCTGGATGTGGTTTTAGTGGATGGGGATCCTGTACAAAATCTGGTTGTGGAAGAACCCTTGGGAAACGACCACAACACAGTCTAGTTTCGGCTTAAACTGGGGCAGACTTTCAGAACATGGGAAATTCTCAGGGGCATTTGCGGAGATAAAACCAGGTTTGGACATGGAAGGTAGGTGGGAGATCATAAACGGGGCTACAGGAGGCCACCAGGACCTGTGCAAGGTGGCCTACAAGGGTGGTAGGTCTCTAGAACATGCTGGTGGACCAAGGAGGTCCAGGAGGCGGAAGGGGAAGAAGGCTGCCTACAGTAGGTACAAAAAATGAGAGGAGAGGGATAGAGAGAACTATCGCTTGCAACCTGGAAAGTTACAGAGTGGTGGGGGGGGCAAAGGCCTGGTAAGAGCAGAGGCTGGGCGAGGGATAAGGGAGAGTGGGGAAAAGGGGTTCTTTTGGTATATTAGGAGTGGAAGAAGGTCAAGGGCCAGCTCAGTAGGTTGGAGGACAGCTGGGAGTGGGTGAAAGGGGCTGGAGGGCAGGCGGAGGTACTGAATTAATACTTTGCCTCAGTGTTCACGAGGGAGGAGGCTGGGAACTTCCAAAAGGATGAAGGACACAGAAGGTGCAGCAGACCTGACTATTGGGGTACTTGCTGAAGAACAAGCCACTGGAGGAGGTAGGTCAGGGTGAGATACCAGGCTGGTTCTACTGAATGGGGGTGGGGACAGATGCTGATATTCCTATTAGTCGGATGTGGAGCTCTCCAGTCCCTAAAAAGGATAACTCTCCGGGGCCTGATGCTACTCATCCCAGAGTACTGAGGGGTTGGTGGATGTTTAGCTGCACCATTGGCGGATATCTTTAACTTGTCACTCCAGACAGGGAGGGTGCCAAGGACTGGAAGCAGGTGCATGTTGTGCTCCCATCAATAAAGGGGATCAAGAGAAGAGCCAGGAAACTATAGACTCATCAGTTTGACGTCAGTGGTGGGAAGGTAATGGAGAGCATACTTAAGGAAAGGCTGGGAGGTTTCTTGGAGGAGATGGGTTACCTGGATGACCGGCAGCATGGGTTTGTGCCAGGTAGATCGTGTCAAACAAGCCTTGTAGAGTTCTATGAGTGGGTGGCATCAGCACTCAACAGGGAGACCAGTGGATGTACTGTTCCTGGACTTCAGCAAGGCATTTGATTTGGTCCCTCACATTGGCCTAAGGGAGAAGCTGGGGATGGGGTTGGCCCATTGATGGTTAGGTGGATTGGAAATTGACTTTCAGGTTGCACTCAGCGGGTAGTGGTCAGAGGAGGTCTCATTTCCTAGAGAGGTCATAAGTGGGGTCCCACAGGGATCAGTCTTGGAGCCACTCCTGTTTAACACCTAAATCGCGATATCAGGGAAGGTATTGGGTGTGAAATGAGTCTCTTTGCGGACAACTCTAAGCTGGGGGGTGGTGGTGGAGGGAGGAGGATATTGGCCCAAAGGACCTTGATACTCTGGATGGTGATCCTGCACCTGGAATGGAAATGGAACTCCTCCAAGTGCAAGGTGCTACACCTAGGGGGAAAACCTAACTATGTGTACACCCTTGGTGGGGGATGAGTTGCAGGCTATGGTGAGGGAAAGAGATCTAAGAGTCTTGGTGGATGTTAACATGAATAATTCAGAGCAGTGCAGAGGGCTGCGGTCAGTGCAAATAGGATACTGGGATGCATCGCTAGGGATTACCTCAAGGAACAGGAGGTGATTTTGCCACTGTACAACAGCCTGGTGGGACCACATCTTGAGTACTGTGTGCAGTTCTGGAGACCACACCTAAGGAGGACATCCAACTCCCGGAGAAGATTCAGAGGAGAACAACCAGAATGATCTGGGGCCTGGGGATATGACATATGAGGAACGACTGGGGAACTCAACCTGTTCTCACTGGAGAGAGGAGGGACAAGGAGGGGGCAATATTGAGGTCTTCAAGTACCTCAGGGAGTAAATAAGGTAAGCCGAGATAGGATCTTTCGACTGAAGGAGGATGGAATCACCAGAGAACACAGTTGGAAGATTGAGGTGAGGTAGGATTAGGGGGAAAGGAGGAGGAGGTACTTCACGAGGAGAGTGGTGGAACTGTGGAATCGCTGCCTGGGGTTCTGGTACAGGCAGCTACAGTAGAGGGATTCAAGAGAAGGTGGGGCAGGTATAGGCAAGGGTGAAGCAGAGGCTGGTTTGCCCGGGGAGGGCAGGACTGGGGGATGGAGTAACAGTGGAAGGAGACAGATGAGGGGCTACAGTACCAAATCAGGTGCTGAAGCACGGAAGCAGACAAATAGACCAATAGGCCTACTCTGCTGGCATCTCGTATGTTAGTATTATCAATACAGGGGCCTGAATGCAGACCTCAGCACAGAGAGAGGAGTTGGATAAGGCACCTGAGGAAGACATAATCAGGATGGAAAATAAGGAAGAGGTGCTGCTAGTTGGGGACTTCAGTTTGCCAGAAGTGAATGGAGCCTTTCAGTTGCAGCTTTGGCAAGGAGCAGGGCCATCCTTGACTCCTACAGGGAGCTTTTCTCAAGAGCTAGTCAATGAGCCTACTAGGGATGGGCAGTGTTGGACCTGTTGCTTGCAAACAGGGACAGTATTGCAGACATCACAGTGGGCAGTCCCCAAGGTACCAGTGATCACCATACAGGGTGGTTTAACATTAAGACAGGAGCAGAGGCAAACCACACAATGACGAGGGTGCAGGACTTTAGGAAGGTGATTTTACAGAAATGGAAGACTGCCTCAGAAACTGCCTAGTAGAGGAGATTGCCGTGTCACACTTGGAAATGAGCCTCAGATCAGTGTGCCTCTTCCAGTTACCAGTTTTCAAATTAATAAATAAAATCACCAGAGTGGGGTAGAGGAATAGTGGTGAAAATTAAGGAAGGACATAATAAAGGCAACCATCCTCTGTATGAAGAAATCAAATTAAAAGCAAAAGGAAAAAGAGACTGTTATCGTGCTCTGGGATAGTGGCCATGGTGGTGAAGGAAAAGTGTGGCATTCAGGTGGTATCAGGAAACACACAGGGAGAAAGACGAGGAGGGGGTGTACCAGGTAAAACAGAGGGCGTAGGTAAGGCAGTGAGAGGTGGTAAAGGTGCAGACAAAGCAAAGGATAGCCAAAGGTAGTAAATGAGGATAAGACTTTCTTCAGGAACATACTTTAAGTGAGAAGAGGAAAGCAAGGCGTGACAGGTGTCACCCCTGCCTGCCTGACTAGGTGCAGGTTGAGAGGTCTGAGCTTGTTGAACG
Organism: Neoceratodus forsteri; assembly: GCA_016271365.2. Lineage (NCBI taxonomy): Eukaryota > Metazoa > Chordata > Ceratodontiformes > Ceratodontidae > Neoceratodus > Neoceratodus forsteri. Next base: position 642,313,187 of record CM057458.1, on the reverse strand, counting down.
GTGCCGCCACCTGGAGGAATGGTTCTGGGTAGCACAATTGCTGTTGGTATAGCCTTCCGGGATGCTATAGCCCCCACCAACCCTCTAGTGGCCTAAACAGTATAGCAGCAAAACATCTGCAAGTACCATATGGTAGTAATGACTTGTTCACACTCCTTGCACTTACCACCAGGGCCAGATCCTCTGCAGCTGCCCTGAGACCCCTCTAAAGTAAGACCTGTAATGCAACAGTTCAATGGCAGTACAATACCCCCACCAAAAGGTACACACTAGCCAGGTTAAATGCAAAAGAACAAAATCTGATTTATTCAGGGGAATTGAACAGGGTGGGGCATGAATCTAGCAGATAATTGACAGATCTGATTAATTCAGGCTGAACATGCATGCACAGTGAGTCCCTTGTATACAGTCACACAATCCTGGGTACCCAGTTGTTAAGCAGGCTAGCCTGAAGTGATGCCCAGGGTAGGCTGGTGTTGCAGCTGTTGTTGGGACCCTTAGGAAAAAAAGACTAGCAAGTACATCAACCCAGAATTTGTAATCCAGAGCCAGATAGCTCAGTTCGTTGTAATAAACCCAAACAAATAAATCAGATGACACACAATGATTGCAGCTTTGTTGCAAGGAGCTACCCTGTTTGGTACTCACGCTACCCAGACCAGGAGGCAGGACTGATGAGATGAAGACCTCTGGATGGTGTTCTGGTTTACTAGGGGAAACAGGGCCCACATGACTCACCGAGGTGGTCACTACCTGTTCGATGGTGTTGAGCAGGAATCTGAATCCTCGAGCGGTCTTTCATCGGAAATGTCTCTGCAATGGAGCTGCAGTCTAGGCTGAGATGGCAGGGCCCAGACCAGAGCAGGCAGTTCAGATTTAGTTTGTGCGAGTGCTGGAGCAGCTTCCAGCTAGCATTACACACTTGAAGGTAGGGAACCAAATGCGACCACACAGCACATTCAGCACACTTATAAGCAACAACTCTCCTAGAGCTCTCTGGATCCTAAGAGCCTCAGATAGTTGTCTGTCCTGGTACCCCAGTATATAGACTGCTTCTCATCTCCTTGCTACGAGACCAGGCTCTTGCTGCCTAATATCCCAATTAAGGTCATAATGCCAGACATAGGGTCCCAGATGACCCGGTACTTTGGAGCCTACTCAGGCCAAACAAAGGTCTCCTCTTTAGGCTCTGTTCATAGCCACAATACTCTGGGTCAACTGGGTAGCTGGTGGACAAGGACCGCTGAGCAGCCTCCTAACAGACCAGCATCTCACCAGACCTTGTGCCTCTAGCCCACCCTGGCTGACAACTTAGCCATCCTACTTGCCAAAGCTCAGTAGGAGTGGGATTTGCTACAGGACTATCCTTCTAATGACCCACAAACCTAAAAACTAGGTTCCCACTTCTGACCTTTGTTCTCTGACTCCTTCTAACTGCCTTGCTATTAAGGGCTGGAGACATTCATCCTAACCAGGGCCTGGTGTTGTCAACACTTCTATTTTCAACTCTCAAGACCTGAACTGGACTGCACCCAGGGGCTTGAGGCTAGTACACATGAATATTTGTAGTCTTAGGCCAAAAATTCATGAAGTACAAGCATGGCTAGCCCTCTTTAATCCGGATGTGCTTGCAGTCTCCGAGACCTGGTTAAAACCATCGATGCTAGACCACGAGTTTGCTGCCCAAGAGTACATCTGTTACAGGAAGGACAGACTCTTGAAAAGAGGGGTGGGGTTCTCATCTACGTGAAGGCTTCCTGATCTCTTCACAAATTAACCTGCAAGTTACTCTGCCCCTGAAATTGAAGCTATCTTTGTACGCATTACCCTCGGGTGCCAAACACCTAAACGTAGGGTGTGTATATAGTCCACCAAAGGATGCTCTCCAATCCTCGAGACACCTCAAGAACTCTAACAGCTGAGTTTGCAACTGAACTCATCATCCTCGGAGACTTCAACCTGGACTTGGCCAAAGAGGCAAGGTCCTCAATAACAGGTTTGCTACAAGAAGCTAACCTCTCCCAGATTATCACCCTGCCTACAAGGTTGAATTACAAAACGGGTAACCACTCAATAATTGACTGGGTACTGGTGTCTAACCCTCTAAACATTCAAGCCGCTGGCACCTTGTCGGATGCTCTCAGCGACCACTCACCAATCTTCTGTGTCTGGAAAACAGAGCAGTAAAGGTTCCGCCTAGAATACTCACTGCCGGACTTCTAAGTTTTCCCCGAGCACTACAACACTCTCCTGGGCAACCTGGATTGAGCCCAATAAGAAGTCTTCCCACCTTGGAGGGCAGTGGACTTCTTTAATAGGTCTATTATGTGGGCTGCGGACCTCCTGGCCCCTAATAAAACCTACTGGGTAAAGGCAATGCTACAAGTGGATTACCCCACCCCTTAAAGGCCCTAATGACCAGCCGAGACAAAGCCTGGAAAAGTCCAAAGACTCGGCTCTCCTAGCTGACCAGGTTACCTATAGAGCCCTCCAAACCAATGTAAAAAGGCCACCAAAGTAGCAAAATGGAGTATCTAAACCAGCTCCAGAAAGCAAACCTCGGCAACCCTAGGACTTTCTGGTCCCACATCAACGAACTGATTAAGGGAAATTCAGTGAAAGTCACTGGCCCTATCACAGCTCATGGACAGGTACTACACAGCACCTCACTAATCACTGAGACCCTCAATTCCTACTTCACAAACCCTGATAAATATCAGGCAGGGTTATCGGTACCCAACTACCAGTCTGCTCCATTGGATCCTCTACCCTCGGCCGTCCACCCCTTCCATTTAAGGCTGGTTAAGGTCAAAGAGGTCCTACCACTCTATCTACCCTTAAACCAAGAGGTTCTGGAGGCCTGGACGGACTCAAAGCCAGGTTGCTACAAGATGGGGCTACGGCTCTTGTGCTACCACCACCTGGCTGATCAATAGGTCATTACTTGAAGGATCTGTCCCAGAGTTGTGGAAGCAGGCGCATGTGGTCCCGATTCATAAAGGTGGGCCTGCAGAACCATAGAGAACTACAGGCCTATCTCCCTGCTGTGTGCCCTGGCTAAAATCCAGGAGAAGCTTGTCTATGCCCAACTTAAGAATACCTGGTGTCACACTTGCTGTTGTCTCCATCCCATCATGGCTTTAGAGTCAAACACGGGACAGACATTGCCCTAACCAAATTCTACAGATGTACTCAGAAATCTAGACTTGGGTTCAATTACAGGGGAGTTTTATAGACCTCTCTAAGGCCTTTGACCGGTGGATCATGGATTATTACTCCAAAACTCCACGACATAGGCCTCGATGCCCATGCCCTCAAATGGGTTGAAAGCTACCTCTCTGGTTGCTCACAGAGGGTCAGGTGGCAGGAGACACTCTCCAAACCACTGTCCCTCAGGACAGTGTACCCCAAGGATCTATACTTGGGCCACTAATGTTCTCACTGTATGTAAATGAACTGCTGAATCATTGCAGAAGCAATGCAATCCAATACGCTGATGATGCCGTCATCTACAAAACCTCGGTCAACTTGGATGACCTTAGCACCTCTCTCCAAAGGATATTCACATCATGGAGAAGTGGCTTATCAAGAATAAAATGGTTCTAACACCAGCAAAACCAAAGCCATGCTGTTAAGACCAAGAGCCCTTGGACTAGATAGAACACATCTACTCCAACTCTTGTCCCTTGAGGGTAACAAGCTCAAGTGGTCTCTTCGACTAAGTACCTTGGCCTTACTATTGACCAAGGTATCACGTTCAAACAACATGTGGACCAAGTCACAGAGTAATCCATACAAAACTCGGATTACTGTATCGGCTCAAGGAACTGCTGACCCCAGAAGCTAGGACTGCTATAGCAACTAGTGTCCTACTTCCAACTCTAACATATGCTGCCCGGTCATTCAGGTATCGCAAAGCTGGAGTTGAGTGAAACTACAGACCCTATACAACAGGTGGCCCGCTTTGCCACACTTATCATGCCAGGAGCCACCACTGCGGGCGTTGGCAAGCTTAACTGGCCATCTTTGAATCTCGCCTCCAGTTACCCTGTACTCTGCCTGGCGGTTAAGAGATAATTAGCCCTTCGCCTCCCGAGCCTTGGGACCTCACAGTAAAAATAAACCAGCTGCAGCCTTAGATCCGGCCACATGCTACTGGAGGTCCCCAAGGTCAGGACTAAGGCAGGACAAAAATCATTCTCTCATACTGCCCCTTTCTTGTGGAATAACTTCCTTGTGGAGATACGAGACACCCCATCATTGTCGGTTCCGCACAAGACTCAGGACCCATTTTCTATCAACAAGCATATGCCAATGCCTCTGCCCTTGACACTACTGCAGTGCCCTCTGCAGCCTGTTCACCTAACTATAATCGTTAGCCCCTAAAAATGTTGCACTTACTTTCCTCCCCAAATCTGAACCTATTGTTGCTCTTGAACTATGTTACCTAGGAATCTACAGTACTGTCTCAATAATGTCTCTATCAATGGATTATGTAATGAACAACACTGACCATTCAGATATATCAATCCTGTTTAACAACTATGTGTAAACAGCTGAATACTGTATACCTTTAAACTATGTCACCTAAGGAATCCAAGTACTGTCTCACTAATGCCTCTGTCAATGGATGATGTAATGAACAACACTGACCAATCAGATATACAAACCTATGTAATGTCTGCTGTGTGTAAACAGCGAATACATATACCCATGATAACCTGGTGGAGTTCTTGACTGGGTGTGAGTGCCTTGGACCTGGGTAGACCAGTGGACGTCCTCTTTCTAGACTTCAGCAAGGCATTTGACTCTGTTCCTCACGTGGGCCTGTTGGATAAGCTGGGAGAAATGGGGTGGGAACCAGATGATCAGATGGATAGGCAATTGGCTCCAGGACCGGACCCAGAGGGTCGTAGTTGGTGGGATAGTCTCATCCCAAGGAGGGTCATTAGTGGGGTCCCACAGGATCAGTCCTTGGGCCCCTTCTGTTCAATGCCTCACGTCTCTGACATAAGGACAGGAATCAGGAGTGAGATGGAGTCTCTTTGCGGATGACTCGAAACTGGGGCGGTGGTGGATGGGGAGGAGGGTGGCCCTACAGGGGACCTGGAGGCTCTGGAAAGATGGTCTAGAAAGTGGAAGCTGAGGTTCAATGCAGGGAAATGCAAGGTACTCCACCTGGGGCCAGAAACCAGGTCAAGTGTACACCCTGGGGAAATGCTACAAGTCGATGGCTGAGAGGGAGCTGGGGTGGTGGTGGATGTCAAGATGAACAACTCTGAGACTTGTAGGAGGCAGCAGCCAAGGCCAACAGGATGCTGGGATGCATCGCTAGGATCACCTCCAGAAGGAGGGAAGTGATACTCCCTCTGTATAACTGCTTGGTGAGGCCGCACCTTGAGTACTCGTGCAGTTTTGGAGGCCACATTTAAAGAGGGATATTAACCTCCTGGAGAGGGTCCAGAGGAGGCAACCAAAATGATTTGGGGCTTGGGGCACAGGACCTATAAGGAGAGGCTAGAAGAGCTAAATATGTACATATTGGAAGACAGAAGGGACCGGGGGACATGATAGAGGTCTTCAGGTACATGAAGAGGGTAAATAGGGAGGAACAGTCAGGGTGCTTGAAGGAAGGAGGAGGGGCCACTAGGGCATGGGTGGAAGCTGGAGGGGGAAGATTCAGGGAGAAAGGAGGAGGTGCTACTTCACTGAGAGCGTGGTGGAGCCATGGAATGCGCGCCTAGGGGCTGGTGGAGGCAGAGATAGTAGAGGGGTTCAAGAGGGGTGGGACAGGTACAGGGGAAGGGTTCTAGAAGCAAAATCCAATGCAGCAAGAATATCCGGAACTGGGAAGGAGAAGCCAGAGAAGGCGAGGGGGCAGCAAGGTTAGCACCCAGGGTGGGGCTGACCAAGCGAGCAGACACGAAAGACCATTAGGCCTATTCTGCTGGCATTTTAGTATGTTAGTATGTAACCTGTACTCCCATATGTTTTCTACTGTTTATTATCTCTTGTACTGTTATTCCTGGATCGCCCCTGAAAAAGGGACCCGGGGCCCAGTGGACTTACCCGGTCATCAAAATTCAATAAATAAATAAATAAATAACTCTTAGTCACAGTTCGGGTAAAGTCGGTTGCAATTTAGCACAAGTTCTGCTCAGACCTCTCAATCCATGACTCACTTCGCCTGGCAGGCCGATCGCTTCTGGAGCAAGTCTTCAGTCCCAAATTCAGGCAGTGAACACTCTCTTTCTCTTCAGGTTCAGATCTCAAACAAAGGAATTAGATTTTAAGTTCAGCTTTCACATTCACAGGATTTCTCACTTGAAGATGTGACAGGCAGGCCAGTGCAGCCTTCCTGCCGATTCTCCTGTGCTCCTACGCAGAAACAGCTGCTCGATGGATTGAGCTGTTCACTCTCCAGACTCCAGCTCACAACTGACTCTGCTGCAGGCAGTTCTGGGGATTTCTTCTGAGATCCAAAAGTTTGGTTGGCTGAGGAACTGTCTGTCACAGCAAAGGCTCCCCTCCAGGTCCATTTAGGTGCCAAACCTTAAAAACTACAATTTTACAGATTTCAATCCCACAAGACCTCTGGGGACAGTCTCCATTTTAGGTCCCTGAGGTTTGATTGGTCTGACTCTGGCAGTCCAGAACCAAAATGGTGGCTGTTATGCAAAAAGTCCAAGCTGCAAGAGAAGGCAGGTTAAACAAACTTCTATACTATTATTAATAAGGCAGATAAACAGTAAATGAACACAGTTCCTAACAGAGCTCCCTCTGTGCCAGGGATCAACAAATCCCATAGCCCGACGTCCCGGGCTATCACTTTTGACATGGACAACCATTTATCAACGACCACTTGCCCAGGGACAACCACCGCTTTACAGTGTCTGCATTAAATATTTTCCTTACCTGCACTTTCGGCATCTGAGCTTAAGATGGTCGGTATCCATTCTGAAGCCTGGTGGTCTAGTGGAGCTGAAGGAGGTAGCAGGCGTGCACACTGCATGGCCAGGATGAGCGTGGCCTAATTAGGAGACATGCGTGGCTCTGTGACCTTGTGTCTGCTGAAGAGGTCGGGAGCGCAGCCTTGTGGCAGCAGCCAGCAGCATCACATGATGATGCTTCTGACAGTCACCTGATCACAAGCCCAGTAAGGGCAGGGGGCACGACTGCGCGAGCAGCTGAGGGGAACGCGGGTGCCCAGCAATTAGGGTGGGAGGAGACTGACTGAAAGAGTCACCAATTGGCAGTGTGACTCCTTCCCTTGCTTCACACTATTGGCTGAGCTCACTGTTGGAAGGTGGAGCAACCCAAGGCAGGGAGCGAGTGTTGCGCAGCTTCTCATACCGAGACACAAGTTGTGGTGTGTTTGGAGGCATTAACTTCACTCAGAACTTTCCATTACAAATTGTTGCTGCAGACCTTCAATATTTTATAGGGACTCATTTACTGATTACACAGAAAGGGGAAAAAGAGAAAATTAAGTGAGAAGGGAATTAAAAGAGAGGGTGGGTCAGGGATGACTGAGTTGTCATGTGAGAGCCAGCCCACGTAGCAACCATTGGGTTTTGTCAAGTGAGATGGGAGGGAGAGGGCAGAAATTGAGGAAATATAAGTAAAAGTACTATGGGGAAAAACAACAGGTTTCTTCCTATTTTTTTTTACTTTTGTGTGTGGTTACTGTGGGAAGCAGCAGCTATGAGGAGATACTTGATTCCTCATGTTGACCCTCGACCACATCAACTACTGTACTGTGTGCTGCTGGGTGTCTGCCTAGTGAGAAACAGGAGAGAGAAGCAGAAATTCAAAACTTATTAAAAAGGGAAAGAAAAACAGAAAATCATAGTAGCTGCTGCAGCTGTTTGAGATGCACTGAACTGAACCCAGTCCATCCACTTCAACTGCCTGCAGTGCTGTGTGTCTGCCGACTGAGGGACAGGAGAAAGGCAGAAATTGAAATAAAATTAAAAACTAACCAAGGATTTGGTTTGTGACAACATGCAGTACTTAACCTTATTCGAGAGAGAGTTTAGACTGGGTCTGGACTGGGGCACTGAGTCAACTCCACGGAGGAGTGCCTGACACTGTTAAGGGACATAACAGGAGAGGAGAGAGGTAGAAATTGGAAAAAATATATTAAAAAGAAAGAAAAAATCACATTATTAAACTGCTGCACCTGTGTGTGACACACTAAATCCAGCCCACATCAACTGCTTGCAGTGCCTGAGTTTCTGCTGAGGGACAGTAAAAAACTGAAAAGGGAACAAGTGGTGGTGCAAGCGGGTGGTGTTGTACACTACAGAAAGAAATATAAATAAAAAATATTCTGAAGAAATTACAGTGTACTGAACGTAAAGTTTAGCCTGTGTGACTGACTACACTCCTATATTGCTGACAACTTCAGTCCCCTTACTTACCCTTGCAGCTTCACTTGTCCCTGACTCTAGCTAGCTGTCTGCAGTGAAGTCACTTGACCATTGTGAGTTTCAGCATAAACTTTAACAAACACAGTAATGTGTGTTTTCTGTGTTCACCCACCAAGCAAGCACTACCCTAGTAAGTACCCGGCTCCCACCCACACACACAGTCAAGAAAGGACACTCACCCACAGATATTATAAAATACATTTTATTTCCAGAGACAAATAAAAATATGGCTATGCAAAAGAATAAGAAACAAAATACTTTTTTCTATGTGGTCAGGAGCAGCAGCAGCAATTGGGCCTAGCCAAACCGAAGACAGTCTTCTCAAGATAAACGAGACATTGAGTCCTTTTTGCTGCGGTAATGGACATAACAGCAACTGATGCTGATGTGCAGCAGCAGCAGCAGCATTCATCAATTGAATTAAACTGTGTTGTGGAAGCATCTGTTTCCTGTCCTAAGACCCTAACTTTGCTGGATCATTAAGGAGATAGGCTCTCTAAAGACAAGAAATGTGACCAGGAGAAAAGAAACATTTAAAGATAGTTACATGTTCATTTTACTGTTTTCTATAGCCTACATCATGTAGTATTAATAACAGAATGACACAGCCATTTACTTTGTGCTACATCATTTTTTATGTTTTCCTTAAAATATGGCCTTCCGACCATTGGACTACCATTACGCAACAGTGGGACTACCATTTTGGATAGGCCAGTTGTCCTGGACTACTACATAATTTTGAGATTTGTCGATCCCTGCTCAGCGCATATAGTGACTGCAGAATGGAGCATAAATACCTCTCACCTGGTCGGTCATGAGCCCTAAACTACTAGGACCCAGCCCAGACTAATTTCTAACACAGCATAATGACTCTCTCAAAGAGGCAAGCATGGAGGCTTATAGCACCCTCATCCAGACACAAGCTACTGCAGACACAGACACCATTCTGACACTGGGCATTAGGCAGCCCAGGAAGGCATCTTAGTAAATCCCAATTTGTAGGGGGTTACAGAGGAGACTGCATACAAGGGGACCAAGCTGGAACAGACCAACAGGGAGTAGAGGAACAAGGATGAGCCAGTGGAAGCAAGTCTATTTTCAGAGGAAAGAGCCCTGAAAGGATTTGCAGCTTTAAAAGTGGGCAGGGCGAGGACTGGACGGAAACATCAAAGGGTACTGAAAGAACTCTGGGAAGTGCTGGCTGCCCTGCTGATGGCTTTATTCAACAGCTCACTGGAACTGGGTATGGTTCAGAGAACTGGAGGAGAACAGACGTGGTTCATCTACATAAGAGCAGTATCAGGCAAGAGGCGAGCAACTGAAGACTGATGAGCTGTACCTCAGTGGTGGGGAAATTAATGGAAACACTGTCAAGGAAAGGTTGGTAATGTATCTTGAGTCAAATGGGCTGCAAGACCAAAGGCGTATGGATTCATGGGAGGGGTCATCCCAGATGAATCTGATTGATTTCTTTGACTGTGTGACTAGGGAAATAGATCAGAGAAGGGCAGCGGACATGGCCTATCTAAACTTTAGCAAGGCATTCAACACTATGCCACGTGGAGACTGATTCAGAAATTGAGGTGGGATCAAAGTGGTGAATTTGGTTAACAACTGGTTAAGGATAGGTAAAGAGGGTGGAGGCTAATGGCAGTCACTGTGAGGATGGAAGAATGCTAGCGAAGTGCATGAGAGCTCAGTGCTAAGGACTGGTACTCTTCAATGTCTATAAGTGACATTGCAGATGAACTGGAAAGGAATGTTTGCCTTTTGCAGATGATACCAAAATCCTTAATAGGGCGGACAATTAAGAGGAGGTGGAAAGAATGTATAAGGATCTTGGGAAATCTGAGGAGTGGTCAAAAACATCGCAGTTGAGGTTCAACTCCAAAAGTGTAAATTATGCACCTATAGCATAGGAACCCAGGAACTGAGTATAGGATGGGAGGAGGTACTGTTAGTCGCTAAGCGGAAAGGGACCTTTTGGTTAGCATATCTGATGACCTCAAAGTGGCAGGGCAGTTGACAAAGCAGTGGGTAGGGTCAGTGCAATGCTGGGATGCAAGGGAGAGTATCTCCAGCAGGGAATACTGCTCACTGGTGAGATCCCATCTGGACATTGTGTTCAGTTCCATAGGCTTCACCTCAGAGGGACATAGACAGGGTGAGGCAGTCCAGAGGATGGCTACTAAAATGGTGCAGGGGTTGCACCAAAAGCCTTTAAGAGAGACTGAGGGATCTCAGCATATATACCCTGGAAGAGAGGAGAGGAGAGGAGAGCAAGAAGGGACATGATAGAGACCTGCAAGTATCTCACAGGGCTGAATAGGGTGTAAGAGTGAGTCTCCTTCAAACAAGAAAGAGCACCAGGACCAGAAAGCATGCAGTGAAGCTGGGGAGAGAGTTAAGAAGAGGTGTGAAGAAGTACTACTTCATTGAAAGAATGTACATGTCTGGAGTAGATTGGCCAGTGGAAATAGTGAAAGTGAAAACAGTAGGAGCTTCAAGCATGCATGGGATAGACATAAGGGATATTAGTCACTAGGCAAGGAGGTAGGGTTGCCAGAGACTAGTTAGGGTCTCTGTGGAGGCAGTTCAGGCAGGGACCATCTATGCATTTAAAAATACATGGGAGGACAATATGAAACAACGCTTAACTGGCTTCGTGAATATAGCAAGAAGAGAATGAGTATCACAAAGACTTGATTTTACAGAAGATACAGCAGTTACATTCTGAACTGAATAAACATAAGAACGTGGCATTGATTAGAGACTTAGATGCTAAATTGACAGATAGAGCTAAGAAACTTGAGCAAGAAGTACTGGAAAGAAGAAGAAAGAATTAATATGAGATGAACAAGATTATGTGAATAACAAGGTATTCCAGTGGGACAATTAGAGTCGTTTGATGAGCTGAGGCAGATGGAGGTCAGGTAGTTTCTGTAAGAGTAAATGGGAACAATCACAAACAAGCTCCATGTCACCCCGCCTCCAAGGAGTATGTTTTCCACACAAGACACCACAGAAGAAGGGAGTCAGAGAACTCTAGTCATCAAAATTCTACAAATTTTAAAAAGGAAAAAAAGACAGAAAGGGGAGGAGGGGCAGATGAAAAGCAAGCACAAATTCAGTTATGGCTATGCAAGTGAATGAATCAGCAATAACAGTGATTAATTTATCCAAAGGTCCCTTACAAACACTCAATTAAAAGTACTCAGCTATAGTCTGTTTGTGCCAAATCAGCCAGTTAATGAGTTTTCTACCTATTGGGACATATTCAAGCGTTCTCATAAGATTAACCTCAAAAACATTACTCTGACCCAGAAAATGCTGACCAACAAGGTACAGTAATTACATACCTTTAGTAGAGGAAGAAGTCTTGAATAATCAATTCGATGAGCTGATCAATGGATCAGATTCAGACATTGAAAGCAATATACTGGATGGTATTACTGATTCTGAATTAAACAATTTGCCATTCTCCGGAGAGCTTACTGCGCATCGCAGCCCTCCAAGAGTCAGGATTCAGGGTAGGAATCCCCTCCCCACTCCCTTTGTCTCCCTTTCCTGCCCTGAACTTGTCTCTTTGTCTAGTCCAGTGACCAACCCCTGCCTAAATCTGTTGTGTCTTCTCTCCCACAGGCTGCCTAGCTTCACAACCTCTCTCCCTCCCATGGACCGTGGAACAGATGGCAGCACACTCTATCAGGGTATAGAGTGAGAGCAACTGTGGGACTGTGCTAGCTCATTGCTGCTTATGTGGTGACTGTCCACCTGCCCCACCCTGGGCGGGCTTCTACCTTTTCAAATTATTATATTATCAGCTCCTGCTGTCTCCCTCCCTCTGTCTGCACTCTACATCCTTTCCTTTTAAACAGCATCTGTTCCGCAGCCTGAAACACGCCATAGTTCTCTCTTTACCAAAAGGCGGGGACCTCTCTCCCTGAAAACTATCACCCATATCTTTACTACCCACCTCACCAAGCTCCAGGAACACTTGCACTCCTCCTCCTTTGATGACTCCTCCTCTTTCACACCTTTCCAATCTGGGTTTCGGAAGAACCACTCCACTAACACCTCCTCCTCAGGCTAACGGACACTATCTATACTGCCATGGATAATTTCCATATTATCTCCGCTATCTTTGTTGACTTTGCAAAGGCTTTTGACACTGTCTCCCTCCGTCCTCTTTGACACCCTTGCTCAGCTGGCCTGTCTCCTATGGCCTGCAACTGGTTTAGATCCTACCTGTGTGATAGGCCACATGATCAAGATAGCTGATGCCACATCCCCTCCCTCGCCTATCTCCACAGGGGTGCCTCAGCTCAGTACTTGGCCCCTCCTATTTTCTATTTTCCTAAACAACCTACGTCAGTATGCTCCAAGACCTCCATCCATATGAATGCTGACAATACCGTACTGTTCACCTCTGATCAACTTCCATCTGATGTGGCTACCAGCCTTCAGCATGAATTCAGTAATGTTCAGCGCTGGTTACGCTTGCATCAATTATTCCTAATGCCAAGAAGACAGTCTCCATGACCTTCAACACTAGGGAGAGACTCTCTCAGCTGCCCTCCTGCCCTCTTTCCACACCCTTGACGGGACTACACTAGAGGACACCTCCTCTTTCAGATACCTATGTGTTTGGCTTGACCAACACCTAAGCTTTTCTGGTCATGTGGATGCCATCCTAAGAAAATTGTGCCCCAAGATTGGCGCTCTCTACAGGACCCATGATTATCTACCTCTACCTGCCAGGTGCGACCTAGTCCAGATAATGATTCTTCCTATTTTTGACTATTTGACATAGTCCACAGTGCTGCTCCCAAGTCTTCCCTAACCAGGTTAACATACAAACATAGAAGTTGACAGCGAAAAGGACTGCAAGGCCCATCCAGTCTGCCCATTTTTCTACCTTATGAATGTACCATAGGCCTTTATTCTTTCAGTGGCCTATCTATTCATAGTCATCTGTATTGCTCCTTATGCCTATCCCATGCCTGTTTGAAGACCTGCACTGTATTCATATCCACCACTTCCTGAGGTAGGCCATTCCATGCATCCACCACTCTTTCTGTTAAAAGAACTTCTTCACATTCCCCTTAATCGGCCTCCCTCTAATCTCATGCTGTGTCCTCTTGTCCTGCTATTTTTCTTATACTGAAACATGTTAGACTCTTTCACCTTGTTAATGCTTTTAAGATGTTTGAATGTTTCAATCATATCACCTCTCCCTCCTTTGCTCTAGGGTATACATATTGAGCTCCGTTAATCTGTCCTCATATGTTTTCTGATGCAGTCCTACACAATTTTGGTTGCCCTTCTCTGGACTGCCTCCAGTTTGTTAATGTCCTTGTGCAGGTGCAGCCCCAAAACTGCACGCAGTACTCCAGATGGGGCCTAACCAGAGTCTTGTAAAGAGGGATTATTACCTCCCTCTTATGACTTGTGATACCCCTACTAATGCACCCCAACATCCCCTAGCCTTACCAACTGCTTTAGTGGTCTGCTTGGATGATTTCAGGTCATCTGTGATGTGATGCCCAAGTCTCTTTCTTCCCTTGTGATTGCCAGCAACTCCCTCCCAACCTATAGGTGGCTTCAGGGTTTCTCTTCCCTATGTGCATGATCTTGCACTTCTTCATGTTAAACCCTAGTTGCCACTCTTCTGACCATTTTGTCAGTTTATCCAGATCTCTTCTCATTCTGCCCACCCCATCTGGATCATCTACTCTGTTGCAGATCTTGGTGTTATCTGCAAACAGACAAACCTTACCTTCCAGTCCATCTGCAATGTTGTTGATGAAGATATTGAAGAAGACTGGGCCCAGGACTGATCCCTGAGGTACCCCACTTGTGATTTGCATCTGTTCTGACTGTATACCATTTACCACCACTCTCTGTGTTCTGCCCACCAACCAGTTTGCCACCCAGTTGACCAACTTCTGACCCACCCCGAGCCTACCCAGCTTATTAATCAATCTTCTGTGTGGAACAGTATCGAAGCTTTGTTGAAGTCAAGGTAGGCGACTTCAGCTGCACCCTTGGTCCACCACTCTGGTTACCCAGACAAAGAAATCTATGAAATTAGTTTGACAGGACCTTCCTGTTGTAAACCCATGCTGTCTTGTATCCTGTGCCCTATGGATTCCAGGTGTCGACTATCTTTCCTTAAGGAGTGCCTCCATAATCTTGCCTACTACTGAGGTAAGACTGACTGGTCTGTAGTTCCCTGCCTCCTCCCTGCTACCACTCTTGTGCAGCGGGATCACATGAGCCCTTCTCCAGTCTTCTGGGACCTCTCCTGTGCTCAGAGACTCATTAAACAGTTCTGCTAATGGCTCTGCTAGTTCCACCCATAGCTCCTTTAGTACTCTGGGATGTATGCCATCCAGTCCCATTGCCTTGTCCACCTTGAGCTTAGCAAGCTCTTGTAGGACCCTTTCTTTTGTGAAGGGACTTGCACACCTCCTCCCCTGTGTCTATAGTGCTGAGCTGTGGGCCTGCCTACCTTCTCCTCAGTAAATACTGAGCAGAAGCATCTATTTAGGACAGATTCTTTCCTTGGTCCTCCTCCACACTCCCCCTTATCCCCTTTGATCTTAGCAATACCCCCTCTGGACTTTCCCTTTTCACTAATGTATCTATAGAAAATCTTGTCCCCTTCTTTTATTGTTTGTGCTAGTGTTTCCTCGGTTTGGGCCTTTGCTGCCTTACTGCCTCCTGCTTCGCTTAGGGAAGTTTGGTATGCCTCCCTATCTTCGTCCCAATGCATTCCTTATATTTCCTGAAGGCCAACCTTTTGGCTCTGACCTTTTCTGCTACTGTTTTTGAGAACCAAAGTGGTTTCTCCTTCTTTGCTCTTTTTTTCTCCCTAACAAAATGGGATGTTGCTTCAAGTATTGCATCCTTAATGTTTGCCCACTTTGCCTGTGCCCCGCACCTGTTTTCTTTTTGCTATGAAGCTAACTCTGTTGGCCATCTTATCAAAGTCAGCTCCTCTGAAGTCCCATATTTTTGCCTTGAATGGCATGATTCAGTTCTAGTGGCCAAAGTGAACCATACCACGTGATGGTCAAGTGGCCCCAGGTGACCGTCTACCTGGAGATCTGTGATCCTTTCCTGTTAGTCAGTACTAGAACTAGGATAGCCCTGTCTCTTGTGGGTTGTTGTACCAGTTGTTTGAGGCCCTTCCCTGCAGGGAATCCACTAAGTGTCTAGTTCTGGTAGATGTTCCTGCTGGTATTGACCAATCTGTATCTAGCATGTTGAAGTCTCCCATTATCAGAACCTCCTTTAGCTGTCATGTTTTGTATATTTTCTAATAATAATGTCTATGTCCTCCCCTGGCCTGGAGGCCTGTAGCAACCCCAGTTTGTATGGCTGTCCCATTTTCTGTTTCAGGGTGACCCACAGTTCTTCCGGCTCCTTATGTGTATTCTGAATTTCTGTATGTAACCCCCTGCAAATGGGGGTTCCCAAAAAGACTTCCAGGAGCTTGCTTGAATGCTCCAAGCCTGAATGGTGTTTGGCGTTTAAGTCATTTATCAATGAG
Source organism: Neoceratodus forsteri (assembly GCA_016271365.2). Classification (NCBI taxonomy): domain Eukaryota; kingdom Metazoa; phylum Chordata; order Ceratodontiformes; family Ceratodontidae; genus Neoceratodus; species Neoceratodus forsteri. Next base: position 642,297,197 of record CM057458.1, on the reverse strand, counting down.
TGTTTTAGAACCTCTGGTACTGTCTTTAAGAGCTGTCTGCTTGCAGACATAATTATTTGTATGGGGACTGTGTGTTTCTTTGATTGAGTACCACTCAAGCTGCTGTCAATTCACTCCATTTTGCAGTCACTAGGAGTGCAAAGGGAACCTATCTGAAAGATGTAACTGTTTGCAGAAACCATTTAAGTGATAATGAAATTACAGTTTGTCTAACCTGCTTTCTTTTGCAGTCAGAACAGTGTCTGCCTAGTTCCCCATTCTGGTTTTGAACTGCTGAACTGGACCAATCAGTGTGGGTAAGCTAGCTCTAAAATGGTGCCTTGGACGAATCAGAACTTGGACTCATAATCTGAGCCAGCCACAGAGGATTGTATGGGCAGTGACTCTGGGAGATGAAGTTTAGACTTCAGTGCCTTTTTGGACCAACAGCAGCAGTCCATTGTGAGTGACAGCCAATCCAGTCAAGAACTGTGAGGAACTCAAGTAAGTGCCGGTTTTGTCGGTTGGAGTTTCAGTTGAGCTTGGCAGTGAAGAAGGAAGGAGCCCTGTGCTTTTCAGTGTGCAGTTTTAGTCAAAAGCGTGTGTAAGGCCCAGAGTTCCGGTCTGCAGCTTGTGTAACTGCTTGTTAGGACTGAATCCGTCCTGTGAAGAGAATCAAAGGATATCTGAAGAGTAAAACCAGGCTCACCCTGTAGAAGACTGGAGAATTGCGGAATTGCACTCGGTCTGTCAGGAACTGAATCTGCTGTGTGTTCTCCGGTATTGTGCAGTAATGCGATCGGGATACAGATGCAGCCTGCCTGGTATAGTGCTTTCTTTTACCATATAAATGTGAGAGGAGTCTCTTAGAGCTCAAGAGTAGCCCTGCTGACATTGAAGGACCCTATCTTATTTGGAGGTCGTGAGTACTAATTCAGGGTCGCTCCCTGTTGAATTGCCACATTAAATCCAAATGGAATTACTGTACTGCTGACTGTTTAATTTTCCTTTTCTCTGTGTGAAAAGGGCCCCTACCAGCTGCCACGGTTTGGACTAGCCACTAGGGCTTGGGTACCCAGGGACAGTAACTGATAGGATAGGCCTGTGCACAGAGCCACAGGTAGATTATTAGAGTGATAAGCTAATTAACCTGATTTCCCCTGTCCTTGTTATATCCCCTAAATAAATCAGAGCTGCTTGTTTCAGCAAAGTTATACTGCCTGAGGTATTTGTCTATGTTAAAGTACTATACTGTGATTGTTGCACTGTATCTCATTTCACAGGAGAGGTCCCAGTGCGGAACCAGTCCTGGGGTAAGTGTATACCGTGAAGGTAATTCTGATATATTGTGTGGGCCACTAGTGGGAAGAAAGGGGGTTGCAGTGTCCCAGAGGGCTGTGACCAAGTTAGTTTAACTATTGCAAACCCTGACCTCTGGGTGGAGGCACCGCCATTGGATCCAGGCCCCTCAACCTGTTAGTGGCAAATCAGGCAGCGGTAGTAGCCCTGGGATAGCGCCATCTAGGGTTACATCTTGGAGGCTCACCGCTGGGATTGTGTGTCCTCTAGTGGCCATATTCACGAACCACTGTTAAGAAAAAATGGGTACCCGACAGAAGTGGCTGTGCACCGGCTGGTGGAGTGGTGTACTGGGGAGGAGATCGACCCCAAATGCTATGCTTATCCTGGACATCCCCTGGTATCAATACGGACACTGTGCAGGGAGTACTTTCCAAGGTGGAAGGTTTACAAAACCCTGTGGTGGTGGGTCGGCATGCTAATCTGCTCACCCACACTTTCCTGGCCCTAGTAGAGTTTAAGGATCCCATAGATAGCTCAAAGTGCCACAGACCATTACCCCAGAGGAGCCCTCACTGCTTGGAGAGTGATAACTAAGGACAGTAAAGACCGGGGGAATCAGCCCCACCACTATCTGAAACTTTTGAGGAGAATTTACTAAATGGTTGCTGGGAGAAGGAAAACTGTGGAGGACTTGAAGAAACTATTCTTGCCACCTGGGGTGTTCCTCCCAACACCTCTCCTGCTCCAGTGCCCGTAATGGTGGCTGAACCAATGCAGACTCCTATTTCTGCACCTGCCATTAGTCACGACTCTTACGAAGGTTGAGGATCTTCTCTGGCACCCTCCCACCCCCAAGGGAGGATGACTGGGAGACCTGGATAGACTATGTTGCCCCAGTGCTAGAATGGCAATGCTCGGGAAGGCAGCGAAGAGGTTAGTGAGCCTCCGAGGTCCCGCCCTGGCTACCATCCGTGCTAAACGGGCCAGTAACCCTGAAGCGACTGCACCAGGCCCATCTTGAGGCCTTGGAGAATGTATAGGGAGCCAGATTCTGATGAGGACCTATGGTGAGAGTAAGAAATGCACAACAGTACCAAGGGAGTTGTTGTCTGTGTATGTCTCGGCTGGAAAAATTGTTGCAAGAATGCCTCAGAAAGGTAGTTTGCCAGCGATTGAACTGGACCGAACCAGACTGGACAGAATCCTTAAGTCTGCCCCTTCTCAGAACTGCTGTTGCTTCAGTTACGCCTGGCAAATCGACTGGAATCCCACCCTCCTATGATGAGTTAATGAGTGAAATTCGAGGAGTTGAGAAAAAGCGACCTCGGGAGGGACCTGCACCAACAGCTGTAGCTACGACCCGAGTGACTGAGGGTGACCCATCAAGTGAAGTTCAGGGGCAGAGGTTGACAGTCAATGAGTGCTCTGACAAGGAAAAGATATGCCACAATGGGGCGAACTGTTGAGAGAGATCCGGAATTCAAAACAGTCCTTTATGAAGGCCACGCCTGCAAATGCAGGCCCTGACCTATATCCGACTGCATCTGCTATGGGGTGGGGTACCCACCCATGTATCTCCTGCTGATAACAGCTCCAAACTCAATTCCTTGACCATGGAAGTGGAGAAACTGACGAGATGTCTCCAAATGCTTATCACGCCGCAGACAGAGATGGCACCCAGGTTTCCAGTTAGTAATACCCGCCCTGGCTCCCAGTGTGGCGCCTCGGCCAGCTCAAACTCCAGAAAGTATGTTTGCTATAATTGTGGAAAAGATGGGCACATGAAAGGGAATGCCAGTCCCAAAAGACACTGACAAAGTTGCATATAGGCTACAAGGAGAGCTTCGAGAACAAATCAGTGGTTAAGAGGTGCACGACATGATCCCAGTGAGGGCACCAAAATGCTAATTCATGTCCTTTGTGGCAAGGTCAGTTGCCCAGGCCCCACTACTGCCTCTCCAGACTGGTCCAGAATAGGGTCCCTCCATGGAGACCACTGTAAAGGTGAATGGAGTGTCTACAAGAGCTGTATTAGACAGTAGCTCCCAAGTGACAATTATGTTCCAGGATTGGTATCAGAAGCATTTGTCAGGCGCACCTTACAACCATTAGAAGGACTGCATGTATGGGGTTAAGTGAGAAGGCCTACCCTATTCCGGGTATATCCGAATTTGGCTGTCTTTCCCCACCTCCGTGGCTGGAGTGGCCAAACAAGTAGAGACCTAGCCTTAGTGTGTCCCCCACTGGACTGTATGATGGTGTCCTTTGTTGATTGGAACAAATGCTCATATGTTGGAAGCTGGCACAATTGTGTTATGAAAAACAGGGGTCAAAGACTAGTAGAGCTTTAAGAGTTCGGCTTTAATTAAGAGGCCTATGAGGCACAGAGATGCTGAAAAACAGAACCAGAGGAACCGGTCGGAATTGTATGGAAGAAGGATCCTGAGTCTCTGATCCTGGCGCCAAATGCCCAGTGTACCTTACAGGGAGGTCCTATCAGAAAGGATGTTAAGAATAAAATATTAATGTTGGATGCACCAGGCGATGGAAAATTGCCAGAGGGACTGCTGGTCAAGCCTAGTATTTTGCCGCTAGAGCCCATGCTTATGCCAGAAGGGTAATGGTCCAAGTTCATAATGTGTCTGAAAGAGACATTCGAGTAAACAGAGGTTGCATCCTGGCTAATGTGCATTGTGCAGACACTGCAGTGCTACCCAGCAGCAAGAGTTCAAGGAAGAATGACAGAGTAACGCCTGACTTGTTTGATTCGGCGACTCCCGCTGCCAGCTGAATGGAAAGTGAGGATCAGTGAGAAGCTTGCCCAGAGAGACCAGGTGTTTTCTTTAAAGGAATGGGATGTAGGATGCGTGCAAGAAGCTGAGCACAATATCCGCTGCATGACGAAAGACCATTTCGGGAGAGGTCTCGACGCCTGGCACCTGCTGACATAGATGATGTGAGACGGCATCTGCAAGAGATGTTAGCTGCTGGTGTAATACAAGAATCCAGAAGCCCTTATGCTTCCCCATTGTGGTAGTGAGGAAAAAGAATGGAACAGTAAGGATGTGTGTGGATTATCGCACCTTAAACGGGCGGACTATCCTGATCAGTACACAATGCCCTGCATTCAGGATGCTTTGGACTGCCTAAACGGGAGCAAGTGGTTCTCTGTGCTGGATCTCCGTGATGGGTACTCCAGATCCCGATGGCCCCAGAGGACCGTGAGAAGATGGCCTTTATCTGTCCGCTGGCTTCTATGAATTCATGAGGATGCCTCAAGGGATTTCAGGTGCCCCAGCCACTTTTCAACGATTGATGGAGCGTGCAGTGGGGACATGAACTTACTAGAGTGCCTGGTATACCTAGATGATGTTATTGTGTTTGGCAGCTCACTGGAGGAACATGAGAGCAGATTATTTAGGTATTGGACCGACTGGAGGACTTTGGCCTTAAACTGTCCATTGATAAGTGTCAATTCTTTCAAACATCAGTAAAGTATGTGGGACACATAGTATCCACGAGGGAATAGAGACCGACCCAAGTAAAGTTGAGGCCTTGACCACCTGGCCACAGCCCAAAATCTAAAAGAACTGCAAAGATTCCTGGGATTCTGTGGTTATTATCGAAACTTCATCAAGGACTATTCAAGAGTGATCCGCCCTTTACTTAACCTTACTCAAGGGTATCCCCAACCCACAAAAATACCAAAGTCAGCGTCCTCAAGACTGAAAGAGTGTATTTTCATCCAGTGAAGTATTTGGGGCCCGCTGGACTCCTGATTGTGAGACTGCTTTTCATGAGATCATATATCAACTTACCCATGCTCCAGTGCTGGCCTATGCCGATCCAAGAAAACCTTACGTCCTGCACACTGATGCTAGCTTGCAAGGGTTGGGGGCTGTGTTGTACCAAGAGCACGAGAATGGCCTGAGACCAGTGGCCTTTGCCAGTAGAAGCCTGACCCCATCCGAAAAGAACTATCCTGTACATAAGCTTTGAAGTGGGCTATTGTTGACCAATTCCATGAGTACTTGTATGGGCTAAAATACTAGTAAAAACTGACAATAATCCTTTGACCTATGTGCAGACCTCAGCTAAGTTGGATGCCACTGGCCATAGGTGGCTTTCTGCATTATCTACATATGACTATGCTCTCGAATACCGAGCAGGTCTGAACCACATAGATGCTGATGCTCTCTCCGTAGGCCTGTTCCCCAGAATGATTGGGTCCGATTGGCAGAATTGACATTCAGGCACTCTGCCGGAAGTTTGACAGGGAGGAACAAATGTCCACGGACGCAGTGGACTGCATGGTGGATTGCTTGGGACCCTCTGAGAATTGCATACCTGCTGCTTATTGCCACTTTTCTGCAATAGACATTGGTGCACTGCCTCAGCTGGACAATGACAGTATTCGGCGGGCTCAATCCGCGATCCCATGATCAAAGCAGCTTTAGAAGCCCTCTATGCAGGAAAAGATGTGTCCAAATTACGCCCACTGATTTGAGAACTGCACTGTTATACAAAGAAGGTCCTAAGTTGAAACTGATCAATAAACTGTTATACAGAGAAACAGTAGACAGAGGGGACAAGTAGACAAACAACAACTAGTGCTGCCCACTGCCTTCGAGACTCAGTACTGAGGTCCTTGCACAACCACATGGGGCACCTTGGTATAGACAGAACACTTGACTTGGTGAGATCCAGATTCTATTGGCCTAAGATGGGGGCTGATGTGGAGCAACACATTCAAACTTGTAGTCGCTGCTTACAGAGGAAAGCTTTGCCCCAGAGGGCTGCCCCTTGTTAACATCACCACCAGTGCACCCATGGAGCTGGTCTGTATTGATTTTCTGAGTTTGGAGTCAGATCAAAGAAATATCAGTAATGTGCTGGTGGTCACTGACCATTTCACGAGATATGCCCAAGCTTTCCCCACCAAAGACCAGAAAGCATCCACTGTGGCCAAAGTACTTGTAGAAAACTTTTTGTTCACTATGGGCTCCACAAAGAATCCATTCTGATCAAGGGAGAGACTTTGAGAGTCGTCTGATCAAAGAGATGCTTTCTCTGTGGGAGTGCGAAGTCCAGAACCACTCTTACCACCCCAGGGGACCCACAGCCTGAACGCTTTCAACCGCACTTTGCTAGATATGCTAGGCACCCTGCACCCAAAGGACAAGCCTAGATGGAACCAACAAATTAGCACCCTGGTACATGCTTATAACTGCACCAAAAGTGATGCCACTGGATTCTCCCCACCGCCTGATGTTTGGAAGAGAAGCTCGACTACCAGTAGATGTGTGTTTTGGGGTCTCTCCTGATGGGGTTCAAGCTGACAACTATTTACAGTATGTGCAAAAGTTAAAGGCCCAGCTAACTCATGCGTACCAACTGGCTCAAACCATGGCTGCCAAAAGAAATCTGGCCAACAAAGAAAGGTATGATAAAAGGTGAAAGCACAGGAACTCCAGGAGGGAGATCGGGTATTGCTAAGAAATCTGGGACTGCATGGCAAGCACAAGATTGCTGACAGATGGCACCATCTCCCTCACATTGTAGTGGGCAAACTAGATGATCTGCCAGTGTACAAAGTAAGGCCTGAGAATAATTCAAAGATGTAAAACAATGCATAGAAATCATTTACTGCCCATTGGACAAATCTTAATTGAGTCTGAGCCCCTAGAAGATGCCCCTCTGGACCAGTGACTAGAGCTGCTGCTAAGAAAAGATCAAGAAAGTCTGCACCTACAGAAGCAAAGTTAAAGTGTTCCCTCCACAAGTCCCAGTTGAGCATGACTGTCAGTCCATATCGGAAGAAAGTGAGAGTGACTTTGAATACTATCCTTCTTACGAACTGAGTCAATTGTTTCGGGGCAATCCCTAGTCAATACTGGAGATGAAGCTGGGCCTTCTGGACTGTCCAAGCCCCAGCTTCGTCCCTGGAGCCGATGCTCCCAGAAAGTGAAGTGCAAAGCATCAGATCAGATGAAATGGAATCATTGTGCATGGTTGAACTGTTTGAGCTTTCAGGGAGGAAAATGATGGATTGGGTCAGACTGGTGATACACCAGAAGAAGAAGAGTATTTTGAGTGCCCTGACAGTCCACTGCCAGTGTCAAAGCTCTCCTGCGAGCCAAATGTTGTGGACTCAGAAACTGTAACTCCTGGAGCTGAAAGTGCCCCAAGTTCTAGCCTCTCTACCCCATGGAGACTCCCTGACAAGTGAGGACAATGCTGAAAATGAGGCTCAGAGTGCAGAGACTATAACAGTTCCCCTAGAAAGACTGGTCGAGCTGTAAAGCCTGTGGTGCACCTCAGTTATGATTCCTTGGGAGGCCTGTGGATTTGCCTCTCAATGTTGTCCATAAAGGAGTGTATGTGTCCCCGAGCTCATTGCCCAAACTGAGCGTCAGTGCTAACTCAAGTTACTTGTGTTGCCCTCTAAGTATGGTGCCCTTGTCCCGTCCAGCCCCAAGGTAACTGATAGGAAGGGCCCCTCTTCAGGTTTCATGTACAAGAGGTAATAACTTGAGTTATGGTACAATGTGTGTGTAATACTGTGTAAAGAGTGACGTACTGCAATGTTTCAGAAATGTGTTCTTGGTAAAATGATATATTGACTGATGATTACATGTGTGAGCCTAATGCAAATGTATATGTTTGCAATTGAAACTTATGGTACTTGCTTGACGCGACGCCAAGCTTTCCCAGGCAGGAAGGGTGTAACCCCCGCAAATGGGGGTTCCCAAAAGACTTCCAGGAACTTGCTTGAATGCTCCAAGCCTGAATGGTGTTTGGCGTTTAAGCCATTTATCAATAGTGTTTTTAGAACCTCTGGTACTGTCTCTTTAAGAGCTGTCTGCTTGCAGACATAATTAGTTTGTATGGGGACTGTGTGTTTCTTTGATTGAGTACCACTCAAGCTGCTGCCAATTCACTCCATTTTGCAGTCACTAGGAGTGCAAGGAACCTATCTGAAAGATGTAACTGTTTGCCAGAAACCATTTAGAGTGATAATGAAATTACAGTTTGTCTAACCTGCTTTCTTTGCAGTCAGAACAGTGTCTGCCTAGTTCCCCATTCTGGTTTTGAACTGCTGAACTGGACCAATCAGTGTGGGGTAAGCTAGCTCTAAAATGGTGCCTTGGACGAATCAGAACTTGGACTCATAATCTGAGCCAGCCACAAGAGGATTGTATGGGCAGTGACTCTGGGAGATGTAGTTTAGACTTCAGTGCCTTTTGGACCAACAGCAGCAGTCCATTGTGAGTGACAGCCAATCCAGTCAAGAACTGGGAGGAACTCAAAGGAAGTGCCCGTTTTGTCGGTTGGAGTTTCAGTTGAGCTTTGGCAGTGAAGAAGGAAGGAGCCCTGTGCTTTTTCAGTGTGCAGTTTTAGTCAAAAAACGTGTGTAAGGCCCAGAGTTCCGGTCTGCAGCTTGTGTAACTGCTTGTTAGGACTGAATCCGTCCTGTGAAGAGAATCAAAGGATATCTGAAGAGTAGAAACCAGGCTCACCCTGTAGAAGACTGGAGGAATTGCTGAATTGCACTCGGTCTGTCAGGAACTGAATCTGCTGTGTGTTCTCCGGTATTGTGCAGTAATTGCGATCGGGATACAGATGCAGCCTGCCTGGTATAGTGCTTTCTTTACCATATAAATGTGTGAGGTCTCTTAGAGCTCAAGAGTAGCCCTGCTGACATTGAAGGACCCTATCTTATTTGGAGGTCGTGAGTACTAATTCAGGGTCGCTCCTGTTGAATTGCCACATTAAATCCAAATGGAATTACTGTACTGCTGACTGTTTAATTTTCCTTTTCTCTGTGTGAAAGGGCCCCTACCAGCTGCCACGGTTTGGACTAGCCACTAGGGCTTGGGTACCCAGGGACAGTAACTGATAGGGATAGGCCTGTGCACAGAGCCATAGGTAGATTATTAGAGTGATAAGCTAATTAACCTGATTTCCCTGTCCTTGTTATATCCCCCTAAATAAATCAGAGCTGCTTGTTTCAGCAAAGTTATACTGCCTGAGGTATTTGTCTATGTTAAAGTACTGTACTGTGATTGTTGCACTGTATCTCATTTCACAGGAGGTCCCAGTGCCGGAACCAGTCCTGGGGGTAAGTGTATACTGTGAAGGTAATTCTGATATATTGTGTGGGCCACTAGTGGGAAGAAAGGTTGCAGTGTCCCAGAGGGCTGTGACCAAGTTAGTTTAACTATTGCAAACCCTGACCTCTGGATGGAGGCACCCGCCATTGGATCCAGGCCCTCAACCTGTTAGTGGCAAATCAGGCAGGGGTAGTAGCCCCTGGGATAGCGCCATCTAGGGGTTACATGTAGCTTTGATATTTTCATTGACATAAGGCTACTCCCCTTTTGCACCTTGGACTCTTCTGAACAGTACATAGCTGGGTACTGAAGTCTCCCAAGTGTGGTTACTGGTGAACCATGTCTCGCTAATGGCTACTATGTCCAGTTTAGCCTCTGTCATGGTTGCCTGCAAGGTCTGGGATCTTGTTTCCCAGACTGCGGGCATTTGTGTACATAATTTTCCATTGGCCAGATTTTGGTGCATTAGTTGTTGGGCGAGGGAGGCTTTTCTCCGGCGTGTTGTATGGGGAGCTGTACCTTTTCCTTACCTGGTGATGGAAATGAACTACAAACATGCTGAACTCCTGTTTGATCACTAGCTGAGGGGAAGGGTGTTCTTCCCATTCGATGTATCGGGTGCTGCACCTCTCCCGATTGGCTAGTTTAAATATCTGCAAAGACATCAAACTTCTGCCCCAGTGCCCTGACTCCTCCTTAGTCAGATGCAGTCCATCAAACTTAAAGAACTTTTGCTCCTCAAACTGTTGCCAGTTACCTAGAAATTTCGTCCTTTTTCCTGGCAGCAACCCTTGAACCACATGTTTAGTTCCCTTATCTCTCCTTCTTTGGCCTTCTGTCCATCTGCCCTCCTCTCCCAGACCGGCAAGATCTCAGAGAAGGGATGCCGGATTAAATGGATGACAGTTTGTCTCCCAGCCTGGTCAGGTGTTCCTTGGTCTCCACAACTGACTGGCTGGCGAGATCGTTAGTCCCTATGTGTACCAGGACATCAATGTTTTCTCCTGCTTCCTGCATGATTTTAGAAATGCGGTCAGTGCCTCTCCATGCTGATGTACCTGGGAGACATCTGACCATTACGCCTGGCTGGAGATAGGTATCAACTCCCGAATCATGGAGTCTTCTATCATCAGAAGTGTTTTGGATTTCCTTTTGCTTTTTTTTGTTTTGAAACATAGAAACATAGAATTTGATGGCAGATAAGGACCGCTTGGCCCAGCTAGTCTGCCCATTTTCTACCTAACAGTTAAGCTGCAGATCCTAGTTAACCAACAGCTTACTTCTTCCTACCCCCCGTTTTGGGTGAGGTTGGACCCTCTCTTCAATTCCTTGTGTTGCTTTGCTCTTGACTCCCTGCCCTTACCCACCACTGCACCCTTTATCACTCTCTTGCTCTTCCCTCCCTTGAGAACAGACACCTCTCCCACTGGGGTAAATTTATCTCAAAATTCAGGTGTGGCACACCCCTCCTATCTCTCCTCTTCTCTATCTATCCCACACCCTCCTCCCACTCCCTCAGATCTGCTGATGCTCGTACCTTGGTGATCCTCATCGCCCACCACTACAGGCCAAACGGTTTCTCCTACTGTTTCCTAAATGTTGGAACTCCTTCTCCATTCCGTCTAGCACTCCTCCTCCCTTCATGTATCGCCATGGACCTGCATAACTTCTTCTCCCCCAACTGCACTTGTCCCTAATTTCTACCACCACAAGTCCATTTAGCACCATGACTCCATGATTCCCTTTTGTTATTTTGCACCTATGGTTGTAATATGTACTTCCTTTGTATTCTATGATATGTTATGCACTTATGTAATCTCCACACCATTAGTGTCTAACCATTGTTTTCACATCCTATTATTATAATAATGTTAATCTTCCTATGTTTTGCAAATCTGTGTAACCCATTGCTCTACTACCTATGTTGTGAAAATGTTATATTGCTTCTATGTTTGTAATATGCTACTGCTGTATTATGTACTCCAATTCCTATGTTTGCAATATGCTACTGTTGTATTATGTACTCCATTTCCCTCCCCAGGATGCACCGGAGATGAGCAACATAGTTGTTTAGTGTTCTTTCTGGTGAAACACTTCAATAAATAAAAATAAATAAATAAAAGGTAGAATAGGTCACATGACAGGCGTCACCCGAGCCTATCTCCCTATTGTAGGTTATTCTACATAGCCACTAGGAGTCACTGCAGAGCCCCTTAATCACCTTGTATCCTCTGCATAATTAACTCTTCCTTACTAGTCCAGAGACCCTAATTTATTGCTAGCCCTACCCTGTCTACCACATCCCTAGCGTTTTATCCTCCTCCACCTAGAGTCCCAGGATTCAATCTTGACAATTCACATGTAGTCGGTGACTTTAACCATTAAGCCAACCCAGTGGCTACGTTTTTGGCTAACTTCTCCCGGCCTCTTCTACCTCATCTTAGTCCACACCTACCTAGTCCCTCTCTGTGACATCCCTCACTCTCCCCACCGAACCCATTTGCTATTTCCTTAGCCTCCTGCAATTGAGCAGAACCCCCTTTTCTCTCCACAAGCACGCCCTGAATTACACCCTGATCCTCTTCCTCTCCTTCCCTCTTCTAAATTTTGTCTCCTTTGTCCTCTCTTTTGCATTTTTAATCCACACTCCCCTATAACTATAGCACTCAATATGAATCTAACTTCGATCCCTATGATGGCAACCTTCCTGCTCTGCTCTCTACTAGTTGCTGATTTCAGTGCCTCTGTACTTGCCCTCAACCAGGAACACCTCTCCACTTACACACCTGTCCTCCGGCTCAACTCCCCTCATAATTAGATGGGAATACTCTCCTATGGGCTCCCTATTGTATGTCTGCCTCACGAACTATGAGTGTTGCCTACTCGGCTTCTCACTTGCACTTGTTCCCTCTTCACTACCCACCCTACAACCTGGTCTGTTCACTGTTGCTGCTAGTGGGGACATAGAAAGTAACCCGGGCCTTCAGATTTTCTGACAGCTCACTCCAACAGTAAGCAGACCAACCCCATGGACTGAAAATTGCCCATATAAACTTATGCTGCCTCCCATCTAAATTTCCTGACCTAGAGGCTTGGGTTGCACTCCACAAACCCCACATCCTCAGTCTCTCCAAAATGAGGCTAAAACCCCATATCCCCAATGCTACTCACCACTGTCCGGGCTATTCCTTACTACACCAGGATGGACCAGGCAAAAGAAAGGTGGAGGAGTGGCACTCTATATCAGCCAATCCCTTTCTGCCTTCTCTGTCTTCTACTCTGACCCCACATCCCCAGTAAATGACTCATAACTGAGCTGACACTAGGCACTGCAAAAAAATTAATGTGGGTTGCTGTTACAATCCACCAGCAGGGCACTCCAGGCCTTGTCGGCCACCTTGCAGGCCTGGGCACCCTCCCCCAGGACATGGTTCTCCATGGGAACTTTAACCTTAATTGGTTAAGTACCTTGAAACTGACTAATCAAACCTGTTAAAGCAACACAGTTTGGTCCAAGTCATCACCGTCCCAACCAGGCTCAACACTCATACACATAACCACTTCTTCTCGACTGTGGATCACCAACAGAGAGGACAAGGTGCTTCAGTCTGGGATCATGTCTGACTCAATCAGTGATCACTCTCCCATGTACATCATCTGGACCACCAAGTCCAATTGCCCCTCCCCTTAAATACATCTCCTTTCAAAATTTTAATCGCCTGATATCTCTGCTCTCCTTAGGGATGAGAGGGCAGTAAACTGGCAGCTCTTTACTCCTCACGGATGTTACAGCAGTCATAGCCTTTTTCACCCAAGTCCTCCTTTGAATACAAACCAACACTTCCCATCACTACTCGGACGAGTGAGAGGTGGCTGTACCTGCTGGGTCTCGAAGAACTCTTGGCCATGATGAAGGATAGAGACAAATTATGGGCCACCTACAAAAGGCCTCTACCCTCTGGAATGATTTCAGGCACTTAAGAAACAAATGCAAACAAACCGCCCTGGTTCAGAAGCGCAACTGCCTCTGTAATTATGGAAGGGATAGCCTCGAGGGGAGCCGCATCGCTTCTGGGCTGTCGGTTCCTACTTAAGCCCTGTACCTGCAACTCTACAATCCATCTCAGCTTGCCCTCTGGTATTCTAACCAATCCCATTGAGTGGCTAAAGCCTTCAACATAAAGTTTACGGATCTCGCTGCTCACCTAAGCAAACTACCAAACTAGCCACCTTCGGTCCTGTTTCTGGCCCCACTGACTGGCTCTCCTCCCCTCCCCACTGGCACTACCCCACCCTTTCTACTTCAGGGTCATCTCACCCAGGGACACTGCCAAGCTCCTCAGAAGTATCCTCAATCATGGCAGCCCTGGCAGTGATGGCTTCTTCCCTTTGTTGCTTAGCTGATCTCCCTGCCATCGACAAACCTCTCACCTTTATTTTTAATCTGGCTTTGACCACCTCTGCATACCAGGCTTCTGGAAGCTTGCCAAGGTGGTACTCATTTTTAAAGCTGGGGACCCCTCTCCTCAGATAATTACAGACCAATCTCCCTGCTCCCCATCTGAGCAAACTCCTAGAGAGGATAATTCACCGCCAACTGTCTGACCATGTTGGGAAATACAGCTGCTGTGTAGCCAGCAACATGGTTTCCACAAGTTCCAAAGCACCACATCTGTAATGGCCTAGTTTACAAACCATGACCTTAGAAACATGGTCATGGGCAAAGCAACGGTTGCTGTATTTGTGGATCTGACCAAGGCCTTTGACCTGGTCAACCAGCCCCTTCTACATACCACTCTCCTTCAATTTGGATACTCATTGGAAACCTCACAATGGTTCGTTTAAGAGCTTCCTATCTGGCCGAACCCAGTCTGTGTGTATTGGAGCTGCCACCTCCCTGACCTGCCCATCTCTATGGGCATCCCCAGGCTCCATTCTTGGCCCATTATTGCTCTCCATCTTTATTAACTCCCTCCCCACTGGCTGCCTTACCTGTGAAGCTCTTATATGCTGACAATCTCGTCTCTTCTGCAGGGACAAGTCCATAACTAACATATATTCTATCCTGTCTCAGAACTATGGCTCTGCCCACAACTGGTTTCTGTCACACAGGCTCCTGGTCAATTTAAAAACAAAAAGGGTTGCTTTTGAATCCAAACCATACCTGGCCAGCATGTCTAAGTTCGGCTTCTCCTCTCGGTACTTACACTTGACAGACCCTTGCTTGAAAACATCCCTAATTTTAAATACTTGGGTGTATCCTTCAACCCCTTCCTCTCTCTTTTGTAGCACATCAACTCCGTTGTTTAACAGGTGAACCAGAGGCTTGGGGCTGCTTATCAGCTACAACAGTTCTTGACCAGTAAGGCCCACTTGGCAATTGCTGAAGGTGACCTACTCCCTATCCTAGATTACTGCTCCCCATTCACTCTCACATGTCCTCTGCCCTGTGCTCATATCTAACCTGAGTCTGTAACAACATATGTTGTTTTGCACTCCTGGCACCCTACTCTACTCATCATTGCAACCTTTACCAGGCTCTTGGCTGGCTCCCACTCTTCGGCTGTCATGATTATGCACTGGGCTGTGAGCTTAGAACACCCTAAGAGACAGCAGTGCATCTCCATACATATCCCTCCTAAGAACAAGAACAACCCCCAGATGGCTATGTGTGTCATCGGTCCCCCATGGTAATATCTAAAATCTCCTCTGTTATGGGTGGTAAAGCACTATCACTAACTGCTCCTTCTCTATGGAACAGTCTCCCTGCATCATTCGGTCTGCTGACACCTACTGCACCTTCAAACACAGACTCAAAGCCTGGTTACTGTAAACAGCCAAATGCCTGTGCCCCCAGAATAATCTACATCAGCCTGCCATCCTATTTCCTGAGCATCCTAGCTGTCAGTCTTTTGCTCTTATACAGTAGCTGTCCTACCACTTATTGCACTTTGTTCCTTTTTCTAAGCTGTGATCTGTCTCCTCCTATACTTATGACCTACTACAGTTTAGCCTTTAAAATCAATATGCCATGTTATCTTTAATTTGCCTATTTGCACTGTTTTCCCTCTGTGTGAGCGCCTCCTACCCCGTTTCACCAGTGTTTACCAATGTATATTTGTAATGTATCCCTGCTTTCCCCAGCACATTTCTGAAATTGTAGTGTATCCATTGATTTCCTCCAACACTGTTGTAAATTATACTGTATCAATCTGTTTTGCCTGTACATTGATTACACCTGTTTGTATACATTTATGTATGTTTTTGCCTGTACAATGATTTCACCTATATGTATAAGATTGTTTGTGCCACTTTGTTGGCCCGGTCATACCTGAAAACAGTTCCTTGGATAAATGCACCTACCCGTAATGAAAGACTTAAATAAATAAAAAAATAAATTCAGGCAGCTGATGTGAGTTATATACAAGACACAGAAAGTGTACCATCACATGATGAATCACCAAGCAGTAAGACTGAAACTGAAATTAAAATCAAATTATACAATGGGCTAAATCCAAATGCCTAATCCCTGAAATCTGATTGATTGGCTGGCACCCTTTCAGCATGATAAATCCTCCAGTGTACCCACTGGAAAAGGTGCCAGCCACCAATCAGCCACATCAAGAATGCTCCTAAAATCACTACAACCATAAGCCCCTGAAAACACAAATGGACAAGCCAGTAAACGGCTCACAGTGCTCTCCAAAAGGTATTCACACAACACTCAGAAAACCCACCCTGCAGACCCCTCCTCAACTACTTCCACCCGGCTCACCTCTGAATACTTTTTTCCCTTTTTTTCTCATTTTCTCACTCTCTCATTTAAATCACTCCTGCATCATTCCCTTAACTGGACAAACTGCACCCACGTCACACTCAATCTCCACTCCATCCTGGTGCGTCACACCAAAACCTGCACGGCAGTCACCAGATGACCTGTAATCCTCTGTAGTATTCCTGCTGGGCCAAGACACAGAGCACTTTCTCCCGTCCCAGGAATCGAAGACAACCAAAACATGCATGTGGAAGTCACTCCTCCATAATTCAAATGTGTCCACGGAGCAACAAAAACAATAAAAAAAAAATTTATAGAAACATTTTTTAATGTTATATGGCACAAAACAAGAAACAGAACCACTAAAAGCACCACAAACCAGAAGCAGAAAAGCTAACCTCAAGTCTCCGAAGGAAGTGTGATGCTGTTAGTTTAAAATTAAAACAAGCACAATGCTCTCTCTCTTGCTCCAAAGGTAAAACAAGACTACTAACAAAAAAAAAAAAAAACACAAAGAGAAGACTCCTAGACTCTAGACACTGTCTCTCTCTCTCTCTCTCTCTCTCTGCAAGCATATGGGGGATATTCTGACTAACAACATGGAACTATTTTGTTCTCTGGTGGAGCAATAAAATCAAAACACTTTTATTTATTTTTTCTTCTCACAACCCCCCACCATTGCATAATAGCAATATATACCACTCCAGGGGTGTGGGTATATGGGTGGCTTTACCACTTCTGGTGTGGTTAAGTCACCGGCCTCTACCTCATGATCGAACCACACCAGGCATGGTAATCCACCCATATACCCACACTCTGTTGTGGTATATTGCTTAAATTTATGCCAAATAAAGGAAGTGAAGTGATACAGACTAGATGGACCCTTGATCTCCTCTGGCCGTCATTTTTCTATGTTTCTAAATGTTTCAAACGGTGATTCTAAGCGATGTAGCTGCAACAATAAAATTACAAAAAGTCAAAGACAGAGAGAATCTAACAAAAGATGAAAGATCAGCTCTGTTGGAGTTAAAAACAATGAATAACATTGTGATAAAACTGTCAGACAAAGGCGGAAACATAGTAATCTTGGATAAGGACTTTTATTATCAAAAGGCTTTAAAACAACTTAGAGATGCTTCAACATACAGATTACTATTTCACAATCCCACTCAGTATTTTAAAGAAAACTCACTGCATTTTGATCTGACTCTGAAGATGGGTGCATTGACAGCTCAGAGTATTATATTCTGAACTGTAAACATCTAGTAACTCCAGTTTTCTACCATATACCAACAATTCATGAAGATCCAGTGTGTCCACCAGGACACCCCATAGTGTCTGGAAATGGGACTGTAATGGAAACCTTGGTGGGGATATTACATGGGATTCTTCAACAAGTAGTTAAAAAATTACTAGCATATATCAAGAACACTACTACAATTTTACAGATTTGTGAATTTTTCTGTGTGGAAAGATTCATATATGTGGTTATATAAAGATGTTACTTCTTGTACATGTGTATACAGCATGAACATAGTTTTCAGGCAGTAAAATCGTTGTTAGAGAGCTCATCAGCTACTGTCCCTGTGACATTTATAACTCTGGCATTGGATTTGATTTTGAAAAGTAATTATTTCATATCTGACAGTAACTTTTGTCACCAGATCAGGGAAGGGCCATGGGCTCATTGGTGGCCCCCTCCTAAGTGGACTTATTCATGAGCTGGTGGGGAGGCATCAATGACCCTGTGGCTAATCCCCTTTTGGAAATATTAATAAGTGGATCCACTTTATTGATGATGTTTTATGCATTTCATAGGTTCACAGGTAGATTATGAGTCTGGAGGTCAGAAGACCTTTAATGAATCACCACTTGTCAGTGGTATTGTCGGCATTTTAGAGTTCCTATATGTTGGTCTAGCCTGTGACTAAATTATTCCATAGTGTTGCAAGACATCACTTCATCTGGTAGCATTTGGGAGGGTTCAGAACCAAAATTGGCCTCCTTCTTAGACTACATCAGCCTTAACAGGTTGGGACTTAAATTCGCAATCACCAGTGATAAATCTAAAATTTATTTTTGGATCTTACATTAATTGGACCCCAGAAGGGAGGGTGGTGATGAAAGGTTACAGGAAAAGTACTGCAGGTAATAGTGTTCTCCATGCCTGGAGTTCATACCCAAACATGTAATTAAAAATATCCCCTATGAGGCTGGCTTCATGGCGCTGAGCAATGGGTGTTTGCTTGGCACACTGGTGACCCAGGTTTGCTCCCTGAGCCTAGACAGCAGGAATGGAATCCAGCAGAGAGGAAGTTTAAAGTGTCCTTTGGACAGTTCGCCTCCTGGGGTGGAGTGGCGGGTCCTGGACTGCTTTTTAAGCTCCTGGTTGTGGCTAGTGGTTGGCATTCTTGGCGGTGTGTGGAGTTGATGCACTGCTGACTGCCTCCACCCCAGGATGCTGCCATGGCTGGACCATTACAAGGGTGGTGCGTGGTTCAGGAGAAAACTGGAAAATTAGCTGCTAAGCCAACCGGATCATGGTGGTTGGTCCCCGCCGCCACATAGCCCAGAGTTGTCTGTGCCAACCCCTGCTGTGCACAGGATATTCAGAATGCCTACAAGTGACTCTCCTCTCCTGGTTGTCCCCAATGGGGAGGGCCCTCCTGAAGAAGGGATACATCGGGTTATCCAGGTTACGGCACTTACAGGGAGGGAGATGAAGAAGGAACGTGACAGCAGTAGGCCTAGGTGGCCTAAAGGAGTGGCAGCCAAGGGCTTGGGGAACATAAATAAATAAGGCAAAAAACAATAAGGAACATATCCCTATGGACAACTAGTGAGGCTAAGACACAACTGAAACATAGAAATGTAGAAATTGTCGGCAGATAAGGACTGCTAGGCCCATCCATTCTACCTGTAGGCCCTATAGATGTACGTGTCCACTCACCCTAAATGGCTTTTCATCACCCCTTCCCACCCAAGGTTCCCTGTGCATATCCCAAGCATGTTTAACCCTCCACTGTGCTTGCCCCTACCACCTCTTGTGGCAGACTATTCCAAGTGTTCACCACCTCTCTCTCTGTGTGTAGAAAACTTCCACACATTACCTCTTAATCTACCCCTCCAGTTTCATATTGTACCCCTCATTCTGGTATCTTTTCTACATTGGAAAAGATCCCATCTGCACCTTGTTTATGTCCTTGAGGTACTTAAAAGTTGCTATCATAGCTCCTCTTTCTCACCTCCAGTGAGTAAATATTGAGGTCTCTTAGTCTCTCCTCATATGTTTTGTGGTGCAAACCATGCACCATCTTTGCCGCCTCTTCTCTGGATAGTCTCCACCTTATCTATGTTCTTATGCAGGTGTGTCCTCCAGAACTGCACACAGTACTCCAGGTGAGACCTTGCCAATGTTTTATACAATGGCGTCACCACTTCCCGCCTCCTACTAGTAATATCGCTGCCTATGCATCCCAGTATGCCACTGGCCTATCTGCAGCCTTGTGCACTGCTTTGATGCCTTAAGGTAATCAGATATGATAACTGCTAGGTCCCTTTCCTGTTTGGTGACAGTCAGCACCTCCCCATTCTATAGCTTTCCCCAGGGTTACCCCTACCTAGGTGCATTATTGCAGCAGCTTGGAAGATTTTGAGGTAGAAGCAGAAGAACTCCTCTCTAGTTTAGGAGGAGGGGTATCAGGAGGAAGTTTTACAACAAGCCCTGTCTAGGGCACAACACCTGACTAGATTAGAGTTATTAAAATACAATAATAAAACTGCAGAGAATGATCAGGTGACCTTTGTCACTGCCTATGGGGTGGGGCTATAGATTTGCAATTCATAAGTAAAAAAACATTGGCATTTACTTGGCACAGACAGGGACCTAAAACAGATTAGGATTTGAGACCAAAAGTCACTTTTAGAAGGGTCCAAAGTTTGTGTGACATGTTAGTATATTTACAGACTCAAATAACTCCTCTTCTGTCTATCTCAAGGCCAGTATATGTCACTGCAGAGGCAAATTTAGAAATCGATTGCAGAAATTAAAGGAAAAGTATGACTGTCACTGGATTTGAACCAGGTATCAGCATTCCATGCTTTAGCTCTTAACCAACTGAGCTATGAGAGTTCAGCCAATTAAGGCCCCTGAGTTTTCCCATGTGAATGACATACATTCCTTTCTGGTGTTGCAATGAGCAACCAGGAAGTCTTTTTACAGACTCAAATAACTCCTCCTCTATCTCCTAATGCAGTATATGCCACTGTGAGGCAAATTAGTATATAATAATTCTCAAAATACAAATCAAGAAGGAAACTGGCTACCCCTGAAGCCTGCTGGTTTCTATCCTTGCAAATATTATGTAACATGTAAATCTGTGGTGCAAAGCAAAAGTTTTGCAAATCCCTCAGTCCATGGAGTTAAAGATGTGCAAATGTGACAGTTCATTACATGCACAACACATTATATTGTAAACATATTTTACTGCACATCCAGTGGCTGAAGTCACTTCGACCTGCGGCCTCGTGCCTCACCACGCCTCTGGCCGTGCAGTAAAATACGCTTTATACACACTCCATTGTGCCTTATTGCTTACAAATACAGGAACACTACAGGACAATAAAAGGAAGGGATCTCCCATCCCGTATGGAAACATTTGATAAAGAAGGTACATCAAGGGAGTCCACTAATGTGGTATGTGGGCATTGAAGAAGTTAACCATAGTCCTCAAGGTGGTGATAGGGCACTGTTATTGTCCCAAAAGGAATCAATGTGGATCTTCAAATTAAAAACTCTGAAACCACAGGATTCAATGACAGTATGGATTGGGAAGTGTTCCTGTATACTCTTTATCTAGTGATACATGAATCCATACGCAATGATGAATAATAAATGCAATTAGTGACGCCCTCGTTGTATGTATATTTAGGATGTTTATTAATATTGTGATGCTGTTTCACAAATTGATTGCACTTGTATCTTTGTATAATTTATATTTTAAATTAGATTTGTGGGATTAGGTGTCACATGAAGTATATTACTATAAGCGTGCATGTTGTTGTCATTACAGAAATAAATCATACTTGAGTTTTTAGTCATAATAATTTAATAAGTTAGAAGTGGGGCAACAGTACCGTGATAGAACTGTTGTTTTACTATTAAAATTATTTTCATGTTACGCCTAGCCATTGTTTTGTTATTAATAAATAGTTATATGCCAATACAGTAATAGAAAAAATTAAATGTATAGGAGAAAAGAAATGAATTCTGCAGATGTTTTAAATGGCACTACACAAATTCACTTAAAGGAAATTAAAGGTCACAAGTTTGTTATTTTGTGAATGGTTATGCAGGTCATGCATCTGATTGCCCGCTTTCATGACAAACAAGGTTATATAAATAGAGTCAATCCTTATCCTTTATTATTGGTCTGTCATGGAAGTGGGCACGAAGATACACGGGGCTTTTCTTTGCAAATTTTAATACATTCTCAATTCTGCTCTATTAAATGTACCTGGTGAAGACACTATAAAATCAACTGTGATGAAAGGTTAGTCATGCCCCCTGAGGAAGAGGTTTTTACCTCAAGCGCTGGTATTTGTCAGATGGTGGTACTTGTCAGTTTATTCATTGTATTTATTTTATCATAGTATGTATTGTGAAGCGTGATTTGCACATTAAAGATAACAATAGTTTCTGATACACTGGAGTGCTTGTCTTGTTTTAGACAGGGACCATCTGGGTAGACTGGATGGGCCCAGCTGGTCTTTTCTGCTGACAAATTCCATATTTCCATGATTTGTGGAATTGTAGATGACTAGTAGAGTTCAGGGCAGAAGGGGGAGGAGTGCCAAGTCCTTAGAGCATTATGGGAAAGGGCAAATTGGACATGGTTAGTGACACATCTATGTTCTGGGACAACAAGGGATTCAGTTGGCCTCAAGCTGTAAGATGCTGCAGGATGTGTTATTCTGGGAAAAATGTGCAGTATTTATTTATTTCAAAAGTTTAACCGGAAAGACATCCTGGACTGATAACAGCTCATTTCTAGAAGCATCCGGGGAATGAAAAGGTAAGAACAGAATGTACATGTATGGAGATGCATCATTAACTATATGCCAAACAATACTGTGCACCAAAATAGGAGAACGGTTTAAGTCATACAGATGTTCACAGTAATATCCAGTGTAGTGTAAAATAGCACAAAGTGCATAAGGTAGTAGCAGTGAAACAAACCATACAGAACAGAAGGTGGGATGGGGTACTCCAGCCAATCAGAGTTGGAGCTACCATAGGAGAAGGGAAGCAGCTAAGGAATGAGGTCAGGGACAACTGCATGAGTGAGATGTGCACTCATGAAGAAGAGGCTTATGGGTGAAGGTAGAAGAGGGAGAACGGACAGGCAGGGGAAGAGAGGACCTGAGTTTAGGAAACAGTATGTGAGGGTAGCTTGGCTGGTAGTAGATTTTCTATGGGGGATGGAAAAGGAATGGGAAACAATGTAACTCAGTGGGCAGGAAGTAAGAGAGGGAGAGGACAGGAGAGATGGAAGGTAGGGAGGGAAGGAGCCAAACCAGAGTTTGATATGAATGAGGCACAGTGGGCAAGGTGCCTGGCATCAAGGGAGGGATAGAAAGGGACCAGTAAAGAAAGCAGTGGTGGGTACAAGGGGACAGCCCAAAGTAAAACAACAAATTGTCATAATTTAGCTTTGTTTAGCAATAATGTATTGCTGACATCCTTAGATCATTAGTTCTCAGACTTTGTCACAGTGAGCCAGTGCTGCATTAACCTAAATGGTGCCCATAGGCTGGAAACTTCATGCGCCTCCCCATTCACACAAACATCACTCAGTTCAGGGATGGCAGCAACACATATTCATACAAGAAAACAAAACAATTAGTATACTGTTATCGAATACATAGAAACATAGAAGTTGACGGCAGAGACGGACCTCAAGGCCCATCCAGTCTGCCCATTTCTTTTTCTACCTTATGAATGTGCCATCGGCATTTGGTCTGTCAATGCCCTATCTATTCATACTTATTTGTATTGCTACCTTATGCCTATCCCATGCCTGTTTGAAGCCCTGCACTATATTCATATCCACCACTTCCTGAGGCACGCCATTCCATGCATCTGCCACCCTTTCTGTGAAAAAGCAAACTCCTCTTACCTTACCCCTTAATTGGCCTCCTCTAATCTCATGCTGTGTCCTCTTGTCCTGCTATTTTTATGTTTGCTTGCACGCATGTGCAAGAAACATAGTGCCATCATCGGAGATTTCGGAGGTGTGTCACCTCCTCCTCCAATTCAGTCAGTGTGTTGGCAGACGCTCCTGTAAGCCAATGCACGCTGGAGCTAGGGAAACAAACTGAACTTACAAGCTCAAATGGGCAGACTAGGTGGGCCATAGGCCCTTATCTGCCGACACTGTCTATGTATCTATGTATCTATGTATCTATGTATCTATGTAGCTGTCTATGACAAGCTCCAAAATGCAGTGGCATACAGTTGAAAGGGGAGCTACGCTTCAGTGAGCAGCGATAAGATATCGCCTGCTCATGCGCAGCCTCCCCTACACACACACACACACACACACACACACACACACACACACGCATGCATACTGCGTGCCCCCACACACGATAGCCGACGGGGTGCCCAATCCCATGGGCTGTGCTGCCCCCAAAGCCTCCCAATGCCACGCGCGTGCCCACCCCAGCATGGCAACTCGATGGAATAGCCGACAGGGTGCCAAATCCCCCTCGGCTTCACCCGTCTCTCCCTCCCCCATGCTATCGCCCGGCCGGGGTGCCCAATCCCCGTCGGCTTCACTGCCCAGTACAAGTTGCCACGCTGGAGCCCACCCCAGCGTGGCAAGTGATATTTTCTGGCTGGACGGGGGTGCCCAATCCCCCGCTGGCTGAACACCCCAACCGTCCTTGTGCCATGCTGGGAGCCCACCCCAGCATGGCAAGCGTCCCGCTGTCATTAAAATTAAAAATAAAAACCCTGTAAAGAAAAAACGGTCCCACGTAGTCTCCCTACCCCTCCCACAACCCGCATGCACCCACTGCGCACCCTGCCTCCCCACATTCCCCCACACCCCATACTTACCTCCAGAGCATGGCGCGATGATCTTCGTGGACCGGGAACACGTCTGCACTCTTCAAAGCCCACCGTGAACTGAGGAAATGCCAGTAAGCTGTATAATCGCTAGATAGGGGTTTTCAACTTTATTGCATATCTCAGGCATTTTTGGAATTTTGCAAATTTTTCAACATGGGGTTTTGGGGACCCCTTCTCATGAATGTTGTCACTGTTATGGCGTTATTCGGGCCCGAAGGGTGATTTCACAGTCACTGCGCAGTCACTGCACAAAATCACCCTTCGGGCCTGAATAATGCCATGGCAGTGACAGCATTACATGAGAAGGGGTCCAAAACCCTATGTTGAAAATTGGTGCAAATATTCAAAAAATGAATGTTTTACGAAGCGTATTGCACAGTTCCTACGCGAGGTTTGTAAGTTCGCGAATTTTCAATATTTTCACTCCAGATTTTCAACATTGCCATTTTACCACACCTTCTTATGAGTAGTACAGCTGTCATTTTAACATCTCATCCAAAATGTGTTTGCCTTCATGTAGCATAAATGGCGCAGTCGGTGTGTGAAATCAATGTACGGGAAAATTAAGAAAATCACAGTGACACTGTTCATGAGCAGAGGTCTTAAATGGCTATGTTGAAAATTTGGTGAAAAATTCAAAAATGACAGTTTTACTAGCGTATGCTATGCAGTTCCTATGCATGCTCGTAAGTTTGCGAATTTTCAATATTTTCACTCCAGATTTTCAATATTGCCATTTTACCACACCTTCTTGTGAGCAGTACAGCTGTCATTTTCACATCTTGCCCAAAATGTGTTTCCTACCATGTAGCTTACAATGGCGCAGTCGATGTGCCAAATCAATGTATGGACACATTAAGAAAATCACAGTGACACTGTTCATGAGCAGAGGTCTTAAAATGGCTATGTTGAAAATTTGGTGAAAATTCATAAAATGACAGTTTTACTAGCGTATGTTGCGCAGTTCCTATGCATGCTCGTAAGTTTGCGAATGTAATATTTTCACTCCAGATTTTCAACATTGCCATTTTATTACACTTCCTTTATGAACAGTACAGCTGCAATTTTTCATATGTCGCCTAAAATGTGTTTTGCACATATGTAGTGCACAATGGTGCTGTTGGTGCGAAAGCAATGTTTAGGACAGATTAAGAAAATC
Organism: Neoceratodus forsteri; assembly: GCA_016271365.2. Taxonomy (NCBI): domain Eukaryota; kingdom Metazoa; phylum Chordata; order Ceratodontiformes; family Ceratodontidae; genus Neoceratodus; species Neoceratodus forsteri. The sequence continues at coordinate 642,271,734 of CM057458.1, read as the reverse complement.
ACAGTTACACTGTTCATGAGCAGAGGTCTTAAAATGGCTATTTGAAAATTTGGTGACAAACGTCCATAAAATGACTGTGTTACGAATGAGCATTGGCAGTTTCCACGCCCCTCGTAAGTTCATGACTTTGTAATATTTTCAGTCCAGATTTTCACCAGTGACATTTTTCCACACTTCCTTATGAACAGTACAGCTGTCATTTTTCACAACATGGCTGAAGTGTGTTTTCACACTTTCAGCGACAGAGATGCGTGGTCGCTGTGGGAAATCATTGTTTGGCACAGATAAAGAAAATCACAGTGACACTGTTCATGATCGGAGGCACCAAAATGCCTGAGTTGGTAATCTGCTGTAAAAATCCCAACCTAATTATATTACAGGTGCGTTGCATAGTTTCTATGTGCGCCGTGACTTCACCATTTTTTTTTATATTTTACTGCAGATTTGCAACATTGCCATTTTTACACCTCCCATGAACAGTACAGCTGTCATTTTTACATCCTGTTCGGAATGTTTTGGACCTGTGGTGCTAAATGCCGTAGTCACTGTGCATAAGCAGCTTCGGCTAACAAACTGATATTCCCCTGTTCATGAGGTGGGGTCACACAAAAAATGTTGAAAATTTGGAGTGAAAATACCAACGAATGCCTGAGGTATTAGGGTTTCCAATCATAACGCCCAACCCTGTACAGAATGACAGGCATCAGGGGTGTGACTTGGGATTCTTGCCTGTGATGCTCATACCATTACACACCCTGCAGCCAGTGAGAGGCATCGAGGTATGCCTTGACTCTTGGCCCCAAAGTTCACCCCATTCTCTATATCGCACCCATCTCACCGTATTTCCTAATGAAATGGGGTGCGATAAGGCCAAAGACCCCATGGAACACCGTGACACTTGTCAGTGTCTGCAGGGTGGGGTGTGGTGAAATGGCGTGGCCGTTATGCCTGACGACCCAAACGCAGACCCCAATGCCTGTCACTCTCTGCAGGTTGGTGGGGGTTGGCTTCAGTTCAATACTTCACTGCCATTCCTATTACGCAGCTCTGTAACTTCTACACTACCACTGCCAATGCCAGCAAGCAAACATTCGGCATTGACAAATGCTTGTTCTTATATTGAAACAAGTTAGACTCTTTCACCTTGTTAATGTCCTTAAGGTGTTTGAATGTTTCAATCATATCACCTCTCCCTCCTTTGCTCTAGGGTATACATATTGAGCTCCGTTAATCTGTCCTCATATGTTTTCTGATGCAGTCCCTGCACCATTTTGGTTGCCCTTCTCTGTACTGCCTCAATTTGGTTAATGTCCTTGTGAAGGTGTGGCCTCCAGTACTGCATGTAGTACTCAGATGGGGCCTAACCAGTGTCTTGTAAAGAGGGATTATTACCTCCCTCTTACGACTATGATACCCTACTAATACACCCGACATCCCCTAGCCTTAACTACTGCTTTAGCGGTCTGCTTGGTTATCTGTGATGATGATGCCCAAGTCTCTTTCTTCCTTGTGACTTCCAGCAACTCCCCTCGAACCTATAGGTGGCTTCAGGGTTTCTCTTCCCTATGTGCATGGTCTTGCACTTCTTTGCGTTAAACCCCAGTTGCCACTCTTCCGACCATTTTGCCAGTTTATCCAGATCTCTTCTCATTCTGCCCACCCCATCTGGATCATCTACTCTGTTGCAGATCTTGGTGTCATCTGCAAACAGACAATGCTTACGCTCCAGTCCATCTGCAATGTCACTGATGAAGATATTGAAGAGGACTGGCCCCAGGACTGATCCCTGAGGTACCTCACTTGTGACTTAAATTTCTTCTGACTGTATACCGCTTATCACAACTCTCTGTTTTCTGCCCGTCAACCAGTTTGTCACCCAATTGACCAACTTCTGACCCACCGAGCCTACCCAGCTTATTAATCAGTCTTCTATGTGGAACAGTATCGAAAGCTTTGCTGAAGTCAAGGTAGGCGACATCAGCTGCTTCCTTGGTCCACCACTCTGGTTACCCAGTCAAAGAAATCTATGAGATTAGTTTGACAGGACCTTCCTGTTGTAAACCCATGCTGTCTTGTATCCTGTGCTCCTATGGATTCCAGGTGTTGCACTATCCTTTCCTTAAGGAGTCCCTCCATAATCTTGCCCACTACTGAGGTAAGACTGACTGGTCTGTAATTCCCTGCTCCTCCCTGCTACCACTCTTGTGGAGCTGGATCTCATGAACCCTTCTCCAGTTTTCTGGGACCTCTCCTGTGCTCGGAGACTCACTAAACAGTTCTGCTAATGGCTCTGCTAGTTCCACCCTTAGCTCCTTTAGTACCCTGGGATGTATGCCATCAGGTCCAATTGCCTTGTCAACCCAGAGCTTATCAAGCTCTTGTAGGACTGTTTCTTTTGTGAAGGACTAGTGCACACCTCCCTCCCCCGTGTCCATGGTGCTGAGCTGTGGGTCTCTGTTTACCTTCTCCTCAGTAAATACTGAGCAGAAGTATCTATTTAGGATATATGCTTTACATGGTCATACTCCTCACATGCTCCCTTATCCCCTATGATCTTAGCAATGCCCCTCTGGACTTTCTCCTTTAACTAATGTATCTATAGAAAGTCTTGTCACCTTCTTTTACTGTTCGTGCTAGTGTTTCCTCATGTTGGGCCTTTGCCTGCCTTACTGCCTTTCCCTTGCCTTTAGGGAAGTTTGGTATGTCTCCTTATCTTCATCCCGCTGCATTCCTTATATTTCCTGAAGGCCAGCTTTTGGCTCTGACTTTTTCTGCTACTGTTTTGAGAACCAAAGTGGTTTTCTTCTTCTTTGCACTTCCTTGTCTCTCTAACACAATGCGATGTTGCTTCAAGTATTGCATGCTTAATGCTTGCCCACTTTGCCTGTACCCCTCACCTGTATTTCTTCTTGCCAGGGCTAGTTTAACTTTGTTGGCCATCTTATTAAAGTCAGCCCCTCTGAAGTCCCATATTTTTGACTTGGAATGGGATGATTTAGTTCTAGTGGCCAAATTGAACCATATCATGTGATGTCACTGGCCCCAGGTGACCTTCTACTTGGAGATCTGTGATCCTTTCCCTGTCAGTCAGTACTAGATCTAGGATAGCCCTGTGTCTTGTGGGTTGTTGTACCAGTTGTTTGATGCCCTCCCCTGCAGGGAATCCACTGTGTCTAATCCTGGCAGATGTTCCTGCTGGTATTGACCAATCTGTAGCTGGCATGTTGAAGTCTCCCATTATCAGAACCTCCCCTTAGCTGTCATGTTTTGTATATCTTCTAACAGTAATGTGTCTAAGTCCTCCCCTGGTCTGAGACCTGTAGACAACCCGGTTCGTATGGATGTCCCATTTCCTGTTTACCCTGAGCAAGTCCCTGTTCTTCTGGCTCCTTATCTGTATTCTGAATTTCTGTAGCTTTGATATTTTCATTGACATAAAGGCCACTCCAGCCCCTTTTTGCACCTTGGTCTCTTCTGAACAGTACATTGCTGGTACTGACGCCTCCCAAGTGTGGTTACCGTGAACCATGTCTGCTAATGGCTACTATGTCCAATTTAGCCTTTGTCATTGTTGCCTGCAGGTCTGGGATCTTGTTTCCAGACTGCGAGCATTTGTGTACAAGATTTTCAACTGGCCAGATTTTGGTGTGTTGCCAGTTACCTACAAATTTGTGTCCTTTTTCCTGGCACCAGCTCTTGAGCTACATGTTTAGCTCCCTTATCTCTCCTTCTCTCACCATCCATTACATCTGCCCCCTCTCCCAGACTGGCAGGATCTCAGAGAAGTAGATGCTGGATGAAATGGATGATGGTTTGTCACCCAGATCCCATAAACGATCCTACTCTTTACGATGAAAGGGGAAGAGGGGAACATTGTTTAACCAGGAGTAGCACACTAAGCTGAAGCTTGTTTCCAGATGCGACCTGGGAGCACAAGGAAGTAAAGTGACTTGCTCAGGATCACACAGTATGCACCTAGGCGGCTGTGGGATTCAAACCCATGTCTCCAGATCTGCAGCTCGGAGCCTTAACCCACTGTGCTATACTGCCTAAAATAAAAATATTTGACATGAAGTTTGAAGAATAAGTCATGAAGCTGCACCACATTGTTATCTCCCTTGTTGTTGACTGGGATCCTTTGTGCCTTTTCTGTACAACTGATTTCACCATTACATGAATGCACAAAAGCAGTCCCTTGGCAAAGTGGAACTACATTGGGCCATTTAATGTATAGTCATAACGCAGGAGTTACTCAGTCTTTCCTTGTGTAAACAAAATCTACCAGACCACTTCACAAAAATTTTGTTTGAAATGGCATATTATTAGTTTCAAATTAAAGATGCATCTTAGTGCCTCATTCACATCCACCCCTAAACAGCTGGTGCCCCTAGGCTGCAGCCTACTTAGCCTATGTGTAAATACAGCACTGCAGTGAGCCTCCCCAAGTCAAGGAAAAGATTTTGAGCCCTCCCAAATATGGAAATAATCTTGGGCCTTCCCGTAGTAATAAATATGGCACTTTGCATAGTACACCAGGAATAAATGAAACACCATTAAGTAGCTGGCTGTGTTTATTCTCATTTTATTCAACTTATTGTTCTCCCCATATAACCTGGGCATCTCAGGTTATCCTACTTGCCCCACTCTTCTGACTCTCAAACCTTTGTTATCTTGCTGCGAGACCTCCATGGGTCGGACTACTTCCTCAGTCTGTTATCCTCTGTCTGGAAACTTTATACCCCTCTGCCTCTTCCCTGCTCTCCATGCTCTGAAGTCCCTTCTCAGGGATCATGTTGTTCCCTCTTGCTCTTGCTCCTAGTGCATCCCTGTTTGACTCTTGTTTTGTTCTGTTCTGCCACCAGTCTAACGGGTCAGTCGCCTCTTGAAATTCGTGATATTGGGCCCTTTTCACAAAAGCATGGAAACTGTATGCAAATGCAACATAACATGGGCACGCAGCTACATGCCCTGGCCAGCTGAAAAACACGTGGCAGTCACAAAGGTGTGTGCAGTGGGAGCTGAGGCAGAGGCACTGCCAACGGATGCATGTTGTGCCGGCACAGGGACAGCAGGGCAGCACAACATACATCCCAGCCTCTTGACCCCACCATATATGGGCATGTGCACCACCCCATGCAGACACAAGGATGTGAATACCATGATGAAGGAATGCAAAACAGCAGGAAGTGGAGATGGAGGTGCTGTGCTGGTGCCACACGTATCCCTGTCATGTGGTACCACCTGGTCATGGTCCAGCAATTTCATGGGCAGCCAGGTGGCAGCCATGGTGGCAGACATCCATGACAACTGTGGGTGCTGTAATGATGTGGAATCCCTGAAAACTCCAGTAGCGATCAAGGCAAGGATATGGTTGGGCATCCAGGCCAACGCCAATACAGCTGGTCTGAGGTTCGGACACTTGTGGCAGTCAAGCACAAGTAGTGTGACCCATGGTCGTGCGATGAAATGAATGCTGGCTACCATGGAATGAGCACAGCGTGACACCTGTATAACTGATCTTGTGTCATTCTATAAGTTTGTGTTTATCATTCGGACAAGGGTATACCAGTCGATGTCATCCTTCTAGGCATAGGGAAAGTCTTTGACACTGTCCCCATGAATTCTTGATTAACAAAATATCACTGATGGGTATAAATAAAACATTGGTAGATGGCTTGCCAGCTGGTTAACTGACAGTAGACAATCAGTTAGAATTTTTTTTAAAGTCTTTGGTAACCAGGTAAGGCCCACTAGGCACAAGTACCTATTTTCATGGGCTACCTGGGAGAACTGGTGGTTATGACTTGCTCAACATCACACAGTATGCAAGTGGAGGTTGTAAGACTCCAACCAAGGTCTGGTCTGCTGGATGTGCCAAGCTTGTTTATAGCTCGTTACTCTAACTTCTAGGCTATACTGCCAGATCAATGGATCATGGTCTGATGAGGGTCTTGTTACTAGCGATGTGCCGCAGGGCTTGGTCCTTGGCCCTGTGCTATTTCATCTATACATCAGTGACATGGGATCAGGACTAAGCAGTGTAGTGTCCAAATTTGCAGATGATACAAAGGTTGGAGGTGAGTCGTCTCATTAGAGAAGCATGTCATATTGTCGCACTTTAAAACAAATAGAAGAATGGGGTTAAATAACAAGATGACGTTTGATGAATCCACATGTACAGTTATGCACTTTGATCAGAAAATCAGAGGTTCCGTGCAAATTAAACGGTAAAGTTTTGAAAACATCTAGCAAAGAGAAGGACTTTTGCATATGGGTCATTACTGATTTCATCAACTAGTCACTGTAGAACCATCTCACAAGTAATTACTAGACTACTGCATTCTATACATAAAACTTTGTAACAAGGGACAGTAAGTGTATAATTAAATTATACAAGTCTTATGTGATCCCCCATCTAGATTATGGATCACCAATTTGGAACTGCATTAAGGCGGATATTAACATTTAGAAAAACACAAAGAAAGGTCACAAGGTCAGTCAAAGGGTTGAAATCTTTTAAATACCAGGTTAGGATTAAAAAACTAAAATTATTTACTTTAGAGTCCAGACTAAAAAGAGGGATTTATAGCTTCTTTATAAAATCCTTTAAAAATCCAAGTTTAATGGCCCAGTGTGGTATACAACTTAATAATAGCACAAATAACCTTAGATCTCATAACAAACAGTTAAGAGTCCCCAGAGTAAGTGCAGTGAAATGTAACAGCTTTTTCACTGTAAGAGCAGTTAGAACTTGGAACTCGCTACCATGCTATTTAGTATATGCCCCAACCCTCAAACCTTTAAAAATATCTTGATATATTCCCGATCCAGAATGTATCAAACAGTAGACCCACTAAGAGTGGGAGACAATTCAATGGGCATTTGCCTACTTTGTCTTCAAAACCAAGTAATACCAAGTAATAGGTGGGGGCTACTCATGCAAGTGTCAACACTGTTGTCCATTGAGAGGATGGTGGATGCACCTCTCTAAGGTCGGCTTACATGGGGAGATGAAGGGCATTGACACCTTGTGTGGTATGTGGCACAGTGCAGGAAACACAGGAAGGAAAGAAAAGGGGAATGAGAAATTGTTTAACCAGGAAAGGCATACTAAGCCAGAGCTTGTTTCCAGGTGTGACCTGGGAGCACAAGGAAGTTCAGTGTGCTCAGGGTATTCAAGGCTTACAAAACGAAATCCCAACAAAGCCATGGGGCCTGATTCATTACACCCAAGTATTCTGAAGGAATTGGAAAAGGAGTTAGCAGGGCCAGTGAGAGAAATCTTTCAGGAATCAATAAATAGTGGACAGACAGTACATTATTGGAGGAAGGCAAGGGCAATTCCTATATATAAGAAAGGAGATAGAAAGCTGTCCAAAACTGTAGACTGGTCAGCTTAACATCGATCCTGGTAAAGTAATGGAAGGGATTATAAAGAGGAAATAGAACAATTCCTGGAAATAACTAACCAAAAGGACACTCTACAGCATGGCTTCACGGGGGTCTTGCCTGACAAATTTCTTGACTTTCTATGACCCAGTTCCAAGGGCAGTGGAGGGTGGTAAGTCTGTTCATGTGGTATTCTTTGATTATAGTAAAGTCTTTGATTTGGTACCGTATAATGGTATTATTTGCACACTACAAGAACTAGAACTGAACAATACAATAACAGCATGGATAGCGCCTTGGTTGGCCAACAGAAAGCAACAAGTGATAATACAGCTAGCAGCTGAAAGGGAGCTAGTATTTACTTCTGCTTCAGCTTTTAGAAACAACAGCTAGCAACTGAAAAGGAGCTAGCATTTACTTTAAAAGCACCTCATTCTGAGGAGGGAAGCTAGCAACTAAAAGGGAGCTAGCATTTACTTTAAGAGTACCTAATTTTAGAGAGGACAAGGGAATCAGCTAATCTCCCCTTCCCCCATCACTTTAGTGCTAACTGCTAAGGGTGTAATAGTAATAGTACTACCACCTGCCATCCCCTCCCAACCACCCAGGGTCTTTCTACATTTATAGAAGCCACGAGAACTTCCTGCAGAACTCCCAAGGGAAGATACCAGTGAGAACAGGAAGAGAGGACAGAGAAGACACATTGAAGTGAGAAAGAAACAGCAGCACCTACAGGTCAGGAGGAAAACAGATATGGACATCCATATCTGCCAGAGCTGATGAGGTCTGGTAGGCAGACACTCTGAGACGGGGGGTGCCTTCTGCAGGCCAGTTGAAGAACTACAGAGGGAGCTTACCGCAGGCAAGAGAAGAGATCACGAGGCTACAGAGGAGACTGGATTGGGATACCCACCCTCCCTACCCACCCACTTTCCCAAAGACCCACAAGTCTTGGGGATGGAGGTGGTGGGAGGGGGCAGTGGGCACCTAGAGTTAAGATGGGACACCACCAGCTACACATATCCATACACAGAATTGTTTTGCCCCGCTAGCCAGGGGACAGAAACCAAGTGGGAAGAAGGAAGAATTGAGCAGGACAAACCTGATTCAAGAAAGCAGGAAGGAGGTACAAGAAAGGAGATGAAGGATACAGAGAGCAACAGGAGGATTCTGGTTGTGGGAGACTATATGTTGTGAGGAGGAGGCACAGTCCATCAGTGCAAAGGAGCTGAAACCACGGTGAAATGCATGCCAGGAGCAACTGCAAGGAGAGATAAGAACAGAGTACGATGGCTGGTGAGAAGAGATTAGGATTTTGCAGGGATCATTGTCCACTTTGGGACAAATGACATAGCAAATAGGACTGTGGAAGAAGCCAAGATAAATATGAAGACCCTAGGGAAAGCCTAAAGGAGAACACAACACACCTGGCCTTCTCAGAGGTGTTGCCAGTTTGGAGGAAGGAGGAAGTCAGGACAAGATCCGAATGAAGAGATCAGGGAATTCAACCGTGGCTCCAGGATTGGTGTGCAGACAATGGAATGCGTTACATTGGAGACTGGGGACCTTCTGGGACAGGAAGCTCTTCTAGCATGATGGTCTGCATCTCATGGAGAAGGAGCGAGCCCTAAGGCAGAAGTCAGAGGTCTTTGTGGAGAGTTTAAACTGGGAGGTCTCCAGCACACAGAAGAAGACCTAACTAAGGATGCAGCAGAAAGATACGAAGTGAAGGGAATCAGCGAATGGGAGGAACCCCCAACATTGGACTAAAGAAAACAGGCATGGCCATGAGCAAGGAGTGGCCATAGGTACAAAGGAGGGACCTCATGTAAAATACAGGAGGGCAGACACAGAATAAGGCAGATAGTACTGGAGTTAGAGGGGAGGCCGTGATTGGAAAGCTATGTGCACCAATGCTTTCAGTCTGGGTAACAAAATCCTGGAATTTGTGGCATTAATGGCTCTGAGGACCTGGATATCATAGCAGTCACAGAGACATGGTGCAATAGCAACCATGCCTGGGAGCTAGCTATTCCAGGGTACACGCTGCACAGATGGGATAGGGAAGGAAGAAGGGGGACTGGTCCTTTTAATGTCTTTATAAGTGACATTGCAGGGGAACTGGAAGGAAAAGTATGTCTCTTTGCAGATGACACAAAGATCTGCAACAGGGTTGATACACAAGATGGAGTGGAAAGGATGAGAAGGGACTTGGCAAGGTTGGAGGAATGGTCAAATGTATGGCAGCTCAGATTCAATGCAAGGAAGCACAAGGTAATGCACATGAGAAACAAAAACCCAGGGAAGCGTACACAATGGGGCTGAGATACTGACAACAGTAAAAATAGAAAGGGACCTGGGGGTAATTATATCAGATGACCTAAAGGTGGGCAAGCACATGAGAAGGCAGTAAGGAGGCTGGGGGATACTGGGATGCATAGGAAGAGGCATCAATAGTAGAAACAAGAAGTTGTTATCCTCTGTACAGACAGTTGGTGAGACCCCATCTGGAGTACTGTGTGCAGTTCTGGAGATCCCATCTCCACAAAGACAGAGACAGAGTGGAGGCTGTCCAGAGGAGGGTAATCCAAATGGTGCAGGGTCTGCACCAGAAAACATACTAAGAAAGACTAAAGAGCTTAATATGTATACCCTTGAGGAAAGAAGGGAGAGGGGACATGATAGAAACTTTCAAGTACCTCAAGGGAATTAACAAAGTCCAAGAGGGTAGCATCTTCCAGAAAAGAGATGTGCAAGAACAAGGGGCACAATTTGAAGAGAGAGGGGATGGCTCAGAGGTAATGTGATGAAGTATTTTTTCACTGAGAGGGTTGTGGATGCATGGAACAGCCTCCTGAGGAGGTCATGGAGTCAAGAACAGTGGGGACTTCAAGAATGCATGGACAGGCATAAGGCAGTCCTAGTGGGGGTAGGAGGAAGTAAGCTGTTGGTCAACTAGGATCTGCAGCTTATCTGTTAGGTAGGAAATGGGCAGACTAGGTGGGCCAAGCGGTCCTTATCTGCTGTCAAATTCTATGTTTCATGTAGGAGTGGCATTGTATGTCAGGAAGGGATAAAACGACAGTCCCACAAGACAAGGGGGAAAGCAGAGGCACTGATGGCAACCCTGGAACTGGGGAGGGGAACAGTACTTAGAACAGGAGTGATAACGGACCCCCAGGGCAGGCAGAGGATGTAGACAGAGAACTGCTGGAGGCTGTAGAGAACATGGCAACAAAGGGTGAATTGCTGCTGATGAGTGACTTCAACTTGCTAGATGTTGACTGAGCATTCCGGTGGCAGCCTCAGCCAGGAGTAAGGGATTTCTGTAATCCCTGCAAGGGGCAGGTCTCCCACAGCTAGTGAGGGAGCCAACGCGGAGAATGCAATTTGTATCTTAGCCAAAGTAATGGGGACAGGATAATGTAAGTCACAGTGGGGGAGACTCTAGGGACTAGTGATCATCGAGCTGTGGAATTCATCATAAGGACGCTCACAGGAGCTAGCCACACAAGGATTTGAATCCTGGATTTCGGAGGACAGATTTCGTAAGATGAAGGACAAATTCAGGAAGGCTATGCAGGGATAGGATGACATAAGGGGAGTAGTGGAACAGTGGGATAAGATAAGAGAGCCCTGCACCTTGTAGCAAACCATCGTGCCAGGCCCTGCAGCAAGAGCAAAAGAAAAGGAAACCACTGTGGTTCTCTAGGGAGTAGCAGAGCTAGTAAGTGGAAAAAGATGGCATTTCTGAGGTACAAGGCAACACAAAGCAAGGAGGACAGGCAAGAATACTTGGAAAGAAGAAAGGAAGTGAACAAGACAGTAAGGGCAGCAAAGGCCAAACCAAGGAAAATTTAGCTTAATTGGTGAAGGAAGGAGGTGGCATTCTTAGATATATTAGCAAGAGAAGGAAAACAGGGATTGTGAGACCTGGGGAAAAGGGGAGGCAAGGTAGTGGAGAAAAACGTTGACAATGCGACTGTCCCTCAACAAATACTTTGCTCCATATTCATGGAATAAGACAATGGGGATAGCCCCCATTAATGGAGAAGGGCAAATGGAGAAAGGTGGACATTAGACCTTTTCAAAGGAAAGAGTAAAAGAGCTCTAGAACAGCTTAGGGTTGATGAAGCTATGGGACCTGATGGGATACAAGCCCACCCATGCCAAGCCTGCCGTGGCACAACCACTTCCTGTGGATGCCCTGGGACAGCCTGTCTCACCCCCACTCGTTGGTGATGCCACCGTGACCTTTCACCCGCCGATGACATGGAGGCTATGTCCGCCTCCTGTGACACCATGGAGGGCAGGCTGCCCTCTGTGTGGAGTTCAGGAGCCACAGGACAGTGATGGTCCTGGAACAAGAGTCTGTGGCTGCATAACGTGCCCAGATGTTGACTGAGGCATGCCTCCTATGGGTAGGCATGACTGCAGCACTGGAGCGGATTGCAGCTGCTGCAGGAGTTAGTGGCTGCAGCCGTTGCGTGCCGTGGACATGGTGTCCATTTGGGACCCAGGAGCACCTCCTGCACACCCCAGCATTGGTGTCAGGTGGACCATCTGCTGCTGGCGTTGTCACCGCATGGCGCAACACCCAGCCGCCACCGCCCAGATGTGGCCCATGGTCAGCCACACCAATGAGCACATGTTCATGGTCTCATTGCAGTACCCTGCAGGATTGTAGGCTACACCCTGTGGTTGGTGGTGCTGTGGCTGCATCTACCAGTCATGGCAGAGGCTGCCCATGTGTCTGTGGCAGCCAAGGTGCCACCCTGTAATGTCCTGATCCCCTTCCATTGGCAGTGGCCTCATACCACCGCTGTGTCCAGCATGCCTGGTTGACAGTCCCTGGGACAGCGTGTGTGGTAGGCACCTGCCTCAGAGCACCACCACCATGGGCTTCTTGTGCAGTGCCACATGTGTGTCTGTGTGTACCACTATTGTGCCATGTGGCATGGGCGTGATGAGTGTGGTCCAGTGTCTACTGTGTGCCGGTTGCAGTGCACTCTGACATAGCCATCCCTGGCACTGTCAAAGTGGTCTATGTGTTGCAGGCTGTGTGTGTGCATGTGTGTGCTCGCCTGTGTGGGCCTATCTGTGTACTGTCCTGTGTCCACCATGTACTGCATGGCTCTGTGACTACCTGTTCTCACCATAGTACACCTCCAAGATACATACCTCTGATACTCACCTGTGGTTCCTGACATTCTCCTCCACCACCCTGCTGCAGTACTGCCTGGCTCATGCTGCCAGCCGTGGATTCCGCTGGCCCATTGCAGCTTCTGTGCCTTGGCTCTGTGGAGGTGCTTCCCCTCACCCTCCTCCTCCTCCCTGGAACTGTTGCTCTCACTGGCCTCGACAGGTATGCCACAGTCTATGGCCATGTTGTGTAGCATACAGTAGGCCAGGAATATACCACAGGCCTTCTCAGGGCTATACTGTAGGACACCACCCTGACCTACATAGGCACCTGAAATGCATCTTTCAACATGCTGAAGACGCTCTCTATGATGGTGCAGCATGAACGATGTGCACCTCATTCTACTGCTCATCCGCCTTTGTTCTGGTTCGTCGGATGGTGGTGAGGAGCCAGGGCCTCAGTGGGTATGCCGCATCACCTGTGGGGAGATCGGTGGCTGTTAGTATTGGTCTCATGTGGCATACCCTGTCCCCACTCTTGTCCACACTGGTGTGTGTGCACGGCATCCATCACTGCCTGTGACTCTCCTTCCCTTCATTCCTACCTCCCTACACGGCCCGCTGTTGCGGCCGCTGCCTGCTGTGTTGTGCATGTCCCTGCCACACATACACTCCCATGGCACTGCCCCACACATGCTGTGCATTGCTCATGTGCCTCCCGTGCCTGCAGGTGTCTGCCTGTGTCCCTTGCACACCTCCACTGTCCACCGACACCTGCGCCTATTGTGCATTGTGCATATTGCTCTCTGCACACACCTCCTCCTGTCCTGACAGTGGTACCCTGTCGTGCAACTGTTACCAAGTCCCATGCACCTAATAGATGGCCACTTGGTAAGTCTCCTGCCTGGAACCTCTGGCAGAGAGTGGACTGCTGCCAGATGAAGGCATCATGTGTGCTCCCAGGGTGTGTGGTGCAGACATTGCTGATGCGCCCTGTGACATTGCATACCACCTGGCAGTTCACCGATGGAATCCCTTGTGTTGACATAAGTGATGGCCTCCTTGTCAGGTGGTGCACGGATTGCCACATGTGTGCAGTCTGTTGCCCCAATGACACCTGGCATGTGTGCCACCCTGTAGAACCCCTGCATGGCTTCTGTCCACTCCACCTGCGTGCTGAAGAAATGGATGTATTCCAAAGCATGCGGTAGCAGTGCGGTGAGGAATTGTGTGAGGAGGTAGGAAGTGGAGGCATGTGATACGCCAGTGGTGTCCCCAGTAGGCCTCTGGAAGGTTCCCATGGTGAGCAAGCACATTACTGTTGTCACCTTGGTCTCCACCGAGATGGCATGACCACGTGCGGTGGGTGCCTACATTTCTTCATGGCACAGCTCACAGAGCTGCCTCAGAATGGCCTTGTTCAGGCGGTATCAGCCTACTGTCTCCACATCCATCTGCTGCTCGAATGACAGCCTGGCATGATACCACTATGGGGCAGGCCACCTCGTTGCCTTCTGCCTCCCGTCTCCTCATCCTCATTAGTACATCAACCATGGTAAATGGTGCTGCATCCATGATGCTAGTGCTGATATGCTGTCTCTCTGTCTCAGGCTCTCTGGCTCTCACTCTCACACCCTTCCCTCTCTCTGCCAGTGTGCAGGTGCTGCTGTTCTGCCACTGATCTGCAGGTGGCTTGCACTTAAGTCTGCTTCTTTTATATTTATCAAAGGCGCATTTGGTATTGCTCTGGGTTTGCTCTCTTGTTGCGCCATCATTTTGCACTCTTAATCACTTCTGCGGTAGTATGCATGTGTCCACCTCTCTATTTGCACCACATATCATTATGATGCACTACAGTGCATCTGGTTTAACCTGCCAAATCTGGGATGCATCAAGCGCATCTGCCCTGTGTGTGTATCACTTCTTGGCAATTTTCTGTTTGCGCCAGCGCATCTCACTTATGCCCAGCGATCTCTTTTGTGAATCCTGCCTTTTCTTTTCTTTTTGATTTCATTTGTAAGTTTTAGTATTTTGATTTTCTCCCTTTCCTTCCTGGGGCCATGGTGTACACAAACGTGGATGTGTGTGGGCATGCGCATGCCAGGATCCAGTGGCCCTTCCACCACTCCCCAGACTTGTGTTGCCGCTTCAACCGCTTCTGTGCTACCCACTGGACCTCCACCCAGTGGGAGCGGGACTGTAGTGGAGCAGATATCCACCCTTTGAGGGAGAGCCATAGCTCAATCCCGCTCCAACCTCCCCACCGAAGCCTCTCCCAGTGACCCGAGGTCATTCCCGAACCTGGGTCACTGGGCGAGTGTGATGTAAGGTGCCAACGCCTAGCCCTCTGCACCAACAGGCTGGCCACAAAGCACTCCTTTTCTACCTCTCCTTTCAAGGCAGCTTCCTGAGCACAGTATTTGGTATTGGCCACACCACACCCACTATGACTCTGCCACAGCTGCACAGGTGAGTTAGGAAAAGAAGTAATGTAATGAATGGTGTGACAGCACTATATAAAGAATAAGACACTCCGAGATGGTTTATGTCCATGATAAAGCACGCCCAGGTGCGTAATGGGTCATGAGGCGCTATGCGCTTGAACTCCTTTAGCACCTGGGAAGTGCTCATATCAGGCCATAAACCACATCTCGGAGTGTCTTATTCCACTTATAAAATGGGTCCCTCTGCAAAAAATTATATTTAAAAAAACAATTCAGATAAGTTTTAAAGAAGTATTCTAATCTAAATAGGAAAAATAGAAAATAGTCCCTGTCTTTGTACAGTATTTGTAAGGATATACAAAGGAAACCTCTAGAGTGCATTGGCGTCTGGGTATCCCCTTCTGCCCACCCCATGTTTATTTTTTATTTATTTTTGTTTTGTTTCATGTAATTATCAGGCTGTGTTTTGTCCAGAGTATGACATGGCCGGATTTCAGTGGGAGGTGGGAAATGAATATGTCCGTTGGTAGCTTCTGTACCAGGTTGGAGCCAGTTCCTGTTTTTGGTGGGCTTGACTTAAATTATTTTCATATTTGTGTAATTTTATTTTAGGAGATTTGCTTCTGTGCCTGTTCATGCCACTGTTTTCTGGTTCTAGATTTTGGGGCAGGAAGATGCGATTTCAGTACCGTCAGCTGCTGACTGAGCTGCCGTCTGAGCAGCACATTTCAGGTTTCATGTTGGCTTCTTGTATTGCAGTTGGGTTGTTAATGTGCTAAATGGCAGGTATGGTTAAGAAGAGATGTTTAATTATGTGGTTTCATATAAGGAGCTGCTTGGTGTTCGCATAGCTGCATGTGTGGAGCTGCAGGTACTGAGGAGCTGGGAACCATTTGAAAAGCTCTTGTGACAACTGTGGAATTGAGTGTAGAAACAATGGCTGAAAGGTACAGAAGATTTCAACCTTAGCTGTTGTTTGGCGGCGGGAAGAGGTGGGGGGCTGGGGGGATACTGGGATGTATAAGGAGAGGCATCACCAACAGAAAACAGGAAGTTGTTATCCCTCTGTACAGACAGTTGGTGAGACCCCATCTAGACTACTGCATCCAGTTCTGGAGACCCTATCTCCACAAGGATATAGACAGGATAGAGGCAGTCCAGAGGAGGGGAACTAGAATGGTGCAGGGTCTGCAAGAGAAGCCATACGAGGAGAGAATAAAGGAGCTTAATATGTATACCCTTGAGGAAAGGAGGGAGAGGAGGACATGATAAAACTTCTAAGTACCTCAGTGGAATCAACAAAGTCCAAGAGGGTAGCATCTTTCAGAAAAGAGATGTGCAAGAACAAGGGGACACAATTTGAAGATAGAGGGGGACGGCTCAGGAGCAATGTGAGGAAGTATTTTTCATAGAGAGGGCAGTGGACACATGGAAGAGCCTTCCTGAGGAGGTTGTGGGGTCTACAACTGTGGGAGAATTCAAGAATGCATGGGACAGACGTAAGGCAATTTTTGTGGGGTAGGAAGAAATAGGCTGTTGGTAAACTAGGATCTGCAGCTTATCCTGTAGGTAGGGAAATGGGCAGACTAGGTGGGCCAAGCAGTCCTTATCTGCTGTCAAAGTCTATGTTTCTATGTTTCTATGGTGGCATTGCTTCCTGCTGTAGCTCTTATGTACGCTGGACATGCTCGGTGTGGAGCTGCAGCGGACACGCTGAGGCATTGATTTTAGAATGTGCTGTGTTTAGTTGGCATAAGTAGTGCCAGTTGCCAGTATATGTCCTGATATGGACGTGGCAAAAGGCACCTCTTAGCCAATCAAAACACAGGAAATGTTCTACCCATTTTATAAAGTAGTAATAACTAACTAAAAGAAATAATATAACACAAATTTTAAACAGGTTAAAAGGAGTCCATTGATTTTAGAAGCAACACTGCTTTTACACAGAGTCCACTGCATATCTTCAGGTAGTCATTGTATGCAGGAATCATGAAATAAAGCCTGCTGTCATTAACTTTAAACAAAGATAATAATAAGTCCTGGTATGAAAAACTAGGTAAATTTTGAAAAACTAGGTGTTATGAGAAAGTGAGGGGCTCATGCATCGCACACACTTCACTGTCTACTTAATGAACTTCGAAATTCCATCTCATTTTATAACACCTTATGGCTGCTTAAACCCCTAGATCCCACCAGCTGGCTGCCATGACCGAGTTGGAAAGTGAAAGGAGAGCTAGTCAAAAACATGCGCTACAATTAACTACAAAAAAGGATATTCATTAATTTAGAGTTCAGCTACTGCAAAGTCTCACAATTCACAGAAGTGCAGGTGAAAAGATTATTTGCCAGATTAAAACGAACAGAGGCTTTTGATTTAATTATTGATTTAAGCACACGGCATGACAGGGTATGCATTATGCTGGGTTAGAAAATGGGCTTAAAATCTGACAAACCTGACTGGCTGGCAGGTACATTAATTTAGCAGGTAGAGCCCCTCTGAATAAAAATTACCAGCCTAAGTGCCCCTTTACCCATTCAAAAATCCTCGTGCCCACCACATGCCTGCCTATTGGTTGAAAACACTCATTCAATTTGAAAATGCTGCCATTTTTTCTCTGGCTAAGTGAGAGATACTGCCCAAACACAGCCCTAATACTGGACAAGCGGCTCTCAGTGAGCCAGAGATCCTGCAACCGACTCTCGACACACCCACAGTAATGGCAGATCAGGTTACTACCCCTCCTCCATTTTCACAATCCCTTTGTGGTAGTAAATGAAAAAAAATTCAGAATTGCCCTGTCAATCCTGCTGTCAGCTCACTGTACCCTGCTGTCTTCTGCGGTCACCCGCTCTGACAAACACGCAGCATATCTCCATCTGTGGAACTCCCTCCCAAGAAGCCTCACTACAGAAATTAACCATCACAAAATACATGAAAAAACATACTTGTATGCAGTTGGGGAGAGAAACATGAGCATTTCTCCCAATCATGGTCATGTTACACGCTGAAAGTCTGGAAAGTGCGATCTTGTGACCCTTTGCTCCAACCACCGCCTGCTTAGCTCTGTCCACTGCGCTGCACTCCCCAGTTCAAACCATGAACCAAAACATAAATATACCTGTTTGAAAACATAGTTACATAGAAATTGTCAGCAGATAAGGACCGCTAGGCCCATCTAGTCTGCCCATAAGCCCTAAACTTATATGCAGTCACTGACCCTAAGTGATCAGTGACTTTCATCACTCCCTCCCACCCAATGTTCCTTGTGCCTGTCCCAGGCATGTTTAAACCCCTCCACTGTGCTTGCCCCACCACCTCTTGTGGCAGACTGTTCCAGCGTCCACCACCCTCTCTGTGTAGAAAACTTATTCATGTTACCTCTTAATCTACCCTCCAATTTCTTATTGTGTCCTCATTCTGATATCTTTTCTACATTGGAAAGATCCCCATCTGCACGTTGTTTATGCCTTTGAGGTTCTTAAACGTTTCTAACATGTTTCCTCTCCTCTCCTCTCTCCTCTTCCTCTCCTCTCCTCTCCTCTCTCTCCTCCAGTGAGTACATACTGAGGACTCTTACTCTCCTAGTATGTTTTGTAATGCAAGTCATGCACCATCTTTGTCGCCCTTCTCTGGATATCCTCCACCCTGTCTATGTCCTTACGCATGTGTGATCTCCAGTGCTGCACGCAGTACTCCAGGTGAGGCCTTACCAGTGTTTTATCAATCAATCAGTCAATCATTTATGTAACCAGGCATAAACACCATTGTGCAAGCTAATTTTCAAGGTGGTCCTGGACGAAACAATACAATACAATACACACAATACATTAAATAAATGGTCACAGCTATGTATACACAAAATGCACAAAATACAGGGCAGAGGAGGATGTGGCGGGCCAGCATCTACTGAGTTGCCAGATTTACAATGACATGTAGTTCATAAACAATAGTTTTACACAATGTATAGAAGAGTCATCGAATCCAGTCTACTTATATTATTAGGTGGAAAACGGAGAAGGAAAGTAGCGGGAGCGTGAGTAAGGGAAGGGGAGACAGGGTGAGGAGGGCTAGTGAAAAGCAAGTAGACTGCAATTAATGGTTGTCCCCTGTGGGAAGGCAATGTGGGAAGTTCTAATTTAAGAGCTAGTGAGCGTGGTTGGGTTAGTAAAGTTCAACTTTTCAGCAGTTACAAGTTTCCTTCAGTAATACGACTTAGCATCTCTTTGAATGTGGAAAGACCAGGAAGTGAGGACAATTTTAGTGTGTTTTGCATGGTGTTCCACAGAGATGGAAGTGTAAAGCTGATTGCAGATGAGCAATAGTTTGTTTTAACTCTTGGAATCTGAAAGTAGAGCAAAGTAAAACGTCTCAACCCATAACAGCCCTGAACTTGCTTAAACAAGCTTGATATATACGTGGGAAGATTGTTAGAAAATACTCTATGAAGCCAGAGAAGAGCATTTCTTTTCCTCCTACTAGAAAGTGAAGGCTACCCACTTCCTGGTAAAGTAGGCAATGGTGAGTTTGTAAGGTAGGTTGAGGATAAATCTAAGGACCCGTTGGTATAAAGTGTTGAGTTTTCTAAGTGACATTAAAGGACAGTGTGGGTAGATAAAGTCAGCATAATCTAGTATAGGTAGGAATGTAGATTGTACTAATCTCTTCCTAGCATCTAAGGTTAGAAGATGTTTAATTCGGTGAGAATAGGCCTAACCGTTGCCTTCATTTCTTCGAGATTTTATTCAGGTGGCATAGAAAGTTAAGTTTATTGTCCAGCCAGAGTCCAAGGTATTTAAAGTTCGACAGTTTCGAGGGGTTAGGTCCAGTAGTGTTAGGATTCGGGGGCTGTATGCTAATCCGGGGCCAACTTTTGGTGAAAGAACCATGGCTTTAGTTTTCTTGGCATCGAGGAGAAGCTTGTGTTTAATGAGATTGTGTTATAGGGTAATGAAGTCTTGCTGTAAGTTCTGATGTGCCATATCCAAAGATGAGTTTTTGGTATAAAGTGCAGTGTCATCCGCAAATAGATGAATGTTAGCTGAACGGGTGATTGTCCAGATTATTGATGTAAATAGCAAATAGGATTGGGCCTAGAATAGAACCTTAGGAACACCTCGAAGAATAGTTTTTGGGATGATAGATCTCCTGCAGCTTTGACTTGTTGTATCCTGTTGATGAGGTAATTGTATAATGGCATCAACTCCTCCTATCTCCTGCTAGTAATACCTCTGACTATGCACCCCAGCATGCCACTGGCCCTCCCTGCAGCCTTTGTGCATTGCTTTGATACTTTAAGTTCATCAGATATGATAACCCCAGGTTCCCTTTCTCTTTGACAGTCAGCACCTCCCCATTCTGTAGCTCTCCTCAGGGTTTCTCCTACCCAGGTGCATTATCTTGCACTTTTTTAATTGAACCTCAGTTGCCACACCTCTGACCATCTTTCAAGCTTCTCAAGGTCCTTATTCATTTTCTGCACTCCTTCTGGAGTATCCACTTTGCAGATATTGGTGTTATCTGCAAATAGGCAGACCTTTCCTGCCAGCCCTCTGCAATGTCACTAATGAAGACATTGAATAGGACAGGTCCCAGTACTGATCCCTGTGGTACTCCGCTGGTCACCTCTCTCTCTCAGATTGGATCCCATTTACCACCACCATCTGTCTTCTGTCCGTCAGCCAGTTTCTAACCCAATGTATCACCTTATGCCCCATGCCCAAACTACTCATCTTGTTGACCAGCCTTCTGTGTGGGATGGTATCAAAGGCTTTGCTGAAATCTAGGTAGGTGATGTCTACTGCCCTCTCTGATTCACTTCCCTAGACACCCAATCAAAGAACTCTATAGGTGATGTCTGCTGCCCTCTCTGATTCACTTCCTAGACACCCAATCAAAGAAATCTATCAGATTTGTTTGACAAGACCTTCCTGCTATGAATCCATGTTGTCTCAGATCCTGGACACCATTGGATTCCAGGTGCCACTATCCTTTCTTTCAGTAGTGTCTCCATGATATTCCACACCACTGAGGTGAGGCTGACTGGCCTGTAGTTCCTGCTTCCTCTCTATTGCCACTTTTGTGCAGTACAACTACATGCCCCTCCTCCAGTCCTCTGGAACCATGCCTGTGTTGGGTGACTCTGTGAATAGGGTGGCCAGAGGCTGCTAGTTCCTTCTCAGCTCCTTTATATCCTCGGATGTATGTGGTCTGGCCCCATGGCTTTATCCACCTAAAGCTTTGTGAGTTCCTCCAGAACTCTCCACTGTGAATGGACTGGTGTCCACTTTCTCCCCCATTGCCTCTTCTCCCCAACTGTGGTCCTTGACCCTCTCCTCCTCAGTAAATACTGAACAGAGTATTTATTCAGCATTTCTGCTTTGTCTAGATCCCCTCCTTATACTCTCCTCCTCCCTTTGAGCCTCACCATCACCCTGTTTTTCTTCTATCACTGATGTACCTAGTATAGAATGTCTTGTCCCCTTTTTTCACAGTCCGTACTAAACCCTCCTCTGTCTGTGCCTTGGCTTTCTAACAGCCTTCCTGCTTCCTTAGACATTCAGTGTACACCATCCAGTCCTCCTCCCTTTGGGTTCCCTTATACTTCTTGAAACTTGCTCTTTTAGCCCTTATTTTGTCTGCTACCTCTTTAGAGAACCATAGTGGTTTCCTTCTTCTTTTCCTTTGGCCACTATCCTAAGGCATTGGTTAATTACCTCCACTCTGTCTCCTTTAGTTTCCCCCACTGTTCTTCCTCCCTCCTTTACCTCTCCTTTCTCCAGGGCTGCTCTTAAACATCTACCCATTTCACTGAAATATGCCCTCCTGAAATTGAATACTTTTTACCCATATGTGGCTTAATTGGTCCCTGTCTCCATGCCAAACTGCCATGTGGTGGTCGCTGGATCCCAGCTGCCCTTTCACCTGGACTCCTCCAACTCTGTTTCCATTGGTCCATACCAGGTCCAGAATAGATTTGTCTCTGGTTGGCTCATGCACCAGCTGTCTGAGTCCAACCCCTGCAGGATTCAGGATGGCCGTGCTTCTGGATGAAGCAGCTGCCTGGGTGGTCCAATCTCACATCCAGCATGTTGAAATCCCCCATCAGCAGGATTTCACCTTTGGCTGCCATGTTGTGAATTTCCTCCATTAGTACCCTGTCAACTTCCTCCTTTGTGCGGAGGTCTGTAGGTCACCCCAGTACATATTGTTGCCATTTCCTGGTTCAAGGGTGACCCACATTGCCTCACCCTTCCCCTGCCTTCCCTGTACTTCTGTAGCCTTTATGCCTTCTCCAATGTACAGAGCTACCCCCCTTTACCTTCCCTATCCCTTCTGAACAGTGTATAGCCTTGTACATTGATGTCCCAGCTGTGATTAGCAGAGTACCATGTCTCTGTTATTGCTGCTGTGTCAAGGTCTGTATCCGTCATCAAGGCTTCCAGGTCTGGAACCTCATTTTCCAGACTGGGAATTTGTGAGCATGTCCTTCCATATTTTATACCCTGCCCTCCCTCTGTTCTTGTTCTCTCTCCTTGCCTGTTTCCCCACCCGGTTTTCTTGTTCATGTGCTCCTGCCCCCATCCCCGATTTTGCACATTTCACCTGCCTGCTCCTCCCTACTCTCTTCAGTTGTTTCTGTTGTCAACTTGTGTTTTGCATGCTACCATGGGGAGTGATCCTAAGCCACCTGTCCCTCCTGACTCTCTCCAACCTTGGCCAGTTTAAATGCTCTCTGCTGAAGCATTTCAACTTTTCCCCAAGGAGTGAGGTCCCATTCCTGGACAGATGCAGGCCATCCTCCTGATATAAGCTCACATCTGCCCAGGTGGGGTCCCAGTTCCCTATGAAGCCAAATCCTTCCCTTCCACACAATCCTTCAATCAGGTGTTGAAGGCTTGGATGTAGAGTGCCCTATCCTCCCTGTGCCTTGGACAGGTAGCACCTCTGAGAATAAACGGGACATGCTACCTGTTTCAGGCCCCCCAGCTTCCTGAAATCCTCCTGGACTCTGGCTAACTCCACTCTTCTCCTCGCCAGGTCATTGGTCCCCAGGTGGACAATGACATCCAGCTCCTCCTTCCGGCTAGCACCCTAGTGATCTATGGATTTGCTTCCTATCCCTCCATGCAGCACTTCCTGGGATGCACTTGACCTCCCTCTCCACCCTGCTAGGTGTCCTTAACTTCACACCCGGACAATAGAGTCTCCCACTAGAAGAAGCTCCCTCCATGGTCCCCTGTCCCCTTCCCTGGGGCTCCATCTTGGAGGTCCTGACCATCCTCCCTGGTCCCAGCTACAAGTGCCTTTGTGGGGCATTCCCATTATTCCAAAATAGTGTAGGAGTTATTCAGCTGGACCAGTTGGGGAATGTGCTTCTGACTACCCCATCACCCTCCCTGAGCCCACTGTGGTCCAGTAACACTTCTTTCTGAGCATCCTATGAGGTTCATGTTGTGGACCTGGTGGTCTCTGGGTGGGGGTGGGGGATGTTGCCTGTCACCTGGCCAACTCTGCGGCTGAGACAGGCAGCCTTCTCCCTCAGCCCAGAGAGGTGCCTCAGATTGGGCAGCATCACAGCCTTCAGAATATCTCCTTGGAGAATGCTGCTCCACAACCACTGCACTGTACCACTCCCATCATGACTGTTACCATCCTTACTCGCCTGCCTGCTTATGCCTCCTAATTGCTATCTGCTATCTCCTAACCCTCTTCCCTGTTCTTATGTACTAACCTTTTTTCCTTCTTCTCTCTCCTTGTCTCTTCTTCTGTAGTGACTTACAGCTTTTCTCTTTTCCTCTTGTATGTGCCTTTGTGGACACAGTTACAAGCTGCACCTTTGTACATCTGTTCATATACCAGCTAGGCTATTGTTTGTGCTGTGCTGCTAACTGCTCCTGTGTCTTTAAGTAGGTGTGGCTTGGCCTACCACTTTAAAGTTAGACCACCTGGGGGTGGTTGGGGGTTGTTCCTTTGGTACTCTCTGTCTATAAAAACAATCAGGTAAAAAAAACAGGTACTTGAACTGTTTAAGGGTAGCTCGGTGGAACTTCATAGCCATTGTGTGTGTGTATGTGTGTGTGTGTGTGTTCCAAGACAGTGAGCTCAAAGACACAATTACAGGAACTCCACTGGGACAAAAGTCCTGACCTCAAAAGAAACAAGCTATTTTATAAAATTTTTTTTTTTTTAAATACCATAGTTTTATTCAAAGATAGAAATGTAACCCTTAGGTGGTGCTGCCCTAAGGGCTACTACCCTTGCCTGCTTAGCTAGCTGCAGGTTAAGGGGCCTGGGTAATGAACGGGCACTCCACCCAGAGGTCAGGGTTGTTAGTGGTCAAGCTAACCTGGACACAGCCCTCCAGGACACTGTAACCTCTTTTTCCCTTCTAGTGGCCTGAACAATACACAATAATCACTTTCACAATGACCTTTGTTCACCATGCATTACCCTCATTGTTTGCACGTACCACCAGGGCTGGTTCCTCTAGCTTGACCCTGAAGAACCCTGTAAACAAGGTCAAGCACAGCAAACAACAATAGTACAATACTTTTGGCACTAACTTGAAACACAGTCAGGTTAAATGCAAAAAGTTAGATCTGATTTATTTAGGGGACTTGAACAAGGGAGGGGCATAATCAGGTTGATATGCTCAAAGACTATATCAATTAGACAAGTATGCATGCACTTCAGAGTCCCCACAAAGTCA
Organism: Neoceratodus forsteri; assembly: GCA_016271365.2. NCBI lineage: Eukaryota > Metazoa > Chordata > Ceratodontiformes > Ceratodontidae > Neoceratodus > Neoceratodus forsteri. Next base: position 642,247,049 of record CM057458.1, on the reverse strand, counting down.
CACTTCTGGGTACCCAGGTGGGGAAGAGGTGGGCTAGCCAGAACATTGTTTCGGGTAGGCTGGCGCTGCTAGCTGGTTGGGGCCCTGTGATGGAAGAAAGCAACATGCACAATACACACTATTTGTATTCCAGAGCCAGAGGGCTCAGTTCGTGAGAAAGACAACAAGGCAATCAGATAACAACAATTTCAGATTTAGCTCTTGTTGCAGGGAGCTACCCTGATGGTTACTCACGATACCAGTACAGGACACAGGCAGAACGAAATTGAGACTGCAGGTTGTTGAGTGGAGTGACAGGAGAAGCAGGGCCCACACAAATCACAGAGGTGTCGTTTCTGTTCAAGCGTTGAGCAGGGGCTGATTCCCAGGCAGGTCTCTGATTAATGACTTTCTTTGTGTAGCAGGTAGTCTGGCTGGGCCAGTGTGGCAAGGCCCAGGCCGAAAGGAGATGCAAATGGATTTAGTCCGTTGGAGCTGGATGCCACCTCAGCAAGCAGAACACAATTCACAGTGGGGAACCAAATCACGACCACTACCAGCACACAGCACATTTACATGTAAGGACATTCTACTGTACCAGGCAGATTACTATCCGTCGCAATTACAAAGTCTCTGCACAAACTGGGAATTTAGAGGTGGCTAGAAGTCCTGACAGGTCGAGCGCATGCAGCACATTTTGTCTTCTTCAGGTGTGAGCCTGGTAACAATTCAGTGGCTTTCATTCTCACAAACTCGAATTCAGTCTGAAATAATTTTCTCCCTCTCAGGGGCATCAGGCAAACAAGCAAGCCAAACTCAAGCCTTCCACAGTTCTCCTGTGCGAAACCACACAGCACGCTGCTCGACTGTCTCGAGCTGTTGCTTCTTCACTTCCTCACTTACCTCTGACTAAACTGCAAGCAAGCCTGGGACTTCCCCAGGATCCAAAAGGTTGGTTGGTTGATCGGTCTGTCAGTCACAACAGGGCTAACCCTCCAGGTTTGATTAGGCGCAAAGCCCAAAACTACAATTCCTACAAGTTTTGCCCCATCAAGCCCCTGTAGGCAGGTTCCATTTTAGAATCCCAAAAGCACTGATTGGCCCATTTCAGCAGTCCAGGACCAAACTGATGGTGATGAACTGAACAGTCCATGCTGCAAAGAAGGCAGGTTAGACAAACTAAAATTCTTTACCACTCTAATAAATAATCAGAAGACAGTTGCATCTTTAACAGAGCTTCCTCTCGCAGTGCTTAATGGCAGAAATGGGAGCTATAATCTGGCAGCCGGGTGGGACTCGACATGGAAACACTCAGTCCCCTCCCAGATTAATAGTAACTGCAATCTAGGCAGCCCTTAAAGAGACAGTACACAGAGGCTATACAGGCAGTCTCTGGCAATAATGTTTAACTGCTGAAATGCAGGACACTGTCCTGGCAGTGAGCATTTAGGTAAGCTCAAGGAAGACTTTTTGGGAACCCCCATTTGTGGGGGTTACAGAAATTTTTTTAACAAATATAATAAGTGGCCCATTTTTCTAAGCGCAATTAAACTACTCTGGGGTGGGTGGTATGGGCAATACCAGATTTCCAGGGTTATTGGGCCCTCCGCCTATGGCGTTGGGCCTCATTACGCCCTAGGTGGTCTGGTATTACCCAATACCGTCTACCCTGTCAAGTATTATTGCTTGCATAACGAATGCCTCAGACGGACTGAAGCACGCAGGCAAACCGAATGCTTCCACCACCCAAGAAGTGCTGTTGTCCCAGCACAACACACATCCTAGAGTGCCTTATCACGATTAGAAAATGGGTCCCTTATTGTGACTAAATAAAAACATCTTTAAAAGTTTTATAATTAGGCTTGAAGAAAAGAAAGTTAAAAAAGGTAATACAAACTAGTCCCTTTTAGCAGTTGTACTTTATAGATTGGGCAGTAGGTGGTGCCCAACATTGCACCAGTTTCTAAGTAAGAAGTGTGTGATGGCTGTGTGAGTACCTTAATGTATGGGTTTTTGTGTGTGCTGTTCTTGTTATCAGATTGCGGGTGCATTTAGTCTCTTTGGGAGCTTCGGGAACACCGTTAGCAGTTCAATCAGAGTGTGAGAAGGGCAGTTGAACAGCGCAAAGTGCTTAGCATGTCAGGTGGGAGGCAGGGTAGCCAGGGTTAGCATGGCCAGGGGTGGGAGTGAGCATGTTTACATAGAAACATAGTAATATATAAGCTGATGGCAGATAAGAGCTGCATGGCCCATCCAGTGTGCCCTGTTTTGTTGCATTGCTTGCACTGTAGACCCTTCATGTCTCACGGCACTTTCTCTTCTCCCTACCTATTCCTTGTGCTTACCCAGGCTCTTTTGAATCCCACCACTGTTTTCACCCCACTATCTCCACTGGAAGATCATTCCAGACATCCACCACCCTTTCTGTGAAGAAGTATTTCCTCACATCTCTCCAACCCACCCCTCCAGCTTCAATATCTGACCCCTTGTTCTGGAGCACCTTTCCTCTGAAAAATACCTCCCACTTGTAACTTATTCACCCCGTGAGGTATTTAAAGGCCTCGATCATGGTTCCATGTTAAAATAGCAAATAGAAAATAGCGACGAGCAAATTAGCGCCTGGCTTTAATAGCGAGTACTATTGCCACGACCATACATAATAGCACTACCCATACATTGCCGCGTGAAAATAGTGATCAGTGGAGAGATGCCTGAAACAACAAAACACAGCACTAATAGCTACTCCTAGCTCTTGTAAAAGCAGAAAGCTTACCTCTGGGCACTGTGATGCAAGGACTTGAGTAGAGCAACTGGCTATCAGTTGCACAGTGGCTGAAACTGGCTGGATGATGATCTTAAGTGTTGCAAGGTCATGGAGGATAGCGGCACTGCTTCTGAATCACAACTCATGGATTTGGCATCTCAGCTCGAAGAAGTGGCTACCCTGACCTGAATAACCTGCCAGTATGATGATGGACTGAGCAATATGCTGGGTACAGTAGGGTGGAAAGTTATGAACCGGGGAGGGAGGAATAAGCTAAAGGTGTTCAACGGTTCAGCTCACACATCCAGGCATCTGAGCACAAATCCTTGGTCTGCCCCTGCAGAAGTCTGGCTCTGCATGAGAAGAGAATGATATGCAGGTAAAGGGTGAGTGATCGAGGCAGGGATCAGAATGACTGAGAATTCTGGTACCAGATGGGTCTGCCAGAGTCTGATGAGTGCAGACTTGGTAACTGGGTTTCGCGATTTAACACATTACGGCGGTTTTGTGTATGCCGAATGGCAGGCTTTGTTGCTAATTGTGTTCAACCGCTATTACTGTGCGATCGCTGATATTTCTTCGCTGTTGTTGACTTGCTATTTTGTATTCACGATTATGCAGTCTCTATTATTACTGGTAATTCCTCAATCATATCCTCTTCCCTTCTCTTCTACAGGGTGTATATGTTTAATTATTTTAGCTTCTCCTCATAGGACATTCGATGTTGATCCTGTACCATCTTGGTAGCCCTCCTTTAGATTGTCTCCACCCTGTCTGTGTCCTTCCAAGATGAGACCTCCAAAACTGGGCACTGTACTCTAGGTGGAGTCTTACTAAAGATTTATACAGTCACAACACCACTTCCCTATACCTGCTGGCAATATCTCTACCTATACATACCAGCATCCCACTAGTTCACCCATCATTTTGCCACATTGTCTAGCCACCTTATAGAAACATAGAAACATAGAAACATAGAATTTGATGGCAGATAAGGACCGCTGGCCCACCTAGTCTGCCCATTTTCCTACTCTAACAGATAAGCTGCAGATCCTAGTTAACCAACAGCTTACTTCCTCTTACCCGCCTTTAGGACTGCCTTATGCCTGTCCCTATGCATTCTTGAAGTCCACCACTGTTCTTGACTCCACGACCTCCTCAGGAGGCTGTTCCATGCATCCACAACCCTCTCAGTGAAAAAATACTTCACATTACCCCTGAGCGCCCCCTCTATCTTCAAATTGTGCCCCTTGTTCTTGCACATCTCTTTTTCTGGAAGATGCTACCCTCTTGGACTTTGTTAATTCCCTTGAGGTACTTGAAAGTTTCTATCATGTCCCTCTCCCTTCTTTCCTCAAGAGTATACATATTAAGCTCCTTTAGTCTTTCTTCAGATAGTCTTCTGGTGCAGACCCTGCACCATGTTGGATTGCCCTCCTCTGGACAGCCTCCACTCTGTCTATGTCTTTCTGGAGATGGGGTCTCCAGAACTGTACACAGTACTCAGATGGGGTCTCACCAACTGTCTGTACAGAGGGATAACAACTTCCTGTTTTCTACTGTTAATGCCTCTTCCTATGCATCCCAGTATCCTCCAGCCTTCCTTACTGCCTTCTCCATTGCTTTCCCACCTTTAGGTCATCTGATATAATTACCCCAGGTCCCTTTCCATTTTTACTGTTGTCGTATCTCACCCCCATTTGTACGCTTCCCTGGGTTTTGTTTCCCAGGTGCATTATCTTGCACTTCTTTGCATTGAATCTGAGCTGCCATACATTTGACCATTCCTCCAACCTTGCCAAGTCCCTTCTCATCCTTTCTACTCCATCCTGTGTATCAACCCTGTTGCAGATCTTTGTGTCATCTGCAAAGAGACATACTTTCCTTCCAGTTCCTCTGCAATGTCACTTATAAAGACATTAAAAGGACTGGTCCCAGTACCGAACCCTGTGGTACCCCACTAGTAACCCTCCTTTCTTCACTGTGTACTCCATTTACTACTACCCTTTCGTCCTGTTGTCTAGCCAATTTTTTATCCAGGCTACCACCTTGGGACCCATTCAAAGGCTGGCTATCTTGTGTATTAATCTTTTGTGGGGACTGTATCAAATGCCTTGCTAAAATCTAGGTAGGCCATGTCACAGCCCCTCCCTGATCTACTACTTGGTCACCCAGTCAAAGAAATCTATTAGATTCGTCTGACATGACCTTCCCATCGTGAATCCATGCTGCCTTGGGTCCTGGCCCCACTGGCCTCAAGGTACTCAACAATTCTTTCCTTAGAAGTGATTCCATCATTTTCACTACACCTGAGGTCAAACTAACTGGTCTGTAGTTTCCTGCCTCTGTCCTGCTCCCACTTTTGTGAAGAGATTACATCTGCCCTCCTCCAGTCCTTGGGTACCTTCACATCATCTGTACGATTATCTAGATTTCTACACCCTGACTGGGTGGTTCTCATAAGAAGTGGTGCGGCACGCCATACCTTTGGCCACCGCCTCTGCCCCTCTCTTCTGCCCACCAGACCCTCCTGGATCTCCTGCCCGACTCACTCCAAGATTTCTCTGCCCTGACCAGGCATTCCTTGTGAGAAGTGGTGCAGTACAACCATACTTTTGTCCGCCGGCCACCTTCTCTACCTGCCAGACCTCCTGGACCTCCTGCCCATCTCCACTCTAAGATTTCTCTGCCCTGACTGGGTGCTCCTGAAAGCTGTGTGGTAACGCCATACCCTTCACCACCACCCACCTCTCTCTCTTCTGCCGGGCCAGATCTGCTGGACCTACCACCTGACTCCACTCTAAGGTATTTTAACTACTTTCAAACTGTGCCTCTTGATTTCCTGGTGCTTTTTTCACCGTTCTACTGATTCACTCTACAGTCCAGCCCGGCACTTGATTGAACCACCTGGCTGCTCGATATCTGCCGATTGGAGCACTTGCTCTACACCTGAGCACTGACTCTGGGACACTTTCATCTTACTGCTTCACACTGCTCTACAAGAGACTGTGTCACTGCTTGAATTTTAAACTATGAACTTGTTTTTCTCCTTAGACAGCCTATTGTGGTAAATAGCTCAAGTGTACCTAGCCTGCATATTTATTGTAAATTGAGCTAAGAAAACCTGTACCTAGCTTAGCCTGCATATCCCCCTTTTTTGCCTAAGTAAAGCTGTTAAGTTTTTCTCTGCCTTTACCTCTCCATCTAAGCCTGCTTGCTTTTCTGCTGTACTTTTGGCCCTGTCCCTTGACCACCTAAAGCTGACTTCTTCCTTCAGTGGTCTGAGCTTACTCTACTGTTTGTGACCATGGCCCCCCCACCCCTTTCCTTTACCTAATTTCTCAACACTACCTTATTTGCAAGTGGCCCTCCACCGTACCTGCTCTTTCTGTCTCTCTCTCTCACTGTATCAGTTTGCGTCCCCTCCCCAACTAGCACCACCCCAATGGCCCTTCTTTTGTTTGTCTCCCTAATCCCTGCCTGCCCCTTATCCTTTCTTTGTTAGAGTCTCTGCTCTCCCCGCCCCTCCCGCTGACAGTCTGCCACCAGTCTCACCGCCCACTAATTTTCAGTGTCTTAACTACAACTTCTTTTTCCTTTCCCTCCCTCTAGATTTCTTCACCCTGACTGGCACTCCTCACAAGAAATGGTGTGTGTGGTGGCCTAACCTTCAGCCACTACCCTCCTTCTCTCTTCTGCTTGCCAGACCCTCCTGGACCTCCCACCCAACTCCACTCTAGGTATTTCAACTACTTTCAAACAAGCGCCTATTGAATTCCTGGCTCTTTTTCACGCTCACTGACTGGCTCAACAACCCAGCCCTGGCTCCTGATTGGACCCTCAGCTGCTCGGTCTCTGCCAATTGGAGCACCTGCTCTGCTACTTTGAAAACTGACTCTGGGACTCTTTCATCCTACTGCTTACACTGCTCTACAAGAGACTCTGTTACTGCCTTGAATTTTCCTGCTCCCCTCAGCCCCTGACACTCTTTAAATGCTCTTCCCTCATTGGACTCCCGCCCCTCTTACATTTCACTTAAGCGGCCTCCTCTTAAAGCAGCCCTACAGATTCTTACCACCTAAAATACACTGACCTGGAAAATCCTCTACAATCTACTTTTCCTGGTCACCTCTCACAAAAATACAAATACAATGAATATATTTATTATTCTCCTTGTGATGGCCTCAATGACTACCCTGCTACTGGCAACTGCCTTTTGTGCCTTGATATGTGCTGTGGAACAACTAAGCCTGTGCTCCTTTTTCATCCCACACAAACTCGCCCGACCCTACCCTTATTATGGTTCAATATGAACTTGCTTTCATGGGATCAGCCCTCTTTGCATTACTGTCAAAGTATAAACATTGTTTGCTAAGCCTATTCATTCACTCCATTACTATCCAGTCCCCATTAGCTCCCTCCTATCTGTCCTCTCCTTTCCCTTCTTTTCCTTGTTGGAGATGTCGAAGCAACCGGGTCCCAAAAATACCCACATAGACCACACAGACATCACCTGGGCAAGACCATCTGACCTTAGAGTTGCCCACATGAATATCTGTAGACTCCCATCAAAGTTCCCTGAACTTGAAGCATGGGAATCTCTGTACAAACTGCAGGTGTTAGGAGTCTCTGAGACCTGGTTGAAACCATACCACTCTGACTCTTCCTTTCCATCAGTGGTTATTCCCACCTTTGTCTAGACAGACCAGGTAGAAGGAGGGGTGGGGAGTAGCACTGTATGTTCAAGACCATCACTGCCACCAGCATCAGCTGCTCAACCCCACTTCCCAAGTGAGTGACTCCTTGCTGAGATAACCTGGATGCATCCCAAAATTCTACTTAGGTTGCTGTTATAACCCCCTTCGGGAGGCACCCAAGGCCTATCCAATTTTCTAGATGGCTTAGGTGCACTGCACCTAAAGAGATACCATTGTACTTGGGACCTCTACCTTAACTGGTTAGGTGTCCCTGAACCAGACTATGCAAACCTGTTGAAAACATAAACTGGAGCAAGTTATTTCTCCCCCCACAGACATAATGCACGCCCACTAAACCACTCCTCCTTGATTGGATTGCCATGAATCGGGTAGACTTGATCCTACAAGCAGGCACAATGTCTGACTCTATTAGTGACCATATCCCTACCTATATCTTACTGGCCACCAGATCAAACCAACCTCCTCACAAGCTCCTATCCTTCAGGAAGTTCACTTGCCAGGATCATGAATCTGTCCTTAGAAGTTAGGGCAAACAAATGATCTCACTTATACTCACATAACAACACTACATCCATGGTTACTTTCTTTACTGCTTACCCTCCAACAACTTCAAGACATACACTTCCTCTTACAACCAGAAGGGTAAGAGGGGCTATACTCAATGGCTAACTAGGGAACTACTGGCACTAATGAAAGATAGGGATAGTAAATGGAAGTCTACAAGGCATCCCCTCCCCCAGCTCTGGAACACCTATAGGCAACTATACAATACTTGTAAACAGACTGCCAAATCGCTCAAATGCAAGTATTACCTAAACTAGCAAAGAAATAACGTTGGCAATCCCCTAAGTTTCTGGGCCTCCATTGTGTCACTTCTAAACCCCAAGATCAACAGACACGTAACACACCTCACATCCTCCTCTGGCCCCATCTCTGATCCTGCTGAGATTGTGATCACTTTCAACACAAAATTCACTGACCTATCATCTTATTTCATAAACACCCCCACAAACTGCCCCAGGCCTGGACAACCAAACAAAAGCTTCCCTCCTCTCTAACAACCCCCTGTCCCCCTTTCCACTTTAAAACTATTGGGCAGAATATCAGCACCAAACTCTTAAAAACTCTCCTGGCCAAAAAGAAGCCCTGGCAGTGATGGACTATACCCTGCATTTCTAAAACTTATATCCCCTGCTATCGTTAAACCCCTCACTTTCATATTCAACCTTGCCCTTACTGCATCCACTATACCTGACTCCTGGAAACATGCACATGTGGTTCCAGTTTTAAAGCTGGTGGTTCCCTTGCCTGAAAACTATAGATCCATCTCCCTCCTCCACACCTAAGTAAACTACTGGAAAATTGTACACTTCAGCTATCTGAACACCTAGAAAAGTATAACCTCCTCTGTCTCCTCCACATGGCTTCCGTAAGCACCACAGTACCTCCTTTGCTTTGGCCCTTTTCTCCAACCATGTTCTAAGAAACATGGACATGGGCGAACACAGGTGCCATATTCATTGACTTATCCAAGGCTTTTGATCTTGTTGACCACTAACTCCTCTCCTGCACCCTACTTCATTTTGGCTGCTCCCGGAAACTGCTGCTTGGTTCCATACTGTTTGTATCACTGATTATCTTACTGTCTACCTCTCCTTGTGCTTTCGTCACATTGTACTGCTCACGATTACCTGTATACCCCGGTCGCCTGAAAATAGACATCTCATGTCTAGTGCACCCACCCAGTTACCAAAAGCAAATAAATAAATAAATAGCTATCTCTCAAACAGGTCTGAGTCTGTCATAATTGGTAAAATTCCTCTACTACCCTACTGTTTCACATGGGAGTCCCCAGGTTCCATCCTTGGTCCCTACTTTTCCATGTTTATAAATGAACTCCCTGTGGAAAGTCTACATTGCAATGCACTCCTCTATGCGGGTGACCTAGTCCTCTATCACAGTGATAAATCACTTGACTCCATCTCCTCCACCCTTACACAAAACTAGGGCTCTGCCCATAAATGGTTTCTCTCAGCATAATCCTGGTCAATAAAATAAGACAAAATCTATGCTTTTGGCTCCAAACCATTCCGTGCCAAGGTTGCCAAAACCAGCTCCTCCCTCCTTGTACTCACCCCAGGAGCTCTCCCCCTTGAAAATGTCCCTCCTTCAAATACCTAGGTGTTACCCTTGATCCCTCCCTTATTTTCTCTGAGCACATTAACAACACCGTTAAGAGAATCCACCAAAACTAGGCACTGCCTACCGACTCAAACATCTGTCTGCTGAAGTGCGCCTTGCCATTGTGTGGGTAACCTTCTACCCCTCCTTGACTACTGCTTTCCTGTCTCTCCCTTGTGTCCCTCTACATTACACACATGACTAAACATGAAATACAATTCCATCTGTCACTTTGTCCTTCAAGCTCCCTACTCCACCCATCACTTCAGCACTATACAAGTCCTAGAGTGGCTCCCCACTACAAAGGTGGTTTTGATTATGCCATGGGTTTGCTTGGTGGACAACTCACTCCAGGAATGACCATCTGTCCCCTACTCATCCCTTCTAACAGGCAGGGTGACTACTAGGAACCTAGGTATCCTCTGTCCCTCCTGGAGTACCACGCATCTCCACTGCCATGGGTGTTAAAACTTCATCCGTCTCTGCCCCCTCCCTATGGAGCAGACTCCCCATCGACCATTTGCTCATCCCTCACACACCTGTCCTTAAAAAAACTGAAACACTGGCTCCTGACTACACTGGCTCCTGACTGCAGTCACCTGTCACTGTTCTCCACAACAACACTACTAACCGCCCATGCTGTATGGCAATACTGTTGCTCGCTAGTGCCTACCTCCCTGCCCATCCCTTTCCTTCTTCTGTTTTCTTATATCCTAAAGCTTCCTACTATCTTTCTTGCACTTTTCTCATCTGCTTCCTGGTCCTGCTTTGACCTCCAAGCTGTCCATGAAATTTGGTTGACGGACTCTACATAGCCTTTTCTGGCTGGATGCCTTGATGTTTACTTACTGCATCACATGTTCCTACTGCCTGTTACTTGTACTACTGCTCTCCTTGCAATCACATGTAGCTAACTGCTTATACTTGTACCATTGCTATCATTGCTTGTGTATCCAGCTATTTCTGTACATTCTTGTTTCATCACCACATGTTGAGGTGTGTTTATCCGTGCCCTGTATGTATTGTTCTTTTTTTTTTACTTGTGTTATTGTCATCCTGTGGCCGGATCATGACTGAAAATGACCCGTTACCAAAGACATAAATGAATGAATGAATTAATGAATGAATGAATAAATAAAATTACCCCCAGGTCTCTCTCCTGCTCGGTCACTGCTAGTATCTCTCCCACAGTTTGTACTGCATCTCCGGTTTCTGTGTCCCAAGTGCATTATTTTGCACTTTTTGCATTAAACCTTAGCTGCCAACTTTTGACCACTCCTACAGTCGTTTCAAGTCTCTTTTCATCCTGTTCACCCCTCAGAGTGTCTACCCTGTTGCAGATCTTGGTATCATCTGCGAAGAGGCAGACCTTTCCTTTCAGTTCCTCTGCTGTGTCATTAATGAGACATTAAAGAGGACTGGCTCCAGTACTGAGCCCTGATGGTCACTCTCCCTCCTCAGAGCAAACTCCATTTACTACCACCCTCGGCCTCCAGCCCCTAACCAGTTTCTTACCCAAGTTACCACCTTAGTGCCCACGCCTATACAGCCCAACTTGCTTATCAGCCTCCTAAGTGGAACAGTGTCAAAGGCCTTGCTGAAGTCCAAGCAGGTTACCCCGATCCAACACGCTGATTACCCAGTTGAAAAATCTACCAGATTTGTTTGCCATGACCACCCCTCTGTAAAGCCATGCTGCCTTGGTCCTGCAGTCCACTGGGCTCCAGGTGTTCCATGATTCTTTCCTTTAATAGTGTTTCCATCAGTTTTCCTACTACTGATGTCAGGCTGACAAGCCTGTAATTTCTTACTCCTCCTTGCTACCACTTTTGTGAAGTGGGACCACGCCCCCATCTCCAGTTCTCTGGGACCATGCCAGTCTCCAGTGAACTGTTAAATAGTCTGTTAGGGGTGCAGCTAGCACCTTCCTGAGTTCCTTTAACACTGTTGGATGCACCTGTGTGTCCCCATGGCTTTGTCCATCTTCAGATTAGCAGTACATTCCTGACCTCTCTCCTCAGAAAGGGACTGGTGTCCACCCCCAATCTCTTAGTGCTTATTTGTGGTCCTCCTCTTTACCCTCAACTGTGAGTACTGAGCAGAAATATTTGTTTATGATATTTGCTTTTCTTGGTCCTCCTCAGTATAGCCCCCTGCATCCCTTATTAACCAAGCAGTCCCTTCCTTGTTCTTCCTTTTCTTCTTGATATACCTGAAAAATGCCTTGTCCTCTTTTGATACTGTCTGGGTTATTCTTTCCTAAGTTTGTGCTTTTTCACTGCTTACTGCCTTGCCTGCCTCTCTTTGTTTCCCCAGATACACCTCTCTGTCCTTCCCACTCTGGGTCTCCTTATACCTTCTGAATGACAATGTTTGCCCTTACCTTTTCTGCCACTTCTTTTGAGAACCATAATAGTCTCCTCCTCCTTCTGCTTTTGCTTATTTGTCTGATGTACAAGTTTGTAGCCTTTACTGTGCTCTCTTTTATTCTGGCCCATTTTCCTTCATCTCCTCAACATCTCCCCAGAAGTCTTCTCAGATGCATTCACCCATCTTTATAAAGTCAGCCATTCCAAAATCCAGGACTCTTGTCCTTGTGTTGGATTCGCTGTTGTTCCTATATTTAACCATACTGTGCATTGGTTACTGGTCCCCGATGACCTCCACTCTGACGTCTACCACACTGTCCCCATTCCATAGTACCATTTCAGTATTGCCCCACCCCAAGTGGGTTCACTGACCAGCTGCCTGAGGAAAGCTGTGTGTATAGAGTCCAAGATGTCTCTGCTCTAGCTGATGCTGCAGCAGGTAGGCTCCACATTATATTTGACAGATTAAAGTCCCTCACAGGCACCATCTCCCCTTCATAGCATTTGCCTGTGACTTCCAGCATCTCTTTGTCTATGTCCTCTTCCTGTGTGTGGAGCCTGTATACCACTCCCATGCAAATGGTGGCTCCGTTTCCAGACTAGCAGATGACCCACAACCCACAACACCTTGATCCCCGTCTCCCCTATACTTCTGTTGCTTTGATGTTTTCCATAACATAAGCACCACTCCCCACTTTTCTTTCTATGCTGTCCTTCTAAACATTGTATAGCCAGGTATGACCATTTCCCAGTCATGGTTGTTTGTGAACCTTGTTTCCTTACTTACTACAATATCCAGGCCTTCCTCAACCATGGTGGCCTCAAGTCTGTTATATTATTTCCCAGACTTCTAGCACTGCACACATGGCTGCCCAGATTTTGTTAGTCCTACTCTTGTCCCTATTCATGTTGTCTAGTTGTTTCCTTCTTCTCCTTTGCACACTACCTGCTCCTCTTCTCCCTTCCTCCCATGCTGATCACTTGCACCCTTGGTTTGCCCTTCATTTTTGGTGGGAATCATTTCCCAAGAAATTCTCTACCATCCCTCACAGCCTGGGGGAAGTTTCTGCCACACCTTTGCCTTCCACCCCCCTTGTCTAGTTTCAGTGCCTGTCAAGCAACATTTAAACTACCTACTCTACTGAGGTTTACTACTCCCTTCCTGGATGGATGCTGGCGTTCCCAGTATAAGCTCTGATCCTCCAGGTCTAGCCCAGTCCCAATGTAGCCACTCTCCTCTCTGCACCATTCCTTCAACCATGAGTTGAAGGCCTTAGTGGAGGCCTCTCCTTCCCTGTTGTAGACAGGCAGCACTTCTGTAAAGGCTACAGTGCATGCTACCTGCCTAAGACCCTTCCCCAGCTCCATAAGTTGCTCTAGCACTGCCCCTGTCCCTTCAAGAGCTGGGTCATTTGTCGCCAGGTGGACATTGATGTCCAGCCCCCTTCCTTCCTATAGCCCTTGCAATCCACTGGATATGCTTTCCATCCCTCTGAGCCGATGCACCAAGTAGGTACTTAACCTTCCTTTCTACCCCTTTCCTTCCCCAACTCTATCCCCTGACTGTAGAGTTCCTCACTAGAAGTTGCTTCCACCTTCTTTGGGTGTCTCCTTTCCTCCTGGGACTCCACTGGTAGTCACCCACATACTCTCCATGCACCACCTTGGGTGTCCTTTCATGGCAGTCCCACTCTGTCAGAATCACATAAGAGTTTCTTAGTGGCACTGGATAAGGAGTGTGCCTGTTGCCCAGTCCGCCCAGCTTCACAATCCTACCACCCTGCTCTGCTTGATTCTACCTTAGTCTAACCACTTCTTCTTTCTGGCAACCTTTTGAGGTAGCAGTGTCTGGCTAGATGGTCCCTGGGTGGGTGAGGTTGTCCCTCGACTCTTTGCCAAAGCGACTTGGAGTCTCACAATATTCTCCTGACTCTCTGCTGGTGTTGCTTGGGGCCTGGAGACCTGTTTCCTCCACCCAGAAAGTGTGGTGAAATCTGCATTTGTTTGTCACCATAGTCTCTGCTCCCCAGTATGTGTTGTGGTGAATGGAAAAGACTGTGTGCATAATAATTAAAAAAAAAACAACAACCCAAAACCTTTGGTTTAAAGAGATGAGTGAGTGGCAGTCATTGGGGAGTGATATGCCAAGGTTGAATGGGAGTAAGAAGATCTCAGAGGACTCAGAACTTCTTCCTGTGCTGTTATGCTGGGATATCAAGGTCCTTGGCCAATCGGGTTTGTGTGTCATTTGAATTTATTTCATAATATTTGTTATTGATTTGGCTGTAATTGGAAGAGCAACCAAAGACCAGCTATGCCCGAGAAATATCACTGCATTATTATTTCCATGGTCTAACCTTTTCTGTTTCCCTTAGGACCTGTTCCTGCTACCTAAATAAAGTTCCTGCTGTTTTGTCATTTACATATTGATAGATGTATTTAGTTTCTGTTGACCAGGTAAGCATAATAGAAAGCACATGTATATTTTCAGGTATGACCTGGGAGATTACAGTAAAGAACATAATATCAAACAATGCCAAGCAGGATCAATAATACAATAAGTAGAAATCCAGGTCAGCAGCAAAGAATATAAATTAAATAAACAATAATCAAAGGCAACATTTATTTATGTATCTGTTTGTTTGTTGACCATGTAGATGCACTGCCCCAGCAGCCTTTTTCAGGCACAACCCTGAAAATCAAAGGTACATTACAGTATAGTAACATACTATCAGCAGCACAATGTACATAATGCAAGGTATGGTATACACAGTATACAAGGTATGGTATTAGAACATGAGAAGGTGAACTTGCAAAAGTTTTGTACAATAAGATGAACTTGGGCATGTGAACTAGCAAATGTTTTATGCAAGAATATGAAGACTGCAAAACATGAGCAAACATTAAGCTTTTGCAGGTGCTCTTTCATTTTAAGAGCGAAACATTAATGTGAAGAAGACAGTCTGGCAGAAGATGGAAGGGCAATAATAGTAGTAGAAATTTATTGAACTGATTCGAACATAACAGGTTCAAATCAGGTCAGTAAGCAAATTAGGCAAGAACACAACATACCAAATGGCTAAGAGAGTGCAAGGAAGTGACTAGCCACCAGGTAATTGCATTGTACATAAACCAACACAGTTAACCTAGAATAGCAGTTTAAACAACATTATACATGACAGAGTTACTGTCTGTATACATATTAGTAGAGTATAATGACCTCACGTTTGGTGGGAACTATTGTTGCATGGTGTGGTTCTTCAGAGGAAGTGATCCTGAGGGGCATACTGCATCACAGATTGCATTGCACTTACATCACGCCTGCTTGCATTTTCTCTGGTTTGAGATTCTATGCAGTTATTTAAATCTTTGGACATGAACCCCAACCAGACATTTAATGACCAAGGCCCTCAACCTTCTTTTAGCCCACAAGGCAGGGTAGTAACCATCAACATCCATTGTGATCCAGTGATCTATCTATATCTATATCTACATCTATATCTATATCTATACCTATACCTATCTATGACATGTTTACACTACTGGATTTGAACCATATTTGCACCACTGACTGTGGTGTAGATGAGTTATGCTGGTGAATCCGGCGGTGTAAACAGCTGCTGAGCATTGCAAGCCACTGTTGTGGCACAGAAGTTTCTATTTCTGTGGGAATGCAGCACGGTGTGGGCATTTTTACATTGCATGTAAATATGCTGCTGCGCCTGCAATGGTGCAGCCCTGAGAGACCCACACCATGTCTCTGGTCCCTGCTACAGATGATGACACCAGCAAATCAGATGATGGTGACTGTGCCCTCTGAAGAGCCCACACAGTACAAGGCTACATGTGGACTGAAAACAGGGCTATCAAGGCTTGAATAAGAGGACACTAATGTGGCAGCTGAGCTTCTATCTTACATCCATGACATGGTCACCAGAAAGGCAGCAGACCAACCAAAATTGTTCTGAAAAGTGCTCCATTTGAATAGATTTGGCACCTCATAAGTTTAAATTCAGTATTTACAGAAGAAGTGGTAGGTGATGGGCCAAAAATAAGGGACAAGGGCATAAATGGTAGGGAGATGTACATCAGTCATTTTACAGATGAGAAAGTCCTCAAGGTACTGGCACAATTTAAAGTAGACAAGGCAATGAGACCTGATGGGGTATACCCCAGAATACTGAGGGAGCTCAAAGAGGTGCTGGCTGCACCTCTGACAACTCTGTTCACCTTATCTTTAGAAACAGTGGAGTTTATGAGGGAATGGAGGAGGGCAGATGTGGTCCCACTTCACAAAAGTGGGAAAAGGGAGGAGGCATTACAGACCCCATCAGCCTGACTTCGGTAGTGGTTAAAGCAATGGAAACACTACTACAGGAAAGGATAGTGAATACCTTCTAACCAGTGGATTACAGGGTCCAAGGCAACATGGTTTCACAGGGGAGAGGTCTTGTCAGACATTGTTGAGTTCTTTGACCGAGTGACCAGATTGGTTGATCAGGGAGGAGCGTAGGTGTAGCCTATCTGGATTTCAGTAAGGCCTCTGTCACTGTTCCATAGAAGACTGGTGAACAAGCTGGCTTGTCTGGGAGTGGGTCAGAAAGTTATAAACTGGTAAGAAGTTGGTTAGGCTACAGGAGTCAGAGGTGGTTATAAATGGTGTCCACTCTGGAAGAGGCAAGGTGATCAGTGGGGTGCCTCAGAGGCACAGTACTAGGCCTGGTCCTCTTCAATGTCTTTATTAGCAACATTGTGGAAGACTCCAGGATGCAGCAGTTTTGATATACCTGCTAGTAA
This sequence comes from Neoceratodus forsteri, assembly GCA_016271365.2. Taxonomy (NCBI): domain Eukaryota; kingdom Metazoa; phylum Chordata; order Ceratodontiformes; family Ceratodontidae; genus Neoceratodus; species Neoceratodus forsteri. Next base: position 642,230,241 of record CM057458.1, on the reverse strand, counting down.
GGATGAGAGTTACGGAAGATATAAGGCCAGGCTAGTTACATATGTTAAAATCTCCTTAAACTGTACAGCTGTTAGAATAAAGATGGACCTGGACAATATACTGGCCTTAAAAATAGAAGGACAAGATGGAACTCTTATTATTCTAAATACATATTTCCTCCAAATAAAACAAACCCATATGACCAAAATCAGATATTCAAAACAGAATTTGAAAAAATATCTGAAAGTTGGCTAACTTCACCTTTAAAATATTAGGTGATTTTAATCCAGAATAGCACCTAGAGGAAATATTACAAATTACACAGAGGAAATGTTTTTATATATCAGTTATTAATACAAGGCTTAAGTGTGTTAGAGCATCTGTAGATCTTAAAACCAATGAAAGAGGAAAGGCATTAGAAAAATGATGCAAGAATTAAACATGATTTTAATAAATGGATGCACACATGGAACACCATGGGATCCCTGATATTCAATGGACCAATGGGAGCTTCCACAATAGATTTGGTATGGACAAAAATATAGAAGCCACAAGAATAGTAAAATATTTCAAAATTATAGAAAGATATGAATCAGCACATCACCAATTGGCACGCCTGCTAACTGCAGAAGGCCCACTGGTACCCTCATAAATTCTCTTACTAGTAAATACAAATTTAGAGATTATAAACTGGAGAAGAATAAGTTGGGATTTCAAAAAGTTAATGGTTTCAAAGATTTACTAGAGTCACCCCAGTTAACAGAACTGAAAGATCAAATAACCTACCCTTTAGACTATGTAAAAACTAAGGAGCTATGGGAATTAATAATAACATCAATAAGACCGTACTGTCTCAAACAAAGAATAATCACCTCGAGCACTTAAGCAAGTAAGACGTGGTATAATAAAATTTCAAAATAGCCAAAAGAAACTTGAATTATAAAATAAGGAAAGTTAAAAAGGAAATATCTGTTCTTAAGAAGCAGGATACTAAATTGATTAAATACAGGAGAGAATATAAACAAATCCTGAAAAGGAAAACTCAAATATAATGTAAGCATGTGGGAAAAATTAAGGACTGCAGTTGAAAAAGACACCAAATCCTTTTGGAGATTGGTAGTGCAAGGCTACAACAAGTACTCTAGAAATGTGGAAGCTTACATAACTCCAAATACATGGACAGAATATTTTAAAAACGTATATCACTCTGCAGAAGAACGAGATTAACATCTAGAATAGTAAGGAAAAGAACATCTTTCCTATTCCAATTATTTAAGGAGAATGAAATCTACATGGCTTTAACATCATTGGCCTCTAATAAAGCCCCTAGGCAAATTCAGTGATAGGTGATATTTTTTAAACATTTCCTTATTGGTGCCTACCTATAATTAAAATACTTTTCAGTGCAATTACTCAGGTACTGGAAATCTCAGAATCATGGAAAGCAGTATGATCTATCCAATATACAAAAAAGAGAGACAAAGTATAGACCAAATACGTATCATCATATTAGCCTTATAGATGTTTCTCAAAAATATTTACTAAAATTATATTAAATGTCTAACTAAATGGTGAGAGAATAATTCAAAGTTGAGTGAATTCAAAATGATTTTCGAGCAGACAGGTCCACTGTTCAGCATTGCTTTTGTATTGATCACCTGGTATGGAAATATGTAACAGTTAAGAAACATAAATTTAATTGTTGTTTTGTAGATTTTTCCACAACATTCAATAGTATCAATAGAAATATACATTAGAAAAAGTTAGAAGAAATAGCAATAGATCCAAATATACAAATATAATTAAATGACTTTACTCAGACACATGGACACAGATTCAGTACAGTCAAAACAAACAGATAAGATGTTTTTTAACAAATAGAGGGTCAGGCAGGACTTCTTGCTGGCACCAATTTTATTTATATATATATATATATATATATATATATGACACAGTTTATATGAACCTGAGTTTCATTCTCTGAAGATAGGCAACAAATTAATACCAGCACTCATGCACGCGGGTGACCTGGTTCTGCTATCCACTTCACTTCTGGGTTTGCAGAGGAAACTGAATTATTTTTCAAAAATATGTAAAATTTAGCAACTAAAAATAAACAAAGATAAAATCTAATTATTGGTGTTTGGTAGTAAGAAACAATTATACCAAAAATATGGATAGAAGAAGAAAAATTAGAAACTGTAACAGCATATGATTATTTGGGAGTTAGATTTTCATGAAACACTAAATGGACAAATCACAAAACAATGATATCGAGCAGACCGGGAGTTAGCCTCGGCTGCCCACCAGTTGTTTAATACCAGACTAGGAAATATCTCTCTTAAGGGGCCCTAAAGATGCTGAATACTAAGATCAAAATGAGCATCTTGTTTATTTATTTTTATTTTTATTTATTCAATCTCAGATTACAAGTACCTTTAAGTGCCAGTAGCTCATTTACAAATTCTCCACGTCAAAGAAGTAGGGGTTACAATCAGACAAATGAGGTGCAAACATATTATAGCACAACATATATATTCAAAATTCATAATATACAGAGAAAAGATACAGGGATGGAAGAAGTTAGGAATTTTATGTGGAGTGGATGAGAATTAGGAGAGGGAACTGGGAACAGGAGTAGTGCTTTATGTGACTAGAAAGGAAAGTAGCAGCTAGGTGTTTTGTCAATGTTAAAAAGTGGGAAGGTGGGAGGTGGAGGAAGGAGGTAGGGTGGAAAGGGTAGTGGAAAGTGCAAGGGCTGAGGGAGGTGGCAGCTGCGAGAACTAGTAAGCACAGGGTGGGGGCGGTCAGGGGAGGAAGAGCAAGGGAGAGGTGGGAAAAATTACGGTGGTGGGATTAGGTATTACAATCACAACTGCTTTCAGTTAGGAGATGTAGACAGAGCATTTGCTTAAACTGTACAAGTTTAGGTAGCATCGCCAGTTCACTGCACAGGCCATTAAACCATAGTGGGGCTCTGTATAGAAAAGACTGTTGGTACTGAGCAGTCCAACATCGTGGGATGAGGAGGTGGTCCATTTCAGAGGTGCGAGTGTGTTGGGTCTTTGGGGATTTATTTAACAGGCAACCAACACTCAGCGGCACGAATCCATGAAATCACCTTTTGGTAAGAAGCAAGTTTGGTATTTGATTCTGTCACTGAGCTGCAGCCATCCAGTTTGGGTGTATAGCTCACAGGTGTGGTGAGGCGATCAGCCCTGCTATAAGCCTGCAGGCCTTGTTCAGAGCAACAGTAATCCTTTTGAGTGATGTGGTTGTTGCAGCTCCATAGATGACTAAGCCATAATCAATGACTGACAGATCCGAACTGCAGATTGCAAGCTTCAGAGCTCCTGCTGTCAGGCTCTGTCTGTATCTATAGAGTAGCCCAATCCTGTAATTAGCATTCCTAGCAACATTATCTATGTGAGGCACATAGATGAGGTGACTGTCAGGGTGACACCTAGGTACTTGAAATGCTGAATTTGTTCAAGTGGTGCTCCTTTGTTATTTGTAACTGTGAGCATGTGCCTTATACTTATGCCGGAGGAAGAAACAATAAGACTTTAGTTTTCTTGTAGTTTAGCAGCAGTTTGTGGATATTAAACCATTTCTCAGCTTATATGCTACAGAAGTGTGGAGTCAGGAAATATGAGGGAGCTTGAGGTACCAGTGAACAAGTTATATACACACCTGCTCATGGCACCCCAATCTGTTCCTCAGCCCTGTTATGCTTGGAACTGGGAAAATTTACAATAGAAGCAATGTCCAAAGAAAGGAGGCTCCTATTGTTATTAAAACTTTTTGCTTCCAGAAACATGACTTCCCAGACAATGTCTGGAAGAACAAACAGAATACACAGACCTAGGTCATAAGACATCTTTGACCACCATAATTAAGAGGAGCTTTTCCTTTGGGCCTTGGCTCAACTTGAAATTAAATATATACAAAATATTGGGAATAAATTAAAGGTGTTGTAATAATCCTGGTAGCGATACTGATATAGCAAAAGTTTTGAAAACTAATTATAAATGTTATAGATGGTATAAACAAATCAAATTAACACATAATCTAGAAACTTACCTAACTAAATTGACAAACCCAGAATCGTGGCATATAATAACAAAATATAGAATTGAATTGTACAAAGCAAATTCTTTTGTATTATATTCAGAAAAGGCTTAGTACTCTCACCTTATTGTAGGTGGGAAAATCATTGAGGATGATTTGAAGCACAGTTGTAATATGTCCATTGTACAAGAAAATAGGAAAAATGGCTTGGAAAAATCTTATGTACATTTAACATACTAGCTGATAAGATTATTGTGGAATTATTCAATGCACAAGATATAAATATACTGTCAAATGTGACTAGCTATTTATGCACTATTCATCTGTAAATGTTATAAGAACTACCACTGAAACCATGAATATTTTAATTGAATTTGAAGCATGGAAATGTAATGTATTTTTCTGGCTGTATAAGTGTACATTTATGCTTAAAATGTTTTAGTGTTTTATATTGTAATGGTTTTAAAACTGACCAATAAATTCAACTGAACTGAGCATTGCAGAAGGGCTATAAGGAAAAGTATGCATATTCACAAATGGCACAAAAATCTGCAACAGAGTAGACACACGGGAGTGGTGGAAAAATGAGGGATGATTTGAAAAAGTTGGAAGAATGGTCAAGGGATTGGCTGGTTTCAATGCAAAAAGTGCAAAATCATGTACTTGGGACACACAGAAACCTAGGCTACATACCATTGGGAGGAAGTAGTGGCAACCACCAAACAGGAAAGGAATCTGGGGGTAATCATTTCTGATGACCTGAAGGTAGCCAAGCATTGTAGTGAGGCAGTGGGAAGGCTAGTAGGATGCTTGGGTGCATAGGAAGGGTATCACCAGTAGGAAGAAGGAGGTAATATTATCCCAGTACAGATCACTGGTAAGACACTACCTCGAGTACTGTGTCCAATTCTGGAGGCCCCACCTCCAGAAGGACATTGATAAGGTGGAGGCAGTACAAAGAGGACTACCAAAATGGTGCAGGGCCTGCATCAAAACCCCTACAAGGAAAGATTCAAGGAACTGAATACGTACTCTCTGGAGGAGAGGAGGAAAGGGATATGATAGAAACATTCAAATAGCTAGCAAGTATTAATAAGGTACAGGAAGGTAGCATTTTCCATAAAAATAAGCCCAGGAAAGGGTCATGCCATGAAGTTGAAGGCAGGGGGCTCAGAGGAAATGTGAGGAAATACTTCTTCAGGAGTTGGTGGTGGATGCCTGGAGCAGCCTTCCAGCAGAGATCGTGGGTGCCAAAATGGTGATGGGATTCAAGCATGCATGGGACAGCTACAAGGGAACCTTAGTAATAAGGCAAGGGAGGAGGCAGCGGGATGAGAGAAGGGTCTGCGGTGGCACAGTAGGCAGGGAAAACTGGGCAGCCTAGGTGGGCCAAGAGGTCCTTATCTGCTGACAACTTCTATATTTTTATATTTCTATGTCAATTATTTTTAAACAATATGGTAAGCTCAAAACCCAACTGACTTACTGTGGACTGCTCAGGCAGAACTGCGATCAGAATTCAGAAAGTGCTGTCTACTATCCTGCAATGGTGCACTACTCTTCTCGTGTAAATGGAGTCACCACTGGTATGAGTGGACTGGATGCCATGTGCAGGTAAGTGCACCTGTATGTATGTATGTATGTATATACAGTATATATATATATATATGTATGTATGACAGTGGTGCTCACATCACTATATTTAGGGTTGAACTGGGGTTTCTGTGTTAAACTTGAATGTTTGCACTTTAATATCTTCACAGCTGTCCAACAGATTTGCATGATAATTTGCACATGGGGTCTCCTTTGGAAGATCTCTGGATGTACCAAGTTTCATTCTGGTCAGATGTGTGGTTTCCATGATCTAGATAGTGAAAAAGGTGATTTTTTAGTAGTTTTTTCCCATTGGTTTGAATGTGATTTTCTTTTAATTTTGCTACAGCCCAAACAGTTTGGAATTTTGATCTGAGATTTTCAGGGTAGAAAGAGGCCAACCCACAGATGTGCCTTTTGCTGGGTTGGTGAAAAAATTAATGTGTCCCAAAGTTGCTTCATTTAAAATTTTCATAAATGGTTCTGAGCATGCTCAGTCAGCACCTCAAGATAGCTGTTTGATACATAAAAGAATTCCCTTTTCATATGACATCATCCTTTTCATTTGAAGAACATCCTTTTCATATGGCCGCAATCTTGTTTTCAGTTTTGCCTGAGAAATTCAACTTGGAACCCCCAGAAATGATATTCTGGGAGGAACCAACACATGTACCACATGACCTTGTGATCCCTGGATATAAACTATACAGGAGGGATGAGGTAGTCGGGAAGTGGGGGAGGGTGGGAGTTTATATCAGGGAGGGAATAACATGAGAGGAAGGAGTCAGAGGAGCAGGAGGTGGAGGCATTATGGGTTCAGTTAACTCATTGCCTCCCACAGAGCTCACTCTGAGATTATACCACTTGCCTCCTGAATCTCCTGTATACTTTTAACAGTGAATCCTGGGCCTTTCAGCAAAAATCAGTCATAGTCAGTATGTCACAAACAAATGCTAATAGCTCAATAACTGTACATGCTAGACACAAAGTATGAGGGCAGAGTTATTCAGCACAAAATTGCCTTCCAGTGGTGGCATGCATGTAATAATAAGTCATTTTGTTTTTTTCATGCTGGTCGAAAGAGCAACTAAATATTTTTTCACTAAAAAGGCAACATAAGCCATTTTTGTTGGAAAATATGTAAAATATCAACACCAAATTAAGCATACAGACATTAGATGGTGTTTGATATTATGTTTGCTAAAAAAGATATCTTTTACTATAAAATGTAATTTTTCCCCATTTTAGTCAAGGTGCTTTGATGAGATTTGAGGCTAAATCTCAACCACACACACCATATCATAAACAAATGCATTATAACTCCAAAAGTATACATGATACACACAAAGTATCAGCATGAAAGTTGATGAGCACAAAAATGCCTTTCAATGGTGCTATGCAACCAGTTGTAATCATACGGTTTTATTTTATACCTGCTGAAGTGCCAAAAGTGAATTTTATTCAAGCTGCTTAGGTGAATCTTGATGGAAAAATATGTGTTTCATACACACCATACCATAAACAAATGCAAATAACTCTAGAAGTATACATGATGTACACTAAATATCAGTGACAAAGTTGTACAGCATAAAATTATCTTTCAAACGGTGCTATGCAGTCAAATATATATTATATTCTGTTACAATATATATTGAAATATATAAGGACTTCTCCAGACGTGCAAGGGCACACTGGGAGTCAGTAGCCGACTTCTGCAGACGTCCTCAGGACACACCAGTGTTTTTTACTGACGCTACAGGCGTCTGCTAGGACACAATCCAATAGAGGAGAAAGATGAGGTTGGGGGTGTTTACAGACCACCCAGTCAAGATGAGGAGAGGGACAGGGAACTGATCTCACAAATATTGGAAACTGTGGGGAAAGGAGAGGTGGTAATTGTGGTGGACTTCAACCTGCCCAAGGTGGACTGGGCGTACCATCCACAACATGTGCTAAGAATCAGGTGATCCTGGAAGGACTGTGAGTGGGTTCCTGACTCAGGGCATCACTGAACCAACCAGAGCTGATACAATTTTTGATCTGGCGCTCACAAATGAGGAGCTTGTACAGGAAATAATGGTCAAGGAGCCACTGGGTGGTAGTGACCGTGCACAGTGTGGTTCCAGTTGGATATGGGCAGGGAAGCATCCTGACTAAGGCCAAAATCTTGGATTTCAAGAGGGCAGACTTCAGGAAAATGGGTGAGGTGCTAAGGAGCCATCTGGTGGGCATCAGAGCAGATATGGGGTGGACCAAAGGTGGTCCATCATTGAGAAGGAATACTGGTTGCCACAGATGAGTGCGTTAGGCTCAGGAGGAAGAACACAAGGGCAAAAGTACCCAGCTGGTTCAGTTCTGGGGTTACTTAAGGCAGTAAGGGAAAGAGGTTGGCCTATAGAAAATTCAGGAAGACCAAGAGAGAGATGTATAGGGAAAATTACCTAAGGTTGGCTAGTGAAGCAAGTAAGGAAGTCCGGGCAGCAAAGGCACAGAAGAAGCTGTAGATAGTTGAAGGAATTAAGAAGGTGGAGAAGGCTTTCTGTCATTGCATAAGTGAGAAAAGGGACAAGTGGGAATGGACTCGGGCAGCTGGAGGGCCTGCCGGGAGGAGGATCGAGCGCCCAGAGGCTGCTCTCTCCTCTGGCTGGGGGGAATGCTGGTCCTGCCATGATACTCCGCCTCTTGGGTGACCAAGGGGAGGTGCAGGAGGACCACATGTAGCAGGGAGGAGGACGCCTGCCGGAGCCGAGCATTAGCACATTAAGATGTACATCATTTCTAGGCCTCCTTGCTTGCAGACGTCCCTATGGGGATGGGTGAAAAAGGAAAATACCTTCCAGTGCTCCTGTAGACAGAGCTTCAGGCCCTGATCCCAGGGCCTCTGTCGCACAGGCAATGGATCCCCGATGAAATCAAAGATGCTCAGGGTGGTGGAAGAGGGAGCCCCACCGTGCCCGCCTGGGGAGTCAAGCCAAGGCAGCGTGGGGATGCTGCACCCGATGCTGACAGACAAGCAGGGATGCACAAGGTCGTTGAAGACTCCTGAAGGTGAGGAAGTACTGGGGTGAGAAGGGGTGTAAAAAGAGAATATAAAAAGAGAAAAGGGACAAGAAGGAAGGATTAGGTTAAGAAGGGGTGGAGTGGGTGGAGGATAATGGGGAAAAGCAGAGATACAAAATGAATACTTCTGTTCTGTTTTCACCAGAAAGAAGGATGGACCAGTGCCTTCAGGAGGGAAAAGAGGAGTGGGGGAGGGGAACACAGATGTCATGATAGAGGAGGATAGAGTGAGGGAGAGTCTGCTGGCATTGAAGGTGGACAAATCACCAGGCCCGGACAGAGTACATCCAAGGGTACTAAAGGAACTGGCTGAGGAGCTGGCAGGGCCACTGGCAGACCTATTTAATAATTCACTAGAGTTAGGCATGTGCTGCAGGACTGGATAACTGCACATGTAGTCCTTTCCACAAAGAGTGGTCCCAAGGATGAACCAGGGAATTACAGACTAGTCAGTCTGACCTCCATTGTGGGCAAGCTCATTGAGACCATACTAAAGGAAAGGTTGTTGGAATGTCTAGAGGAGCATGGTCTCCTGGATGAGAGGCATGGGTTCATGGGAGGGGAGATCGCATCAAACAAATCTGATTGACTTCTCTGACTGTGTCACTAAGATAGTAGACAGGGACCAAGTGGTAGACATCCTCATCTTGATTTCAGCAAGACCTTTGACTCTGTGCCCCACAAAAGGCTGATCAGGAAGTTGGTGGATCCTGGAGTTGGAAAAGATGGTCATATGGGTGGAAAACTGGCTGAGGACAGAACCCAGAGGGTGGTTGTGGAGGGAGTTATCTGGCACCAGAGAGGTAACCAGTGGGGTCCCACAGGGTCAGTGCTGGGCTGGTGTTGTTCCATGTCTTCATCAATGACATTGGGGATGGTATTAAGGGCAAAATGTGCCTATTCATGGATGACAGTAAGCTCTGTGGGAAAGTGGACACAGCTGAAGGGATACAGGACCTAGGAAGCTCTGGAAAAGCTGGAGAGGTGGTCCAGGATCTGGCAGCTTGGCTTCAATGCCAAGAAATGCAAAGTTATGCATATTGAGACAAGAGTCCCAGGACAGGGTACTACCTGGGTGGGGTCTGAGTATCTGCATCAAAGGAGAAGAAGAACCTGGGAGTGATGATCACTAGTGACCTGAAGCACCTATGCAGTGCAAGAAAGCAGCAGCAAAGGCAAACAAGATGCTGGGATACATAGCTAGGGGATCAGTAGTAGGAGATGAGGTTATACTGCCCTTGTACAGATCACTGTAAGGCCACATCTACAGTATGGAGTTCAGTACTGGTGCCCACACCTCAAAAGGACATTAATCTGCTGGAGAAGGTCCAGAGGAGGGCTACAAGGATGATAGCTGGTCAGCAGGGCAAGGCATACAAGGATAGGTTGAGGGCACTGAACATGTATGCCCTGGAAGACAGGAGAGAGAGAGAGAGAGAAAGAGAACATGATTGGGACCTGCAAGTACTTGAAAGGGATAAATAAGGTTGATAAGGAGAGTCTCTTTAAGCTGAGTGGCAACCATAACACGAGGGGCACAGTCTTAAGCTGGAGGGTGGGGAGGTTTAGGAGGGAGATCAGGAAGCACTTCTTCACAGAGAGGTTGGTGGACACTTGGAATGCACTGCTGAAAGAAGTTATCTCATTGAAGACAGTGGGCAGCTTTAGAGAGGCTGGGATAGGATAGGGAGAAGGTAAGAATTATGGGTAGGGAGAATGGGAGGAGTTGGGAGGGAGGGCTGGGATAGTAGCTCAAGCTGTGGACCCTGCAATATGAGCAGACTTGAAAGACCAAATGGCCTTCTTCTGCTGGCTTCTTTGTATGTTTGTATGTTCATATGTAGCTTGCTTATTAGGAGCCCCTTAGCTGCATTCTGCACTTTACTGCTCGATAAATGCCCTTAAAATTTTTTTTTATATGAAATTCTATCGTGTCATATGAAAAAGATCTTGCTTTTTTATCACGACTCACGAAAAATATATTTTTGTATGGGAAATCAGTGTAGTTCAATGGGATTTTCAACTTGTTGCATAACGTTGCCATTTTGCATATTTTGACACTAAATTTTTAACATACTGTTGTTGAGACCCATCCTCATGAACAAAGAGTTGCAATTTCACAAATCCTGCCCATAAGCGATTTATGGGTCAGTTGGCAAAATCACTTTTGGCAGGATTTCAAAATTTTCACCATACTTGTTCATGAAGTGGGATCGTAGGAAGGGTATGTAGAAATTTTAGGTCAAAATATATACTAAATGGCCAAGTTGTGGTCATATGAAAAAGATCTTGTTTCATATCATGACTAATGAAAAAACAATTTTTTTGTATGGAAATCAATATATTTCAATGGGATTTTCAACTTTGCTGCATAGCTTTGCCATTTTGCATATTTTGACACCACATTTTCAACATACCCTTTTGAGACCCTTCCTCATGAACAATTGGGGTGTCGTTATAATCCTGCCCATAAGGTGATTTTGTGATCTGCAGGTGAAATCACCTTCGAGTGGGATTTCAAATTGTCACCATACTTGTTCATGAGATGGGGTCGTAAAATGGTATATTGAGAAGCTCACCCCATTCTATAACCTCTAGAAACATACACACCTAATGAGGTAAGCTTTAGGGTTGGCAACCCCTAGGAAGAGTCCACCTGATTTGCTGTAGGGGTGGTGTTGGGTTTAAGGTTGGGAACCTAAAGTTACATTTTCCTACTTTTGTCAGTTTAGCCTCAACCTAAATGTTGCATTGATGCATTTTTTACAAAGAAAAATAAAGATACATATTATTTACAAAAAAACGTAATTAATGCATCAGTTGAGGGTTGTTTCTCACAGCGACAAAAGTGTGGAAATTCAACCTTAGGGGTTACCTCCCCACCACCCCACTCTCCACACCCCATCCTCCACACACCAACAGACGTCAGGGTGTGCCATGGGGTCATCAGTCCCAACTCTCATCCCATTCCATGTGTAAGTGTTGACAAGCTACAGTATAGGAGAATGGGTGAGAGTTTTTTTTTATTTAGTTGTTTAACCAGGTATAGCACACTAAGCTGAAAGCTTTTTACAGGAGCGACCTGGGAGCACAAGGAGGTTAAGTGACTTGCTCAGGGTCACACAGCATGCAAGTGGAAGCTGTGGGATTCAAACCCAGGTCTGGTCTGCTGGATGTCACTAGATTTGCAGCTCAGAGCCTTAGACCACTGCGCTATACTGCCTCCTCAATTAGTTAGGACTGACAACCCCATGACACACCCCCGCGCCTGTTCTGTGTGGAGAATAGGGGCTTGGGGGTGGGTAACCCTAACGCTGAACTTCCACATTTTTGTCACTGTGGAAACAACTCTAACCAATGCATTAATAAAGTTTTTGCAAAGAATTTCCTTACTATTTGAAAAAGTGTAATACAAATAGTAAATGGTATGTGTTGGTTGAGGCCCCATGCTTCCACCAAGCTGCCCATTTGTGCATAATGATATGCATCGGTGGGGCGTGGGCCCTCTGCGCTCTGTGCTCCCACTTGCACATAACTACAGAGCTACATGCAGCCCTATAGGACAAAGAACCCTTGTAACAGTAATTTGCCAATATCTCAGCAACCGTAGCAGCTAGGAAAAAATTCGTGCTATTGTAATCATGACAGTGAGACCGCCACATGAGATAATCAACAATATCTGTACCTCACTTCATTTCTGAGATACGGGCACTGAAAACCACTGTGGGTGCTAACTGTGAGGGTGTAATACTGGCTTACGGACATGAAAATGAGCCATTTTAATACTAATTTCCAAATATCTCAGTAATCGTGATAAGGTAGAACAAAATTCAAAATTCATGGCTTTCCCACCTATTTCTGCACTTAATCCATAGGGGACTAAGAATTTTGTGATGAAAAGCTGTATCTCGAGCTGTTTTGAGATATGGGTGCCAAAAGGTGTCATGGTGCCACAGTGTTATCCTATAGGAAAATTTCTAAAACTTTGGAACGCTGTTACTATGGGCCTGTTCAATGTTTTTGTACCAAACCACCAAAAGGCACATCTAAGGGACCGTGGCTTGCCTCCTGAAAATTTCATGCCAAAAAGCACAATCCACCTTGGCACAAATGAAGTGACAAAGAAAACAACACATAGCAAAATGTGTTCTTGCAGTGTTACCACGATTACTTTGATGTTTTCGTAACACTCATCCCTATAATGAAAATGTGCAGCACACACAAAATTTGCCGAGGTTACTTTTTTTCTGATCGCGATTGTTTCATGGCAACAAAAATATTGCCGCGATCAGAAAATGGCAAAAGTTAAAAACATATTTCCAGACTAGCTACTAAAAACTAATGCCAGGGTCATGTTCCTCCAGGGCCAATTAGGTAAACTCAACAATTGCTGTTTATCGAAGGGCATTATTTTTGAGTTACAGCGTTTTTTCTCTCTTAACTGGACACAAGATGGCAAAGAGAGAAGATATATATTTACATATAAGCAGTCAGATTTCTTATCACATACAGTGACTTGCAAAAGTATTCAACCCCTTGAAAGTTGTCAGAATTGTCTGAATGACAAATGATACATTGAGATTTTGTTCTGTGTAATATTTTATTTAAAAGACTGACCCTCAAAATAATTATTTTAAAGTGACATTGGTTTTATGTTAGAAAATATTTTAAGAAAATAAATAACTGAAATATGCTGTTTGCATAAGTATTCAACCCTGTGCTCTGGAAGCTCAAGTTTACACAGATGAAAAATATTGCCCTAACGTGAGGACACAATTGGCTTACAATTGGCCTCACCTCTGAAACATTAAGTAGCTCACATTTCTGGATAAAACCCCTCAGTTTAATGACCATTGGTTAGACTGTGAATCTGAAGGAAGGGGTGAAAATGAAGACTAAAGACATTCTCAGGAAGTTAGAGATAAAGTAATAGATGCATAATTAGGAAAAGGGTACAAAATAATATCCAAGTGTTTGGATATCCCAGTGCACTGTTGGATCAATAGTGAGGAAGTGGAAGCTGCATCACACCACCCAGGCACTACCTAGACAAGGCTGTCCCTCAAAACTCAGCATCTGAACAAGAAGGAGACCAGTGAGGGAAGCCACAGAGAGGCCAACAATCACTTTGAAGGAGCTACAGAGTTCAGTGGCTGAGAGTGGAGTGAAGGTGCACCAGTCAACCATATCAAGAGCTCTGCATAATACTGGCCTGTATGGGAGGGTGCTAGAAAGAAACCATTACTCAAAAGAACCATATCAAAGCACATCTGGAGTTGCCAGAAAGCATGAGAGTGACCCAGCTAAGATGTGGAACAAGGTTTTGTGGTCTGATGAGACCAAGATAGAGATTTTTAGCCAAAATTCAAAGCGCTATGTGTAAAAACTAACACTGCCCATGCCTAGAAACACCATCCCTACAGTGAAAATGATGGTGGCAGCATCATGTTGTGGGATGCTTTTCATCAGCAGGACTGGGCATCTTGTTAAAATTGAAGGAAGAATGGATGGAGCAAAATACAGGAGATACTGCAAGAGAACCTGCTTCAGTCTGCTGAAAAACTGAAGCTTGAAGAAACTTCACCTTTCAGCAGGACAATGATCCCAAGCACAAGGCCAAAGCAACACAGGAGTGGTTAAACAACAAAAGGTGAATGTCCTATAGTGGCCAAGTCAAAGTCCAGATCTCAATCCCATCGAGAATCTGTGGCACTGTTTGAAAATTAGGTCCACAAGCGCCACCCAACCAACCTGAACAACCTGGAACAAATCTGCCAAGAAGAATGGGCAAGAATCACTCCCGAACAGTGTGCAAGGCTGGTAGATACTTACCCCAAAAGACTTAAAGCTGTTATTGCAGCAAAGGTGGCTCTACCAAATACTAATGTGTAGGGTTGAATACCTCTAGAGCAGCATTTTCCAGTTTTAATTTTCTTTAAAAGATCTGCTGATGGATAATTAATTTTGGCTTTGACAATATACTGTTAGAGCATATGAGTTTGCAAGTCTTGTGGGGTACCACAGGATCAGTGCTGGGACCAGTCCTATTCAACATCTTCATCAGTGACATTGCGAGGACCTAGAAGGCAGAATTTCACTGTTTGCTGATGACACAAAGCTTTGTAACAGAGTAGACACACCAGAGGGTGTAGACAGAATGAGAAGGACCTGCAGAAACTTGAAGAATGGTCAGGGGTTTGGCAGTTGAAATTCAATGCAAGGAAGTGCAAGATAATGCATATGGGGCACAAAAACCTGGCACAATATATCAGTTGGGGGTGAGGATATAGCATGCACCAAGCAGGAAAGGGATCTTGGGGTTATCATCTCTGTTGACCTCAAGGAAGGGAAACAGTGTGACAAGGCAGCAGGTAAAGCAAATAGGATGCTGGGATGTATAGGCAGGGGCAACACCAGCTTGGAAAAGGGAGGTCCATAAGTCTGCTATACAAGACACTAGTGAGGCCCCACCTGGAGTACAGTGTACAGTTCTGGAGACCATACCCACGTAAGGACATAGACAGGGTAGAGAAGGTTCAGAGGAGGGTAACAAAGATGGTGCATGGATTGCATCACAAGTCCTATGAAGACAGGTTGAAGGAACTGAACATGTACTCCCTGGAGGAGAGGAGGGACAGAAGGGATATGATAGAGACAAACAAGTATTTTACAGGGAGGAACAGGGTGCAGGAATACACTATTTTTAAGAAAAGATGTTCCAGGACTAGAGGGCATGGGATGAAGTTGGAGGGAGGACGATTCAGAGAAACGTGAGGAAGAATTTCTTCACAGAACGGGTGGTGGATAAGGGAACACCCTGCCAGAGGAAGTGGTGGGGCTGAAACAATCACGGGATTTAAGAATGCATGGATAGGCATAAAGGAATTCTGGAGGTCAGGGTAAGGGCAACAGACTTCTAGGAAAACAAACTGAACTTACAAGCTCAAATGGGCAGACTGGGTGGGCCATAGGCCTTATCTGCCGACACTGTCTATGTATCTATGTATCTATGTAATAAAAATACTGACTGGAATAATATATGTAAGTCTCATTTGTAATCCAGACAAATCTGATAATTTTCAAGGGGTTGAATACTTTTGCAAGTCACTGTATAACTTCCTGTGACATATCACTTAAAAAGAAAGGTGAAAAGCCTTCCTTATAAATTGTAGAATGTACATAACCTTCCCCATCCCCTACCCAGAACATTCTTGAATGCTGTAAACGGAGTTTCACCCGAGCTTAGTACCTCCCTACAGCCCAAAAACATTATTTCCTTTCAGTTTCTCCCATCATGTGTTAATTTATCTAGTGACATGACATTCTGCTTTCATAGAAGAGAAAACCTTTGGCCTTATGACCTTATGACTCTTTTAAACCTATTTCTTATCACAAATCTATTTCCATCTACCAGTGAATAATAATGATTAAAGTAACAGGTCAGATTACTAAAATCATGTCTGTTAAACATTCAGTACCAAGCTGAACATAGTAATGTCCAAACTTTAAACTTTAAAAAAAAGACATAGATGCATACCATAACGCATCGAGATTAGTTAACATCACATTTCTATATAACACTTAATATTACTATTTTAATATATGCTTGGCACTTTTTCTTCCTGTCACTTGTTTGTCCAACACACACATTACTTCTGTCATTTTCCTATTCTATCCTACCATCCCTGATTCTAACATCCCTACTACTGTCAATTCCTAACTCTCCATATCTATCCTGTATGACTACTCTAGTGTTAAAGTCTTCATTGTATAATCCTGCCCAAATTGTCCGGGATGCTGCTCATATGAGCTTAGTTAATGTATCGCTTTCCCTCACTTTTAGTTTTGACACTGTACTGTATTCTTACCTTGCCTGTTGTTTATTTTCTCCTACTTACAATGTATTCCTATCCATGACAGTTGTCTAATTCATGTACTGTAATGATGTATTGTTATTGCTTCTTATGTTTTGTTCTGTACCTCTTGGGTGGTGCCTGAAAATAGTCCTTGCCATATCTAGTGCACCTTACCTGGTCAACAAAAAGTAAATAAATAAATGCTGTGCCAGAAAATACCTTTGTCACGAACACTTCAAACTCCTTCAACTAATTAGCTTAATGAGAACAAGTTGATCCAATTAATAATCTCATAATTCCTTTATTTGTTTTAGGTGCAACATTAAGGTTTTACCCCAAACCAACCCAATAATCTAGACACATATTTATTATCCCCTTTTTTCCAACAGTGAAAACATTTTCAAATTTGCTAATTGCTTTCTTTGTGTGCTTGGTAAATATATCTACGAATGTAACTTGATTTCCAGCATTGCTTAACACCCACATGGGCTTAATTTTTGTAACATCCATGAAAAATACAGGCGAAAACAATGACCTCAGTAAAAGATCTGTCAGCAGACACAAGAAGCATGGATTCTGATGTTACAAATGAGTAAGTAAGTCATACCGTGTCCCAGATCATTCTGACAGAAGAAAGTCTTTAATTCAAGCTGGACAGTCCCCACCATTTTGTTTAGACATGCCCCAGAATTCCTAGAAGCACGCAGCTGTGTGATAGCGACCTCCACGTGGGGTCTGTTCAAGACCACATCCTCAGGACTGCCTCTCATGCACTGAAGTCTGGCGATCCTGACCATTAAGAGAGAAATTCAAGTAAGTTGTTGCTCTGAAAAAATGGCCGAAAATGAAAATTACCATGTACCTCAGCTCAGGCAAGTGTGGGAAAGAGAGTCAGCAGATAAGAAATTAGACCCAGGAGCCAAATACCACCGATCCCCAAAGGAACCACTCCTCTTCTCTTATTAATGCATATCGTGTTGTATCCTAAATACCACCGTAAGCAAAATAATTACCACAGTTTACCTTTTTTGTTAATAAGTATTTAATCTAGCTAGATATCTCACCTCCAGAGATGAGCATCACCAAAATATTAATAAAATAGCAGTGAGGACATCATAGTCATCCATTTTAAATCCAGATGTTTATGACAGAAGAACCTGGCTGAACCTAACCAGGTGGACCTGCTGTCCTCCTTTGTGCTAGATAAACAAAAGCTGTGATGAAGATCCATCCACTAAAACAGCTTCACTTCACCAGGGACCCTATTTCCCAATAGCGGTGCCTGCATTACATATAACTTCAGAAGGTACTGGTGAAGCACATGTCCCAGATTTCTTATTTCTTATTTACATTAACATTATTTGATACAACACATATGTCAATGTGGCTAATAAAGTAAAAGGAGTGTAGCACATCAATTCAGAAGCATCTGAGCCCCTGATCTCCCGTACACCAAAACTCTTCCTCATTTCACAACCTAGAGCCAAGGGACAGCAAATTCCATTCTCAAGCCATTCTATGTAATACTGGTTTACTGTTGAAAATCAAAGTTTGCAAAGAGTGCAGGAAAGTCTTTTTAAACCATTCTTTGTAGCAATTATCCCACTATACTCTTTGACACCATCTGAAGACCATATTTTAAGCTTTGTGGGGTACAGTAATCCATAATTTAATACAGCCTCTCATTTCCCTCAAAGGAGATGGAGGTCGAGTTTCTCAAAGCCCTTTGAATGAATATTTTTGTTGAAAATCAAGCAAGCGAAATACAAATGATATGGGCCTCTTATTTTTAGAAGGTTTGGGCTTCAGGATCTGTGTGCTCTCAATAAAAATCTAGCAGCACCAGGTGGAGGGCCGCTATGAAATTAAAAGCCTGCTAGTGAATTCAATGGGGTCAGATTCTCAATCCCCTCCTTAAGCCCAAGACTCTCAGATTGTTTCTCCTACTACTGCTCTCTAAATCTTCAACTTTAGAGATCAAATCAGCTATTTGTCTATTAGATGTCACTTTGCCAGTCTGATCTTTGCTGGCTCTATCTTCTAAGCTGCTAACTCGAACCTCCACATCTGACATTCTTATTTTCTGTATTGCTAAGTCATTTTTACTGCTTAATATCCTCTGCCATCGTACTGAGGGTGATTTTGATGTTACTCATTTTCTGCATCAATAAGTCAAAGTGCAAAACTGTCAGGTGCTGATCAGTATTTTGTTTTTTAGCATCACAGGCTTAGAGCTGCCTGGTAAATTATCTATATTTCCTAATGGTCTTTTTGTTTTGATCTCAGGGTCTGATTCTAATACCTCAAACATCATAACCAGATTTTCCTCCTTATCTTAAAACTAGGCTATGTCCAGAGAAATAAGAATAATCATGCAGTGATTAGAATGGTGCAGTAGATCATTCGGAGAGTTGGTCTCTTTTTCCTCTCTACTTTCTTTTCACTTGTTATTTACTGATCTATGCACCAGCATGAACTTGTTGGATACAAAAGAATATGCTACCAGGTGAGAGGGTGGTTATATGCCTCTCAACTGAGAAACATAGGGAAATATCATAGGTTGAACATTGCTTATGATGGCTATACCTAATACTTATACTATGGGCACATGGAAAGCGAAGGCCTGAATCATAAATTAAAACGATATTTGGTTATTAGGTACTTTAAAAAATTGAATGTCTCATTTGCCTTTTTACAGGAAACTCATTTAAAGATAGAGCACTATAATTTCATAACTCCAAAAAGATTGATTGATTCTGATTAATAGAAGGTTTAATTTTAAGGCATCACTACAGATATCTGATAGTGATGGGCATTTCTGATTATTCAGGAGCAAATTAATGGGGAATTGTTTACTTTGATTAATGTTTACAGCCAACAGCTCAAGTCATGAAGTATTTAATATTATTCAAAGTAAACTAACAAACAATATATTCACAAATGTTATTTTACAGGAAACATAGAATGCTATTTTGTTTGTTTGTTTATTACCCTTAACGGTAGCACACTGAAACTAGTTCCTTTACAGGTGTGACCCACATAGATTGTATACATACAATACAAAACATACTAAACATACATATACAATACAACATAGCAGACATGAGATGTCTTTGTTACAAAAGTTGATCATATAAAACAATTACAATCAAATTGAGATTCAGGAAACATCCTCAGTGCATCAGCAAACATTTTAGCAGAACATAACTGTTCGATATCATATGGAATTTCATTCCAAATAAATGGAGCAATGTAAGCAAAAGATCTCTGTCCACTTTTAGTTTTCATAAATGGAATCTTAAAAACCTACCATCCGACCTATGCATGGAATAATAACCATCATTATGCACGGTCTCAACAGTTTACATAAATTTTGTGGAACCCAGATTTCACAACTTCAGTGTAATTTAGCTACACAATAATGAAATTTAATGAAACCGTAGCCAACCCATTTCTTTCAGAATCTCATAGTGATGAGATCATTTAGGATAGTTTAAAGCAAATTTAGCAATCAGGTGAAGTAAAGTGATTTCTTTGAGATCACTGTCACAGAAGCAGTATCAGTTATTATAGCAGCATAGTTCACAATGGGAGCTAAACAGTGTTTAGAGATAGCTAGCCTAGACTCAGGAATAAGAAAAGAATGAATTTATATAAAGGAGCCATTCTACAGTGTATTCTTGAAGTAACCCTCGTAAAATGAGGTTCATAATTTAAATGTGAATCTAATAATACCCCAAGATACTGAAATGTGTCAACTTGATCAAACATTACTCCATCAAGAGATTTAACTTCCAAGCAGTTTCCTCAGATCTTAATCTAGCAGAGGTTCCAAAACCATCACCTTTGTTTTTGATTTATTTAAAACCATCTTACAAGCCATAAGTGATGATTGGACCCAGACTTAGTCAGGTCTAAGTTTAGGCGGTGTAGGTCTAAGGCAGAATGTCTTGACTCATAACATGATCGATATTTGGAAAATCTTGTACCCAAATACCAAGGAATTTACTTTTTGGTCTACATGTAATGGGCCGGGTTCAAGATTAGACTATTTCTTAATTGATCAATTGCTAGCAAGAAGGGTTAACTATACAATAATTAAGCTTTTGATTATTTTGGACCATGCTTCAGTACTCTTAAATATCTCTATGGAACAAAGCTCACAAAAGTCTAAAAGGTGGAAGATTAATAATGGGGTATTCAGTAATCCAAAGATGGTCACAGATATTAAAAATAAAATTTCAGATTTCCTGATGTCAAATAAACTAGATGAAACTAAAAAGAAACGATTCGGGATGTGCTTAAATGTTACTTTAGGGTAGCTTATAAGCATGTGTTCTTATCAGAAAAACAAAGAAATAAAGTTCAACATGAAATACTCAAAAAAAGATATGGAGCATAAATTGAGAATATGGATATTAAAACTTTGTGAGATGAATGGACAAAGCTTAAAAAGAATATAATGACCTAATTGGCCTAGAAGCAGAATTTGCAATTAGAAAAGCCAAACTCACTTATGTAGACACAGGATCATGGGCATCTAAGATGTTGGCCATAAGATTAAAACAAAATATAAACTCCACAGTCATCACGGCAGTCAGATCTTTGACAAATAACAGAAAAATTCATACAGATTTCAAAAGATTAACACAGAATTTTATGAGTTTTGTAAGGATATGTACAAGTCAGAAGACTACAGCAGAAATAAAGATAGTGATAATGTTTTAAAAGACTTGCCGATCATTGTGATATCTGAAGATCAGGCTGTGGAATTACAGGCAGAAATTCTATTACTGCTGAAATACTAAATGCTATTAAATTCCTTAAGAAAAACAAAACCCTGGCCCGACGGTTTCTCTGCCAACTTTTATTATACTTTTACAAAAGAATTAGTGCCCATTCTTAAGAAAATTTTTATGGAGGCATTGGAGGAAGGTACACTTTCAAATGATCAAACCAGGTGCTTAATGACTTTGATATTCAAACAAGGGAAGGACCCAGTTGACTGCAACAATTACAGACCTATTTCCTGATAAACACAGACATGAAGATTGTGCCCAAATTATTTCTACTAGATTGGAATCAGTTATGCCCTGCTTAATTTCTCCACAGCAAATGAAGTTTATGAAGGAAGAATGTCATCAGATAACTTAAGAAAGATTTTTCACATAATGAGTATCACTAATAAACTAGACAAATCGTATGGACTCCTCTCTGTAGATGCCAAGAAGGCTTTTGACAGAATTCTGTGGCCTCATATTTTTAGTGTACTAAATAGATATGGTTTTCAGACAAGTTTATAAAATGTTTCAAAGTATTATACAATATTCAACATCAGCAGTAATTACCAATAGCATAGCTTCACCATTCTTTAAGATCACCAAAGGCACCAGACAAGGATGTCCATTTTCGCTTTGTTATTTAACTTGGCAATAGACCCATTAATAAGGAAAATTAACATGGACGAGGAGATAGCCAGAGTCAAACTAGCTGGAATAGATATACATACATCTGTATATACAGATGATCTTTTAATTTCACTAACAGACATAAAAGCTCCATTCCCAGAGTCTTAGAGATAATAAAAGAGTTTGGGGAAATGTCTGGTTATAATAAACTTAAGAAAACTAACTTTTGCCTCTTAATAACAAATGTTGTAAAGACAAAGTTGTTAATTTGGGATTGTCATGAGCCTCAGATTATATTGATTACTTGGGAATAACACTATATAGAACTACATCCTTAACGATGGCCAGAAACCTGACCATTACAAAAGAAAATATCTTAACATCATTGTCAAGATGGAATAAACTACCATTAGGTACTTGGGGTAGGATTGAAACAGTTACAATGATGCTTCTGAAAACTCCTTATATTTTCATTATGCTCCGTATACCATTAACAAGAAATGGATGGAAAATATTAACTCTGAATTCTCTTTAAATTTATATGGAGCTACAAAAAACAAGAATGGCACACAACAAATTAAATACACCAACAAATGGGGTGGGCTAAAGATACCTGACTATTTTTTTACTACTTGGCAGCTACAGTAGATTAGGTAAATTATCAAAATGGTTATCAGTTTCTGATGCAGATTGGTATATCCCTGAGTGGATACAAATAGAAAAGAGAGTGTGTTTGAATCTGGCTAACTTATACTCAACTTTCTTTGCACGGAAATTCTCGGTTCTGCATAATAAAGTTATGGTAGACTCCTTGATATATATCTTGTACTTTTAAATATGACTTTCCACATTCGAATTACAACCAATCTGGGACAATGTTAACTTTAATCTTAGTCCTTGCCTTCAGTAAGACAGGAATGAGGTAGACAAAAAATTAATAAAATTCAGGATATTGTCTGTGGAAATTAATTTTACACATTTGAAGCACTGGCAAGGAGGTATAAGTTAACAGATGTAGGAAGGGGGTTTATGAAGAGCTAAAACAAAAGTACATTCACTACTCACGTTAAATCTTATACCATCTGAGAAGCCAAGTCTTTCATTGCCTCCATTCACCTCTCCATCTATCTCATTGATTTATAATTCTCTTTAGAAGTAGCCTGAGGCCAGCTGACAGATCCCATTATGTGGTGGTCACAAGGGAAGAGGGACTGGTCCAAGATATGGAATTTTGCAGGTAAGGCATTTAAGACTTCTAACCTCAAACTGATGCATTTTAAGACATTACATAATCTTTACTTCACTCCAGTTCACATGTACAAAAATGGGACTGAGAAAGGATGCTATTTGTCACAAATGCAAGGATGGGAGAGTCTCTCTCTCTCACATGTTTTGGTTCTGCCCTGGGTAGAAAACTTATGGAAAGAAATAATAGAATATTTAGTAAACTTCCTAACTTAAAAGAAAAAAATGACACTAGTACTTGTATTTTAGGGCACCTTAATGAAGAGGAAGCATGGACACAGGAACAAAAATACTTTATTATATTAATAGAGGCTCAGTCAGAACATCATACTAAAACACTGGATAGAGGAGACAATCCATTTTTCAGAGAATGTATAGCTCAGTTTATTAAAGACCTTAGATCAGAAAAATTGTCCTCACCTTAAGCAGTCTCTCACATACTGTAAGTTTATTGGTAGGTATGCAATGCTTGGACAATATATAAAAATATATATAAAAAATAAAATATTAACACAATAACTTGACAGACATATTTTAGGGAAATATATGCAATATTACGATCTTTTGGTGGCTGGACTTGGTGTGTGGATTTCTACTAGTTAGTTCGTTTCTTCTCTTCTCTTGCTGTCATATTCTGTTCTGGTTCTTTTCTTCTGTCTCTCGTTTTCCTACTTTCTTCTAAGTGTCAGTTTGAGAGTGTGAAGGAAAGGGACCTGATTCATGTGGAAATAAAATTTGCATAATTATTAACATCATATTAATTATACTATTTGAAAAGAGTTTTATCAATTGTGTACATAAACATAAAATGAATATGAATTTGTAAAGTTGGAATTTCTTTGACAATAAAAAATTTACTGAAAAAAGAGAAACAAGATGGAAGCAGCATGAAAATAAATTCAGGAGCTTGACAACAAAAATGTGATCGTGAAAGTTTTGCAGTGCATATACATTTTCCATGGGCTGTAACGGACATGGAAAACTTGAATAGCTTTTGAATGGAACAATATTTTTCACCAAATCTTCAAAAGGCACCAGTTCAACCCAGGCCACTTGTGAGAAACAAATTTGAAGCCACTCAAATGCATTCTTCAGTCCATTATGGTACATTGAAAAATGTGCAAAGTTGGTGATTTTCACATTTGAGCACCATATGGTTCCACAACTGTACATCTGACTGGAATGAAACTTTCCAGATCCAGAGATCTGTGGTTAGCAGTTGTGTTTGCAAACCTTCAGGCAAATCAGGCAAATGGTTGCAAAGTTATTAAAGTGCAAACTTTGAGGTTTAACATATATGTGACTGTGCAACCATAACTATCCAGTTAGGTGCCAATTATGACACAAAATATGGAATTGTGGTGTTAGGGATTCCAACCCTAACTCCCCAAACCCACAAGTAGCAAAAGGGCAAGACCTCACAAGCAACCACAGGAAGCCATGATCAGGTAAGACAAACAACATTCAACTGTTTCCACATGACACAAATGTAGTAGCACTGAAGTGCTACCTATGTGGATTTGTATATGTGGCATGCACATCACAAGACATAAACACTCAGGTGTTGCTACAGACAGAAATCCATGATACTCAAGTCACAACACTGCTTCTGTGTGGAGAAACGCAGGCCCCTGCAGCCACAGATATGAATCCATGATATCCAAATTACAAGAGTTATTTTGTTTGCAGAAGTTCAGGGCCATAAGGGAACAACTCTTCTGTAACCACAGGTACTCATGCACACTGTAAGACATACATACACTTGACTGGCCTGCGTTTCTGCAGCTGCAGGCGTAAGACATACACATCGACCTCTGGCTGCTGAAGCTATCCATTTCACAAATCAATGCTATAAAAGTGCACAGTACTTCAGTCTGCAGAAGTGCAGTCCCCTGAGAGGCCTGCACCACTTCAGCCACAGATGTAAGACATACATATTGACATCTGGCTCCAGAAGGACAAGACCCTGTGGGCCTGCAGTTAGGCAGATGGAAGTACTGTTGTAATGTGGGTATCATGTTTCAGCAGCAGACTAAAATTGTTCAGGGTCCAGCAGTTTTCAGTAATGCAGCTGTGTGTAGAAAACTGTGCACTAGTGGATGATGCTATCTAGTGAGGTACCTCATACAGTATGTATGAATACCTCTGGATGAAGAGGCACAGGCCCCTTGGCACCTTTGTCTGCAGAAGTGTAGGCCGTGGCCACATGTACTCATGCAAGTTGTACAACATACACAGACAGGTGTGGCTGCATAACTCCAGGCCTCTGTGGGGCCTGTGCTTATCCAGCTACTGATATAAATCCATGAAGGCAGTACATCAGTGCTACTGTATGTATGTCATCTTTAAACTGTTGAATATTTTTGCCTTACCTGATGATGTCTGCCTATGGTTGCTTGTGTGGTCTTGTCCTTTGCTGCAGGGTGGTGAATTAGGGTTGGAAACCCTAACATCACATTTTCTACTTTTGTGGCATTAAGTTGAATGCTAACTGGAGCATAAATGCAGATTTTGCAAAGAATTTCCTTTCTTTTGAGACTGTATTTGTATCCTTATTCACATAGGTCCCTTCTGTGTGAACAAATGCAGATGCACAGAGCCCTCTGGGCCATGTGCCAAGGGAAGACTGTGTTCATTGATGGATGTATAGGGCCCTGTGGGTCCTGCACTTCAGTGCAGCAATGGATGTCAAGAACTCATAGGGATTTCTGATGGACTGCAGAAGTACAGGGCCTTCTGGGCCCTGCACATCCATGTGGCCACATATACAGATGAGCAGGGCAAAGCTTCCATCTTTCAGCCAATGCACAGGCCCTCTGGCACCCAGGGTGTAGAGGTGCAGGGCTCCTATGCAAAGTGAAGAGTTCTTTCATCATATGGTACTTGGGCCCATGTAGGCAACCTTGCACTTGACCTTCCCAGGCTGGGGGTAGTGGTGTCACATGACATTTTCATCCAACAGACTCGGCCCATCCAGCTGGCTAACTGATCTAGCCTACAAACTTAGCTAGCTGGCATGGGATCACAAGCAGTACCCGCTGGGGTAAAGGCTGGCCCTGCACACAACATTTCTTCATAATTTTAAAAATTTTAACCCCAAATTTTAAATGGTATTTTGCACCACAAGTGTGAAAACATGTCTGGTTCAGGATTTGAAAATAAAATCTGTCACGTTTATGAGGTGGTGTGAAAAAATGACTATGTTGGAAGTTTGGAGTTTTGAAAAATGGTAATTTTACCATACTTTTACACTAAATTTTCAACATAGTCTTCTTATGATCCCACCTCATGAACTCAGTAGATGAAAATGTTGCAGTCCCGCCTGAAATATGATTTCACGAACAACTGCAAAATCACCTTTGGCACATATATGAACAATTTCATTTGCCTTGTTCATGAGGTGGGGTCTCAAAAGGGCATGTTGAAAGTTTAGTTGAAAAATATCAAAATAAGTGAAGTCATGAGTGAACCTTAAAATGTTTCAATATTCACTCATAACTTGGTCATTTAATATATTTTAAACCCAATTTTAACATAGCCTTTTATGAACCGCACCTATGAACCTGGTAGTGAAAGTGTTCAAATCCTGTCCGAAAGGTGATTTTGCACAGTGACTGCAAATTACCTTTCAGGGTGTAGGTGAAAATTTCACCTACCTTGTTCATGAGTGGGGTCCATGAAAGGCCATGTTGAAAATTTGGTGTAAAAATATTGAAAATTCTAAGGTTATGAGTAAAAGTTTAAAACCCTTGAAATATATTAAACTGGACCTACCTATTTTCTCATATTGCAGTTGCTGGTTCTAACAATAAGAATGTTTTTGATTGAAGAGTAGATCTACATCATTGGACATGTTCAGGCAAGTGAAAGTGTTTGTGGGGGATGTGGGATGGTGGGTGCTGAGTGGGTAGTGGGGTCTGGGCGTCAGATCACCAATGGACTATTTTCTTTTTACAAGGTAAATAAAATAAAAAGGACAATGAGAGGTTGTTTCTTTTTTTTTACAAATTATTAAATTACTGGATCTGACACTGGGGATTGAGCACCCCAATGTTGGCTAATCCTTTACAGTGGCACTGGGGCGGGTATTCCAGTGTTGCCAACTATACATGGGGGATGCAACCTGGAGGGAGGGTTAGGCAAGCGGTACCAGGGGTGGGTGCCCTAGTCCAATTTTACTAAATTGGAAACTGTCAAATATAACTGTCTAGGAAACCCCAGAAGGGGCACAATGCTAGAGGCAATGTGGCTCATCTATTGCAACACATGGCCACATATTCAGGTCATACCCACAGCTTGCTTCCTTCTATTGGGCTCCTCAAAGAACCCTGCAGGAAATTTGGGATGAGGGCCTGGTGCTTATAGCCCCATTATTCCTCTTTCTAGATTTCCCAGATGGCTACCAATCCCGGACAGTGGAAATGTCTCAATATCGCACTGGTAACTGCAAAAAGACCATAACTAAATTATGACTTATGCAAGCTGTCCCTACATTAGAGCGCTGTGTCTTGACCTGATGTGCAATGTATATTTAATGAAAGTTAACAACCAACTTAAATAACAAGTTCCTGATATTTTAATTGAGATGGAGAAGATGGGTGTTCTACACAATGACAGCAAAACCAGATTTTGTACCATGAAAATTATTTTTAAAAATTTTTATACATGCAAGATGAGGTATATAATCAGAAAGAAATGTTGGCAGAGGTTCTCTAGCACTTGTCGTCCTATAAGGGAGATTTGATTTAATGCTATGTACCTAGGTGGGCACTGAATAAAGGTGTATAGAGTTTTATTCCTTTGTTCAGAAAAGCAGCAATGTTCTTGTTGTGTTGAGTGTTTCTTGTATGTTTGTCTATCATTATCTGTGAAAGTAAAACAATAAAAATACAAATTTACAAGAAACTGGAAGAATGAGGAAGGGCTGGCTGAGCTGGGAGGGGTGGGAATTAAAAAGATAAGATAGATAGCTAGATAGATAGATAGATAGATACAGTAGACTGATCGATCGTGGGCTCACTGCAGGAATAGAAGCTGGCAGCACATCTGCATCTGTGGCTGCAGATGTCAAGAAAGTCCTGCTGTTCTCATACACACAGAACATGGGTGAATGGCTTCTCTCACTAAGCTGGGCACCCTGAATTATGAATTACCAGAAAATGTATTTCTGTTTCTTTTATAACAAATACCAGAAGGTTCAGATTTTTTACCAAGTTTTTAATTGGAAAAAAAACAAGATGGCAGCGATCACGGTCAGGATTTTTCTCAGGATTAATAAATCATGAATGATAAACCCTCACAATTTGTATTTTTAGCCTTTGCATCAGAGTGTTATCCAAAATCTTACTGAGCATGCTCAGAATTTTGTCTTTAATCCTTATAACTCTGGAGCCATTTAATGCTTTTCATGAAACCTTTGAAAGTTACTACCTCAGCACAGGCCACTTCAATCATGAAAGATTCATGCCAAAATTCTGTACTATCTAGTCTATAGGTGAGAGAAAAAAACAGGTTACTCACCTGTAACAGTAGTTCTAGGAGTGGTATATGTTGTTCATCCACACTTATTGGCATGTCCCTTTCTCCTTTAAATCTTGCCAGAAGTCTTCAGCTGGCTCCTCCCACCCACCGGGTGGTATAATCCCTCAGCTCCGCCCCTTGGCCAGATCTTAGCCTGCTGGAAGCCAGGCTTGTGCGTCTGCAGCCGGGAGGTTGGTGTGGATTTGTGGATGAATGAACATACACCACTCCTAGAACTACCGTTACAGGTGAGTAACCTGTTTTCTAGGATCGTGGATATGTTGTTCATCCACGCTATTGGCAGACTCCTAGCAGTTCTCTGGGAGGAGGGAGGCAAGGCACACACCACCACTGATACTCACTTGGGAAATAGAAATTGGAGAACTGAGGTCCCAAAACCAGCTTCCTGGCATGACTCAAGGTCGATGTGGTAATGGGTAATGAAGGTGTTTGCTGACTTCCAGGTAGCAACCAACAGATTTTCTGGATAGGGATGTCCTTGGAAGCAGCCACCAAGCAGTGTATGCCAGGTAGAATGAGCTCTTATCCCTCTGGGAGGCTCCATGCCTGCCAACTCATAGCACAGACTTATGCAAGATGTAATCCACCTTGCAATAGTCCATTTTGCTGCATGTCTGCCAGAAGCGGCTTCAGTGTAGGTGACAAACAGCCTGCAAACCTCTCCCTGAATTTCCACTGTCCTCTCCTTATAATAGGAAGCTCATCTCAGGTCCAAAGTACAGAGCCTGTACTCAGCCACTGAGGTGTAATTAGGTAGTATACTGGCAGAGTTAACACCTGATTAAGGTGAAACTCTGACACCACCTTCAGAAGGAATTTCGTGGGCATAGGACAACCTTGTCCCTGTGGAAAAACAGATAGGGGAGTCCACCAAAAGCACCTGGAGCTCCCTGTCCTTCTAGCAGATGTGATAGCCACCAGGAAGGCCATCTTCCATGACAAGTGTGATGAGGCACACTTGTGCATTGATTCAAATGGCTTGCCCATGAGCTTTGCCAGTACCAGCAGTAGATCCCATGGAGGTCGAGGTTCATGCACCGGAGGATATGTGATCTAGGCTAGGGGTTCTCAAATGGTGAGGCCAGCCTCCTGGGAGGCCCCAACCTGTTCAGGGAGGCTCAAGCAAGTCTGAAAAAGTACTGTATTTAAATTTTGGGTTTTATATATTTTGTGTGAAGAAATGAAGCAAACTGAAAGAGGATAATAACAGTAGGTGAATTGTATGTATTTATTTACTAATAGGTGACAAGGAAGGTGAATGAGCCAAGGCTCATTTCAGGTGAACCCGGGAAGGGTAGGAGGAATACATTTCAAAAGGTAACTGCAAAACAGTCAAGAAATACACAATGAACAATAGTGCAAACAAATATGAACAATAAACTAATGAGTGGTAATAACTGATGAATTGTAGGACTGATGGCAGAACAGCCCAAATACAAGGGTTGAACATAGAAGTGCTAACAGCAATAGCAGGGAAGGAGCAAAGTAATCCCTAGAAGTTGCTTAGGAGCAGGGAAGGAGGTGGAGAGGCAAGTAAGTAGGAAGGTTATTTCATACAGAGAGGAAACAGAGGAAGTAGTCTGACCCATGAAGGTACTGCAACAAGGGGTAACAATGGTTCAAGAATGAAAATAGTGGAGCAAGTAGGTTGGCCTGTGGAGGGAGTACAATACGCTGAATAATAATTGTTTATTTTATTTATTTGTTATTCAGATAACACCTTTAAGCATAGGAGCTCTTTTAAAAGTTCCAAGTCAGTATAAGACAAAGAATTGAATGTCAGCCAAGTACTCAAAAGGGTTTCAATTTATTCATGGTGTGCTACGTAAAGTAGAGTATAGTTATTTTTCTTTGGGAGGCCCAAGATTATTTCAGGTTTTGGGAGGCTCAAAATCTTTTCCATGGATTTGGGAGGCTCACTGTGACAAAGTCTGAGAACTATTGATCTAGGCCTTTGAAAAAGCGTAACCACTGTCTCCTGCATCAACGTTGGCTGACCGCCCGTGCCTGGTAAGCAGAGATGGCTGCCAGGTGCACCCTAAGGGTCGATGACTGAAGACTCCTCTTGAGAGAGAGACAAAGGTAGTCAAAATGTTAGCCACTGGACAGGACAGAGGGTCCAGGCCCTTGTCCTGACACTAAATAGAAAACCTTTTCCATTTGAAGGCATAACATTTCCTGGTCGATTCCTTAATGGATGCCTCCACCATGATGGGGACATCCTTGGACAAACCAAAGCCTGAAACTCTAGCTACTCAGGTACTAGGCTGTGAGGTGCAGAGATTGAAGGTCCGGATGGTATAACTTCCCTGTTTGAGAGAGATCAGGTCTGGGCATGCTGGAAGCCACTCTGGGGCCTGCAGCTGAGGCTGAGGAGATCTGGATACCAGAACTGGCGTGCCAGTCTGGGGCTACCAGAATCACTTTGCCTTGTCCCTCCTCACCTTGAGGAGCACCTTGTGGATCAAGGAAAATGGAAGGAAGGTGTAGAGGAGGCCTGGGGTCCACGGCCTTGAGAAGGCATCCCTCTGCAGTGAGCCCTGCTGGGGCGGGCATGAAACAGCCTCAGCTTGGTGTTTTCCCTGGAGGCAAACATGTCCACCATCGGTTTGCCCAGTGGGAGAACAGGCTGTAAGCTACCTCTGGATGGAGAGACCACTCATGGGATGTCTTGCCTAAGCGGCTGAGAGCATCAACCAGATGGTTTGAGGCTCCTGCCACATGGATGACTAGAAGATCCACCTCCAAATGGCTGATGAGGGTCCAGATGCAGAGTACCTCTCTGCAAAGCAGATGGAAGTGCATGCGCCCTGTTTATTGAGTTAGTACATGGTTGTGGTATTGTCTGTCTGGACTTGAACCACTTGACCCGGAGTTGAGGAGCGAAGCTGACAGTGCCAGTCTGACTGCTCTGAGCTCCAACAGGTTGATGTGATGTCGGGACTCCTTAAGGGTCCAGAACCCATGGGCCTTTTGTCCCCTATGTGGGCTCCCCAGCCCATGAGAGAGGCATTGGTCGCGAGGATGGCTGTCAGCTTGAGGCGGACAAATGGGATCCCTTCCTGCAACTGGTCTGGGGTAGTCCACCATTGGAGAGTGTCCCACATCTTCTGGATTACAGTGATCAGCTGGTCAAAATGACCACTGACGCTGAGTCCACTGGGCTGGCCAGCTCCCATTGGAGGGGCACTTGTGCAGCAGGCCCAATGGACCATTGAGGTGCCTGCTGCCATGTAATGCAGAAGGTGCAGAAAGTCCCGGGCAGGCACAATTGCCACCAGAAATGATTGGGCAAAGGAGGACAGACCTCTGTCCTGCCTGCGGAGCCGAGCTCTGACTTGATGAGAGTTGAGCTCTGCCCCGATGAAGCACATCACCTGGGAAGACATGAGTTCTGACTTGGCCTCATTGATCAGGAGGCTGAGTTGGGAGCAGGTCTGGAGGGCTGGGTCCCTGGACCTCTCAACCTCCTGTTGGGTGGGACCTGCTAAGAGCCAGTTGTCGAGGTAGGGATAATTCCTGACCCCGACACCTGAGATGGCTGCCATCACTGCAATGCATGGGGCCAATGACAGGCCAAATGGCATGACTCGGAACTCGTATAGGGTCTCTTGGCTCTGAAGAGGAGGAACCAATGAGATGGATAGATTGGGACATGAAAGAACACGTCCTGCAGATCACACAGAACCACATGTTTTGCTCCAAGGATGGTATGATCTGGGAGACAGTGACCATCCGAAGGTGCGTGACCTGAGATATTGATTCAGGTTGTGCAGATCTAGAATGGGGTGCCAGCCCTCGTCTGCTTGGGCACCAGAAAATACCTGGAGAAAAAGCCTGGGTCTGCTGGAAGATCTGGCACTGGAGCTACTGCCTCCTTGAGAAGGAGCTCAGCAATGTCATCTAGGAGAGCCAGCTGAGTCTGGATACTCTTTCCTTCCAAGGGGCGCAGGCTCAGCTTGGAGGGTACTGCTCAAATTCCAGAGGCAGTCCCTGACTGACCACTTCCAAAACCCACCTGTCTGTGGTGATAATGGACCAGGCGGAAAGAAAGTGGCAGAGCCGGCCCCAGGAGGACACAGAGCTGGTGTGATGGAGAGGGAGGCACCCGCCCCATCACTGAGCAGGCTTGGAGGAGGAGGATCCAGAACATGAACCTTGGCCTCCTTTACAGGCCTGGGAGGGCCTGGCCTTGGGTGGGGTGCCAAGCTTGAGCCGTTGCTGTTGTTGCTGCTACCTCCTTGAAAGGAGGGTTGCTGTGCCACAGGGGAAAAGTGCTGAAAAGGCTTCTTCTTCTGCTGTTTCTTGCCCAAAGAACCTTTAGCAGATGCAGCATCCAGGGTGGCATGAACTGCTCAATGTGCTGAAGGTGACCAGCCCATCTGGGCTGAAAAGGTCCATGCCCAGGAAAGGCACATGAGCTAGTTTGTACTGAGTATCTGCTGGAAAAGAGGAGATTCTCAGCCAAGCCCTGTAACGAGAGGCAACCTGCGGCTGCCATTGAGCGGCACAAGAAACCCCAATGTCTAGGGCTGTCTGAAGCTGCTGTTTGACAACAGCCCAGCCCTGATCCTGAACTTGCTTGACCGTGGTCTGCATGTCCACGGGAGGTGGGGAGGACTTCATCCAAAGATCCCAAGAGGGCATGGGAGAAGTGTGCCATGATGATGGCCAAACTTGCCTGATGAAGGCCTAAAGATGAGGCCACATAGACCTTCTGAGTCAAATGATCCAAGAGTTTGGATTCTTTTTCAGTAGGGCGGTCAGTGTCGGCAGAACTGCCAGTACACCTGTACACAGAGGTGGTCACCAGGCTCTCAGCAAGGGTGCTCTGTGAACCCCAAAAGGGATCCCATGGACACCACATACTTGCAGGCCATGCGAGCAGACAGAGGCTGGACAGGAGGCAGGTGCTGCCAAAGTTCTAAGGCTGGGCCAACTATAGCCTCTGCCTTAGGAAAGACCTCCATTGGGGTATCCTCTCTTGAGGATGTCCGTGACAGGGTACTCCACCTTTTTCTGAATAGGCTCCAGGGGCATCCTGTAGACTCAGAGATGAGGTGAAAAATGCTTTGAAAGGACGAGGACCTTCCTCCATCTCTAACCCACTGGCCAATTCATCATCCCGGGATGAGAATGTAGAGCCATTCTCATCTGAATCCGAGGAATCCGGATACAACGGTCGACTGCCAGGTCACCCTGACCCACCGAGCGCAGTCTGGGGTGACAGTGACCGAAAGGCGCTGGGGAAGCCCAGTGTCTGGTCTGTCTTCCTTGGAAGGAGCCCCTCCCACAGGCTGCTTGGGCGGTGGTTCCACCACAGTCAGTGGAGAGACCGGTTTGGCTGAACTGGAGGTTTCACTGGCTCCGTGTGGGGAACTGCTTAATTGGCTCCAAAGGAGTCAACCTCGGCCTGGGAGGTGAAAGCCAAGTAATGGCCAGGATAGGAGCCGTGGTCAGCTTGTGCCTGGTCAAAATCAGCTGTTGCCACATGAGGTCCTCGTAGCACTGACGGAGTTTCCGCTGGAGCCTCTCCTCATCCGAGGAGGAGAAGGAAGACGAGGACGACTGATGGCGTGCATCTTTTACAGCACTTGTGGCTCTTCCTCGACCTTTCATTCAAAGGGGTCCTGGACCTTGATCGAGATCAGACAGGCCGACTCAGTCGCTCGAGGAGACACTGGCAGGACTGGTGATTTCCAGGGTCGGGGACCACTTCCTTGATGGGATTCAAAATGGGTTGGGTCTCATCATTGGGGAAGGAAAGGACGAGTCCGATTGAGAGAATCATCAACTGGAGTCAGCGACAATAGGTCGATCGGGTTGATAATTATTTCAACCTCGTTGATCAACACTTGATCGACTGGCCAGATGGCAAGCGAGAAGCCAGTGGCCAAAAAGCAATTCGACTGAAGTCAAGACTGCTGGTTCCTGGGACAGAGATATCTCCTGATTCCAAGAGCCTCTCCATCGAGATGAAGATGATCCTGGGTCCTTTTCCTGCTTATGGGACGAGAGGAGTGCATGCCACAGGACCCTCCCCTTTAGTCGGAGAGACCCGGCACAACTCTCGGAAAGAACCGAGAGTGGAGCCCATGTTGAGTGGAACAAAGAAGCTCCAGAAGAGGATTCCCCGTCATAAGCTGCTTCCTCCTCGAAGGCTTGCAGCATTCAATTGCTCGGCAGATCCTGTGGCCATGAAACTGCCCTGAGCCTCCTTGGATTTCAATGGAGGGCTCCGTTTTCCGGCCTCCCCAACTTCAGGCGTGCAAGATGGTCGTCGAGGACGTGAGTGTGAAATGTGAGACAAAAATTGCACTTCGGTGTCATGGTCAACACCTAGGCAGTAGCGCACGTGGTGTGGGGATCGGTGCACAACATTTTCTAGCCACATAAACACCAGTGAAATCTGAGAATACTTGTCTTCCAAAATCGAAGGTAAGTAGTCGCGATCACTAATGTGAACTAGAGCGAAGTTTTGGAATAACCAAAGGTTTTGAAGCCAGGGCCTACAAAATGCAGAAGCATGAAGGAGGCAACCTGAATCTTCCAGTGGAAAGGAAGATCTGGCATCATGGGGTGGAGCCGAGGTTATACCACCGGATGGGTGGAGAAGCCAGCTGAAGACTTCCGGCAAGATTTAAAGGGAAAGGAACATGCCAATAAGTGTGGATGAACAACATATCACAATCCTAGAAAGTGTATTAAGTATAGAAAAGAAATTCCGTTTTCCAAAATCTGTATTTCAGATCTCAGAAACTCGCATAGATGCTGTCATTAAACTTTTCAATCCTTGAGACTCTGACAGCCAGATTGCGTATGCAAATTTTGGGCTAGTCATCAAATGATACCAAAGTTATTAAGGAGAGAAAATTAGTTTCTAACATTGAGCACTTCTCTCAACCCTAATTATACTGCTGGTACTGCGCCAGTATAAAAAATATTATAGGGGCATGGTTGCACCCCATAATAGGGTTAAGTCTTGACTTCTATGTTAAATTGAAAATTTTGCACTTTAATTACTGTGCAACCTTTCAAGCAATTCGCATGGAATTTTGCATGCACCATCAAGGATCAAAGTTTTATTTTGTGGCAAGTTTCGTTTCTGGTCAAATGAGTGGGTGCGGAGATTCGGAGTATTAAAAATGTGTAAAATACCATTTTTTGTCAAATTCTTTGTCACAATGCCTCGTAAAAATGGTGTGGAATTTTGGTCTGAAATATTTAGGTACATAGGTCTTGG
Source organism: Neoceratodus forsteri (assembly GCA_016271365.2). Classification (NCBI taxonomy): domain Eukaryota; kingdom Metazoa; phylum Chordata; order Ceratodontiformes; family Ceratodontidae; genus Neoceratodus; species Neoceratodus forsteri. The sequence continues at coordinate 642,194,244 of CM057458.1, read as the reverse complement.
CTAACAGTGGTGCCTTTTTTATTAATTTTTATTTGTTGAAATGTTTCACCAGGAGGGCACACTAACAAGTTGCTCATCTCACGGTGTGACCTGGGGGAGGGTTACATAGGGTTGTGAAGGATGATCAGGTGCGATAGTATGTGGGTAGTGCAAACAATATAACATTGCAAGATTGTGCAATAGTTGGAACACAAGGTATTGTACAATGAACAATAGTGGAACATTGGGTAAATTGCAATACATGTCCAAAATCATACAAAAGAACATATAAATGTACCAAAGATCAATAATGTGATAGAACCATTTATAGTGCATGATTGTACCAGGAGCAGGCTCGAGGTAGTACTTGCAAGTGCTGTTGGAGTAAAAGGATGGGGTTGGTTTGTACACATGGTGACCCAGAAGGGCAGGTGGAGAAGAGAGGGGAGAGGCAAGAACTGAATATGAGGAGAAGGGGTAGCCATTTCGTGATTTCCCCTTCAGGATGTTGAGAACCTTGCCGGGTCATAGTAGGAAGGCAGAAACTGGAGATAGGTATTAAGGTGGGTTAAATCAGGAACAGCTGAGAGAGAGGTAATTGTATAGGGCAGAGGTAAGGGAGTAGTTGGAGGAGGAGTGTTGTATTTGGGGAGGGAATTCCAGATTTTAGGAAACGATGGGTGAAACCAGTCTGACTGATGAGGGTGGAGGCGGTGAGGGATCGTAAAGTCTCGGCGTCATTTGATCTGAGAGAGTGGTTGGGGAGGTGGAGTGGATAGAGAGGATGAGAGATGGAGGGCCCCAGAACCGAATTTAGAGGTTAGTTTGGCACAGTGAGAGATCGTTTGTGAGATAGTGGAAGGAAGGTTAGAGAGTGATAGAGTTCACCATACCTCTCAACTGTCCCTGATTTTCAGGGATTTCCTAAATTTGCCTCAGAAATTTTTCTGTCCCTCTAAATTTGGCATTTCTGTCACTGAAGAGTAGATCTCTATCACAAAATAATGCCAGCCATTGGTGTTACAGTCTAGTTCTCATTAAGAAAATACTATTCATACTAAGAAGCATCACGGTACCCAGCTTCTGGAACTAATATTACTATTTTTCAGATGTGTCCCTGATTTTGGTCATTTGTCCCTTATCATTTTAAGCACTGTCCCTAACTTGTGATGAGGGAGGTTGAGAGGTATGGAGTTCACAGTGGTGGGAGCAGGAAGTGGAGTCGATAGCAAAGTGGCAGAAGGAGTTAAAGAGAGTGTCAACTTGGTCAATGAAGATTTGTGAGCAGCACCATAGACTATATCACAGTAGTCAAAGATGGGGAGTATCATCTTCTGGACAATTTTGTGCCTCGCAGTCAGCGGGTGCAACTATGATTCCTGTACAGAGCACCAAGCTTGGGGTGCAGTTTCTTCAGGATAGCATCAATATGCACAGAGAAGTTGAGGTGCTGGTCCAGCCAAACCCCAGATATCTAAATGGTGGAAAAGGTTTGGTGAAAAAATATTAATCTTTTCCAAAGTTATTACATTTCAAAGTTTCCCATTATATCCTATGGGAAAAGTTAGATGTTCACCTCGAAAAAGGATTCTTTACTGCAATTATGGAATCCTTTACTGCAAACATGGACTCTTTTGCAGCAAATGCAGAGTTGTTTTGTGCTGCCGCCATCTTGTTTTCAGTTGCGGTGACAACAAAATTAAATTACTAAAAAACTAGAGGGCTTTAGGAAAGACCAGCAGTTGTTTTTTTAAATATCATTTTATTGAGTTTTCAACATATATACATACATACATGTCATCAGGTCTCACACAGCTCAATTCATTTATACAGTTCCTTAGCTGACAAGCAGAATATGTAGAATAACATACTTACATATATGGATTTATATATATATATCTTTAGCTTACATGTGGGGGTTGGAAAATTAATAATTGTTCACAAGGTCAATAATGACGGATTATTCTCTCTTAGAACTTGGGTCCCTGTTAGTTAATCCAGACAGTCATAGCACTTCTGTAACTTGTGATGTTAACAAATAGTTTGAACCAAAGTCGCTCACCCCTCAGATTATCATAGTATAATCAGTTAATAAATAAGTGATAGCACCTAGGTTTGTGTTCCTTGATTATATCTGTAGTAACCATATCTATTGGAACAACTGGGGCCTCTTATAGCAGCTCCTTTTTGGGTTTACAATCTATAGGCAGTGAGGCCATGTATTTTACACATACCCATTGCCTAGAGTCACTCCTCACCCTCCGTGTTACACCGCCTTCCTCTTCCAACTGGTAAAAGCTGTATTGAATTCCCATTACCTAAAGGAAAGATATGGCTTGGCGTTGCATCTCTGGTGCCAGTGGCGCGACTGTTTCTGTCTGGGGATAAATTGGTCAGTTAAGTTCGGATTTCCTAGGGTGTGAAGGTGGGATCCTTTAGCATATAGTATATCTGCCATCTAATCCATCTAGTGGTAAACTTCTCTTCTTGTTTATTCAGATTGTGTTTATCTTTGCCATGTTATAGATCTGTCTTGTGATGTCCCACCAATCTTGTATCATGGGGACTTTGGTGGTCAGCCACAGTTTTGTGATTGCCTTCTTTGCTGCCGTGATGAGGAGAAGGAGTAGGTATCTGGTGTTGGGGCCTCTTAGTGTTTTAGGGAGGATAAAGAATAGGATCCTCTCCAGTGTCAGTTGGAATTGGGGGTCTAGTATTTCTTTTAAGTGGGACTGGAGGTGTGAAAGAAGCGGTTTGAGGGCTGGGCAGGACCACATGATGTGAGTGTGGTTGCCTTAGGTTCACCACACAGGCGTCAGCATATTGCTGGATTGTTTGGAGAATAGTGGCTTGTGACTGCTGGGTTCTGAAGTATCTGATCAGATTCTTCCCTGCGTATTCATGCCACTGGTGCTGAGCTGGTCACTCGAGCTGAGACTGCACACTCGTAGCCAGCCCTCAGAGAAATTTGATATCCGATTCCTGGCTCCATTGCAGGCATATGTTCTTAGTGAGGGAATCCTCTGTGAGTTAAGTGCTTGATAGTACAGTGATACCAGGTGGTCTTGTTTCAGTGTGTTGTTCAGGTGGATTTGGCTATGAATTAAGGTTGGATATTGTTCAGGATTCCATAGTACCTGTGGGAGGTTCTCAGCGTGGTGTCGAAGTTGAAGGTAGCGGTAGAAATCCTGTGGGGCAGATGATACTTTTTGGATGTCTGCATATGACCATATGCTGCCCTGTGTCATTATCTGCAACAGGTATTTTAGGCCATGTCTCTCCCAGTGCTGGAAACTGTTGTCTATGCTATTGGAGGGAAGTCGCTAAGGCTGGAGATTGGACATATGGTGTTTGGAAGGAAGCCAATTGCTGGTTTTTTTGATGGATTGCCAATTTTTGAAATGGTCTACGAGCCAAGGATCTGAGGGTTGTGCATTCTCTTGTCTATCAGCTTGTTGGTACAAAATTTGAAAGTAAGCTTGGTCGCTCATCAGAATTTTCTCAATTTTCAGCCAATGTGGGTTGGAAGTTCTATTTTGCTGGGCTATTATGTGTGACAGAGTCGCTGCCTGTTAATATAATTTTAAATTGGGAGTGCTAAGCCTCCTTCTTGATGTGGCAGGGTAAGAATCTTTAGGCTAACCCAGGGCCTTTGGTTGGCCCATACCTAATTTTACATAAAAGGATTCATTGCTTGGAAGGTCTTTAACAGTATATGTATGGAATATTTTGAAATAAATATAGAGCCCTTGGGAGGAAAATCATTCTGATCAGTTTGATTCTTTTGTTAGACTTAAGGGTAAAGTTGCCCATGGTTGTAAGTCTGATTTCAGCTGTATCTTAAAGGAGTGTAGTTGTGCTTGTAGTATGCTGTGGGTGATTGGGATATATATATACCTAAATATTTCAATTTTGCAGGTCCCACCTACCTAGGATGCTGTCTTGTATATTCAGTGAAGGGGTGTAATGAAAAGTGACTATTTCTGTTTTGGCCAGATTTAGCTTGTATCCTGACATCAGGCCAAAAGTGTCTAGGATTGCTTTACTGCAGGAGTGATTGCTTGGGGTTTGGAGGTATGGGAGAATATCATCCATATAGTGCAATGCAGTGCTCAGAGCCTCCTATTTTATTCCCTCTATTATTTGGGATTCCCGGATTTGTTGAGCTAGCGGTTCAATAAATGCTGCGAATAGTAAGGGGATAGTGGACATCCTGTCTGTTCCCTCTTTATAGCTGAAGTAACTGGAGTAGTGTCCATTTACCTTTACACATGCTTGGGGTGCAGAGTATATGTTCTGGAGGACCTTAATTAGGGCAGGAGGAATCCCAATTTATGGAGTGTTAGGTACAAAAGGGCCAGGCCACTCTGTTGAATGCCTTTTCGCATCTAAGCTGACCAATATCGATGGGGATTTAGTTATTGCATTTGATGGACAACATGGAGGAGCGTTTAATATTGTCAGTAGTGGTGCGGGATCTCACAAATCCGGTTTGGTCCTTATGTATTAGTAGAGGAGGACCTGATCCATACGATGGGTTAATATACTCATAAATAGTTTATAGTCTTGATTGAGTACTGATATGGGCCTGTATGAGGCACAGATTTGTATATTCTTACCTGGTTTGGGGATTACGGAGATGGTTGCATATGACCAGGATGGGGGACTTCCTCAGAACTGAGTTGAACATGTGAAGGAGTCTGGGGAGATTTGTGCCTTGGTAGCTTTATAGAACTCAGCACCGTGACCATCTGGCTCTGGCGATTTGAGGGACTTGGCATTGGTAATAACATTGGCTATCTCCGATTCCACAATTGGGGTTATAAGGATTCCTATGCGCCTCTGTGAGTTGGGTAAAGTGATTGATCATAAGTAGTCTGTTATTTGCTGTGGGGTGATGAGTGTTTGGGGCTATATAAGGCCTTATAGTATGAGGTAAAGGCCTCCGCTATGTCGTGTGTTTTAGTAAGGGGTTGGCCTCCTATCTGGTGTCGAATGGATCGATCGTGGCTGCCTTTTTTGTTTACGGATTTGGTAAGCCAGCAATCGTGTGGCTCTTGAGCCTATTTGGTAAAACCGTTGGCCTTAAAAGGTCAAGGCTATTTGGTTTGCTGTTGGATCAAGCGGTCCAGCTCAAGCTTGGTTTGTTGCAATTGAGTATCGACTGTCCCCTTGTTTATGAGCCATTTGCAGGAAATGGAGTATCCTCCAACTTGGCTCTTTGTTCTTTGTGTTGCCTTCCTAATTCTGAAGTATGCTTAATTAGGTGTCCTCGGAGCACTGTCTTAATAGTGTACCAGTGAATCACCGGGGTGGCATCCATAGGGGATTGTCAGTTATAATTTAGTGACCTTTTCTGAGAGAAATTCACGAAATTGTTTAGAGCATGAATAGTATGGGTTTAATCTCCATTGCGTGTTTTGGGCTGAAACCCCAGATCCCAGAAGGAAACCAGAGGGGTGGTCTGAGATAGAAATGTCTCCCAACGGGCATCCCACAGGGCTCCTAAATTTTCCACCTGGGTGTACGTGTGGTCTATGCATGAGTAGGTGTGGTGTGCTGAGGAGTAATAGGAGTAGTTTCTCGATTGGGGGTGCTTCTGCCAGACATCACACCATCCACCTCTGTCAGAAATTTTTAAAGAACTTCTGAGTGGCTGTTAGTTTAAGGGTTTCTTGTTGGAGGTGTCAATTAAGGGATCAATCATCAGGTTAAAGTCACCTGTCAACAGGAGGATTCCCCTAGTTTTTGTATTACTTTATCCAATAAGGGTTTCAGGAAAAGCGGAGATGCCCAGGGAGATACACATTTGCCAGAGCCACCTGTTGATCATTAAGCTTTTCCTGCACCATAACCAACCTACCCTCTGGGTCCGATCAGGTGTACTCCACCTTAAGCGGAGTATGTGGAGGTATTATTATAGCCACACCTCTTCGTCTGCCATCTTTACTGGAGGAATAATGGACTTGGCCCTGCTTAGCTTGGCTAGCTTTGTATGCTCGGTGGAGTTCATATGAGTTTCTTGGAGGTATCTGAGGTCTGATTTGGACTTCTAATAAAGGTTAAGCGTCTTGGATGCGTTTAATAGGTGGCCTGAGGCCGTTAACGTTTGGGGACAGTAGTTTCAGTTTGGGCTTGTACATTATTGAGGTTCATTCAACCAGTTGTTACCAAGCATTCCAACCCTTTGGTGAGTTTTCCTCTTATCCGGTTTAAATTAAGACCTAGTAGATAGTTTTGAGAGAACCTGATGACTTTTTAGGACAGTTACAACAACATGACAACATACACTGACAATCAAAAACTTTCACTAACAAACATGCTTGAATCATCGGTGACCAACATGATCACTCTAACAGGAACTTTGATAAACTGGTACTTCTACTAATCAGGGTTAACCTTGATCTTACAGTAAGGATAAATCCTTACCTCAGAACCCTAGAAATATTCGCTTTGGCGCTTAAAGTGCCTATTAGGGAAAGGTAAAGTGGGATAGGTGGCGAATCGGCCGGAGCTGCAGGCGCCCTGAGATCACAGGTGGTCTAGAGGAGGTGCTAGGGGTCTAGAGAAAGCAGACCTCCACGTGAATGGGAATACATCTGTCCTGAGGTCCAGCGGTGCCCCCACCCAGGGAGGGTGTGTATGGGGAGGGGGCCAGCCAGGGTCCCAGGAGCAAAGTGAGGCTCCCAAAACCCACCCCCACCACACAGGCCCAGTCTCTGAGCTGGGCATGCTACACTATATGTTCAGTGTGCTATGGGTCCTGGGCCAGCCTCTCCCTGCTTGCCGCCATGGCAGGGCTGTATCCTCCACCGTCTCCCAGCAGTTCCCATTTATGTGTCCGGAGTTATTTTTAAAAGAGTATTATTGAGGATCATGAGGAGGAAGGCAGCCAGCCCTGCCCTGTGCCCTCCAGTATTTATTAGGCCTGGTTTCATGGTCCATGCCAACTCGATGCCTCTGGACTGTATAGCATCAAATTCAAGGTTACCCTGTTCTTCAGTATGTCTTGAGGTGTTCCCCTCCTCCCCTGTTCAGCAGCTTCCTCAGAGCCAGTCTGGGTGGTGGACAGTCCCAGAAGTCTCTGTGGCACTTTTCTCTTCTCCCCACAGCTGTGGTGAAACAGCCTGAGACCCCATAATGCTGAGATCTATTCAGTCATCTATTCAGTCATGTCTGCATCTCAGGGGTTCTTGGGATCTGCAATATCTATCCAGCACAAAACCCCGCTCCAGTGGGCTCCACAGTCAGCTTCAGGAGTTCTCTCCCTCAGGTTCAATGGCCTCCATGGGGATAGACAGATGGTGAGCAGTCAGGAGAGTGGCCAAGTAGCTCTCTTTCAATAGCCATGTAGCGGGCCTGACTCAAGTCTCACAGGACTGTGCTTCAACTGGGGCCATCAGCGACCCAGAGCCACAGAATAGGCAATAACTGGTTGAGGTCTCTCCCAGCCCTCCCACCTCCCCACCATCCCCGGCGCCATAGCCCATCTCGGCTGAGATGGCGCAAGGGCCGCTCCCCATCAGGCCTCCAAAGCTGTTCAACCCCCTGGATGGCCCTGCAACACCCCTCCCACTCAATCCCGTGACTCCAACAAAGCCAGCCTGATGAGCCAGGTACTCCTGCAGATGGCTGGGTCTCAGTCGCACCTCCCCTCCCCAATCCTCCCTCCCAAAGCCAGAAGCAGGCCTGAGGGACCTCTGAGGGCCAGGCCTCGCCCGATCACCCCATCTCTCTCCAGTCCCCAAGACCTGGCAGTAGCAACCTCGACTACACCCCATTCCTCCAGACTCCCTAGACCACCCAGAGACATCCCTCCACCCACAGCGACTCCTGCGGGGGGCCCACCGAGCAGGCAGAGGCCCAATCCAGCCACCCAGCCAATTTTCACTCTCCTGCCTGCACAACCACGGGCCAGGCCAAATATCGCACTGGCGTCCAGCCCCACCTGTGCAGCCCACCACCCAGGCAGCAGCAAGAAGAGAGTGACCAGATGAGCCCTCTGACCACCCTGTCCAGCCTGCTTGGTCACCCCCATCTCTCCATGAGTCCCCAGACTTGACAGTAGCAATCTCGATTATATTCTCATTCCTCTAAACTCCTCAAACTACCCAGAAACATGTCCCCTCCTCCACTAGAGCAGTTATTCCCAGGGCCCATTGAGCAGTGGAGTTCAATCGACCATTCAATTAATGTTTACTCTCTTGTCTCCATAATCAGGGAGTTAGGCGAAAAGTCGCACAGTGTCTGGCTTTACTCAAACAGCATACCATTTAGGCAGCAGCAAGAACAGAGTAATCAGATAAGCACACCCTTGACCACCCCCTCCAGCCCCCATTTCCCCCACATGTTCTGGATACCTTTTAAGAAGAAAACCTCCCTTGACCTAGTTCCTAAGATTTTAGCTGGTCAGGTAGACAGTCATAGATTGTGTCCATAGTCTATACTTGCAGTTTTCAGGTTTCAGCTGCTTGCATTTCTTCCTCAGTGTCCCTCGAGGGCAGTTGTCTGGCTTTCATAGAAACATAGAAACATAGACTTTGATGGCAGATAAGGACCGCTAGGCCCATCTAGTCTGCCCATTTCCTACCTACAAGATAGGCCACAGATCCTAGTTAACCAACAGCCTATTTCTTCCTACCCCCACAAGAATTGCCTTATGTCTGTCCCATGCATTCTTGAATTCTCCCACAGTTTTAGACCCACAACCTCCTCAGGAAGGCTGTTCCATGCATCCACTACCCTCTGTGAAATAATACTTCCTCACATTGCCCTGAACCACCCTCCTTCTATCTTTAAATTGTGTCCCCTTGTTCTTGCAAGTCTCTTTTTCTGAAAGATGCTCCCCTCTTGGACTTTGTTGATTCCACTGAGGTACTTAAAAGTTTCTATCATGTCCCCCTTCTCCCTTCTTTCCTCAGGGTATACATATTAAGCTCCTTTAGTCTCTCCTCATATGACTTCTCTTGCAAACCCTGCACCATTTTAGTTGCCCTCCTCTGGACTGCCTCTATCCTGTCTATGTCCTTGCAGAGATGGGGTCTCCAGAACTGGACACAGTACTCAGATGGGGTCTCACCAATTGTCTGTACAGAGGGATAACAACTTCCTGTTTTCTGCTGATGATGCCTCTCCCTATACATCCCAGTATACCCCAGCTCTCCCTACTGCCTTCTCACATTGCTTGCTAACCTTAAGGTCATCTGATATGATTACCCCCAGGTCCCTTTCCTTTTTGTTATTGTTACTACCTCCTCACCTATTGTGTATTCTTCCCCTGGGTTCTTGTTTCCCAGGTGCATTATTTTACACTTCTTTGCATTGAATCCTAGCTGCCATACTTCTGACCATTCCTCCAACCTTGCCAAGTCCCTTTTCATCCTTTCACGCCTCCTTGTGTATCAACCCTGTTGCAGATCTTTGTGTCATCTGCAAAAGGCATACTTTTCCTTCCAGTCCCTCTGCAATGTCACTGATGAAGACATTAAAAGGACTGGACCCAATACTGAACCCTGGGTACGCCACTAGTAACCCCTCTTTCTTCCAGAGTGGACTCCATTTACAATTACCTTCTGTGTCCTGTTGCCCAGCCAATGTTTTACCAGGCTACCACCCTGGGTCCACTCCCAGGCTGGTTAATTTGACTAGTAATCTTTTGTGTGGGACTGTGTCAAATGCCTTGCTAAAGTCTAGGTAGGCCATGTCCACAGCCCCTCCTTGGTCTACTACTTTGGTCACCCAGTCAAAGAAATCTATTAGATTAGTCTGACATGATCTTCCCGCTGTGAACCCATGCTGCCTTGGGTCCTGTGCTCCACTGGCCTCTAGGTACTCGACTATTCTTTCCTTCAGAGTGACTCCATCACTTTCCCTACCACAGAGTCAGACTGACAGGTCTGTAGTTTCCCTACCTCTGTCTTGGACCCACTTTTGTGAAGGGAATCACATCCGCCTTCCTCCAGTCCTCGGTACCACACCATCCTCCCATGATTTATTAAAAAGAGTAGCCAGTGGTTTCACTAGTTCCTCCCATAATTCTTTTAGAATTCTGGGGTGAATTCCATCAGGACCCATTGCTTTGTCCACCTTCAGTTTTAGGAGTTCTTGCAGAACCCTTTCTTCTGTGAAAGGACTGGGATCGACCCCCCTATCAAGAGTGCTTCTGTTAATTGGATTAGGCACTTCCCCTCTCTTTCTGAATACTGAGCAGAAATATTCATTCAGTATTCCTGCTTTTCACTGCCCCCTCTACCCACCCACGTTCATTCTATTCAGCCTCACTATCCCTCCCTTTGTCTTTCTAAACTCGCTGATGTACCTATAAAAGGTTTATCCCCTTCCTAACTGAGTTGGCTATCTTTCCTCAGTTTGGGCCTTTGCTATTCTGACTTCCTCCCTGCTTCCTTCTGCCTTAACTGGTACAGCTCTCTGTCCTGCTCCTTCTGTGTTTCCTTATACTTCCGGAATGCTATCTTTCTTCCTGACTTTCACAGCCACCTCTTTTGAGAACCATAGTGGCTTTTCTTTCGTTTGATTTGTTTATTTGCTTCACACAAAACTGTTGTCTCTGTGATGGCAGTTTTGATAATTCCCCATTGTTGCTCCACCTCCTTCTAGCCTGTTTCAGTGCTTTTCTGGGCACTCTCCCATCTTACCAAAGTCAGCCCTCCTAAAGTCCAGTACCCTCACTTTTTGTGAGCTTGACTCTGTAGCTGAGTTTAACGTGAACCACACTGTTTGATGGTCACTTGTCCCCAGATGGCAACCCACTTCTAGATCTGAGATCCTCTCACTGCCCCGTTTGAAATCACGAGGTCTAAGATTGCTCCCTCACGAGTGGGTTCGAAACTAACTGTCTAATGCCTGCCACCTGTAGGGCATCAAGAATGGCCCTGCTCTTGGATGTGGCTGCAGCAAATGTGCTCAGTTAACATCTGGCATATTCGGGTCTCCCATCAACAGTATCTCCCTTTCTCTGCCATTCTAAGAATGCCTTCTATCATATCCTTGTCCATTCCTTCCCGTGACATGGGGGTCTGTACACAACCCTGTGTGGATTGTGGTGCCCTTTCCAGTCTCAAGGTGACCCAGGTGCCTCCTCTCCTCCCTGTTTACTCTTTTGTTCAGTTGCTTTTATCCCTTCCTTTACATGAGAGCTACTCCTCCCCTCTTCTCCCCTGCCTGTCTCTCCTGTAGGTTGTACCCTGGTATGTTAACATCCCAGTCATGGTTCTCTGTGTACCATGTTTCTGTGACTGCTACGATATCCGACACCGGCTCTTCCATTAAGGCCATCAGCTCAGGAGCTTGTTGCCCAAACCACGAGCATTGGTACTCATTCCCTCCATTTCCTGATGGCCTTACTCCCTTTGCCCCATCCTGTCCTTCTTGCCTTTGTCACTTCTCCATTTACCCTGCCCTTCTCCTATTGACACCTCTATGTTGGTGTTTACCGCACTTACTACCGTGATTATTTGGGGGCTAGGATTTTCCTGCTCCTTCCAGTGCCTCCCTTGGCTAGTTTAAAAGCTTGCCAATGAAGCATTTAAACCAATCACCTAGGATCCTGGTTCCCTCCTGGACAGATGCAGCCCATCATGCCAGTATAGGTTTGCATCACTCCAGGTGGACCCCAGTCCCCAATGAAGCCAAATCCTGAGCTCCACCAGTTTTCAACCACTGATTGAATCCCATGTGCGGAACACCCTAGCCTCTCCTATGCCATAGATGGGTAGCACCTCTGAAAAGGTTACCGTACGTGCTGCTGGATTAAGACCCCTCCCAATTCCACAAACTCTTCCTGCACTTCTCTAATCCCTTTCTTAGCCAGGTCATTTGTCCCTAGGTGGACAAGACATCCAGCTCCCTCCCTGTGCAGCTGCTCTGGCAATCCTGAGGATTCGCTCCCTGTCCTCAAGCCATGGCACCAGGCAGGCACCTTACCTCCTCTCCCTTCCTCCCCAGTTCTACCTTCCTAACAATGGAGTCCCCCACCAGGAGTTGTTTCCTTCCCCTGCAGGGTCCCTGCCACCCTCCTGTGGGTCTCTTTTGTGGAGGTTCAATGTACCAACTATTTTCTGGATTGCTTCTATGCCTTGCCGGCATCTAGAGTCTTTCTGGCTGTTGCTCCAGACCTTTTGTGCAAGTTTGGAGGCAATTGATGTTTGAAGCTGGGGCTGCTGGATTACTTCTATTTTCCTTGCTTTCAGCTTGGTGATCACTGCTGCCCGTGCTGTCAAAAGTGGGGGCCCTCTTTAAAGAACATCACCATTTTGGAAGGGTAGGGAGTCCTGAAATGAAGGGCTGCCAGTTTAAGAGCCCTCATAACAGGAATGTAAGCTCTTCTTTGTGCCATCACCTCAGGCGTAATCATTATCAAAATATAGCCTTTGGGAATTAAAATGGACCACACTGAGCTTCCAGGCTGTATGCAGCACAGTTTCCTTGTCTTGGTGCCTCAGGGTTTTATTCATATTGTTCAGGGTTGGGCTCCTGGTGCAGGCTTAGGACCCAGGGTGCGATGCGCTCGCTCTATCTCGAGGAGGTCATCTCTGGTAAGTGGAGTAATTCTCGAATTGTCTTCTGGATGAACAAAATCATTTCTGTACCCTCAGCTCCCTAAGGAATGCCGGATAACCTGATGTTATTTGCGCAGTTCCTGCTTTCGGCATCTTCACACGATCCTGCAGGGCTTTTAAGTTGCTGTGTAACTGCACGATAGCCTCTGCTTCCTCCACCCATCTGTCCCTTGACTGCTTGGTTTTGTGACAGCATCCTGGCGTTTTCAAGTTTGCCGATGTCGGTCACGAGGCGGTCATATGAACCTCATTTCTTTTTGGAAGTCATGGATTTCAGCCAGCATTTGTGCCATTTGCTTCTGCAGTAGTGTATATAGCACTTGGTTGGCTGTTGTAGTGCTGTGGCGGGAGGCCGACGAGACCTGGAGTCCCGCTGTCCGATTCTTCATCCTGAGATCTCTCCCCATCCAGGCGATCTGGGGTCTATATTCGCATCTCCCTCTTTTGGCATACTGCTTCCTCCTATGGCAGTACTGGTAGGTACAATATTTGTAAGCTAAAAGTTGTATTTAGGAGGTAGTTTAAAGGCTCTCGGGAGCCTATTGTCTTAAAGCTACGCTCATTTCATGAAGTCACGAAGTAGACCAGCAGTTGTGATTACCTAATGGGGCCCGAGAATTAGATTCTGTAGTTAGGTTTTGATTACTTAGTCAGAAATGTGCTTTTTTAGCTGTGAAATCCTTTTTTGCAAACTGTGGAAAGCGTATTCCATGAAACAGGATCTTGTTCCACAATTTGTGATAAAGTTTTATGCCTTAAGTTATGGTGCTCATTTAAGTAATGTTAATGTTTAAGAGCCATACTAAATTAGGTATGTTATATAGACCTAGGTCTTTTCTGACTGACGAGACTAACATGGCCATAGTTAAACAATGTTTACTTCTATACTTACTTATGCTTCCTTGGTTACAGACAATGCCTCTGTAAACTTTTATCTAAAAAGTCAATACTGATACAAAAGTTAGGTCAATTTGCCTTGTCACTTCCTTGTAGTACCCACCATTGCATAGTCTTTGATAAAATGGGCTGTGCAATGGCTAGATTAGTTACAGAATAGTTCAAACAGGTATACCTATTAGCTTATGGAGACTCCTACAGTGTTTTGACTTATGTACATCTTCTAGGGCTAGGGGATGAGGCTGTTCTAAGGCTCACTTTAAGAAGAACTACGTGTGGACAGAGGGCATTTCTTTGTAGGCCCCAAAATTTGGAATGCTATCCCTTTTACTATTAGGAACTTGTCCTCTTATGGTGCTTTTTCAAATTCTTTGTATTTACACTTTTTCAGAATGTAATTGTTTTAATTGATTGTTATATAATATGTAATTGATGTGGATTTTTTTCCTAAAATGTTTTATTGTGCATGTTTTTTGTATTTGTTATGTTTTGACTCTGTGGGTGCACCTGTAAAGGATCATATTTCCAGCTGTGCTAACCCATTAAACAAACAAACAAACAAACATTTTCCTTTTGCTGCAAATTGTGGAAAAATAATTGCAAAAAGATTCTTTTCACAATTTGAGAAAAGGATGTTCTTTTACTGTAAATTGTGAAAAATCAATTATAAAAAGGATTCTTTTTCGCAATTTGGTAAAAAGGATTTTAAGACAGCTGTTTCTTTGTCACTGCATAGTTACAAAATGGTTTGTTATTTTGATCTGAAATTTTCCAAGTACAAAGGCCTTGCACCACAGATGTGCCTTTTTACTGGTTTTAGAAAATATATTACTTAGCTCTGAGTTCTGCTGGTTAAATTTTGCTTAATTTCCCATAGGATAACATTGTAATGGGAGGTTTACCCAGTCGTTTCTTTGTCACTCTGCTGTGAAGAAATGGTTTGCAATTTTATTCTCAAATTTTCAGGGTACAAAGGGCTTGCCACACTGATGTGCCTTTTGCTGGTTTTGTGAAAATCTATTAGTTTGGTGTCAAGTTACACAGGTTTCAAATTTTCCTGTGTTTTCCATAGGATCATGTTGCAATATGAGTGTTTCTTTGGGACATAGACAAGATGGAAGCTGTCCAGAGGAGGGCAACTAAAATGGTGCAGGGTCTGCACCGGAAGACATATGAAGAGAGCTAAAGGAGCTTAATATGTATAGCCTCGAGGAAAGGAGGAAGGGGGGACATGATAGAAACTTTCAAGTACCTCAAGGAATCAACAAAGTCCAAGAGGGTAGCATCTTTCAAATAAAGCAGTGTGCAAGAACAAGGGGCACAATTTGAAGATTGGGGGTGGCTCAGAGGTAATGTAAGGAAGTATTTTTCACACAGAGGGTTGTGGATGCATGGAATGGCCTTCCAGAGGAGGTTGTGGAGTCAAAAACAGTGGTTGAATTCAAGCATGCATGGGGCAGCCATAAGGCAATTCTAGGGGTGGGGGTAGAAAGAAGTAGGCTGCTGGTTAACTAGGATCTGCAGCTTATCCATTGGGTAGGAAATGGGCAGACTGGGTGGGCCAAGCGTTCATATCTGCCTTCAAATTCTATGTTTCTATGCTACTGCATACTACGGGATGGGAGCGAAAGGCCCAGAGGGCCTGTGCTCCCACAGGCAAAAGGGGCACTACATTATCTCAAAAATTATGCATGGGTGGGAGTGCAGGGCCCAGAAGGCTCTGTGCTCCCACATGCAAATATGGATACCATGGGCACTGATGGGTCCCACAGGAAATAGGGGTACTTTAACAGTATCTCAAAAATTATGGATGGATGGCACTGTGCACTCCCATGCAAATATGAATACCTTATGGAATGATGGGAATGCAGGCCTTTTACATGCATGGCATTGGCCCTCGCTCCCAAGCAAAAATATGGATATGATTATAGAGTGATGGGGTGCAGGACCCTGAGGGCCTGCACTCCCACAAGCAAATAAGCCTACGATTATATGATTATACGTTCTCAAAAAGTAAGGAAATTATCTGCAAAAAACTTCACTAATGCACCACTAGGGTTCAGCGAAAAAAGTAGAGAAATGTGGTCTTAGGGTTTGCCAACTCTAATGCTACTCACCCATGGTTTCCAACCTAACACCCCCCACCCTGCATGCAGGAACAGGTGTGTAGGTGTGCCTTGGGGTTGTGAACCTAATGCTCACCCATTCTCCTATACTGTACCCATTTTAGCTTACTTAGTCATGGAATGGGGTGAGCATTAGGGTTCACAACTCCAAGGCAACCTCAATGTTGTGAGGTCCAGTCCAACGAAAAATAAAAGTTCAAATTGAAACTGTTTGCCACACTGTTTGAATCACTATGTTTCTGACTGCGTTGCTAATGAGCGCAGCTAAACTGGTGCTGAACATTCAGAGTTGTTCTTAAAATTCTCTAAATGTTATTCTTAACGTATGTTGGAACAGCTTTTGGAAGCCACTACAAAAACATGCAAGTCATGTATTGTAAGGAAATAATATCATTGCAGGGTCAAACAAGCCATAAAGCCATGAGTACAAAGTGTGAGTGTCCTTTATGAGACTGGTCAACCACAATGATATCATTTCATGAGTATAGTGGACTTTGCCATTATTTATGTTATATAATAGATGAGTTTGGTCACTTTGTCTGCTGTTTGTGTTGCTTCCTAGGTTTTGCGTGTTTTGTGTTAGGGTTGAGTGTTTTTCGTAGTCTAGTATTTTCCTGTAGTTAGGGTTAGGTCCACTGCTGGGGTGAAGTTGCTGGGATGATCAGGGATGGGGATGGAAGTGGCATGGCAGCTGCAGTTCAGTGGAATATTGGGGCTGGAGTAGATTCAGAAGCACTGAAGGCAGACCAGCTCCCGGCCAAGGATAAAAATTTTACTAAAAGAAAATCCTCCGAGTAAACTAAATACCGGTGGTGGCACTCTTTGTAAAGGTTGTACCCATGCTCATCTGCACATTTTAGAAATGACCCTTTCCTTGTTTTTTCTGAAAAAAGGACCCTTTTAATACAAAAATAAGGAGTCAGTTACAGCCTCCACCCCCTTTGCTTCAAGTGAGGAACCATTGATAACTGAACTGTGTTGCTACAAACATTCCTTATCACCAACCATATGTGGCCCACTATTTATAGACATATTATTGTTTAAAATAAGAAAGTGCTACACATTCTGGCCCTTGCTATGATTTTCATGGCCAGTGCTATGGGGATTCCCAGCATCCCTCAACTTCCACATCCGGCTCCGACCAAATCAGCAGTAAAACAGATCTTCCCGTCCCTCCACTCATCAGCACTCAGTCTCACCATCCTCACCCAGCCAGGAAAAGATAATGCCTGAGAGACAATGACATCAAGTTCCACCACATACTTTGCACCCACCACCCTCAACCCTCTATGACACCCAAGGAAAGGAATAGTGCTGCAAGAAGGGATGGGGACTGGCACTGGCCCTCCTCTCACCACTGGAGCATGCACTCATAGCAATTAGCTGTAAACAGTAGTTAGCCCTCTGACCCACTTCCATTGTGCCCCACTCAAGCCCCACCCAAACTCTGTTTGTCTCATAACCTGAGGGATTTTAATGCTGACAGGTTGTATGACACCCAAGTTCCGGCAGCACAGAGGGCAGTGGCAGTGGCACTTATCTTACTTGTTTTTGCCAGTAGGTTGGGTTCTTCTTTCCTCCATTCTCTCATCCCTTCCAGATCCGATTAGGATCATACAGGCACCGGTACAGGTAATGTCAGTGAGCCTCTGATTCTGTGCTTGATTCCCCTGGGGATTCCCATGTTGGGTCCATGCGTCCACGTCACCTCAGTCCTTCCCCAAGACCCGGGAACTCAGCAACCTATACAATAGGTGTAAGGAGAGGGCAGAACAAGACATCTTCTTCACTGTATCCAGGCAGTTTAGTGCTGTTCTGACTGCAGCCACTGGTTTGCTGTGTAGCTGGCCTTAAGTCATTTCACCTCCTGTGCGTCACCATCCCCAGTCACTTGGCATTCCTTTTCTTTATCCCCTCCTGACACTTTCCTCCCAGTGCTTGGTCCTCCCCAAGAACATTACCAGCAAGACCCACTGAAAACTAGATGTTGTGCCTCAGCTGGGCCATCCTGCTACATTAAAAACACACACACAGAATAAAAACTTCAGAAAAGAGGAAATGTATTTACTGATGCTAAATCTGTCAAGACATATACTATCACATTGAAATCTGCACCAAAGAAAAACCCTCAGCCTTCATGCCTTCCTTCTTGCTAGTTGGATATTATAGGGAGTAGAACATTCCCTAGGGATTATAGATTCCCTCAACGTAGATATTTTTAGCTGCCATGCAAATCCATTTCATATTCTATTTATACAGCTGACTAAAACTAAAAGTAAATGCCATACTATAATTTGCATTGTTTCATACTTTCAGAATCCATGAGCCTGAGAAGCGGAGTAGATAGTAAATGTTAAGAAGACAGTTGAGAGATTATGACAGGTACCCTGGGACTGGACTGGCCTGTGGTGCAGGAAACATACTGAGAGGCACTGGAGCACCAAGGCTGTACTCTGGGTATTACATTTGCACTGCCCTCCTTTAAGGCAGTACTGCTCTACAGCCTAAGATGGGCATTGTACACTCAAAAGCAGTTAAGGTAGGCACTGTGGTATAACACTGTGCATTTGAATAGAAATAGCAGGCATGTGTGGCACAATAGTTACCACTGGGCACTGGTGCAATTCAGAATAGCATTAAATATCGGCACAGGCATTGCCCAATCGGACCCACAATAACCATACACACACCAGGTTTCAATTTTGGCATAAAGGCCATAGCTCAACTAAACAGTAATCATTTAATTTACAATACATAAAATTCTCTATATACAATACAGTGAAGGTTCAAGAGAAAAGAAAGCATTCAGGAAGTACAAGGAATCGCAGAAGGAGCAGAAGGAGCAGGACAGAGAACTGTATCAGTTAAAGCAAAGGAGGCTGGGAAGGCAGTCAGAACAGCAAAGGCCCAAACCGAGGAAAAGATAGCCAACTCAGTTAAGAAGGGGATAAAACCTTTATAGGTACATCAGGGGCGATGGAAGACCAAGGGAGGGATAGTGAGGCTTAATAAAGGGAGGAGGGTGGGCAGAGGAGACTGTGAAAAGGCAGAGATACTAAACAAATATTTTGTTCAGTATTTAGAAGGAAGGGGAGATACATAAAACAAACAGCAGTAACACTCTGGATACAGAAGTTGATACCGGCCCATTTACAGAAGAAAGGGTTCTGAAAGAACTCTTAAAACTGAAGGTGGACAAAGCAAGGGGCCTGATGGGATTCATCCCAGAATTCTAAAGAACTAAGGGTAGAACTAGTGACACCACTGACTACCCTTTTAACAAATCATGGGAGGATGGGGTGGTACCCGAGGACTGGAGGAGGGCAGATGTGATTCCCCTTCACAAAAGTGGGAGCAAGGCAGAAGCAGGAAACTATAGACCTGTTAGTTTAACCTCAGTGATAGGAAAATGATGGAATCACTTCTAAAGGAAAGAATTGTCAGTATCTAGAGGCCAGAGGGCACAGGACCCTAGGCAGCATGGATTCACAGCGGAAGGTCATGCCAGACGAATCTGATAGATTTCTTTGACTGGGTGACCAAAGTAGTAGATCAGGGAGGGGCTGTGGACATGGCCTACCTAGACTTTAGCAAGGCATTTGACACAGTCCCACACAAAGATTAATATACAAGTTAGCCAGCCTGGGAGTGGGTCCCAAGATGACAGCCTGGGTAAAGAATTGGCTGGAGAATAGGACACAGAGTTATAGTAAATGGAGTCCACTCAGAAGAAAGGAGGGTTACTAGTGGGGTACCGAGGGTTCAGTATTAGGACCGGTCCTCTTCAATGTCTTTATAAGCGACATTGCAGAAGGACTGGAAGAAAAGTATGTCTCTTTGCAGATGACACTAAGATCTGCAACAGAGTTGATGCACAGGGTGGGGTGGAAAGGATGAGAAGGGACTTGGCAAGGTTAGAGGAATGGTCAAATGTATGGCAGCTTAGATTCAATGCTAAGAAGTGCAGGTAATGCACCTGGAAACAAAAACCCAGGGAAGAGTAAACAATGGGGGTGAGATACTAACAACAACAAGAATGGAAAGGGACCTGGGGGTAGTCATATCAGATGACCTAAAGGTGGGCAAGCAATGTGAGAGGGCAGCAAGGAGGGCTTGGGGGATACTGGGATGCATGGGAGAGGCATCACCAGTAGAAAACAGGAAGTTATTACCCTCTGTACAGACAGCTGGTCAGACCCCATCTGGAGTACTGTGTACAGTTCTGGAGACCCAATCTCCAGAAAGACATAGACAGGATGGAAGCTGTCCAGAGGAGGCAACTAAAATGGTGCAGGGTCTGCACGGAAGTCGTGATGAAGAGAGAGACTTAGGAGCTAATATGTATAGCCTCGAGGAAAGGAGGGAGAGGGGGACATGATAGAAACTTTCAAGTACCTCAAGGGAATCAACAAAGTCCAAGAGGTAGCATCTTTCAAAAAAGAGTGCAAGAACAAGAGGCACAATTTGAAGATGGGGGGCAGCTCAGAGGTAATTTAAGAGTATTTTTCACAGAGAGGGTTGTGGATGCATGGAGCAGCCTTCCCGAGGAGGTTGTGGAGCCAAAATCAGTGGGGAATTCAAGCATGCATGGGATAGTCATAAGGCAATTCTGGGGGTGGGGGTGGGGTAGGAAGAAATAGGCTGTTGGTTAACTAGGATCTGCAGCTTATCCAGTAGGTAGGGAAATGGGCAGACTGGGTGGGCCAGCGGTCCTTATCTGCCGTCAAATTCTATGTTTCTATGTAGCCTTGTACACAATTATGCAAGACCCTGGAGCAGCGAATTCAGGTGGTGTGGTGCTTCCAATGGGGGACTCTGGCCTTTCGAGTCGGGCAGACCCGCCCAGGGCCATGCCTCTCCTGGGGACAGTCCCCCAACTCAATTACATCTGGGGTATCATGCCAGTTGAGTTTGGGCTGGTGCCGCTGAGCCACACCTTCCCGTCCTCCAGCCTGAAACCCCTCGATGCCCACCGTGTTCTTGAGTACCTCTTCCCAGTAGCGTCCACCCAGGGTTGCGCCACCTGGGCCCAGGTCACCAATACCACGAGCAGCTTGATTTTCCTATCCACCTGAATTTATGCCAACCATGACAGTTTGCTGTGACATTGAAATTGCGGTCCTCACGAGGCCTATAACCTGCAGTCCCCAACACTTGCCGTGGCCCTATTGAAACAAAATTTTTTGGGGTGGATGGGTGGGATGTCCAGAAAGGTCAGGGCGAGTTCAGAGAGGGGACTCCTCTCACTCCCTTAAAACCCCGTTGACCCTCCCTGGCTCGAGCACGCCCCTCCCGTTGTGGGGCCCATGCTGAATAGCCCACCTGGTAGCAGGCTGGGCCACTGTTCGCCAGGTGTGGTGGCCCAGCAACATGGCTTGCCCAGCTACAGTTTTCTGGGCCGTGTGCTAATCGGCCCCGGTGAGATGCCAGGGGGTCATTGTGATCGGACTCACAATAACTGTGCACACACACAGGTTTCAATTTTGGCATAAAGGCCACAGCTTTACTAAACAGTCATCATTTTATTTACAATACATAAAATTCTCTATATACATTCATTAACCTTGTACACAATTATGCAAGAGACCCTGGGAGCGAATTCAGGTGGTGTGGTGCTTCCAATGGAGGGGACTCTGGCCCTCGAGTTGGGCAGACCGGCCAGGGCCATGCCTCTCCCTCAGACAGCCCCCACTCAATTGCATCTGGGGTATCATGCCAGTTGAGCAGGGGCCGGTGCTCGCGCAGGGCCACCTTCCCCATCCTCCAGCCCTGAAACCCCTATAGCGCCCACCGTGTTCTTGGGTACCTCTTCCCGTAGCACTACCCAGGGTCGCTCCACCCAGGCCCTGGGTCACCCAATACCACGAATGCTTAATTTACCTATCCACCCTGAATTTATGCCACCCAATGTGCACAGCATTTTCCCTTAATGCCGGAGGGTCTCCCCTGTTTTACTGCTAACTCACAGAAGTCCTGGATTGTGGCATTGAGGATGTCATTCCCTGTCCCTGACAGATGTACTCCATCCCTGCTATACATGGCATCACATGTCCTGGATATAAGGATGTGACCCAAAATGGCAATTCCATGGAGGGAGGCAATCGGGACACCTCCGATTGACCTCTCTCCTAGCCTTCTCAATGGCTTTGATGCTGCAGGCACCCTTCCACTGATGTCAAGAGATGATTTGAGACCAGGCCAGCCTGGTCGTCGGGAGCAAGGCCTGAAGCTGGGCCAAAACCCATTGATTTCCTTGCAGAGTTTTGGGGCCCCTAACCCTACTATGTCGTTTCCACTCAAGTGCACCACCAGCGCCAGAGGTGGTTTCTTGTCCAACTGCAACCTTATCACTATGTCCAACAGCTGTCCCCAATGCATCCCCCTTTTAGCCCAATGAAGCCTTGCTTGTTCTTTCAGGACCCCCAGCTGTGTTCCATACGGGTGGACCAATGCTCGACTGTGTGATTCCGGATGTAGGAATGGCTGATGACCATATATCTGCCAGCATCCTTCGGCTCTGCTATAAGATAAACAAAGAGTCATTATTGTTCCTTTCAACAGTTTTTGTCAATATGACCTCTATTTCTCTTGTACGACCTGTGGGCCCTGTTGAGGCCAGATGGGCTTCTGTGGCTGCCCGATTCTAAATGAATGGGTGCGAACACCTTGGGGTCCTTACCTGTGAACCACAAACTTTGCGAAGATTGCTGCAAATTGGCGTCTGACCACAGGGATCCATCCTGTGCACAAACAAATGACCCCTCCGCGGGTCTATTGCAAGAAAGCCTGTAAACAGGTGTAAGGGCAGGACTCACTAGCACTTGAGTGATGCAAAGTGATCATTGCTGGGGACCCACTTGGTTAGTTTTGAACCCTGAAGAGACAGGACGACTCTGTTGGGCATCCAGGAGATGTCCTCTAGCTGGATGTTGGATCCACCTGCAGCTGTTTTAGAGTCTGGCACCAATTTCGAAACCTGAAATGCCCCATAAAATGCACATGTAAACAGAGACCTGAATAACTGTGCCTCGTACCATGTGCTACATACTGTACCCAATGCTAACAGAATATCCGTCAAGGTCGCCCATGCTTATTGGCATCCTGGGATCTGGTTTCTTTCCCGGGATCTTTTCCACCCTCCAGCATATTGCGGGTTGTGAAGTTGCTGGTTAGGTCAGGGTGGCCAATGCCTGCCAGATAAGCTATTCCCGACAAGTGTACTCGGATGGCAGCTGGTGTCCGAAGCAACTGAATAAGGTGGAGCACATACTCTTGTACCTGTTGTTGTGTTTTGTGTGGGTCTCGCTGACCTGCTGCCACAAAAACAGGCAAATGCTCAAAGCTACCTGAGTATTCCTCCAGGTCGATGGGGCAACAGCAAGTTGAACCCATCGAGCTTTCCTGACTACCAAGTTGCCAAAGTGTGTCCGGGATCGGGTTGGGGCTGCTTCCGTGTGTGGCACCAGCTGTCTGAAGTGGTCGAACTGCAACTGAGACAAGGCATCAGTGATCACATTATCCTTCCCAGGCACATGTTTTGCCTGGAACATGATGTTCCAGGATAGACAGCATAACACAAACACTCACAGTACCCTCATCACATCCTCCGACTTGGAAGATTGTGAGTTGATGATATGCACCACTGTCTTGTTGTCAGAAAAGAACAGTACTGACTGGTTCTGCAGCCGATGTCCCCACACTGGATTGCTACCATGATTGGGAACAGCTCTAACAGCGTGATGCTTTTAGTCAACCCCTGCTCCACCCAATTCTCTGTACGTTCCCACAAACCAGGACCTTTAAATCGCTTGAAACCTATTCCCCACCCCGATGCATCAGTTACCATATCCAAACCATGGTGATGAGGTCCTTTATCTTGCCACATGCTTCTCCATTAAAGTCAGTTAAAAGGCTCCCCAGACCCGCAAGATCGACCTTGAGGCCCCTTGATATCCGTATGATGGTGATACGGTTTTGTAAGGCCAGACATTGCTGCTGCTAGTCTCCTGAGGGATGGGTGCCCGGGCTCACTGCCCGGCATGCAAAGTTGAGGTGTCCCAGCAGGGACTGTAATTGCACTAGGGTGGCCTTTCTTGCTCCAATAACTTCCCCAGCAATCGTCATAGGTTTTTACCTTATCCAAAGGTAACTTTGAGACCATAGCCACGAGTCCAGCTCAATACCCAAGAATGAGATGCATGTGGTAGGATCCTCTGTTTTCTACTGCCAGGGGTACTCAAAATTTTCTCATTAATGTCTGAATGCCATTTAGAGTGTCCTGGCACTTACCCGAATCTTGGGACCTCTGATAAAATCATCAAGGTAGTGAATGATTGTGGCGTTTCCGATGTATACCTGGGTGCCATTCTAGAAAGGTAGAAAATGTCTCAAAACTGTGCAGCTAATTGAGCAACCCATGGGCATTGCCATGTCATAATACCATTGCCCTCGGACATAAAACCCAATAGATTGTAATCCTTTGGTCGTACTGGCAACAGGCGAAATGCTGACTTTATGTCACTCTTTGCCATCAAGGTGCTGGTGCCTAAGCCCCGGACCAATTCAACCGCTGCATCAAGGATGCGTGCTTCACTAGCGCATCCTCTGGTCAATGTGGTCATTACCGATCCGCTTTTGGGTAGGGAAGGTGATGGATCAGACGGTATTCTCCTTCGTTCTTTTTGGGACAAGACCAAGTGGAGATACTCTGAGTGTCTGGAAGGGAGGCTGGCTAAAGGGCCTGCAACCCATCCCACTTGTACCTCTTTGTTGATCTTGTGTGCCAACACTGCTAGCAGAGTGATAGCTTATTTTAGGTTGCGGGCTGCCACATCAGTCCGTGGACCCCTGTGAGGATTTCAATCCTCGTTCAAACCAGCCATAAAAATTGTGCTGCCCATTGATCAGGATACCGGAAAGCCAGTTTGACATCTTTTGTAAGTTGGGGTGTTTGCCAGCTTAGCCAGTCCCGGACTTGGACTTGTCTGAATGTGGAGGATCGGCAGTTCCAGATGTGGCTTTTTGCAATCAGTAACCGGTGACCTCCTCCACAACCTGCAGACATGATGGAATTTACAGTGGCTCTGAAGCACTTCTCCTTATTGTAATCATAAGCTTTCTTGTCCCTTTTTGAACTCCTTTTTGTCACCGTTACTGGGTCAGGTGATCACATGCCCACTGTCAGTGTACATTACAGAATTAGGTCTGCCCTGGTCATGTACCTGGCCCAGAGATCGAGATGCATATTTTCCCATTTTAAACTGGGTTGGCGAGCCAGTTTTAAACCGAAACTTCTTCGTCATATTTTAACCAGGACCACTCATCGAAAGACAGGTGAGCAAACTTAATGGTGTCCCTATACTTAAGTAAGGGCAGCAATTTATGTGGGTACTTCATCCCGTACACTGACATGAATATGTCAAAGGCACAGTCCAGTTCTCAAAACTGAATGGGACCTTGACCTCCGCACCCTCTCCTTCATTCTTTTCTGCCATTTTCTTCCTCCGGGAGTTCCTGTGTAGCAGAGAACATGTCTATATATTCTCCTTTCCATATTTTCTCCCTCATGCTGTCTGACAAATGATCCCCTAAAGGATTCTCCAGTCCTGCATATGCCCATTTGTTATTTTTGGGTAC
Organism: Neoceratodus forsteri; assembly: GCA_016271365.2. NCBI lineage: Eukaryota > Metazoa > Chordata > Ceratodontiformes > Ceratodontidae > Neoceratodus > Neoceratodus forsteri. The sequence continues at coordinate 642,169,028 of CM057458.1, read as the reverse complement.
TGGAGCAGGAGGGGTTGGCAGGGTTTGGATCAGTTGATATGCCGCCAATGGCAGGGGACCCCTCCGACCCACTTGGTCCTTTTCCTGCTCAGCAGTGCCACTTCCTATCGCCCCTGTGGTGTAAGGGCAAGTTGGCCCGCTGCCACCCACCTGCACATTGGCTGTCACTGGGAGGCCATCCCACCAGTCCACACACGTGTTGCTTCCTGCCCCCAATTACCTGTAACCCTGGGGTCACCTTGAAACCCCTGGAGGTGGCGTTCCCATGGAGGGTCATGGGGGGCCCTATATATTGTTCCAGTGGTGGTACCGAGACCCTGGGCTCCGCCTGTTGTGGGTTCCCCACCATCCCCAAGGGTTCTGGCTCCCGGGTCCACCTAGTCCTCAAGGGTATGCCGGCCAGAGAGGAGAGCCTTGTGCCCAAAGGGGCTCCATGTTAAAGGTGCCCATGGATTTGCCTGAATACCCCCTCCAGTTGAGCCTGACCCAGTCTGGCTCCAGTCGTGTCTGTCGCACTCAGTGCCATGTGGTGTGCCCAGTTGTGGGTCTGTGCTGAGACCACTGCTGGTCCCCCAGCTGGTCCCGAGACACTTGCACCCACTCCTGGATTTTCCTTCTGCATGGATCCTCCTGTCCATGTGGTCCCTCCCATTTCCTACCAAGTCCCTGTGGGGTGGGGGCTCTGAGGGGCATCGTCTCAGTCAAAATCCACCCAAATATGGCAATGGACTCATTTTGGTGCCTGTTGGCTCCAGTGACAACCCTTGACCCTTCACCACCCTCTAGCAGAAGGTCCGGATACCTTCTCTTTCCTCAATGGACCTCCATGTCCGCAGCCTCACAGGTGATTGTAACACTATTGAGGATGCATCACTTCCTCTTGGTCCTCGTCCCCTCTGTCAGCTCCTCCACCTCAGAAGTGTGGGCGAGCCCTCGCCATTAAATCTGTTGACTCACCAGCGGGTTCAGGTCCATTCGCCTCCAAGCCTCGGTTCTGCTTGCTCTTCTGGCCTTGGGAGTGTTCCATCCTGTGTTGCTCGGTACCGCCTGGCCATTCCGTCATTCGCTGCTGACCTCTGACCTTTTTGTTCTTGCTTGGCTTTTGTCACCAGTGCCTTTTATCTCATCCCTCACTCCTATCTGCAGGTGACTGGGCTACTGCTTCCAGGAGGCGTGCGGATGGCTGTCTCTGCTGTGCTGGTGGCCTCCTTGGCACTACCTCTAAGCTACTAGAAGAGGTATAGCCACTCGTGCCAAGCCCGTATCACATGCCCGTGGGGTTGGGTGACAGGGCAGCCACCTGCAATGCTGGATCCAGCCTGGCTGCAGCCTCCAACCAATTGGGGCCTCCTAGTTCCTTCATTCACTGAAAAGCTTCCATGAGGCTTTGTTGGCCCCTCGGACTGCTGCGAGCTGGGACCGGCCATGGCCGGTGAAGCTAGCTCCAGTTTTGTCCTATTGGCTGCCATAGTAGGTTAACAGATGTTAGGAACAAGGTAAGAGTGGTGGATCCCAACCTAAGCTATGTGGAAGAGAAAAAACAATATAGTTATCCTCAGAAGCTGCTGTACATTCTGCCCCACCTTAGTGGGGGAGTCTACCAGGAGGATTACATCGCTGCATCCCTGGTTCTAATTTGGATTGCTTAATACATGAAGATTAATGCGCAGTTGCTGAAATAAAGCACCACCTCGGGGTTCAGAACCCCAGCCTAAATAGGTCTCGACTTGAAAAAGACCGGCTGTTAAAATGTTAGCGACTTGCACCCTGCATCCCCACTCCTTGCCAGTTTAATCCTGAACCCTTGCAGATGAATCTGATTCACTCCTGTATAAACAACCCAGTGATTTCTATAAAAGTTATGAGGCATGTTATGATCATACAATGGGTAGTTGGTGTCATTGGGGTCCCCAATGACTCCTGAATGTAACCGTTACAATGCAAAACTTTAAACCATCCCATTAAATTCGTGTGATGCATATCTCCCAAAAACAAACTCTTGCTCCCCCATGCTGCTGCAAGCCACCTAACAAGCCCCAGTCCAAGCCCAGGGGCCATCCCCATGGCCGAGAGCTGGTGTGGCCCAGCCAAGCCTGCAGCATGGTACTGGCGAACAAGCAGATAGGGGGCCATAAAGGGAAAATCCTGCCACCAGCTGCATGGTGACTACCCAGGTAAGGCGAGCACTAAGCTCCACCAGTCCGTCTAAGCTCACTGAAGGGGAACAGACAAACATAGCGACACAGTAGCCAGGGAATCAAAGGGAGGAGCCGTTCCAGTGAGCTGCAACAAAGCTTCAGGCCTACGACTTGCAAGGGAGCCTAGGTGGGCCTGCACTGTCCATGTGCAATCTGTGCTGTCACGGCCACCCCATGATACAGGAGCTGCAGGGCTCCACCAGAAATACTTGCCAGGTCGGCATCGCCTTGTACCAGGCGGAGGGGACTAAGTAATAGCAACAGGTGAGAGCCCCGCAGTAACTCGAATCTACATATTGCGACATGGCTAAACCGAAACTCCCTACTCCAGCAAAGTCTCTTGTTAAAAACTTAGTTTTGAGATGAAGTGAGTCAGCAAAATTGATAAAAGACATTTAATAAGCCCTAGATTCCATCAAACCGTAATATCGTAATTAAAGTAGACAACCCCATGGGTTAAGCACATCAGTAAAATTCAGGTGGATAGGAGAAACAACAACAACAACAAAACAAACAAAAAACATATGGGAGGCGGTTTAATTCATACTCTGCTTTTGGGTAGGGTGTTTGATGCCTGTGCCAATAAATTAAATGAGGAGGAGGCAAGAGTTAATGGCTAGATGCTCCCAGGCCTACCATGTGGTGAGATAAGGCCTAAATCTCGAGCCTGCACTGCTGGTCAAAGGGGCAGACGCCTCTCTGGGACACACCATTTAAAATGACCAAAACCAAAATTATTAAAACAACCCCAGGTGTGGGGAAAACAGGGGCTGCAAGGAAATAACCTACATAAAGGCATGAGAATTTTTAATATGCCCAGCTCCATGAGATCTATCCAACATGCCAGGCATGTTGGACAAACTCGAGGGCCTTCCGTGGCTGAGGAAATTTTTTTTTTAACAAAGTAATTGCCTTGTTCACTTGTATGGGCCCCATAGCATGATGGACTACTTAAAATTCAAGCCCAGGGTATTAAAATAAACTTACCTGCTGGATAATGTAGCCTCCTGCAGGATAATATAGCCTCCTGAAGTGCAGCCATGAAAACAGGAACCGACAAGGTGGCCTAAAACTAAAAGGAATTACCGTGGTATCCGATGTCCAGAAAGGTCAGGGCGAGTTCAGAGGAGAATCCTCTCTGCACTCTCATAAAAACCATTGACCCTCCCCTGGAAGCTTGGCCCACCCCTACCATTATGGGGGCCGATGCTGATTGGCCCTCTGGTAGCGGGGCTGGGCCACCATCGCCGAGGCATGGTGGCCCAGCAACAAAGCTGCCCAGCCACAGTTTTCTGGGCTGTGTGCAAGCGACCCCTGGTGAGAGGCCGGGGGTCGTACAACTTCAAGGAATGCAGGCTAAATATTGAATTCATAGCAGAAAATATCAGGGCTTACACTGTCACTTGGAATGCTTGGCGAGGAAGCGTCTGTAGATGCCATATTAGATGGGCAGGAACAGGGACAGACTTCAGTTCCATACTGTAATAAAACAAAGTCCTTCTGCACATCAGAACACTCTCTCAGCTCTCTCTAGTCCAACCCATACTCCACTGACTACTGAGAGAGACAGTCAATCTGGCTGCATACTCTGGTCTCATTGCACCAAGCCAGGCATCCTGAGGCATGGTAGGGGCTGCTGTATATTCCATGCACAAAGAGAAAAAGGCATACCAACAGTAGGAAATAACTGCCCTTCCCCAACACCCTCAATAAGATGCCAGAGGGCTGGAGACTCGGTTATAGCACCATGAAACATGATCCTTTTGTGGGGATGGGGTTTTGTAGATCACTACGGCAATTTGCTTTTGAGGATTCCCAGACCTGCAGTATCCATACTGTAAACAATAATTTCAGAATTCTAGTCTAGACTGACCCTGCTCCATCTTGCCCCCCACCACCCAGTCATGACAGTCAGTGTAGACCCATGCATGACTGAGATGCTTACACAATGGTTATGTCTGTTTATTTATTTATTAGGTTCTTGGGTTTTAAACTTTGAGCTAGAAGCTCATTTACAGAGGTTCCACGTCAGAAAAATCAACACAAGAACAGCAAAACAATAAAGACAGTATTGCAAAAGTTACATGTATACAGCAATTATATTCAGCTCAATTGTACTTGATTTAATGTCCGAGTCTCATGAAGCAGTAGTACAATGTATAGTATAGATAAAAAGTGGAAACATAGTTTTATTGCGGAAGGGAATTGGTAGCAGCACGGGCTAGGTGCAGAAAGGGTGCTGAGTCTGTGAGTGAGGTCTGTGAATACTGTGAAGGGCAATGAAGCAGTTTTTATGACTAAATAAAGACCTATATGCCAGAAAGGGGAGGGGCTCTAGGCATTAGGCTTTAAGATATTTGCCATGCTATGTAGCTACTCTGCTTCATGTCATTCAGGTACAAAGGCGCTGATAAAACTCACTCTCAATTTTATCGTAATATAGAACTAGGTAGTAACCAACCTTCTTTCATAACCTGTCAAGATAAGCAGTCAGCGTGACTCTAAAAACTCCGTGTCAGTTATAACTAGCAAAATTCCTGTCACCCTGACAGGTGTCCATCTCATGACAACCATAACACTACAAATATTTGCTGTTGGTTTTGAAGAACTACACAGTGACTTTACTGGATTTTCCAAAGAGCACCACAGAGGAACTTTTGACTGGCTGGCTAGCTGGTTGGCTGGCTGGCTGACTGACTGACTGACTGATGAACTGATAGACTATCTGGGCAGGTACCCTACATTCATAAAGCACATGTACACAATAGAATATAGCATACAGCTGTTATGTTTATTACTACATACTTGTAGCCATGTACCAGTTCATCTAATGAGTCTGGGGACCCTGCCTCACCCGGGGCCTCATGTACCTACTCAAGCTCTTCTCTTCACCCTGGGCTTCCACCTTAGTAGATACAAAACAGCACTGCTGAGGATGTTAACACTCCTAAATTAGCGGCACACTCCTGGGCACACTGCATACCACCCATTTTCCAGTATCTGAACCAGGAGACATGCACTCATTTAAACAGTACCTGCAACCTGGACCTGCAAATAGATACCTGCAATCTCCTCCCGGGGATCTCCTTCAGTTTTCGCCGGATTTTCAACTCCTTATCCAGGCTCCTGGTCCCAGCTGCTGATTATTTATTTGGCTGCCTGCCAGCACCAGCCACCAGTCGGACGAGGTCCCCCAGCACCCGGCGTTAAATCGCAGCACAAGATGCCTGGAGAGAGCCAGAGAGACAGCAGCATCTGGGAGCAGCAGCAGCAAGGCCAGGCAGCAGGTCCAGCAGCAAGACAGATGGCTTTCCTCCCGGGCTTTCCTCCCGCTCTTCTGATGACATTCGATCGGGGCATCTGATGATGTGAGGTGACTCGGAGGTAGCGAGGTCAAGAGCATCCCGGACCCGAGTTGCTAATGCTCTATGGCGGGAGTGGCTGGAGTATGTGCCTTCTTGTTCTGCATATGTGGACTGGGAAGCTGGGGTTTGGACCAGGGTGAGTGGGTTTTAACAGGGGTTTTAAGGTAGAATATTAGATTTGCCCACCCCGGGCCCTGGATACACCACTAATGTTTACAATCGTGGAGCAACCCTGGAGCAACATGTCCAAAAAAATACCCTAATAAAAAAATACATGGAGGCCAACATCCGTGTCTGCACTTTAGAAAACACCCTTTTCCTCGATTTTGCAGACTGACGCGTACCTTAGTGCAAAGAGAGTGCCACCACGGGACAAAATACTTCAATAATTCAGCGAAAAATGGTAAATAAGTGTTGAAACACCATGGGCCTGATTTCTAAAAGGCATGTGACTGGATAATACAAGCAAAGAGGTGTTTCATTATGTAATCCAGCCCTATATGGCCCAATGGGAGAGAAAGAAGATGGGCTTGGCAACATTGGTGGCCAGTGAGAAATGGGTGATGCTAGTTCTAACTCAAAATGGAAATGGGACCTAAACTCTCTAACATGCACTGTCAGAGTTTTCTTTTAATTGCTTTTGTCCTCCTACCATGTCTTAGTCTCCCCTGTCTGGGCCCGTTGGCAGCTTCCTTGTCCAGCCCATCGGTCTCACAAGTCCTATGTTACCTGTTACTTACCTGAGTTGGGCACTGTTCCAAATGGAACCTTGCTGTAAGCTGGTGAACCATCTGGATGTGGTATGAAAGCAGTTTCAGGCCCCTCATCCTGTGCAATTGAGTTTCAGGCCCCTCAGCCTGTGCAGTTGAGTAGAGGTGCACGAAGTTTGGAAAACTTGATGCGCAGCTAACTTTGTGAAGTCCTGCAACTCTGCAGTTATTCGCCCGTGAAGTCAGACTTTGAGGTATTGGCAACTTTATTACGTTGTGAATTTACAACTTTGCTGGTGAAGTTCATTGGGACTTCATAAAATGGCTGGAGCCATTCATTGCTGATGCTAAACCATGGGACCTACAGATTACATGATTGCACTGCAGCAGGAAACAGACCAGAAAATCGCTGTGTGCAGTTCTAGGAAGTGTGTTCTGGAGATTGGATCTGCACTGTACTTAGAGCTCAGTTTTGACTTGATTTGTAATGCCGTTCATTGCATAAAACAAACATTAAAAAAACATATTGTAATTGGTGTTCTGCATTTGCAGATTTAATTTTGAACATTTTGCCTGGTTTTGTCAAAGCTGACCTTATCATAATGCAAACACAGGGCCCTGGAGACAGAAGAGCCCTAAAATCTTCAGCTGTTCAGTTGGCCTTTTTCTTGGTCCTCTGTGTCCCTGTCCAAATTTCTTCAGACCTTATCACTGATGTGTGCATCTCCTCATTTCTTAGTAATTATGATCTAATTCAAGGAAATTGCAAAACTACAAAACCCTAGCTGAACTAGAGGTGGGCAAGCCAGTGCAGGCTGAAGCCTGGGTCTGGCCTAGCCCCTGGCTTGGCTCAGCTTGACTTCTGTAAACAGCTGAGAGCCAAGATCAAGCCAAGCCAGTAATGGTCAAAATAAGCATTTTGTCAGCCTGAGCAGTTAGTGAAATGTCTGAAACGTTCAACTCCTATTCAGAGAACAGCCTGCAGCAGCCAGGACTCGGCTCGTGCTTTGGCTCAAAGACTCAAAGGCAAACCCATGGCTCTGCTCTGGCTTAGCTCTAGGTAAAAAAATTACTGGCTTGCCACCTCTAAGCTGAACTTGGCGATGTAAAGAGGTCATTTGGCTGTTTCTTGGGGCTCCCTCACTCCTAATATGAGACCCACCAGGGAGTTTGCACATGGTCCCAGAATTGCTAGGACCAGCACTGGAGTTTGGTTATTTTTCCTTTCTCTTTTGTGTGGTGCTGCTGTGCTGGACTAATGCTGTGTGTGGGAGAGGGCATGCTTTTGTCTGTAGCCAGTAACAGCTTTAGGTTCAGAAACGTTTAGTGCATTTTCAGTGTAAGCTCTCTATCTTGGGCTTACCTGAGGTAGCTCTGGCCTGCTCCTCTGCTGGCGTCCCGAGTGGCTCTGGATGGCTTTGGACCCAGTGGTGCCCCGTTATCTCTGCAGCTGTGGCGGTGGATTTTCCAGTTCCTCGACCCATGTACAGAGTGGGGCTGAGGTCCAGTTTACGTTTGGCACCTTCGGGCATATGGGGATCCTCTGGCCAGTCCAGGAAGAGCAAAAACTGTGCTGGCTGGAAAGTAATCAAACATGGCAGTGGCGTGCTTTTCTGTGCATGCGCAGCATGACGTAAATTTTAAAGGGGCGGCTCCACTTAGCGTGTCTGGCTATGGCCAGTATGTAAATGCTTTCCCCAGCTCCAGGGTAGGCAGCAGGCAGCGGACTAACTGAATTAGCATGGGACAGCCTCTGAAATTGGGAAGGAATGGTTGTATGTCCTGAGAAGGCTAAGATGATAAAACATTAAAGGAGGACAGGTTGGGGCTAAACAAAAACAAACATGGCAGCCCGATGGGAATACAGAAAAGGGGATGCTGGGATATAATGGGAAAGGGTACTGAAAAGCCTTGGCAAGCAGCAGCCAAAAGATTATAAATGCTGGCCCGCAAGGGGAGATTGAATTTGGATCCCAGTGTGAAAGGAGCTCAAGAGAGACTGCTGGAGGGCTATCCAGCCCTATACCTACCTGCCGCCCCAACGAACAGTACTGCCTCAGCCCGTCTCAAGCCGCTGACAGCCTGCAGAGCCTGTGGGGAGCAGAGGGAGGGAGAGACTGGATTTTGGCTGATGAACCAGAGAATTGTAGAGTTTTGTGGCGTGTAAGCAGAGACAGAGCATGTGAGTGGGTTGCAGCGTGACAGTACAGGCTGCAAGCCCCAATGAAAGTGAAAAGCATAGAAGTTTGGAGGAAGGACTGAGCCACTGTGTTTTCATTTGGTGGGTAAGTTTTGCCTGGCTGCAAGTGAAAGACTGTGTGTGGAGGCAGAGACTGAGCAAGAGCCAAGCTACTTCTGAGAAGACAGAACCTGAAGTGGGAGAGTGCTGGGGCGAGAGACTGATCCAAAGCACAACTGCCACTTGTGCTGCTATGGGGTGTGCAACAGAGGGGTCTGGGGACCACGCCTGCCTAATCCTAGATGGAAGATGTAGGAGACCAGCGGAGAAGACAGGCCTGCCTGGTAAACACTGTCTACAAAGGCCTCAGAGATGAAGATTGGTAAGGCCAGGCAGGTGAACACCAGTGGTCTTCAACTTCTTTTGTCAGCCCTGTGGCTGCAGTGGTGCACCACCAACCTTATACCACCTTGGTACAGTCAAGCCAGTTTGCCAGAATCCCTTTGAACTGCTGAACTGTAAGTACCCCGAGCTGTGGCTTTGGGAGTCTTTCCAGGTCGCACTTGGAAACAAGCTTACGACAGTGTGCCTTTCCTGGTTAAACAATTTCCCCTTTCCTTTATTTATCTAGCTAGCTAGCTAGATTGAAATCAAGGGTTAGGTTCTTGGGCTGGACTCTGCCAGAAAACTATGCCCAGGCCTGAGTTAAAGCAAAGATGTGTTCAAAAGTATTGGTCCCCAAAGAGTGATCCCTGTGTCGACATCAGCACTGCGGTGAGGAACCAAACAAAAAACTGTATAGACTTTCTGGGCAGCTGCCAAAGGAAAGTTGGTGCACCCGCAGGTGGGAGATGGAGATTGTTTAGTGCAGAATTGTTAGTCAGTTATTATTGTTGCTGCTTTATCTCCCTTTTCCCTTTCCTTATAATAACTCAAATCAAATCAAACTTTATTTTTAAAAGCGCTATTTACAGATGATCAGGCGCTTGTACAATGTTCATAAAATCTAAGCTAACATTTCATAAATAATTAAAACTAAGATGGCCTGGTGGCACTGATGGCTGAGGCGCTGGGCGCCACACCTTGCGCCATCTGGTGACCCGGGTTCAGGAACGAGCTTGGGTCTCAGAGGTCAGTGGTGGGAGAGGAGCATGAGTTGCTGCGGCGGGTGGCTCTCCACCTCGGAAGGAATCTGGCGGGCCTCTCGGTGCTTGGCCACCACCCAGTGGAGGCTGGATGGTGGTGCTGCCTCCGAGAGCCTGGGAGCAAGGCCAGTGGAGGGTGGAAAAGGCTGTCATCTGGAGCTGCAGCACACATGAGTGCCTCACACTCATGTGGTAGTTCAGGGTCCTGGGAAGACAGAAAGGAGAAAAGTGAAAATATCAGGACACCACTCAATGATGCCTCCTGGCTTGCTCGGGAGTTCCATCAGGACTTCGTGTAAGCTTGCAAGTCCCGAACAACCCCGGATCGGTAGGGTGGCAGAGACTAGCAGTGCCCACCGTGGAGGATAAAGAAAGTCTACCAAAAAAAATGGTTAAAACTAATCAGCAACTACCATTCATACAAATTCAGAGAAAGCAAGGTTAAAAAGATAAGTTTTCGGTGCAGATCTGAAACTCTCCATGGACAGGCACCCCTTATTTATCCGATGAGGTAGAGAATTCCATAGGGTCGGGCTGCAAATGCCGGGTTCCAGAAGTCTTCAAATGCACCCTGAGAATCTCTAGCAATCCCTCATGGGTGGAGCGGAGTGGGTCGAGGGGTGGTAGTAACAGAAGCTCTTACAGGTAACATGGTCCCTGTCTGTGTAGGGCTTTATAGGTCAGCAAGCCAACCTTGAAGGTGATTCGCCACTGAATAGGCAGCCAATGCAGGCCGCACACTGTACAAAAAGTAATGTTGTTGTTCATGTTAATTGCTGCTATAGTGTGTCTCTGTAAGGAAGGGGAATTATCATTGTGTGTTGGGAACTGTTTGGGGGCAGCTAAAATATTTTCCAGGGGTGATAACCTGTTATCTGCCCACAGGTATTCTCTATCACTTCCTCGGGTGGAGGCACCATGTTACCCTACAACTACCTTTTCCAACCCAAGCTGGCCCTCTCAGAGGTGTATGCTGTAAGGGCCTCGAGGGCCCTGGAACAGCCAAAGGTGAGTCAAAGGGCTGTTACATCAGTTTTCACTATCACTCACAGACAATTCATTTTTCTCAGGTTCCATAATTTCTGTACACTCCCAGGGTTCCAGTGTTGCTATATACAAATGTCTGTCCAGGGCTCTGGCAGGTAGTTATTAATATTTTTGATTACTACTTTTTGTAATACTTTAACCCTTTCTTGTCGTTTTACATTTTTTATTTGATACGTAACTGTCACAAATGCAGTGCTGGGGTCAGGCCCTCTGCTCCCACAGTGACCAACCTCGAAGTGCAATATGTGAACAGGGGACAAACAGGACACCCTCCTGCTTATTTTGGGTCTGAGCAATTTACCAGTCTCGAGTCATGGGGTCAGATATGAACCCTTTTTATAGCTAGTACGCCAGGTAGCAGGTCTAGATATCACACCCTCTTCGGGAAAGCAGTGCAATATTTAACCCAGTGGGCACACAACTATCCTGGTTTACAAATCACCTTCAGACTCAATTGAGACCCAGGTATTTCTTTATCTTCCCCGGATCATTACACAGATCCTTGTTAGCATGGCAGCATATGGTGACACAATAAGCACTTTAACAGTTATGTCAGAATTATCAATACTGTGCCAGCATTCACACTCAAAATGAGAAAATGTCTCAAGCAGGATTAAGGAAAGCATAAAGTTTACTAAAATTAAAAATAGAAAATAAATACAAAACACAGAACATATGTGTATATATATATTAATGCTTACAGTCAAAAAGAAATGGAAATTACAAAACAAAATGCCTTGTAGCTGAATTACTAATTCTAACTCAGTTTTCAGTTTGTATTACCTATTCTTGACAGAAGTGCCCTTAAGTCAAGAACACAAGTGTGTGAGTTCTTTCAAAGTTGGAATAAGAGTGAGACACAGTCCTTCAGACAGCTTGGCAATATTCCAAGTTAAAGTTCCAACCTCCTTGTGATGTCACAACACATGAGGTCACTTCAGTCCTGCACTTAATTTGTAACATGACCAAGCATAACCAAAATGGTTTCATCTTACTGTTCTTGAAATCTGTAAAGATAGCCATATCAAATTATACAGACAGTCTCTCTTCATCAAATCACAAGTTTATAACAGCATTCCTCCTTTGATCTTCAGAAAAACATCCTGAAACACTTTTCTTAGCTGTGTGAATTTTCACAGGCATCTATCAGAACTGGCTTCCCTCCTGATGTTGTAAAATGCAATATTTTATGACCGTTTACTAGGTTCAAAGCAGTGGCTGGTTACAATCTGTTTTTTTATAGCAGCTACAGAAAGTTTTGCAACTATGTGTCAACACAGAAAAAGAAACCAGCTATGTAGCTCCAGCAAGTGATTGCTTTGGGGTCAAAGGTCAGGCCCCTTTAGAAGCTAGTCTTCCAGATGGGCCTGCTGACCCTCCATGTCTCATAAACAGAAATTCAAAACATATTTTGTAACAAAATTAAATACACGTAAATAGTAGACAGTTATCCCATCACACTCCTCCTCCTAGACTGAACTGGGATCTATTCCTAGGTATGGGATGAGTTCCCCAAATTCAGTTCACTGCTCTGTCGGGATAACCCGTCTGTGTTCGTGTTTGCTGCCCCTGCCCTGTGAGTGACAGTCATGTCGTAACCCTGCAAGTCAAGGCTCCATTTACCCATTTGTGCCACCCAAACCAGGGTTTGTGATCTGTCTATACCTCAAAGTACCGCCTGTATAGCTCTAATTTCTTCAGTTCCCACACCATTGCAAGGCATTCTTTCTCCACTGTAGAAAAGCCTGCTGGGAAGTAATTTGTTACTGAGGTACACTATTGGGTGATCTTTTCCTTGGCTAGAAGTCTGGCTAAGTACTGTCCCAATACCCACGTCCGAGGCATCTGTCTGGACTACAAATGGTTTACTGTAGTCTGGACTGGCTAACACAGGAGCACTGCACAGTGCCTTCTTTAGCCGTGTAAAGACTCAGTCACAGGCTGGCTCCCAGTTTACCTTTTAGGTATTCTTTTCTTTGCAGGCTAGATAGGGGAGCTGCCAGGGCACTGTAGTTTGATACAAATTTTGATAATACCCTACGGTCCCTAAAAACTCTGAACCTGCTTTTTGTGTTTCAGGTCTGGGCCATGCCTCGATTGCCTCAATCTTTGCTTGGTTAGGATGGAGCTGTCCCCACCCTACTACATGCCCTAGGTATGCCACCTCAGCCATGGCCACCTGGCACTTTTCAGCTTTCACAGTGAGCCTGACCCTCTGAATCCTGCCCAACATTTCCTTAACATGGGACAGGTGTTCCTTCCAGCTGGCACTGAAGATGGCAATATCGTCCAGGTACACCATGGCATACTCTTCAGTACCATGTAACACCTGGTTCACCAACCTTTGGGAGGTGGCAGGATGTTCTTCATTCAAAAGGCATTACCTGAACTCAAATAACCCTATCGGAGTGATGAAGGTCAACCTCTCCTAGCTCTGGCAGTGAACTCCACCTGCCAATACCCTTTCGTCAGGTCAATAGTGGTAAGGTATGACACCTCCCTTGTCCAGTAGTTTGTCCATCCATTGGCATCGGTGGACATCAGACTTCATGACTGTGTTGAGTCACAATAGTCCACACAAAAACAAGTAGAGGCCATCCGGCTTGGGAGCGAGAACTATGGGTGAGGCCAGGGGCTGTGGGATTTCTGGATTACCCTAAATCCAGCATTTCCTCCACCTCCCTCTAATGTCCTTTTGGACAGCCTCAGACACCTGATATGCTGTCCGCTGTATGGGTGCTTTCATCCCCATCTCTACATCGTGTGTTGCTAAGGGGTTAGTCCAGGCTTGGCATTAAACAAAGGGCGAAGTCTGCTAAAACCTCCCTTACTTCCTGGATTTGGTCCAGGGTCAATTGAGGCAACATTTTGATTGCCTCCACAGAGGACTCATGCTTCCAGCAAGTCCAGAAGGGGTCTTCCTCGTCCGTCCCCTCCTCAGAACCACACATTGCAAAGACCATGTCAGCCCTATTTGTATATGGTTTCATCATGTTGACATGGAACATCTTTTGGGTATGTCTCCTGTCAGGCATTTCTACAATGTAATTTCGTCATTCACTTGTCTGACTACTTTGTATGGTCCTGCCCACTGGCCTGCAGCTTATCTTTCTGGACTGGGATTTGGACCATGACCTCTTGATCCACTATGTGAGTGAGCTCTGGCTCTGCAGTCATACCATGCCTTTTGTTTCTGCTGGGCAGCTGCCAGGTTGCTCTGGGCTGTTCCCATAAGCTCATTCAGCCTTTCCCTAAATTTAAGGACATAATCCATTATGGGAGTTCTCTGGGTGCGTGCTTGCCTTCCAGTCCTCCCGGATCAAGTCTGAGGGCCCATGAACCCTGCGTCCATATCAGAGTTCAAGGGAAAACCCTGTCGACTCTTGGGGCACCTCTTCATATGCAAACAACAGGTGGGAAGGTATTTCTCTAGGTCCCTCCCATGCTGTTCAGCAAATGCTTGGAGCATCGATTTTAGGGGTACCAATAAACCTTTCTACAAGCCCATTGGCTTGCAGGAGATAGGCGTCATGCATCTCTGCACCTCCCACACTCTCTCCCCAAACACTTCATCAGGTCCGACAAGAAGGAACCCCCCGATCCATGATAACCTCCTGCAGGAACCTGACACAGGAGAAAATCCCTAGCAAGGCATCTGCCGCTTTGTCTGTCCTCAGTGAGGATAGGGCGAGTGCCTCTGTGTGACGTGGCATAATCCACCACTTTTAGAATAAACCTCTTCCCAGGGGCTGGGGTATTCAAAGTTTTATTACCTGCCTTCCTATTTCTTGGCACTGGTGACAAGACCTGCAATATTCCTTCACCTGCTGGGAGTTGGGCCAATAGAAATTCTGGGCCAAATGCTGCATACTGTGCACAATTCACAGATGTCCATATACTTACCTTGACTCACCTACCCTTCCCCTCCCCATCCCCATCTTACCAGAACTACACCCCACGCCTTGATCTCTACTTGCCTGACCACTGCCCTACTTGCCTTCCACTATTCTTCCCTATCCACCCTTACCAATGCTACCCTACCTAACATACCTACTGTACCCACTCCACCTCCTCTCCACAATTCAGGGCCATCCTGCCACTCCAGTCTTCTTGACAACACAGGCCTCCCTCTCCACTATTATCCCTAGCTGGCCTACCTTCCTGTCCACCTCTTCCCTTTACTCATGACTGACTCCTCCCTTCTTCTCTCCTATAATCTCATACCATCATTTCCAGGTTTTCTCACCTACTTTTATCATTGGAAGTTTTAATTACTGCCTACTGCTAACTGTGTCATCTACCTGACTGTTTATGCCTGACTGTGTACTGCAATGTCTTAACCTTGTAAATTACCCTGCTCCATGCATATATTTTCCTTGTGAAGTTGTATGCCTGACAGTTGCTCCACAATGTCTTAACCTTGTAAATTATCCTACTCCATGTATATATTTCCTTAGAAAGCTGCATGTTAATGTATATTGCCCTGTGTATTCCTGTTATATGTTAGGCCTTGACTTATTATGCGCATTGCACATTACTTGTCTCTCTGGACCTCCTTGTAAATGAGCTTGCTCAATAGAGTTTCTTTCCTGCCAATAAACTTTGACTTGACTTGACATGGGGATATCATGAGCAATCTTGAGCAACTGCTCATGGTACCCCTGGGGAGTGACAAACTGCCTGCCTATCACCCCTCTGTCCTTGCGTCCTGCATGTACAGCAGTCCATTATCCCAATACTCTCTCTGTCTCCCATCACCTCCCTGTGTCCCGTCAGATTCTGCCCAAGCCCTCAGCCTCTCTTAACTAGGGTCATTTTTTCTGAGTAGCTGCAAACTCTTAACACATTCCAAAGGCATGGGACATGTCCCTTCAGTCTCTAAACTGGAGTCCACAGCTTTGGCATCAGGGCATTTAACCCTCTGACAACTGGCTACCCCTCCCTCAGAGTAACCTTCTGTAGCTGTTTTGTTAACTGCTACCTGGGAATTTCTACCCCTTTCACTATTCTCCAAATCAGAAGACACAGGCTGGGAACCAGCCTCCCAGTGTTTTCACAGGGGCTTCTATGGGGTCCAGGGAACCACAATTTGCCTTTGCCGCCTGACTGCGGGTAACTGCACACACTAGCCCCTTTTGGAGATTGTTCCTATAATCACATCCAGATCAAGATTTTCTGCCACTGCAACTTTTACATAGTCTCGCCAGTCTCACCCAGTCCAGGAGAACACTAACAAGTGGCAGAGTTTTCTCCTCCCCAGTGAATCCCATACTGTAACAAACTGATTTAGGTATAAGCTGTTCAGGCTCAACCAAATCCTCTTTTACCAAAGTAAGGGATGCCCTGTGTTCCTTAAACCATGGGTCTGCACCCCATTCATAGTAACTGGGTGTATGTGCTCCCTCATGTTTACTGGCATGCTTTCAGGGATACATAAAAAACTCTTCTTTCCCAGCACCACTTTGTGCACTTGTGCATTTTAGGACGTTGTCTTGCAATATGCCGAGGTTGTTTGCAAAACCAACATTCATTATTTCTTTATCAGGCAAATCCTTTCTTTGTAATCTGGGGCTACCAGCTTTCTAGGGAGGCAGTGAGGGTTTTAGCTGCCCTAAAGGCATGCTTTTCCCTTTCTGTTCTGCCCATCCCACTCCCTCTCAGAACAGGCCAGCTCCTGGTATAGCAGTCCGAGAGCTCGGATGCCTCCTGCACTGTTTTGGATCTTGGTCCTCTAGCCAGGTTTTCAGCTCTGCAGGACAAGCCCAAAAACTGCTCTGAAAGTACAACATCCTCAGTTTTCTACAGAGTCTTCTTTTATCCCTCACCAGCGTTTCAAAACTGCGTTATTTTGCGGCTACCTCCGTGTAGTTCACGTCAGGGCTTCTCCTGAGTTTACGGAACTTAACTCTTACACTTCAGCTGTAAAGTCACACTTTCTTAACAATGCAGCTTTAAGTTTGCCATAATCATTACTGTCCTGATTGTCCATTTGCCTGAATGCGTCCACGAGCTTTCCGGTAAGCAGCAGGGATAGCTGGAAGCTCCAGGACTCTCAGAATTTTTGCCTGAATGCATACCTTTTCAAATTAATTTAAAATGCATCCATATCCTCCCCTCTTTAAATTCAGCTATCAATTTAAAATTTAATTTGTAACCCAGTCCTGAAGGTCCAGGTTCACCCATGCCAGTTACCTGCTCTGGCGCTGGTCTTGGAGTTGTAGCTTCTCCAGTTCAAATTTCCTCTGGTGCTCTCTTGCCCTCACTCAGCCTCTCTCTGAAGCTGTTTCTTTCCTGTGCCTCTCTCCAGTGCTGGTTTTCTTTCTTGCTTCCAGCTCCATCTAGAACTTCCTTTGTTCGAATTCCAGCTCCATTCTCCTCAACGCTAGCTGCAGCCTGATCCTTTTGACTCCAGTGTTGTGGTGACCTCCTCTGATGCTGTGGCTCTCGGTTCTCACTGGTCGCTGCCCTCCTCCCTGGGACTGGACACTGTGATAGACTCTGGCACCACCACGTCCAAGGTCTAGTCCCTTTCAGTCACCGACTGTGACCCAAAGTCCTAGGCAGTCAGTTGTGCATCGGCTGCCACAGGAGCCTCCATGAGGTGCTGTTTGTTTTGCCCTGACTGCATTCCTCTTTCCTGCCACAACTGCCTCAGGTATTTTGCAGAGTATTCGCTGTAGGGGAAGCCATCTTCTTCCCTAATCTCGCTATACTAGCTTGCACCCAAAAAAAAAAAAATAGGTAGGGAACTTAGACTGTAACCAAAATGATATATTTCTTATTAAAATCATTGCCTTGTTTGTGTGTGAACTGTTACTGTTTATCAATCCAACACACTTTACTGTTAATGCTCATGTCATCAAATAATTGCACAGTATGCAGACAGATCTTTCAGATCACACCGCTGCCAACCAGATCTTTTAGATCACACCACTGCCAACCAGATGGGTCACAAATGCACTTCTGGGGTCAGGCCCTCTGCTCCCACAGTGCCCAACCTCATAGTGCAATATGTGAACAGGGACAAACAGGGACACCCTCCTGTTTGTTTTGGGTCCAAGCAATTACCAGTCTCAAGTTCTGGGGTCAGATATGAACCCTTTTATAGCTAGTACACCCAGGTAACAGATCCAGATATTAAACTCTTCGGGAAGCAGTGCAATACTTAACCCAGCGGGCACACAACCAACATGGTTCTCAAATTCCTTCTGACACAGTTGAGACCTAGGTATTTCTTACCTTCCTGGATCTTTACACAGATGCTTGTTAGCATGGCTGCATATGGCGACACAATAACCCTTTAACAGTTATAGAAACATAGAATTTGGCGGCAGATAAGGACTGCTTGGCCCACCCAGTCTGCCCATTTCCTACCTAATGGATAAGCTGCAGATCCTAGTTAACCAACAGCTTACTTCTTCCTACCCCCCACTAGAATTGCCTTATGTATGTCCCATGCATTCTTGAATTCCCCACTGTTTTGACTCCACAACCTCCTCCGAAGGCCATTCTATGCATCCACAACCCTCTCTGTGAAAAATACTCTTACATTACCTCTGAGCTGCCCCCTCTATCTTTAAATTGTGCCACCTTGTTCTTGCACACCTCTTTTCTGAAAGATGCTACCCTCTTGGACTTTGTTGATTCCCTTGAGGTACTTGAAAGCTTCTATCATGTCCCCCTCCCTTCTCTGCTTGAGGCTATACATATTAAGCTCCTTAAGTCTCTCTTGATATGTCTTCCGGTGCAGACCCTGCACCATTTAGTTGCCCTCTTCTGGACTGCCTCCATCCTGTTTATGTCTTTGGGAGATTGGGTCTCCAGAACTGCACGCAGTACTCAGATGGGGTCTCACCAGCTGTCTGTACAGAGGGATAACAACTTCCTGTTTTCTACTGGTGATGCCTTTCCCTATGCATCCCAGTATCCCCCAGCCCTCCTTACTGCTTTCTCACATTGCTTGCCCACCTTATGTCAGAATTATCAATACTGTTTCAGCAGTCACACTTAAAATGAGAAAATGTCTCAAGCAGGATTAAAGAAGCAAAAGTTTACTAAAATTAAAACAGTAAATAAATACAAAACACAGAACATATTGTTATCCATGGCCAGCACCCTGATGGTGCTCCCACCTTGCAGGCAACAGCTTAGGTATATATGTACTAACCTTAGGGCAAAGACACTTGTCATATAAGAATAAGTGTCAGGATCTGTGTTCCACTATGTTTTACTGATACATATTATGCTTCACTGAGATATATATATATACAGTATGTATATATACATATATATATATATATATATACCATGAGAAATGCTTTTGCTCTATTTTTACTGTATTTTCATATGTAAAGGCAACAGTGGCATCTTTAGTAACTGTACACCACTACAACTGACCTTGGATTATAGAGGTCTTATTGTATTGTTATCTTTTGCAAGCTATGCAACTTTTCATACTAGTTAGGATAGTTACTCAGACCACCTGTTTTTGTTTTGTCCAGTGACATCTGGATCTGTCACACCGGGGGTTGAGACCCTCCTTGGAATGCTCAACCCTCCTCCTCACCAGCCCGCTGGCTCAAGGTCAGCATTTCTTTCTTTCTTTCTTTCTTCTTTCTTTCTTCCTTTCTTTCCTTTCTTTTCTTCTTTCCTTCTCTCTCTTTTCTTCCTCCTCTCCTCCCTTTCTTCCTTCCTTTCTACCTTTCAGAGCAAGGTAAATAAAATATCAGCAAGGTAAATACAACATCTGTCAATACAATAAACAACAGGTATCAAAAGCATTAACATAATACAAAGTTTTTTTTGTATGACCTTTTTCTTCCTCCCACACTCCAGCGTCCACCTCTCCTTTGGGCCACCCAGTACTCCTATGACTCAGCAATCCTCTTCTGGAGTGCTCCTTCTCTGCCCATATCGCAGCCGACCCCTGAGTTGTCCCGACGTATCCCATTGCCAGGCGGGTCCCCTCTTCTGAGGGGAATGCACTGGGGAGCGGGTAACCCAGCACACTATTTTCCCTTCACGGCCGGGGCACTGCTGTGGCAGAGGAGGCTCCTGAGGTTCAGGAATGTGGAGTATGAAGGCTGTCATCTGGTGGCACTAAACAGTTTTCCAGCTTTCTTTTTCTTGGTCCCTCCTGCACTGTAGTGCCCCGGTCTTCACCAGGGCCACTACAGAGTGAGGCTACTCCCAGCCCTCCTCAGGAGAGAGAGCAGTCCTCCGGATGCTTGATACTTTCCTTCCCTGCCAGCCCCCAGCTCGAGTCCGTTCCCAAACCAGGGTCGCCGGCATGGTTTGAGGTGTGGCATTCAGCGCCTCAACCCTCTACGCCACCGGGCCAGCAATACAAGAGTTTTTAGCAACTGCATGGTTGTATCTACTAAGGGCAGGGTCAAGGCATAGAAAGCAAAAATACTTGCAGGTATGAGCTAAGCATACAGCTAATGGAGTTTCTGGAAAAGATGGGCAGTGACTTGGAGCTTGAAGGGAGAGGTTGGGGGGTGGTAATAGCTGTAGGCAAGGAGTTCCAGGCTTTGACTACTCTCCATATAAATAAGTGCTGTCAGTGATGCTTTCCTGAAGGGTGGTAGCAGTGTTTGGTCCCCACTGATTGAGTTCTTAGTTGTTTCTGACCAGGAGAAGTGGTTTCAGACACCTGACAGCATTTTCCTAGGCACAGCTTTCTTGCAGAGAAGGGCTTCATTGAAGTTATCAGGAGGTGGAAAGGAGGCCATCTAGACAAGATGTATAGGTTACAGCAGTGGGACTCAGGTTTTGTGTTGAGTGTGCATCTGCAGGCATGGTTGAAAGTGACTGAGATTATTTTGAGGACAGTATTATTGGCATCGTAGTAGATAACTGCATCATAGTCAATCACCAGATGATGAGACTGGAGACTGGAGTTTTTGTACAACGGGTGAGTTTGGCCATGTTTCTGTTTAGCAAGTCAAGGTGCTGGTGGATGTTTTGACCAGGGAGTTGGTGTGAGATGTGAAGGATAAAGTCACATCCAGATGTATGTCCAAGTACTTGAAGACCTGGGGCCCAAGTTTCAGTGGGTGATGCAGGGCTTGCTTCAAGCCCTGCTTGAACCCGATGTTTTGGCGGAAACTCGGCCAGACACCTTTGTTGCAGCTGTGCCTGATTTTAGTAGGTCGGGTACAGTTATGACATTTTACATAATTTATGGCAGCTTGCAGCAAATATTTGGTGCAAGCCCTAAAAGGGTACCTGAGATTGCCGAAAGCTAGACCATAAGCTGGTCTAACTTATGCAACTGGTGAATGGTGTCAAAATCCTGATAGTCCGCCGAGAATGCCGTAGTTCTCACATGCCATATGTTTGGCACACCTGGGGCTTACAGCATTTGGGGACATCTGAAAATCTGGCCCCTGGACTTGTTCAATAGGGTCCCCAAATGGTGTAGTACTGTACAGTTCAGGGTCGCCCTTCAGGGCATGGGTGCTCCCAAACAGTAGGGATTTACATAGAAACATAGACTTTGATGGCAGATAAGGACCACTTGGTCCACCCAGTCTGCCCATTTCCTTACCTATTGGATAAGCTGTAGATCTTAGATAACCAACAGCCTACTTCCTCCTACCCTCCACTATAATTGTCTTATGTCTGTCCCATGTATTCTTAAATTCACCCACTGTTTTTGACCTCACGACTTCCTCAGGAAGGCCTTTCCATGCGTCCACCACCCTCTCTGTGAAAAAATACTTCCTCACGTTGCTCCTGAGCCATCCCCTCTATCTTCAAACTGTGCCCCTTGTTCTTGCACATAACTTTTCTAAAAGATGCTACCTGCATTTTGTTGATTCCCTCGAGGTACTTAAAGTTTCTATCATGTCCCCTCTCCTCCTTTCTTCGAGGTATACATATTAAACTTCTTTAGTCTCTTTTCATATGGTTTCTGTGCCAACCCTGCACCATTTTAATTGCCTTCCTCTAGACTGCCTCCATCCTGACTATGTCCTTGTGGAGAGCGGAGATGGGGTCTCAGAACTGCACGAGTACTCCAGATGGGGTCTCACCAACTGTCTGTACAGAGGAAGACAACTTCCTGTTTTCTACTGGTGATGCCTCTCCATATGCATCCCAGCATCTCCCCAGCCCTCCTTACTGCCTTCTCACGTTGCCTGCCGACCTTAGGTCATCTGATATGACTACCCCAGGTCCCTTTCCATTTTGTTGTTGTTAGTACCTCTCCCCATTGTGTACTCTTCCCCAGGGTTTTGTTTACCAGGTGCATTACTTTGCATGTCTTTGCATTGAATCTAAGCTGCCATACTTTTGACCATTATTCCAACCTTGCCAAGTCCTTCTCATCCTTTCCACCTGCCTTGTGTATCAGCCCTGTTGCAGATTTTTTGTCATCTGCAAAGAGGCATACTTTTCTTCCAGTCCTCTGCAATGTCACTTATAAAGACATTAAGGAGGACTGATCCCAGTACTGAACCCTGTGGTACCCCACTAGTAAACCCCTCTTCTGGAGGGACTCTGTTTACTATTACCCACTGTGTCCCTTTGTCCAGCCAGTTTTGTATCTAGACTTACGACCCTGGGACCCACTCCCAGGCTGGCTAACTTGTTTATTAATCTTTTGTGTGGGACTGTGTCAAATGCCTTACTAAAGTCTAGGTAGGCCATGTCCATAGCCCTCCCTGGTCTACTACTTTGGTCACCCAGTCAAAGAAATCTACTAGATTTGTCTGACATGAACTTCCCACTGTATGTCCATACTGCCTTGGGTCTTATGCCCCTCTGGCCTCTAGCTGCTCAACAGTTCTTTCTTTCAGAAGTGATTCCATCATTTTCCTACCATTGAGGTCAAACTAACAGGTCTATAGTTTCCTGCCTCTGCCTTGCTCCCACTTTTGTGAAGGAGAATCACATCCACCTTTCTCCAGTCCTCAGGTACCACACCATCCTCCATGATTTGTTAAAATGGTAGTCAATGGTGTCACTAGATCTCCCTTAGTTCTTTTAGAATTCTGGGATGAATCCAGTCAGGCCCCATTGCCTTGTCCACCTTGAGTTTTATTAGTTCTTTCAGGACCTTCATTCTGTTGATGGACTGGTATTGACCCCCATCCAGAGTGCTTCTGTTGTTTTGGTTTCTGTATGTCTCCTCTTCTCCTTTTGTGAGTACTGAACAAAATTATTTATTCAGTATCTCTGCTTTTCACTGTCACCCTCTGCCCACCCAACCCCACCCTTTATTAAGCCTCACTATCCCTTCCTTGGTCTTTCTTCTCTCACTAATATACCTATAAAATGTTTTATCCCCTTCTTAACTGAGTTGGCTGTCTTTTTCTCGGTTTGGGCCTTTGCTATTCTGACTGCCTTCCTGCTTCTTTCTACTTTAGCTGATAGAGTTCTCTTTCCTGCTCCTTCTGTGATTCCTTATACTTTCTGAATGCTATCTGTAACCCCCTGCAAATGGGGTTCTCAAAAGACTTCAGGAGCTTGCTTGAATGCTCCAAGCCTGAATGGTGTTTGGCATTTAAGCCATTTATCAGTGAGTGTTTTTAGAGCCTCTGGTACTGTCTCTTTAAGAGCTGTCTGCTTGCAGACATAATTAGTTGTATGGGGGACTGTGTGCTTCTCTGAGTACCACTTGAGCTGCTGCCAATTCACTTCATTTTTGCAGTCACTAGGAGTGCAAAGGGAACCTATCTGAAAGATGTAACTGTTTGCCAGAAATTATTTAGAGTAATAATGAAATTACAGTTTGTCTAACCTGCTTTCTTTGCAGTCAGAACTGTGTCTGCTAGTTCCCATTCTAGTTTAGAACTGCTGAACTGGACCAATCAGTGTGGGGTAGCTAGCTCTAAAATGGTGCCTTGGACAGATCAGAACTTGGACTCATAATCTGAGCCAGCCACAAGAGGATTGTAAGGGCAGTGACTCTGGGAGATGTAGTTTAGACTTCAGTGCCTTTTGGACCAACAGCAGCAGTCTATTGTGAGTGAAGCCAATCCAGTCAAGAACTGGGAGGAACTCAAAGGAAGTGCCGGTTTTTGTCGGTTGGAGTTTCAGCTGAGCTTTGGCAGTGAAGAAGGAAGGAGCCCTGTGCTTTTCAGTGTGCAGTTTTAAGTAAGCATGTGTAAGGCCCAGAGTTCGGTCTGAAGCTTGTGTAACAGCTTGTTAGGACTGAATCCGTCCTGTGAAAAGAATCAAAGGATCTCTGAAGAGTAGAAACCAGGCTCACCCTGTAGCAGACTGGAGGAATTGCTGAAAATTGCACCTCGGTCTGTCAGGAACTGAATCTGCTGTGTGTTCTCCCGGTATTGTGCAGTAGTGCGATCGGATAGATGCAGCCTGCCTGGTATAGTGCTTTCTTTTATATGGATGTGTGAAGAGGTTTGTGTACCTCAAGTGAGCCCTCTGACATTGAAGGACCTTATCTTATTTGGAGGTCGTGAGTACTAATTCAGGGTCGCTTCCCTGTTGAATTGCCACATTAAATCCAAATGGAATTACTGTACTGCTGACTGTTTAATTCTCCTTTCTCTGTGTGAAAGGGCCCCTACCAGCTGCCACGGTTTGGACTAGCCACTAGGGCTTGGGTACCCAGGGACAGTAACTGATAGGGATAGGCCTGTGCACAGAGCCATAGGTAGATTATTAGAGTGATAAGCTAATTAACCTGATTTCCCCTGTCCTTGTTATATCCCCTAAATAAATCAGAGCTGCTTGTTTCAGCAAAGTTATACTGCCTGAGGTATTTGTCTATGTTAAAGTACTGTACTGTGATTGTTGCACTGTATCTCATTTCTGGGGGTCCCAGTGCCGAACCAGACCTGGGGGTAAGTGTATACTGTGAAGGTAATTCTGATATATTGTGTGGGCCACTAGTGGGAAGAAAAGGGGGTTGCAGTGTTCCAGAGGGCTGTGACCAAGTTGGTTAACTATTGCAAACCTGACCTCTGGGTGAGGCACCCCATTGGATCCAGGCCCCTCAACCTGTTGGTGGCAAATCAGGCAGGGTAGTAGCCCCTGGGATAAGCATCATCTAGGGGTATATATCTTTTTCTCCATAACCTTCCCATCACCTCTTTTGAGAACCACAGTGTGTTTTCCTTTGTTTTGTTTATTTGCTCACACAAAACCTTGTTTGCCTCTGTGATGGCAGTTTTGATTTTTCCCCATTGTTTCGCCACCTCTTTCCTGCCCTTTTGCTAGTGCATTCCTTAGGCACTCTCCTATTCTGCCAAAGTCAGCCCTCTGAAAGTCCAGTACCCATGCTTTTGTATGGCTTGACTCTATGGCTGTGTTTATTGTGAACCACACTCTCTCTGGTGGTTGCTCGCTCCCAGGTGGCTACCCACTTCTAAATCTGAGATCCTCTCACTGTCTCCATTTGAGAGTACCAGGTCCCTCCTGTTGAAATTGTGTATGTTTTTTTTCTGCTATTAGGAAACCTCATTTCCCTTATTAGTGGGGACCCCAAGTTTTTTTTTTCCACAATAGCAATCACAAGAAGATATCCTCCCAGCTTATGCAACACTGCCTGGCTGCCTTCGTGGCACATCCCACCTTGTTTTGTGTCTGAGCAGGAACTTGTCACACCTTCCTACCTAGCCCAATAAAGCTAGGTTAGCCGGGAGGGTGGGAATGGGAGATGGTGGGTTTGGGCAATCCATCTGTTCTGTGCTGTGAGGAGAATCAGAGCACTGCACTTTGAGCCTTCTGAGGTTTTGTCTGGCTCTAATACACAACTCGACTGACTGCAGGAATGAAAGAACCCACCAGTGAAAACTTAAAAATGTTTGTTGAAAAAGTCACCAAAATACTATTAAGCTACAAATAAGGCACCAGATTCACAAAAAAAAAATCAGCAGTATCTTAATCCCTCTGTATGTAAAGTAGCAATCTACAAAAGATCAGCAGTATTGCAAACCCTTCTTGATTCAAACAAGCAAAACCAGTGAAAATGAAAAGTAAGGCCCACTCCTCAGAATTCAAACAAGATTGTTCCTTCCTCCAGCTTCCTAGTTACTAGTTCAAGACTGTGCGTCCTTTCTGATTTCAAGTTCAGTTTTGCAAAGCAACCTTACCTTCAAAAGCTAAGGCCTTTTATCTGAATCTGCTTACACATGTGTGGCTTATACAAGTCAGAAAAGATTTGATTTTCTTAGCATGAATGACAAGCCTATTTGTAGTGAACCAGTTGCAGGCCCTCGGAAGTCTGATTGCAGGTTGTTTCTAGAGACTCAGGTCACAAAGTGAGGTGAAGATGACTGAGCATGAACCTGGGTTGCCAGCACTGCAAGTGGAAGCACTCACTGTTACTGAGCCAGAGGCGGTCCCTACAATCACATACTTATCTCTCAACTACCAAGTGCCAATCCAGGATCATGCACCATTCTTTACCCCACTGTCAACTGTGCCCTGATAGTGTGCACAACCCAGCTGACCGGTAAAGTTCTTGAATACATTATATACCTCAGGTTACCTGTGTCATAATATTTGACAAATGCAAACAGGTAAGCTAGCTGTTAGACCATGCTACTGTAAGTCAACTTGTTACCAATTGGTCCTGGCTATTTTTATGGAGTTCAGCCTCCTCATTTATTCCAGCTAGCAGACCTAGCAGATCCTGCATGGCTCTAGCCAGTGCTTATTTATTGATTTTGTTATTGTTGACCAGGAAAGGTGGGCTAGACTGTACTGTCTATTTTCAGCATCATCGGGTGGGGTGGGGGTGGAGGCTTCTACTGTTACATTTACGATTTGGGAGCTTTCGGAGCTAAAGGGCGAATGAGGGCCTATCTTTAAATAGAGTTCCCTTCCATTATAAGTGAATAGCAGCTCACATCAGAGTTAGTGAGGCTGAACCCAGCAAGCCCCCTGCCCCTACAATTCTAACACTACGGAGGTTCAGATGCAAACCAAATGAAATTATACTACAGTAGGTTTCGCTGTTAGTGTTATGTTAGTGAATTTAAATGTCAGGCATGACTTTTTCTTCATATGTAATTTCTAGGTTTTGCTGGTTTTCTTCCGGCTCTACACCCACGCGTCCCCGATGTAGCACGCATGTGTGAGGCACACGCACATTGTTTGGGATGCTCCTCACTTCCAGTTGTGCTGTGGGCCGCCTGTGCCAGCACCAGACCGCCATTCGGTAACAGCAGGACTATGGAAGCAGGTGACCCACCCTACTCAGGAGACATGAGCCAAGACTGATCCTGCTCCCACCCTCCCCCCCACCATGCTGGCACCCAGGCGACCCAAGGTCATTCCCGAACCCAGGTCGCCGGCAGAGGTGAGTTGTGGTGTCCAGCGCCTCAATCCTCAGCGCCACCGGTCGGCAGCAGGCATGACCTTTGTTGGTATAGTTCCTTGTCATACAATTTTGTTTACCCAAATGTCTTATATGTCATCTCAGGTGCAGACCAGTATTCCTACAAGTCAAATGCTTGAAATCTGCTAATTGGAA
Source organism: Neoceratodus forsteri (assembly GCA_016271365.2). NCBI lineage: Eukaryota > Metazoa > Chordata > Ceratodontiformes > Ceratodontidae > Neoceratodus > Neoceratodus forsteri. Next base: position 642,141,931 of record CM057458.1, on the reverse strand, counting down.
ACATTAGCCCTTTTTTAACCTATCACCTCTACTAAAACAAAAGGAAACTCAAATCACATTGTTACAAAAGGTAGATTTCTACATAAAACAACGTTCACCATACATTATATATTCCTAATATTTTGCCAGTTTGGGTAGGTGACATACATCATTACATCTAACCATTTATGTGGCAATAAGTATGGCACATAAAAATATTTTAAATCAGTCCTCTTTTGACACTATACAAGAAAAGTGCCATCATATGTGGATTTTTTTTTATAGAAAAACCCACCCTGCATACTTTTTCTGCCCTTGCATGTGTTATATAAACTCAAAAGAAAGACAGCAGAATGTTCTGTTTTTCCTATATTACCAGTGCTCAGCAGGCTGTCCTAAAGCTTAACACAGACAGCATACCATCTAGTGGAACATCTGTTGTATTACAGGGAATATATTATTTTTTATTTATTTAAAGCTGGTAACTGGAAAGGCACACTGAGCCAGAGCTCATTTCCAGGTGCAACCTAGGGGAAGGTACAATACAGTCGAAACAGCATATTTAATACAATGCAATAAAAAATATTTGAAGCAGTAGAATAAAGTACAATGCAAAAAGAACAGTGGTAACAGCAATCAGAAAACAAGTCAAAAGCAATGCTGTTCATATATACAATGGAATAAATAACAAAGGATGAATATAAACTGTATCAGCATGGACACAGATTAAGGTACATCACAGTACAGGTAGAATAATATGCAGTTGTCCACAAGGTATTTATAGCTGAGCAGCCTCTGTGCAAGGTAGGGAGAGAAGAGAACAAGATGGAAGATAGGAAAAGATAGAGTAAGAGGCTTAGCGGAGGAATGGTAACAGATTCAAAACAGGAAGGACATGCCAGGGGTCAATAAATATTAGGTAGGGAGGAAGTGAGGCTAGTTTGGGATGAGATTAGGCAGTGTCTGGGAAGGAGGGAATGACATGAGCAAATGGTGGCGGGGCAGTGCAGAGCAGGGATTTAAGGGCAGAGAAAGTGGGGAATGGTGGGTGAACCATGGAAGTTGATTCAGAGGTGAGGAGAGTGAAGAAGATGGCCTTACCTGAGCATGTGCGAGGATGAGGGACGGAGAAGCAGCATCCCTGGATCGGAGGGAGTACAAGGAACAGCTTAGTGAAGACAGGCAGGGGTTGAGGTACTGTATGTGGGAGGGTCCCAAACCAGAATTTATTTGGAGATGAAAGTGACGCTATGGGTGTGGCATCTAGTAGGAAGAGGCATTAGGGAGAGGGAAGAGTAGAGGGTACAGTGGTGAGTGAGAGGATATATTATGGATTTTGATTGGGGCAGGAGAAAGGATAAAACATACACAGAAACAGAACTTGCTGGCAGATAAGGACGACTAGGTCAATGGAGTCTGCCTGGTTCTCTACCTATATCAGCAGCTGCTGACCTACTTAGTTCTAGAAGCAGCCTCTCTTTACCCCCAGGGTATCCTTAAGCCTGTCCCATGCATTCTTGAATTCTCCCACTGTGTTTGCTCCTCTTCCTCCCGGTAGGCTATTCAATGTATCCATCACCCTTTCTGAGAAGAAAAACCTCCTCACATTGTCCTCTAGCCTGCCCCCTCTAATCTCATATTGTACCCCTCGATCTTGTACATCTCTAAACTGAAAGATGTCACCCACCTGCACCTTGTTAATGCATTTAAGATACTTGAAAGTTTCTAGCATATCTCTCATTCTCTCCTCTTTCAACATATAGATCTTGAGGTCCTTTAAATCTCTCATCATATTTATTCTGGTGCAAGCCCTGCACCATTTTATTGCTCTACTCTGAACTGCCTCCATCCTGTCTATGTCCCTATGGAGATGTGGCCTCCAGAACTGTACACAGTACTCTAGATGAGGCCTCACCAGTATTTTCTACAGTGGTATTAAGTCCTCCTTCTTCTGCTAGTGATATCCTTCTTATGCACCCCAGCATGCCACTGGTCCTCCCACCACCTTAGCACGCTGCCTGGCCACCTTTAGGTCATCTGAAATGATTATTCCCAAATCTCTTTCTTCCTTGGTGACTGCCAGGAACTCACCCCTGTCCTGTAATCCTCCCTGGGTTTCTGCACCCCAGGTGCATGACTTTGCATTTCTTCATGTTGAATCTTAGCTGCCACACTTCAGACATTGTTTCCAGTTTTTCTATGTCCCTTTTCATTCTCTCCACCCCTGCTGGAATGTCTACCCTGTTGCAGATCTTGGTGTCATCTGCAAAGAAGCAAACCTTCCCTTCCACTCCTTTAGCAGTGTCACTAATGAAGACATTGAAAAGGACTGGCTCCAGGATTGAACCTTGCGGTACTCCACTGGTCAACCCTCCCATTTCTCAGACTGAACCCCATTCAGCACCACCCTCTGCTTTCTGTACCCCAACCAATTTCTAACCCAGTTAACTACCTTGTGACCCACACCCAGTCTACCCAACTTGTTTTACCAGTCTTTTATGTGGAGCGGTGTTGAAGGCCTTGCTGAAATCAAAGTAGGATGTAAATTAAAACCTTATTTCTAATCACTTTTTGGCATATCCAGCTACTAGAGCTGCTTTAACAGAGGTGCTAGATTGACCACTGAATTATGTGAATTCTTGGAATCAGTCACCAGAAAGTGCTGAAATTATTTGGGGCTAATGTTACATACAGTACCTTTAGCTTTAGGATGGATAGAAGACCATTGATAGATTGAGTTTCTCCCTTTCACCAACCAACTTGCTCAGCGGAAATATCCTTTTACCCTTTTTCTTCAAATTATCTGTCAAATCTGAGCTTCAAGACCATTGTCAGTACCAGCTGATACCTTTCTTAAAGCAACAATTTATTCAGAAATCCCAGGATAGCCTAGTTTACATGGAACATCTCAGTTTTAGTGGGGTTCAAATTCTGCTCCTTTCCACAGCTGGGTGGACTGGAGCACTGAGAGGTTACATGGTTTGCTCAAGGTGACACAGTAAGTATTTGGCTCTGGTGTGGTTTGAACCTGTGAACCTCTAGTTCCTCTGTCAGTACTTCAACCACTAGACCACACTGTGTTAATCTAACCAGCTACTACCACCTACTTTGGATGTCTGTTCAAGGGTCTGCCACTCATTTTGTGATGTTGTCCTTCCTGACATTTCACTTGAATCTTCCTGCTTTCAAAGACATGTTTTGACCCTTTGCACTGTCATCCTTTACTTTTTTTTTATATTGTCTGTTTATGCCCCCTTCTCTCCATGGAAGCCGCTCTCTTCCGGGTATCCTATTTGTCTTTGCCCCCGGTACCTCTCGGAGGCGCAAACCACCCCCATGATGCCTCGACCTACCCCCGGGTGGGAGGGAGTTCAAGATGTCCTCCTCCAGTCCATTGTCGTGAGTGTCAGGCGGTCTGAAACGGCTCCCATGAGAGCAGGGTTATAGTATCTGGGAGCTGGATCCCTTCACGCCAGCCTCTGCAGGGCTTTTTCCTTTGTTCCAGTGCCACCCCTCAGGATGTCAGCACACTAGGGGAGCCAAGGGCAGAGCACGACGCAATATGCAATCACTCCAGCTCCCGGCCGACATCCTCCCACCTGTTTCATGCTGTCCCAATGCACCTCCACCCATGGTCACCCAGGTGGTGGTAGAGCAGCAGGACATGCAACCCACCCTGTGGGAGCTCAGTCCTCCTCCCCAGCTGGTCCTCCAGCTGCCCGATCTGTTCCTGAACCCGGGTCACTGGTGCAGCGAGTGGTAACCCTACCGCTGCACTGGTGGGCCGGCTTCTTCCTGGTGCTTTTGGTCTGAGAGTATTATTCTTTTCAGCTATTTGAAAATTATGATAATGCCCTTTGTTTTTTTTTTCTTGTGAAAACAGCCTCATTCTATCAGTCAGTCCTCATTCTGTTCTGTTGTTCTCAGTTTCTGTTTATGCACACTAGAGTAGTTTATAAGGACTATGACACCTATGAATAGCTGGTGGATATTTTCAATCTGGAACAGCTAAAAGCTAAGAACTAGAACAGGAGCTGTGAGAGCATAAACCCGATTGTGTGTCTAATTTTGGTGCTTATGAAAGAGGACACACCTGATTAACAGCATTGGAAACCAAAGTTTTCTGTGTAGCTGCTGCAGGCCAAGAACCATGCAATCAACTCAACACTGCTCTCTGCCAAACCTTACCCTTCATATATGGTCCAGCGGCACTGTGGTTAGAGAATGCAGTTCTCAGATAGTCTACATCTCACTGGGCCAGCAAGAGAGAGTTCCTGATGTCTCCTGATGGTTCAGTGGCCCCTCCCATATCAAAGCCCTACAGTAGTTCCGGGCACCTAATGGATCATCCCTCACTATCTCTGTTCTCCTGTGCACACCCTCTTTCTGTGCTGATCCTCTCCATCCTTGCCCCCCCCATGAACCTCCTCTCTCTCTCGATCTGTCACATGCCAGTGCCTCCTTGAAAAACATTTTGTAACAGTTGTAACAGTTCCACAGACTCAGTGTGGCTCTGGCATGTGTTCAGGGTGTGTGGTTGGTGTGTATCATGCATTGCACAGTGGACCTTACTGTACATCCTCAGCCCCTATATTAGTGTGTAGCTGTCTCAGCCCTTTGCTTGTGTAACCCCCAGGTGGCGCTATCCCAAGAGCTACTACCCCTGCCTGCTTAACTACTAACAGGTTGGGAGGGGCCTAGGGTCCAATGGCGGTGCCTCCACCCAGAGTCAGGGTTTGCAGTAGTTAAACTAACTTGGTCACAGCCCTCTGGGACACTGTAACCCCACTTTTTCCCACTAGTGGCCCATACAATGCATCAGGAATATCTTCACAATGTACTTATCCCTAGGACTGGCTCTGTTGACTGGACTCTGGGGACCCCTGTAAAACAAGATGATACAGTGCAAAAGCCACAGTACAATACTTTAACATAAGCGAATACTTCAGTCAGTGTAACTTTGCTGAAACAAACAGGTCTGATTTATTTAAGGAGCTGTAACAAGGAAGGGGAAATCAGGTTAATTAGGTTAGACACATTAATAATCACAGTAATGTGCGCATATTCAGAGTCCCAAATTGTCACTTTCACTGAGTACCCAGGATAGGGAGGGCTAGCCAGGATCGGTGCAGCTGGTTGGGGCCCTGTGATGGAAAAACACTTGCACAACCCAATTGTAATCCAGAGCCGGATGGCTCAGTTCGTGAAGAAATGAAAAAGCAAAATTAGATGACACACTTGCAATTTGATAAACAGATGGCAGGGAGCTACCCTGCTTTGTACTCACAGACTCAATGCTGGGAACTGGATGGAAGGCAGATTGTCCTGGATTGCCAGGAGGAGCAGAACATGTGGATAAGGTTCTTGTGACTGGACCCCACTGCAGTTTACAGCAATCGGATGTAGTCAAATCAAGCTGGGGTTTACTTCCAGCTTCATGCACTCAATTCACTGTACAGAGTTTGAAACAGATTCCCCACAGGCACACACATTTATATATAAAGGAAAGTACTATACCAGGCAGGCTGCTTTCCCGATCCGACAATACTGCACGATACCGGAGAACACTAAGCAGCTTCAGTTCCTGACAGACCCAGCGCGATTCAGCAATTTCTCCAGTCTTCTACAGGGTGAGCCTGGTTTCTACTCTTCAGACTTCCTTCTGTCTCCTCACAACTGGCTTCAGTCCGAACTGGCACTTGCAACGGCTGCAGGCCGAACCTCAGGGCCTCACACGAGCTTCCCGCGTGAAACTATACACTGCAGAAGCACAGAGCTCCTTCTCTCTTCACAGTCACACCTGATCTAAACTCTCCAGTCCCAGAGTAGTGCATTTGCTTTAGCTCCACACTATTCTTTTGGCTGGTCTGGCTGTCACTCACAATAAACTCCCTGTTGGTGGAAAAGGCGCCAAGGTCAAAACTACATTTCCCAGAGTCACTGCCCATATAATCCTCTTGTGGCTGGCTCTAATTAAGAGTCCAAGTTCTGATTTGCCAGAGCTGGCTCCCTTTAAAGGATTCCCACAATGATTGTCCAATTCGCAGTTCAGAACCAATATGCGGAGCTACTCTGCACAGTCCTTGCTACAAGAAAGCAGGTTAAAACAAACTGCATTTTCATTATTACTCTAACAGGTTACCAGCAAACAATTACATCCTCTGAAAGAGCTCCCTCTGCGATACAGCGACGGCAGAAATGGAGCGATTTGTCAGCAGCCTGAAAGGGACTCCAAGCAGGAAACACACAGATCACCATCCAAATTAATTATGTCTGCAGGCAGACAGCTCTTAAAGAGACAATACCAGAGGCTCTAAAAGCACTCACAGATAAACAGCTTAGATGCGAACACCATTCAGGCTTGGAGCATTCAAGCAAGCTCCTGGAAGACTTTTGGGAACCCCATTTGCAGGGGTTACACCCTTCCTGGCCTGGAAAAGCTTGGCGTCCGCATCAAGCAAGTACCCCATAAGTTTCAATACAACCATATATATTTACATCAGTATCACATTAGGCTTACATGTAATCATCAGTCAACATAGCACTTTGCCATAAACAAATTTCTGAAGCTTTGCAGTACATCACTTTTCACACAGTATTAAACACACATTGTACCATAACTCAGGTTATTACCTCCTGTACATGAAACCTGAAGAGGGGCCCTTCCTATCAGCTGTCTTGGGGCTGGAGCGGGCAGGGGCACCATACTCAGAGGGCAAGACAAGTAACTTGGAGTTAGCACTGATGTTCAGTTTGGGCAATGAGCTCGGGGTCACATACACTCCTATATGGACCACGTTGAGAGGCAAGTCCATAGGCCTCCCAGAGGAATCATAACTGAGGTGCACCACAAGCTTTTACAGCTCGACCAGTCTTTCTAGGGGAACTGTTACTGTCTCTGCACCCTGAGCCTCATTTTCTGCATTGTCTTCACTTGTCAGGGGAGTCTCCATTGGGGTAGAGAGGTAGAACTTGGGCACTTTCAGCTCCAGGAGTTACAATCTCTGAGTCCACAACACTTGGCTCACATGGAGAGTTTTCTGACACTGACAGTGAATTATCAGGGCACTCAACACACCCTTCTTGTTCTGGTATATCACCAGTCTGTCCCAGTCCATCATTTTCCTCCTCTGTAAGCTCAAACAGTTCAACCATACACAATGATTCCATATCATCTGACTTGATGCTTTGCACTTCACTTTCTGGGAGCATTGGCTCCAGGGACAAAGCTGAGGGCTTAGACAGTCTAGAAAGCCCAGCTTCATCTCCAAGATTGACTAGGGATTGCCCGAAACAATTGACTCAGTTCGTAGAAGGGTAGTATTCAAAAACCACTCACTTTCCTCTGACATGGACTGACAGTCATGTTCAACTGGGACTTGTTGAGAGGAACACTTTAACTCAGCTTCTGTAAGTGCAGACTTTCTTGATTTTTTCTTAGCAGCAGCTCTAGTCACTGGTCCAGAGGGGCATTTTCTGGGGCCTCAGACTCAATCAAGATTTGTCCAATGGGTAGCAAATGATTTTTATACATTGTTTTAACATCTTTTGAATTATTCTCAGGCCTTACTTTGTACACAGGCAGATCATCTAGTTTGCCCACAACAATGTGAGGGAGAGGTGCCATCTGTCAGCAATCTTGTGTTTGCCATGCAGTCCCAGATTTCTTAGCAATACCGATCTCCCTCCTGGAGTTCTGTGCTTTCACCTTTTTAACATACCTTTCTTTTTGGCCAGATTTCTTTTGGCAGCCATGGTTTGAGCCAGTTGGTATGCATGATTTAGCTGGGCCTTTAACTTTGCACATACTGTAAATAGTTGTCAGCTTGAACCCCATCAGGAGAGATTCCAAAACATCTACCGGCAGTTGAGCTTCTCTTCCAAACAACAGGCGTAGGGAGAACCCAGTGGCATCACTTTTAGTGCAGCTGTAGGCATGTACCAGGGTGCTAATTTGTTGGCTCCATCTAGGCTTGTCCTTTGGGTGGACGGAGCCTAGCATATCTAGCAAAGTCTGGTTGAAACATTCGGGCTGTGGGTCCCCCTGGGGGTGGTAAGGATGGCTCTGGACTTTGCCTCCCACAGAGAAAGCATCTCTTTGATCAGACGACTCTCAAAGTCTCTCCTTGATCAGAATTGATTCTTTGTGGAGCCCCATAGTGAATAAAAAGTTTTCTACAGGTACTTTTGCCACAGTGGATGCCTTCTGGTCCTTGATGGGAAAGCTTGGGCATATCTCGTAAATGGTCAGTGACCAGCAGCACATTACTAATATTTCTTGATCTGACTCCAAACTCAGAAAATCAATACAGACCAGCTCCATGGGTGCACTGGTGGTGATGTTAACAAGGAGGGCAGCCCTCTGGGGCAAAGCTTTCCTCTGTAAGCAGTGACTACAAGTTCGAATGTGTTGCTCCACATCAGCCCCATCTTAGGCCAATAGAATCTGGATCTCACCAAGTCAAGTGTTCTGTCTATACCAAGGTGCCCCATGTGGTTGTGTAAGGACCTCAGTACTGAGTCTCGAAAGGCAATGGGCAGCACTAGTTGTTGTTTGTCTACTTGTCCCCTCTGTCTACTGTTTCTCTGTATAACAGTCTATTGATCAGTTTCAACTTAGGACCTTCTTTGTATAACAATGCAGTTCTCAAATCAGTGGAACGTAATTTGGACACATCTTTCCCTGCATAGAGGGCTTCTAAAACTGATTTGATCACGTGTCGGGATTGAGCCTGCCGAATACTGTCATTGTCCAGCTGAGGCAGTGCACCAATGTCTATTGCAGAAAAGTGGCAATAAGCAGCAGGTATGCAATTCTCAGAGGGTTGCAAACAATCCACCATAGAATCCACTGCGTCTGTGGACATTTGTTCCACCCTGTCAAACTTCTGGCAGAGTGCTCGAATATCAGAGTCTGACCCAGACATTCTGGGAACAGGCCTCAGGGTGAGAGCGTCAGCATCTATGTGGTTCAGGCCTGCTCTGTATTCAACAGCATAGTCATATGTAGATAATGCAGAAAGCCACCTATGGCCAGTGGCATCCAACTAGCTGAAGTCTGCACATAGGTCAAAGGATTATTGTCAGTTTTACTAGTATCTTAGCCCCATACAAGTACTGTGGAATTGATCAACAATGGCCCACTTTAAAAGCTAGGAACTCTAACTTGTGTACAGGATAGTTCTTTTCGGAAGGGTCAGGCTTCTGTTGGCAAAGGCCACTGGTCTCAGGCCATTCTCGTGCTCCTGATACAACACAGCCCCCAACCCTGCAGTTAGCATCAGTGTGCGGGATGCAGGACATAAGGTTTTGTTGGATCGGCAGGCCAACACTGGAGCATGGATAAGTTGATATATGATCTCATGAAAAGCAGTCTCACAATCAGGAGTTCAACGGGCCCCAAATACTTCACTTGGACAAAATATACTCTTTCAGTCTCGAGGGGCTGACTTTTATATTTTTTGGGTTGGGATACCCTTGAGTAAGGTTAAGTAAAGGACAATCACTCTTGAATAGTCCTTGATGAAACATCGATAATAACCACAGAATCCCAGGAATCTTTGCAGTTCTTTTAGATTTTTGGGCTGTGGCCAGGGTCAAGGCCTCAACTTTACTTGGGTCGGTCTCTATTTCCTCGGTGGATACTATGTGCCCCATATACTTTACTGATGTTTGAAAGAACTGACACTTATCAATGGACAGTTTAAGGCCAAAGTCTTCCAGTCAGTCCAACACCTTGAATAATCTTCTCTCATGTTCCTCCAGTGAGCTGCCAAACAAAATAACATCATCTAGGTATACCAGGCACTCTATTAAGTTCATGTCCCCACTGCACACTCCATCAATCGTTGAAAAGAGGCTGGGTGCCTGAAATTCCTTGAGGCATCCTCATGCAATTCATAGAAGCCAAGCAGACAGATAAAGATTGTCTTCTCATGGTCCTCGGGGCCATCGGGATCTGGTAGTACCCACTGCAGAGATCCAGCACAGAGAACCACTTGCTACCGTTCAGGCAGTCCAAAGCATCCTGAATGCGGAGCACTGTATACTGATCAGGGATATTCTGCGGTTTAAAGTGTGATAATCCACGCATCCTTACTGTCCCATTCTTTTTCGCACTACCACAATGGGGAAGCATAGGGGCTTCTGGTTCTTGTATTACACCAGCAGCTAGCATCTCTTGCAGATGCCATCTCACATCATCTATGTCAGCAGGGGCCAGGTGTCAAGACTTCTCACGAAATGGCCTTTCATCATGCAGCCAGATGTGGTGCTCAGCTCCTTACACATCCTACGTCCCATTCTTTTAAAGAAAACACCTGGTCTCTCTGGGCAAGCTTCTCACTGATCCTCACTTTCCATTCAGCTGGCGAGGTCACGAAATCAAACAAGTCAGGTGTTACTCTGTCATTCTTCCCGAACTCTTGCTACTGGGTAGCACTGCAGTATCCACGCAATGTACATTAGCCAGGATGCAACCTCTATTTACTCAAATCTCTCTATCAGACACATTATGAACTTGAACCATCGCCCGTCTGATAAGCATGGGCTCTGGCAGGAAAAATACTTGGCTTGACCAGCAGTCCTTCTGGCAATTTCCCATCGCCTGGTGCATCCAACATTAATATTTTATTCTTGACATCCTTTCTGATATGGACCTCTCCTGTAAGGTACACTGGGCATTTGGTGCCAGGATCAGAGACTCAGGATCCTTTTTCAAACAACTCCAACCGGTTCCTCTGGTTCCACTTTGTCAGCATCTCTCTGGGCATCGTAGGCCTTCCTGATCAAGGCGAATTCTTAAGCTCTACCAGTCCTGGATCCCTGTTTTCATAACACAACTGTGCCAGCCGTCCAAACATATGTGCATTAGTCCCAATTAGTAGAGGAAGCCCATCATACAGTCCAATAGGGGACACACTAAAAAGCCACGGTCTCTACTTGCTCTGCCACCCAGCCACGGAGGTAGGGAAAGATAGCCAAACTCGGATATACCCGGAGTAGGGTGGCCTTCTCACTTAACCCCCATACATGCAGTCCTTCCAATGGTTGTAAGGTACATCTAACAAATTCTTCTGATACCAATCCTGGAACATAATTGTCACTTGGGAGCCACTGTCCAACACAGCTCTGGTGGGCACACCATTCACTTTACTGTAGCTTCCATTGAGGGCCCACTATTCGGGACCAGTCCAGAGAGGTGGTAGCAAGGGCCTGGGTAGATGATCTAGCCACAGAAGAGCGTGAGTTAGCATTTTGGGACTTTCACTGCGCTCATTTTGTGCACCTCTTAGCCACTGTTTTGTGCTCCAAAGCTCTCCTCAGCTTGCCTCACCACTTTCTCTAAATCTTTCCGAGACTGGCATTCCCTCTTCATGTGCCCATCCTTCCCACAATTATGGCAAAATATGTTTGATGAAATTTGGGGTGACGAGGCATCACCTTGGGGCTGCGCATTGGTACTATCAATAGAAAACTTGGTGCCACCTCAGCCAGCGGTGGGTTGGACATTTGGAGACATCTCTTCAGTTCCCTCACCTCCATAGTCAAGACATCGAGTTTATTTATTTATTTATTAAATTCTCGGATTACAAATACCTTTGAGCAGAAACTGCTTGTTTACAAAGGTTCCACGTCAAAGGATGAGGTCAACATACATACAGAGGTAGTAAAAGAATGCACAATAAACAACCAAAACAACTAAAAGAAAAATAAAGTTACTCAGTTATAACATACTTTGAGATAATATTCATATAACGAGCAGCTTGGTAGGCAGCTGGCTGTGGTAACAATAAGAGATAGGGCACCATAGGCAGTTAGTATTGCAGGCGTCCGACCGGAGAGGAAGTTGGCAGGCTAATGGGCCACTGTCTGATGGTGGTGGAAAATGTCTTGTACCAGTGGAGATGCGAAGCAGGAAAGGAGTCACAAGGAAGGCCCGGTGCCAGAGGGAATGAGACTGGGAAAGGCGGGCTGTGAGACATGAGTGAGCTGGGAGGTGTTTAGAGATCTCTGTTCAGAGAAGCAGTCACATTGAGTGGTAGAGGTGAGGTAAAGTTTGAGATTCCTTTTGAATAGTCCAAGTGTAGTAGAGAGAAAGTGCTTCTTTATTGAGGAATTGAACCATTGAGCAGCTCTATAGATAAGGACCGCTGACCCATGGAGTACGACATCTAGAAACCTGAAAGGTTAGAGATTGGGCACCATGTGTTTGTTGAGTGCCACTGTAGGTAGTAAGGGTGAGCTAACACCAGGTGGCATGAGACCGAGAGAATCTTTTGGTAAGTAAGCGGGTCTGGTATTGTATTCTGCTGAGTAGGGGTAGCCAGATGGCCTGTGCATAGAGGTCACAGGTGTGAGTTTGTCGGGCCGCACCCGTTAGTAGTCTACAGGCTTTGTTGAGAGAAACTGAGATCCTGTGGAGGCACTTGTTGAGGCAGAGCCCCTCCTTCTGAGTCAGTGCAAGCCCCTATGTCTGTACCTGCCAATAGTCACGACTCTTATCGTGAGAACGGGCGGACTTCATGATGAAACTGTCTGTTGCTTTCCTAATCTCCTCAGCAACTCCCCCAGTGCGGGGTTTTGAGCTGTTGTCAGCAGGAGGTGCATGGGTGGGTATCCCACCCCATAGCAGATGCAGTCGGATGAGGGTTGGGGCCTGTACATGCAGGCGGCCTTCATGATGAGACTGTCTGTTGCTTTCCTAATCTCCCTCAGCAACTCCTCCCAGTGTGGGGTATTTACAGCCATCCCTGTTTTGCAGGCACTTAATCCTTGACTTTCATCGTGGGCTTTCGATGATCCCTAGCTTGTCAGCAGCCGACCCCGCCCTTGGAGCAGAGGTTGTAGCAGCTACCACTATGCAGGGCTCTAGAAATCCTCCTCCTCCTCCTCCTCCTCAACCTCCTGGATTTCTTTTATCAAATCACAATGATCCTGTGGGTTACCCATCCTGTCTTGAAGCCTCAACTGAAGGGCTGCAATTTTGAGTGCTTTGCATGTTGCAGTATGTGCCCCAACCTCACATGGTTTAAGTCACTGGCGGCCACCCCAACTTTCCAGTAGGCCCTCTGTAGCGCTCCTTCCAGGCAGGTAACATATGCAGATAAACTTTCACCTGGCCATTGTTTTGTACCTTGAAACTTCCACATCAAGCTCTCCCCTGACTCAATGCTCCCAAAATTGCATTCAAGTGCAGTTAGGTACTTTTGGGCAGATGCCTCAGGGTTTGTGGACCTCAAAGACTTAATGGCTTCCAGAGTGGGACCTCTCAAACTTTCTAGGATTCTTTTCCATTTCTCAGCCTCCGACACTGCCACCCAGATAACAAGGGGCAACACAGTCTATCCAGGTCTCCCAATCATCCTCCCCTTGTGGGGTGGGGAGGATGCCGGAGAAAATTCTCAACCTGCGGTAGAGTCGTGACTATTGGCAGGTACAGACATAAGGGGCTTGCACTGGCACAGAAGGAGGGGCAATAATGGGCGCTGGAGGGGAGAGGGTGTTCGTGGAGGACGTTCTCAGGTGGCAATAATAGTTTCTTTAAATCCTCCACAGTTTTCCTTTCCTCCAACAACAATTTAGCAAATTTCTCCTCAAAAGTTTCAGATAGTGGGGAGGCTCGTTCTCCCTGGGGTCTTTACTGTCTTTGGTTATCACTCTCCAGACAGTGAGGGCTTCCCCTGGGGTAATAGTCTGTGGCACCTTAGAACTGTCTACAGGGTCCTTACACTCTATTAGAGCCATGAAAGTTTGGGCGGGCAGATCAGCCTGTCGCCCCACCACCACAGGGTCTGTAACATTCGACCTTGGAAAGTACTCCCTCTATATTGTCCGTACTGGTACCCAGCAGGATATCCAAGATAAGTATAGCATTTTTGGGGTCGATCTCCTCCCAGTATACCACTTCACCAACTGGTGTACAGCCATTTCTGTTGGGGTATCCATTTATTTTTAACAGTAATTCGTAAATGTGGCCACTAGAGGGGCGCTAATCCAGTGGTGCCTCCAGATGTAACCCCAGGTGTACTATCCCAAGGCTACTACCCTGCCTGCTTAACTACTAACAGGTTGAGGGCCCTAGGTCCAATGGTGGGTGCCTCACCCAGAGGTCAGGGTCTGCAGTAGTTAAACTAACTTGGTCACAGCCCTCTGGGACACTGTAACCCCCTTTCTTCCCACTAGTGGCCCACACAATGTATCAGAATATCTTCACAATGTACACTTACCCTGAGGACTGGCTCTGTCGACTGGACTCTGGGGACCCCTGTAAAGACAAGATGATACAGTGCAAAGCCACAGTACAATACTTTAACATAAATGAATACTTCAGTCAGTGTAACTTTGCTGAAACAAACAGATCTGATTTATTTAAGGAGCTGTAACAAGAAGGGAAATCAGGTTAATTAGGTTAGACACATTAATAATCACAGTACTGTGTGCATATTCATAGTCCCAAATTGTCACTTTCACTGGGTACACAGGATGGGGCGCTAGCCAGGATCGGTGCAGCTGGTTGGGGCCCTGTGATGAAAAAACACTTGCACAATACCCAATTGTAATCCGGAGCTGGATGGCTCAGTTTATGAAGAAATGAAAAAGCAACAATTAGATGACACACTTGCAATTTGATAAACAGATGGCAGGAGCTACCCTGCTTTGTACTCACAGACTCAATGCTGGGAACTGGATGGAAGGCAGATTGTCCTGGATTGCCAGGAGGAGCAGAACATGTGGGTAAGGTCCTTGTGACTGGACCCCACTGCAGTTCACAGCAATCGGTTTAGTCCGAATCAAGCTGGGGTTTACTTCCAGCTTTATGCACTCAATTCACTGTACAGGGGATTTGAAGCGATTCCACACAAGCACTACACACATTTATATGTAAAAGGAAAGTACTATACCAGGCAGGCTGCTTCTGATCCGACTGCAATTACTGCACGATACCGGAGAACACTAAGCAGCTTCAGTTCCTGACAGACCGGCGATTCAGCAATTTCTCCAGTCTTCTACAGGGTGAGCCTGGTTTCTACTCTTCAGACTTCCTTCTGTCTCTTCACAACTTGGCTTCAGTCCGAACTGGCACTTACAACAGCGGCAGGTAGAACTTCAGCCTCACATGCGCTTCCCCGAAACTATACACCGCAGAAGCACAGAGCTCCTTCTCTCTTCACAGTCACACCTGATCTAAACTCTCCAGTCCCAGAGCAGTGCATTACCTTTAGCTCCACACCATTCTGTTGGCTGGTCCGGCTGTCACTCTCAATAAACTCCCCTGTTGGTGGAAAAAGGCGCCATGGTCAAAACTACATTTCCCAGAGTCATGCCTATACAATCCTCTTGTGGCTGGCTCTAATTAAGAGTCAAGTTCTGATTCGCCCAGAGCAGGCTCCTTTTAAAGGATCCCCACAATGATTGGTCCAATTCGCAGTTCAGAACCAACATGAGGAGCTACTCTGCACAGTCCTTGCTACAAGAAAGCAGGTTAAAACAAACTGCATTTTCATTATTACTCTAACAGGTTACCAGCAAACAATTACATCCTCTGAAAGAGCTCCCTCTGCGCATATAGCGACTGCAGGAACAGAGCGATTTGTCAGCAGCAATGAGCGGACTCAAGAGGGAAACACACAGACCCCCATCCAAATTAATTATGTCTGTAGGCAGACAGCTCTTAAAGAGACAGTACCAGAGGCACTAAAGCACTTCAGATAAGCGGCAGGCGTCAACACCATTCAGGCTTGGAGCATTCAAGCAAGCTCCTGGAAGGCTTTTGGGAACCCCTTTGCAGGGGGTTACACCTGTGTTATTGACCATTGCAAAGTACAAGGAAAGACTTGCAAGCTCATTGTGTACCTCACAGAGTAGAAACATAGAATTTGTCAGTAGAAAAGGTCCACTTTGTTCACTCAGTTTGCCCAGATGTTCCCTACTAAATCTGCCTTTGCAGACCTTATCTAGTCTTCAGTGTCCCTCTTGCCTCCCGCCTTTTTCCAATACACCCCTATGTCTACACCATGGATGCTTCAAACCTCCCACTGTTTTAGCCTTCACCACTTCTGCTGGTAGCCTGTTCCAGATGTCTGTCACTCTTTCAAATACTTCCTCACATCTCACTTGAACTTCCCTTCTCCAGCTGCTTAGCATACTGCCAGTTCGATGCTCTTTTCACTTCTGGAGAGACTTCCCCCATGCACGTTTACCGCTTAAAGTACTTGAAGATCTCTGTCATATCACCTCTCTCCTCACTTCCAAGGTGTACATTTTGATATCCTTCAGGCTGTCCTCATAGGGCTTCTCTTGCAAACCCTGCACCATTTTAGTTGCCCTCTTCTGGACCACCACTGCCCTGTCTATGTCCTTTCTCAGAGGCGGTCTCAAACCTGAACATAATACTCTGGGTGGGGTCTAACCAGCAAATGATACAATGCCAACACTACCTCCCTCTTCCTGCTGGAGATACCCCTCTATGTACCACAGTATCCTATTACCCTGTACTCACTGACTTGTTACACTGCCCTCACCTTGAGGTCCTCAGATATGATAACCCCTAGGACTCTTTCATAATTGTCAGTCCCACCACCCCATCCTATACTCAGCTCCTAGGTTCCTATGCCCTAGGTGCATGATTTTGCACCTTTTGTTAGTGAACTCCAGCTGCCATGATTTTGACCACTCTTGAGTTTCTCATGATTCCTGTGCATTCTTGCCCCCAACTCTTGCATGCCCACCCTGTTGTAGATACAGAATGAAACCCACTTTTAAAGCACTCTGCAGTGCTGCAGCAGACCTACAGAACAAAGCAATGACATGTCAATGGCAATTGGTCCCTTGTCATGCAGAAACTGTGGCATTCACTTCATCCGGCAGTGTCACATTTCATGAATGACATTGAGGGCTAATCGCCATTGAAATTACATTGCTTTATTCAGTAGGTCTGATGCAGCATTCTTGCAGAGTGCTGCAAAATGCCGCAGAATCGGGTTTCATCCATGGGATGCCACTGTATTTTGATATCATCTGCATACCTTCCATTTCAGTTCTTCTTGCAATGTTCTCTATGAAGACACACACTGAAGAGGACTGCACCTAGTACCGATCCCTGTGGTACCCCACTGATCACTCTTCCATCATTAGAGTGAGTACCATTAACCACCACCCCTGTCTCCTATCCATTAACTTATTTCTAGCCAATTAACCACTTTGGATCCCACCCCCAGGCTGTTAATCATCTATCAGCTTCCTCAGTGGCACAGTGTTGATGGCTTTACTAAAGTCTAGCTTGTCCACATCCACTGCCCTCCCTAAACTATTTCCCTGGTCATCCAGTCAGAGAAATCTATCAGCTCTGTTTGGCATGACCTTCCCCTAAATCTGTGCTGCCTGTGGCCTTAAAGCCCATTGGTTTCAAGATACTCTACCAGTCTTTCCTTTGGAAGGGTTTCCATTAATTTCCAATCACTGAAGTAAGACTGATCTGCCTATAGCTGCTAGCCTCCCTCGCTGCTGCTGCTCTGATGTAGAGGGACTATGTCAGCCCTTATCCAGTCCTCTGGAATCATGCCTGTTGCTAGTGATCTGTTGAACAAAGCTGTCAGTGGGGCAATAGCACCTCCCTGATTATTTTAGTACCCTGGGGTTGTATCCTGTCTGGTTTCATAGCCTTGCCCACCTTCAGGGTTGAAAGTTCCTTCAGGACTCTTTCCTCTGAAAATAGACTTGTGTCAGCCTCTCCCTCCTCCTGCTGCATCTTCCTGGTGGTCTGCCCTCCTCCCTCCACTGTGAAGACTGAGCAAAAGCGATGTTTAAGATGTTAGATTTTTCTTGGTCCTTTTCTGTGCAGTTCCCCTTCTACCATTCTAATCCTCACTATTCATCCTCTTGCTTTCTTCTTCTCCCTTATGTATCAGAAGGAAGTCTTATCCTCTTAGTGATCTCTTTGTCAATCCTTTCCTCCATCTGCACCTTTGCTTCCCTCACTGTCTGACCTGTTTCCTTCTGCTTTACTTGGATATGTCCTTGTCCTTCTCCCTCTGTGTTTCTTTATACCTTTTGAATGCCACCACTTTTTCCATCACCACCATTGCCACTTCCATAGAAAACCATAATGTTCTCTTTTTTTTCTTGTGCTTTTACTACTTCCTTCATGCAGAGGTTGGTCATAAATATGCCCTCCCTTTTCTTCCCCACTGTGCTTCTCTCCTCCCTGGCAATCCACCTCAAGGCAGTTTCTAAGGCAGTCTCCATTTCTTTAAAACTGCCCTCAAAGTCAGGACTGTCATCCTCATATGGATTGCCTCTGCTTCCATCTTTATATTTGACCTACAGTGTATGGTTATGACTGATACCTAGGGACTGCCACTGTGACATCTGCAATGCTGTCCCTGTTTGTAAGTACCTGGTCAGCACAGCCCTGCCCTAGTGTGTTCTTTTACTAGCTGTTTGAGAAAAGCCTTTTGCAGTGAGTCAAGGATGGTGCTTCTCCTGCTGAGCTTCAGTTGGAAGCTCCCTCCATGCCTGAAAAACTGAAGTTGCCAACCAGCAACACCTCCTTCTTACCATTCTGATGTTGGCTTTCCCTCAGTGCCTATCTAACTCCTCTCCTTGTGCTGGAGGTATGCACTACCCTGGTATGGCCAGCAGCCACAGAGCCAAGATGATCCAGTGCACCTCCAGGCCCTCCTTTTTACCCTTGGTGCCCTTGGACCTCCATGGCCTTGATTCCCTCCCTCATACTGTATATAATACAGCCTCTCTTCCCCATCTTGTCTGTTCTGAACAGAGATTAGCCCGCTGTGGCCATGTTCCAGTTGTGTTGCTCAGTGCACTATGACTCCATTAGGGCCATTACATCCAGGTTAGCCTCCACCATAATGGCCTCCAGGTCTGGTCTGGAAACAACAGTGTGCAGGTTGAATCTTTGTGTAAGGTCACTGCCATCACTTTGTACCCACAGGAGGTGCAACTGTAAGTGAAGGCTCTAGTTATGTTGGCACACTTGCACAGCCAACATCTTGCAGTAGTGCAGATTTGGGCGGTCACTGTTGAGCGAATGCAGGGCAGCCATCAGTAGGTCGTCCTCATTCCCCAATCAGCCTGCATGCTGGTGCCACACCACCTGGGCAAGCACATCTAGGGAAAGGTCCACTGCAATGCGAGCAAGCTCATCACATGCGCAGCGGATCTCCGACTTGCTTACCCAGAACACAAACATGATGGCACACTGCCCGCTAAACTGCTGACTTGGGGTGCCCAATCCTCCTCGGCTTACCCTGCCCCAATGTATGTGCCGATGGGGAGCCCACTCCCTGTCAGCATAAAGAACCCCACCATTTGTTATATGCCTGAGGGTTGATCCCCCTTGGCTCTTGCCTCCCACTTTCCTTGTGTGCCGATGAGGGTGCCCAATCCCGTGGCATAAAGTAACCCCTTTTAGTTGGTCCACGGGGTGCCCAATCCCTCCGGCTACAGCTGCCCCAGAAAAAACAGTAGTCGTTGGCATGCTGGGAGCCCATCCCAGCATGCCACATGCCCCTGTAGGCAGAAAAATGGTCCCCAATGTTTTTTTTGTACCTGTGGAAAAGGAACCGTCCCTGCTGTCCTCCTGCCTCCCTCCCACAACCTGCGCCCACTGCCTCTCCACACCTCCATCACCCCATACTTACCTGGCGGAGTCCGGCCGATGATCTTCGGTGGACTGGGGAACACGCCTGCACTCTTCAAAGCCGACCGCTGAACTGAGGAAATGCTGGTAAGCTGTAAAATGGAATAAATAGGTTTTTCAACTTTGATGCATATCTCAGGCATTTTTGGAGTTTGGCACCAAATTTTAACTTGGGGTTTTGGGACCCCTCCTCATGAATTCTGGCACTGTCATGGCATTAGTCGGTCCAAAAGGTGATTTTGCGGTCACTGGCGCTGAATCACCTTTTGGGACTGAGTAACGAAACAACAGTGCCACTGTTCATGAGGGGAGCTCTCAAAAGCCTATGTTGCAAATTGCTGGCAAACTCCCCAAAATGGTTGTTTTAGTTGAGCCTGCTATGCTTGTTTCTATGCACGCTCATAACGTCATGAATTTTAATATTTTCAGTCCAGATTTTCAAACTTGGCATTTCACACAGTTCCTGATGAACAGTACAACTGTCATTTTACATATCCTGCCCAAAATGTGTTTTCGCACGTCCAGCACAGAATTGCACGGTTGCTGTGCGGAAATCACTTTTCAGGACAATTTGAGGAAATGACAGTGACACTGTTCATAAGCAGGGTCCTAAATGCCTATGTTGAAAATTTGGTGCCAAAGTCCATAAAATGACTGTGTTGTAAAGCGTCGTTGCGCGCGTTTCCATGGCTTCCTGTAACCGCGAAATTTGCAATATTTCCATGCCAGATTTTCAACACTGGCATTTTTTCACCTCCTTATGAACAGTGCAGCTGTCATTTTCACATTCTGCCCAAATGTGTTTCTGCACTTGTGGGTGCACAATGACGTGGTCACTGTGGAAATCAACTTTTGGGACAGATTAACAAAATCGCACCACCACTGTTCATAAGGGAGGTCCCAAAATGCCTATGTTACAAATGTGGTGACCAAACTCCCAAAAATAATTGGAGATTACGGACGTGTGTTGCGTGGTTTGTATGCATGTTCTATTGCTTCACCAATATTTCATATTGTCACTCCAGATTTTCAATGTTGCCATTCTTTTACGCCTCCTCATGAACAATACAGTTGTCATTTTCCACATCCTGCCCAAAAATGTGTTTTCATCCTGTGTCGCCAAATGGCACAGCCGCTGTGCAAAACCACCTTTCAGCTAACAAAGTGATTGTGTCTCTTTTCATGGGTGGCCTGACAAGCAGCCCATGTTGAAAATGTGGTGTAAAACTACGCCATATGCCTACGGTGTTAGGGTTTCCAACAGTAGCACCCACCTGGTACAGACTGACAGGCGTCAGGGTGTGCCTTGAGATCATTGGATGTAATGCTCACGCCATTCCACCCACTCACCCCCACCCTGCAGCCACTGACAGGCATTGTGGTGTGCCTTGCACTGTTCAGCCACAAAGTTCACCCCACACCTCTACTGCACCCACGTCAGCATATTTCCTTATGGAATGGGGTAAGTATAACGTCCAAAGACTCCAAAGCACACCCCGACACTTGTCAGGTGTCTACAGGGTAGATTGGTACAATGGCATGGGCGTTATAGCTGATGACCCAAAGGCACACCCAATGCCTGTCACTCTCTACAGGGTGGGGATAGGGTTGGCGTTACTTCAATACTTCACCCGCATTTCTATTATCGTCTCTAGCTCTGCTGCCAATGCCAGTGCCAGTGCGACAACATTCGGCATTGACAAATGCTTATTTTTGACTAGCCAGACTCAGAGGGGCACTGTACTATAAAGAAGTTATCAGTTTTGTATCTTCCCAGGTTATTCCTATCCCACCCAACAGCAGAGAGGAATATTTCTGGCTTATTGTCAAGAATTTTTAGAACTTGGCACATAGTGCCTGCAGCCTTACCACCTCAGTGGTGAATACTAAGAGACCCACTCCTTCTGGAAATCCAAATACTAAGTTGCCAATCGAGGCTGAAAAATATTTGTTTATTGTTACATTGTGTGTGTGTGTGTGTGGAGAAGGGGGGATCAGGGTGTGCTCTGACTTGCTGTTTTGTTGATGCATGCCATACACAGTAGCACCCCATTTAAAACCCATTTATTGTTTGTGAATGAGCAAGGGTGAGTAGTTAATATTGGATTTGGTTTGTAAATGGAGAAGTATGGTTTTCTCATTTAACTAGCTCCCCTGCAGCTACCTGCACATTGGTTGGGCCCACCTTAATTAAGCCAATTTTGGCTGATCGCCCTATAAAAGGTAAGCCATTTTAGGCAGCTGATTTTAGAGTAGGGACCCAGCTGATGGTGGTCTACCTCAACATTGGTAGCTGGGTGACTTCCTTGCTTAGAGCCCTGGGTGAATGCTAAGAGACCCCACTCCTTCTGAAATCCAAATAGTAAGTTGACAATTCAGGCTGAAAAAATACATGTTTATCGTTCTACGTCGTGTGTGTGTGTGTGTGTGTGTGTGTGTGGGGGGTCAGGGTGTGCTCTGACTTGCTGTGTTTGGGTTGTTTACTAGCTGCTTCAGAAAAGCCCCTTGTAGGGAGTCAAGGATGAGCTTCTTCCTGCTGGAAGCTGCAGTTGGAAGCCTCCACTCCATGCCTGAAAATTGAAGTTGCCAAACAGCACCTCCCTTACTTACCATTCTGATGTTGGCTTCCCTCAGTTGCCCTATCTAACTCCCTCCTTGTGCTGGAGGTATGCACACTACCCTGGTATGGCCAGCAGCCACAGAGCCAAGATGACCCAGTGCACCTCAGGCCCTCCTTTTCCTCTTGGTGCCCTTGGACCTTCATGGCCTTGATTCCCTCCCTTATATATAATACAGCCTCTCTTCCCCATCTTGTCTCTTCTGAACAGAGATTAGCCTGCTGTGGCCATGTCCCAGTTGTGTTGCTCAGTGCACTATGACTCCATTAGGGGCCATTACATCCAGGTTAGCCTCCACCATAATGGCCTCCAGGTTGGTCTGGAAACAACAGTGTGCAAGGTTGAATCTTTGTGAGTAAAGGTCATTGCCATCACTTTGTGCCACAGAATTGCAACTGTAAGTGAGGCTGCTAGTTTTTGACTAGCCAGACTCAGAGGGGCACTGTACTACAAAGAAGTTATCAGTTTATATCTTCCCAGGTTATTCCTATCCCACCCAACAGCAGAGAGGAATATTTCTGATTTATTGTCAAGACTTTTTAGAATTTGGTGCATGGCACCCTGCAGCCTACCACCTTGGAGCCTGAACCTGTTACATCTCAGAAGCTAAACTGGGTTTGGGCCTGGCCAGTAGTAGGATGGAGACCTCCAGTGAACACCAGGTGCTGCAGGAAGTGGTGCTGGTAGCTCTGCTGGGGGCATTCTGCTCTTAGTTAAAAGTAACCATTCTAGTTCATCAGCATGGTGTTTGGGGGACACTGTGCTGTCAGAAGTGCTGTGCTTTGAATTAGACATTAAACTAATGTCCTGTCTGCCTGTTCTGTTGATTGTCCAGGTGGGCTTTAAATGTCCCAAGGTGGTGGTGGTTGGGGGCCCTGTGGAGCCCAAGCTTGACAGAAGCAGACTTTATCACTCTGCGTCATGGCCCCAGATAAACTTTCCAAATCAATATTCTGACTGTGTTTGGCAGCCCTTCATAAGTTTGTAGGGAGTGAAAAACCTACATAATTTTGTGTCCTCAAAAGAATCAACCACAAGCAGTGGCAGCAAAGGAAAAAGTATGGTGGAGGTTTGTCGGTGGCTTCTGCCTGGGACAATACTGTCTGACTGGTGCTTCCATGTCTGAGGGAAACTTTACTAACTGTTGGAGCAAAGTTCCATCAAATAATTGAATAAGTCACTGAAACTGACTATGAATTGGATGGTCTTGCTGGTAAGGTGCAAACTGTGAATACTTTGATGAATGCCTAAAAGCGGAGGTGTCAGAGGCTGGTAAATGGAGCAATGCTACTACACATTTGGCAACAAACTGATCAGAGAATCAGCATCTCCAAACCTGCCTGGAATTGTTTGAGTACCAAGCCACAGAGCAAACATTCGGACCCTGGGCTACTTGAGGAAAGGCAGGAGTTCACCCTTGATATTTGTTCAGGAGTTGCTCATGTGGGTGCAGCTCTGTGGATGGAGGATATGGAATAAAGCTTGGGTACAGAAGGCACACAGTGTGGCCCATCAACAACAACCAGTATGGGAGAACCTTCCTTGCGCTTTCCTGTTGGATAGAGTCAGAATTAGAGACAGACTGTTACAGCTGATGCAG
Source organism: Neoceratodus forsteri (assembly GCA_016271365.2). Classification (NCBI taxonomy): domain Eukaryota; kingdom Metazoa; phylum Chordata; order Ceratodontiformes; family Ceratodontidae; genus Neoceratodus; species Neoceratodus forsteri. The sequence continues at coordinate 642,118,071 of CM057458.1, read as the reverse complement.
AGTCAGGGTTTGATTTTAATGTATTGCAAGCAAGTATTTTTTTTCCAGATATTTTCGACACCACGAGGAAGTGCAGAACAAAGTTTGAGGCTGTCAGCTAGAGACTTAGGGAAGCAGAGTTCATATACTCAGTTATAAAATGGAAAGACAAAAAATAAAGAAACTTCATCGATTGAGAAAAGTCACCTGACCGTGAGTAAATCTTTGTAAATGCGTGGTCATTTAATTGATTTATTATATGGATGTCTATTTTAATATGCTACAAAAGCATACAAAAATTATCGGTAATATTATCACTCTCCAAGTGATAATACTACAATTCAAGAGTGATAATACTATCGTTCATGAGTGGTAATACTGCTCGATCGGGACCTCAACGAGAGTATTACCACTGAATAACAACAAAGCGCATGCCTAGTCTGTCTCCCCATGTCTGCCAAAGCATGCCTTCTGATTGGCCGCTTTTCCATGTGGGTAGGCAGAACAGTTTTAAAAGATGGCAGTCCGTCTCTCACTTATCGAGACTGAACTCGGCCGTCGGCAGTTCTCGTATGTTTTTCTCCTTCAATTTTCCCATTGAAAATGTAATTATCTGGTTGATCCTGCCATCCCTGATAAAAAACAGGTAGGACTCAATAGAAATTCAAAGAACCAGCACTTGTGGTGTAGAAAATGGGCAGGGATGAGGAGTGTCACAGATGAGAGTGAGGGAGCTGAAGCAGACATACACAGCGAGACAGTGCGGCGGTCAGCCAGAATTGAGTCAGTCCATCACTAAACTGGCTGACCACCTGTGGGTTGCAGAAATAGTCGGATCCATATATTAAAAAATAACGGATAGTTGTGTGTCCATTAGCAGGGAGTCCTACCATCTCGAGGTTCTGGGCACATTGGAACCTCTCGAGGCTTCGCTCCCGAGGTTCACGTGTCCAGAACCTCTCGATGGTATTGCTTCTGGTAATAGACACACCTATCCATTATTCTCTTTATGTTTTTCCATGTTAAAGTAAAAGACTTACCGTACAAAATCAATTACACTGAAAATGAAAACATTTCAGGCACTCCTGATGCCATCTTAGAAATACTTTCCTTTACTTCCCTAATTTTTTTTACCAACCCCCTACAAATGGGGGTTCCAAAAGTCTTCCTGAGCTTGCTTAAATGCTCACTGCCAGGCTAGTGTCCTGCTTTAGCAGTTTAATGTATTGCCGAGAGTGCTTGTATAGCCTCTGTGTACTGTCTCTTTAAGAGCTGCCTGGATTGCAGTCATAATTAATCTGAGAGGGAGCTCTGTTAGAAAATGTGCTTGTTTGCTGATCATTTGTTAGAGTAGTAATAATACTGCAATTTGTTCTAACCTGCCTTCTTTGCAGCATGTACAGTTGTGTTTGTTTCCATCATCTTGGTCCTGGACTGCTGAAATGGGCCAATCAGTACCATTTGGGAGTCTAAATGGAGCCTGCCTACAGGACTTGGTGGGGCAAAACTTGTAGGAATTGTAGTTTTGGGCTTTGGGTGCCTAAAATAACCTGGAGGGAGCCCTTGTTGTGACTGACAGACAGATCAGCCAACCAAACCTTTTGGATCTTGAGGGAAAGTCCCACACTGCTTGCAGTTTCAGTTAGATCTGAGCTGGGAAGTGAAGAAGTTACAGCTCAAGATAGCTCGAGCAGCAATCTAACATACTAACATACTAATTGCCAGCAGATTAGGCCTTACGGTCTATTGAGTCTGCTCGAACCTCAGAACCCTAGTTGGGTGCGAGCCCCCCACCCGTGTTCCAGAAACCCTATCATCCATCCCACCCCCTGGACCAGGCCGTCATCTGATACATCCACTTTCTGTGCCTGTCCCACCCTCTCTTGAAGCTGTCCACTGTGGATCTCTGAACCAGCTCACCAGGCAGTGCATTCCAAGGTCCACCACCCTCTCAGTGAAAAACCTCCTCCTTCCCCTCACCTTTCCACCTTCCAACTTCAAGCCATGCCCTCTGGTGATACCTCCTGCTTTAGTCTAAAGATCCCTCCATGTTTACCCTATTTATTCCTTGAGGTACTTGAAGACCTCAATCATGTCCCTCCTGTCTCTCCTCTCCTCCAATGAAAACAGGCAGAGCTCCTCAAGTCTGTCCTCATCGTCAAATTCCTAGTCCTCGTATCATCTTAGTTGCCCTCCTCTGTACCCTCTCCAGGAGCTGTATGTCCTCTTCTATCCACAGTGGATTTGCGCTGGAGAACTATGGAAAGGCCTGAGTTTGGTCTGCATGCCTGCCTGCTGTCCCTGAGGGAACTTGTGCTTTTTCGGACTGAATTCAATTTGGAGGCGAATTAAGCCACTGGATGTGACTGAGGCTTTAACCTGAAGAAGACCGAAGATTTGCTGAATCGATTGGCCTGTCAGGACTTCCAGTTACTTCTGAACTGCCGGATTGTGCAGAGACTCTGTAATTGCGACCGGAGAGCCATTTACCCGGTACAGTGGAATTTCCTTACATGTGAATGTGCTGTGTGCTTATAGTGGGTCGCGATTTGGTTCCCCACTGTGTGTCTGAACTGTGTTTGCTTGCTGGAGGCTGTATCCAGCTCCATGGACTGAATCCATATCCATTTCCATTTGCCTGGGCCCTGCTACACTGGTCCAGCCAGAATACCTGCTACGCAGAAAAGTCATCGAGAGAGACCGGCCCAGGATCAGCCCCTGCTCAACGCCTTGAACAGGAATGACACCTCAGTGATTCGTGTGGGCCCTGCTTCTCTGGGCACTCTAGCTCAACAGCCTGCAGTCTTGATTTCATCCTGCCTGTGTCCAGTATTGGGTATCTTGAGTAAACAAGAGGGTAGCTCCTGCAACAACAGCTAAATCTAAAAGTGTTGTCATCTGATTGTCTTGTTGCCTTTTTCTCATGAACTGGGCCCTTTGGCTCTAGATTATAAATAGTGTGTGTTGTGCATGTTGCTTTCTTCCATCACAGGCCCCAACCAGCTGCAACGTTTCTGGCTAGCCCACCATTTTTCTACCTGGGTATCCAGAGTGTGTGACTGTGTAGGGACTCTGAAGTGCAAAACAGTCTGATTAATATAGCTTTTAAGCAAATCAACCTGATTACGCCTCCTTGTTCAAGTCCCTGAATAAATCAGATTTAACTTTGTTTGCATTTAACCTGACCGTGGTTCCAGTTTGTGCCAAAAGTATTGTACTGCTGCTATTTGTTGTGCTTAACCTTGTTTTACAGGGGTCCCCAGGTCAAGCTAGAGGAACCAGCCCTGGTGGTAAGTGCAAACAGTGTGGGTAGTTGCCTGGTGAATAAGGGTCATTGTGAAAGTAATTGTGTATATTGTTCAGGCAACTAGAAGGGAAAGAGGAGGTTACAGTGTCCCAGAGCGCTGTGCCCAGGTTAGTTTGACCACTAACAACCCTGACCTCCAGGTGGAAGCACCCGTTTCATTACCCAGGCCTCTTTCCTGCTACTAGCCAAACAGGCAGGGGTAGTAGCCCTGGGATAGCGCCACCTAGGAGTTACATCTTGGAGGCTCACCACTGGGATTTTGTGCCTTCTAGTGGCCAAAATTACAATTATTGTTAAAGATTAATGGCTACCCCAGTAGAAATGACTGTACACCAGTTGGTGGGGTGGTGTACTGGGCAGGAGATCAACCCTCAAAATGCTCTGCCTATACTGGATATTCCTCTGTACCAGTAAGGACACTATAGAGGAGCACTCTCCATAGCTGAATGTTTAAGAAATCCTGTGGTGATGGGTCGACAGGCTGATTTGATTGCCCAAACTTTCATATCCTTGGTAGAGTGTAGTGACCTCATGAACAGCTCTAAAGTGCAACAGACTATTGCCTCAGAAGGTCCTAACCGCCTGGAGAGTGATAACAAAAGACAGTAAAGACCCTGGGAGGATGAGCTCTACCATTATCTGAGACATTTGAGGAGAAATTGCTAGTTGTTGCTGGAAGAAGGGAAACCATAGAGGACTTTAAGAAACTATTCCTGCCACCTGGGGTGTTCCTTCCCAACACCCTCCCACTCCAGCACCTGTTACTGCCTGCCTTCTGTGCCCATACCAATACTGGCCTTATATCTGTACCCGCCATTAGTTACAACTCCTACCAAGGCTGAGAATTTTTTCGGCACTCCTCCCACTCCCGGGAAGGATGACTGGAGACCTGGATCAACTATGTTGCCCCTTGGTACCCGAGTGGCAGTGTGTGGAGGCTGAGAAGCTGAAAAGAATCATAGAAAGTTTGAGGAGCCCCTGCCTTGAAACCATTAAATTTTGAGGTCCACGAACCTTGATGCATCTGCTCAGAAGTGCCTATCTGTACTTGAAGGCAATTTTGGGAGCGTTGAGTCAGGGGAGACTTTGATGTGGAAATTCCAAGGTACCAAACAATGGAAGGGAAAGTTTGTCTGTGTATGTTACTCGCCTAGAAAAACTCTGCAGAAAGCTTACCGGAAGGTGGGTAGCCACCAGTGATTTGAACCGTGTGAGATTGGGGCACATACTGCAACATGCCAAGCATTCTAAACTGCAGATCATCCAGTTAAGGCCCAGGATAGGAGAGGTAACCCACCTGACTACTGTGACTTGATAAAAGAACTCCAGGAGGTAGAAGGTGAAGAGAGATTGTAATTATAGGGTGAGTGCAGCCCAAGTAATGATGGCACCGGAAGACCCTTCGAAATGGAGACCACTACGGGTGTCCTGCCGTGGGCTAAATGTGGTGGGGAGGAGTTGCTGAAGGAAGTCAGAAAAGTACAACTGGTTGCATTCGCTGAGGTATCCCTGCTGACAGAGACCCTGGCCCCTGTCAGGACATGACTATTATGGGGTGGGGGTGCACCTCAGGCATCCTCTACTGAGGGTGGCTTCTCAGCTGAGCTCAAGGAATTGACTGCCACCCTAAAGGAACTTTTGAGACATGGTACACTACTAGCAGAAGTCAAATCACAATCTCCCATCGATGCTCCAGCATCCCCTGCTATGTTTTCCCCAAGGATGCCCCGAGCCTGTAATTTGTCACAGTTGCGGCAGGATGAGCCATATAAAGAGGGAATGCCGATCTCAGAAGGACTTGAGAAAGTGGTGAACCAGCTTCAAGAGAGCTTCAGAAAATGAGTCAGTGGTCAAGGGGTGCACGAAATGACTGCAGTGAAGGCTTGACCATCCTAACTCAAACCTCTCTGTGGCAATCGTCTGTTCAGGCCCCTGCTGTTGTCCTCCAGACTGGTCCAAAATAATGGGCCCTTTAATGAAGACTACTGTGGCTGTGAATGGTATTCCTACTCGGGTTGTGCTTGACAGTGGGCTCAAGTGACCATTGTATTTCAGGACTGGTATGACAAACACTTATCTGATGTGCCATTACAATCCCTGGAAGGCCTCATGTGTGGGGGCTGAGCTACAAGTCTTATCCCTACCTAGGATATGTCCGCCTCTGGTTGTCTTTTTCCTGCAACTGTAACTGGTGTAGAGGAGCAAGTAGAGACACTAGTCCTAGTGTGTCCCCCACCGGACTGTATGATGGGGTTCCGTTAATTGGAACAAACACCCACATGTTTGGGAGACTACACAACTCTGCCATGAGAAACAAGGGCAAATGACTGGAGCGAGCCCTAAAATTCCAGCCTTAGTAAAAGGGCATATGACTTACAACAGAAACCCAATGAAGAGGACCCAGATGAGCCAGTGGGGATAGTGTGGAAAAAGAACCTGACTCCTTGGTATTGCCTCAATGCCCAGTGCACAATCCATAGGCGGTCTACCTAAAGAGAAATGTAAAGAACAAAATATTAATGTTGGATGCACCAGGTGATGGAAAGTTGCCAGAAGGATTATTGGTAAAACCCAGCATCTTGCCTTCCGTGCCCATACCTATGCACAATGAGTGATGGTCAGATTGAAATGTGTCAGATCGGGAGGTCTGATTGAACAGAGGGTGCACTCTAGCTATAGTACACTGCACAGACACTGCAGTATTACCCAATAACAAGTACTCTGGCCAAAAGGAAAGAGTGACCCCGGACTTATTCAACTTTGGTGATTCCCGCTGCCAGCTGAATGGAAGGCTAGGATTAGCAAGAAACTCACCCAAGAGACCAAGTGTTTCGTTAAAAGAATGGGACGTGGGGTGTGTCCAGGGTGCAGAGCATCATATACGCCTGCATGATGACCGGCCATTTCGAGACAGATCCCGATGCCTCGTCCCAGCAGACATAGATGATGTGAGGAGACACCGCAGGAAATGCTCGCTGCTGGCGTGATACAGGAATCGAGGAGTCCATATGCCTCTCCCATTGTGGTTGTGCATAAGAAGAATGGGTCAGTGAGGATGTGTGTTGATTATCGAACCCTAAACTGGTGGACCGTCCCAGATGAATACACCATGCCCTGTATACAAGATGCACTGGATTGCTTGGATGGGAGCAAATGGTTGTCAGTATTGGATCTTCACAGTGGATATTATCAGGTTATGATGGCCCCAGAGGACCATGAGAAAACAGCCTTCATCTGTCCTTTGGGGTTCTACAAATTCCTGAGAATGCCACAGAGGATTCGAGTGCTGCCTGCCACCTTTCAGCGACTAATGGAGCGTGCTGTGGGAGATATGAACTTGCTGAATGTCTAGTGTACCTAGATGATGTCATTGTGTTCAGGACGTACATTAGAGGAGCATGAGACCTGACAGTTTAAAGTGCTGGACCGATTAGATTTCGCCTAGCGTCCATCGATAAGTGTTAGTTTTTCAAACTTCCGTGAAGTATATGGGGCACATAGTATCTGCAGAAGGAATAGAGACCGATCCCAGTAAGGTTGAGTCACTGACTACTTGGCTCCAGCCCCATAACTTGAAAGAACTACAACGTTTTCTGGGGTTCTGTGGCTACTACTGCAGGTTCATAAAGACTATTCAAAGGTGATTCACCCGCTCCTGAATCTTACCCAGGGTTACCCCACCAACCATAAATACAAGAAAGGGGCTGTCAAAGAACCAGAGAAAGTGTACTTCCGCTGCAGTGAACCTTTTTGGGCCCCGCTGGACACCGAATGTGAAGCAGCCTTCACAGTCATATACCAGCTCACCATGCCCCCATCCTTGCCTATCGACCCTACCAAGCCCTATGCTGCATATGGATGCTAGTCTGCAGAGCCTAGGAGCTGTGCTGTATCAAGACCATAAGGATGGTTTGAGACCGTCGCTTTGCCAGCAGGAGTCTGACCCGTCAGAGCGAAACTATCCTGTGCACAAGCTGGAGTTCCTTGCCCTAAAATGGGCCATCATTGATCAGTTTCATGAGTACTTCTATGGGAAAAGATATTGGTGAAGACAATAACCCATTGACCTATGTACAGACTTCAGCTAAGTTAGATGCCACTGGGCACCGATGGCTCTCTGCCTTATCAACCTATGATTATGCTGTTGAATACAGACCGGGACTGAACCATATTGATGCTGACGCCTGTCACGAAGGTCCACTTCCAATAGTGATTGGGTCAGGCTGTCTGAACCTGACATCCAAGCATTGTGCCAAATGTTTGACAGACATGAACAGCTGTCTGTGGGCACAGTGGACTGTCTAGTAGATTGCTTGGGCCCTCCTGATACCTGTGTACCAGCTGTCTATTGCCATTTCTCTGCTCTAGATATTAGTGCACTACCTCAACTTGACAGTGACAGTATTCAGTGGGCTCAATCCCAAGATCCTATGATTCAACCCGCACTTGATGCCCTGCATGCGGGAAAGATGTGTCTAAGTTGATCCCCTGACTTGCAAGCTGCCCTATTGTTTAAAGAAGGCCCCAGGTTGAAGTTACTCAATCAGTTGTTATGCAGAGAGACAGTAGATCGTAGTGGTCAAGCAGACAAGCTACAATTGATCCTGCCCATGGCCTTTAAACACTTGGTACGAGGTCCTCCACAATCACATGGGGCACCTCAGTATTGACAGGACTCTTGATCTGGTACGATCTTGATTCTACTGGCCCAAGATGGGGCTAGATGTTGAGCACCATGTAAAGACTTGTAGTCGTTGCCTCCAAAGAAAGCCCTGCCTCAGAGGGCTGTCCCTTGTCAATATCACTACCAGCACTCCCATGGAACTGGTCTGCATATATTTTTGTGTTAGAACCTGATCAACGGAATATTGGCAATGCGTTAGTGGTTACAGATCATTTCACACGGTATGCACAAGCTTTTCCAACTAAATATCAAAAGCCTCTACCATGGCCAAGGTTCTAGTTAAAAAATCTTCGTCCACTATGGTGCCCCCAGCGGATCCACTCTGACCAAGGCAGAAACTTTGAAAGTAGGCTAATCAAAGAAATGCTTCTGTGGGGTGCGAAGTCAAGAACCACCCCTTATCACCCAAGGGGACCCTTAACCAGAACATTTAACTGCACCCTTCTAGACATACTGGACACCCTCCATCCAAAAGACAAGCATAAGTGGAGCCAACAGATTAGCACCTTGGTACATACATACAATTGCACCAAAATGATGCTACTGGGTTCTCCCATACCACCTAATGATTGGAGGGAGGCCCTATGCCTGTTGATGTCTGTTTTGTGATCTCTCCAGATGGGGTCCAGGCAGAAACTACCTGCCGTATGTACAGAAACTGAAAGCTGAATTGAACCATGCATATCAACTGGCCCAGACAATGGCCAAGAGAAATCTGCCATCAAAGAGAGGCACGATAAGAAACTAAAGGCTCAAGAGCTACAGCCGGAGACTGTGTGTTATTACATAATTTGGGACTACATGGCAAGCACAAAATTGCTGATAGATGGCGTCATCTTCCTCATGTAGTAGTTGGAAAGTTGGATGATCTACCAGTGTACAAAGTACACCCAGAGAATAACTCCAAAGCTGTCAAGACCATGCACTGTAACCACTTGCTGCCTATCGGTCAAGTTATTATTGAAGCTGAGCCAGCAGACATTGCCTCCCTGGGCTGGTGACTCATGCTGCTGCAAAAAAGAGACAGAGTCAACTCTACCCCATAGTTACAGAGTTAAGTTTTGCCCACAGCAGGCCTAGAATGGTAGTGACTGTCAGTCCACCTCTGGCGATAGTGAGTGTGACAATGCCTATTACCCTCCTATGAATTGGGTCAGCTGTTTTGAGGTAACCCTATGACTAACTCAGGGGGATGAAGCTGGGCCTTCTGGACTGCCTAATTCCCAGCTTCATCCTTGGAGCCAATGCTCCTGAAAGTGAAGTGCAACGATCACATCTGAGGTTGCAAACTTTCTGTGTTTGGGGAACTGTGTGATTGCCCAAGAAGGAGCTGATAATCTGAGTCTCCTTGGTGACACACCAGAACTTGAACAACAATATGAAAGTGCTGACAGCCCCTTCAGTGCCACAAAGCTTAATTGTGCCAGAACCTTCTCTAAATGAGCCAAGTGTTGTGGAAACAGAGCCTACAGAGCAAGGAGCTGACAGTGCTCCCACTTTGGACATTCTCATCTGTGCAGAGGCACCCTTACGACTGATGGAAGCTCCATAGTTAGTGCTGAAAGTACAGAGACTGTGGCTGTTCCCCTAGAAAGACTGGCCGAGCTGTCAAGTCAGTACTGTGCTTCAGTTATGATTCTCCCAGGAGGCCAGTGGATTTGCCTGTCAATGTGGTTCACAAAAGTGTTCATATTTCTCAGAGATCACTACCCAAACTGAGCTTAATGGCCAATTCCAGGTTGATTGTTCTTCTTTCTCATTATGGTGCCCCTACCCCATCCAGCTCCAAGTTAGCTGATACGGAGGGTCCCCTCCTACATTGTTTTATGTACAGGAAGTTATAACATGAATCAGTATGTTAATCATAGTGGAATCAGTATTACCTGTATGAAACATGCATAAGTATTGTCTTATGGATATAGTATCATGAAGTGTAGTGAATATGTATAGTAAAGTAATAAGTTTATGTTAACTGATGCATGATGGTACAGACTTGACACGGATGCCAAGTTTTCTCCAGGCAGGGAAGGGTGTAACCCCCACAAGTGGGGGTTCCCAAAAGTCTTCCTTGAGCTTGCTTAAATGTTCACTGCCAGGCTGGTGTCCTGCTTTAGCAGTTTAAATGTATTGCCAGAAAGTGCCTGTATTGACTCTGTGTACTGTCTCTTTAAGAGCTGCCTGGATTGCAGTCATAATTAATCTGAGAGGAGCTCTGTTAGAAGATGCACTTGTTTGCTGATCATTTGTTAGAGTAGTATTAATATTGCAGTTTGTTCTAACCTGCCTTCTTTGCAGCATGGATAGTTCTGTTTGTTTCATCATCTTGGTCCTGGACTGCTGAAATGGGCCATCAGTACCATTTGGGACTCTAAAATGGAGCCTGTCTACAGGGCTTGGTGGGGCCAAAACTTGTAGGAATTGTAGTTTTGGGCTTTTGGCGCTAAAATAACCTGGTGGGGGCGCTTGTTGTGACTGACAGACAGATTAGCCAACCGAACCTTTTGGATCTTGGGGAAAGTCCCACACTGCTTGCAGTTTCAGTTATATCTGAGTTGGGAAGTGAAGCAGTAACAGCTCGAGATAGTTTGAGCAGCAATTCATAGTGGATTCGTGGGAGAACTGTGGAAAGGCCAGAGTTTGGCCTGCATGCCTGCCTGCTGTCCCTGAGAGGGAACTTGTACTTTTTGGACTGAATCAGAATTTGTAGAGTAATTACTTACTGAATTGTGACCAGGCTTTAACCTGAAGAAGACTGAAGATTTTCTGAATGCGATCGGCCTGTCAGGACTCTTCAGCTACCTCTGAACTCCGGATTGTGCAGAGATTCTGTAATTGCGACCGGAGAGCCATTTGCCTGGTACAGTGGAATTTCCTTACATGGAATGTGCTGTGTGCTTATAGTGAGTCGTGATTTGGTTCCCCACTGTGTGTCTGAACTTTGTTTTGCTTGCTGGAGGCTGTATCCAACTCCACAGACTGAATCGTATCCATTTCCATTTGCCTGGGTCCTTCTACACTGGCCCAGCCAGAATACCAGCTATGCAGAGAAAGTCATCGATGAGAGACCGCCTGGGGATCAGCCCCTGCTCAACGCCTCGAACAGGAATGATGCCTCGGTGATTCGTGTGGGTCTGCTTCTCTGGGCACTCCAGCTCAACAGCCTGCAGTCTCGATTTCATCCTGCCTGTGTCCAGTATTGGGTATTGTAAGTAAACATCAGGGTAACTCTCTGCAACAACAGCTAAATCTAAAAGTGTTGTCATCTGATTGTCTTGTTGCCTTGTCTTTCACTTAACTGAGCCCTCCAGCTCCAGATTACAAATAGTGTGTGTTGTGCATGTTGCTTTCTTCCATCACAGGCCCCAACCAGCTGCAACGTTCCTGGCTAGCTCACCATTTTCTACCTGGGTACCCAGAGAGTGTGACTTTATAGGGACTCTGAACTGCATGCATAACTGTCTGATTAATACAGCTTTTAAGCAAATCAACCTGATTATGCCCCTCCTTGTTCAAGTCCCCTGAATAAATCAGATTCAACTTTGTTTGCATTTAACCTGACTGTGGTTCCAGTTTGTGCTAAAAGTATTGTACTGTTGCTATTTGTTATGCTTAACCTTGTTTTACAGGGGTCCCCAGGGTCAAGCTAGAGGAACCAGCCCTGGTGGTAAGTGCAAACAGTGTGGGTAATTGCCTGGTGAATAAGGGTCATTGTGAAAGTAGTTATTGTATATTGCTCAGGCCACTAGAAGGAAAGAGGGGTTACAGTGTCCCAGAGGGCTGTGCCCAGGATAGCTTGACCACTAACAACACTGACCTCCAGATGGAGGCACCCATTTCATTACCAGGCCCTTAACCTGCTACTAGCCAAGCAGGCAGGGATAGAAGCCCTTGGGATAGTGCCACCTAGGGGTTACATTTTAAACATTAGTTCCTTACATATCACTTTATTCTTTAGTGCCACAATACCTTAATTAGCAGTCTCCCTCTCTCAGTTTCACTGTCACTGAAAATGTAATGAATTATTATTCCTACTAAATCCCGTTAAGTCTGTTCAGGCTTCACATACCCCCCACTGCTCAACTCACTAGAGTCATCACAGCACGCACTACCAAAAGCAGTGGCTTAAAACCATGCTCATTACTCACCATCCACGGAAAAAGACATGTGTCTGACAGCACAGTCATTAGCATCAGGCAGCCTCATGTCCATGGAGCAACCAAGAGTGAATGGCATCCACAGAGCAACTAAGAGTGAATGGGTTGCCGTTACTAAAGAGTACTACAGTCAGAATTTGCAAAACATATGTTCTGCAGAGTGTTTTGATTTGTGTGTAAGTCCTAGTGTATCCTTCCTTTGTCTGCCATTAGATTTTTTTTCTAAATTGGCCTGCTAGTTTTACAGTACTTTTATGGCCCCTGAAGATCTCCATCTTGGCATGGTTTAATGCTCTTCTTGTTCCAACATTGCCTCCTGTCGCATGTGACAGTGATGTATCTGGGATCATGTGTTCACAAGCACTGGTTTAGAGTTAATTTTACAACAGCAGAGTTGTGATAGTAAGTACCTTTCTTATCCGATGAGCACTACTGGCTACACTTACAGTTTAGCAAATACCTGAGGGTTAACTCAGTGGGTTATTTGTGTAAGAAAGCAGCTAGAGTCTTTACTAATTATAGCATTTAAGATCTGAGGTGATTTGTAGCTTTTTAGAAACATAGAAACATAGAATTTGATGGCAGATAAGGACTGCTTGGCCCACCTAGTCTGCCCATTTCCTGCCTAATGGATAAGCTGCAGATCTAGTTAACCAACCGCCTACTTCCTCCTACCCCCACTAGAATTGCCCATTATTGTCTGTCCATACATTCTTGAATTTCCCCACTGTTTTTGACTTCTTTACCTCCTCAGGAGGCTGTTCATTTATCCACAACCCTCCGTGAAGAATACTTCCTCAGATTACCTCTAAGCCTTCCCCCTCTATCTTCAAATTGTGCCCCCTTGTTCTTGTACATCTCTTTTCTGAAAGATGCTACCTCTTGGACTTTTGTTGATTCCTTGAGGTGCTTGAGAAGTTTCTATCATGTCCCCCTCTCCCTCCTCTCCTCTCCTCCTCAGGGGTATACATATTAAGCTCCTTTAATCTCTCTTCATATGTCTTCTGGTGCAGACCTGTACCATTTTAGTTGCCCTGATCTGGACAGCCTCCATCCTGTCTATGTCCTTGTGGAGATGGGGTCTCCAGAACTGCATGCAGTACTCCAGATGAGTCTCACCAACTGTTTGTACAGAGGATAACAACTTCCTGTTTTCTACTGGTGATGCCTCTCCCTATGCATCCCAGTATCCCACCAACCCTCCTTACTGTCTTCTCACATTGCTTGCCCACCTTAAGGTCATCTTATGGCTGTGTGTAGCTTGATGAAATGAAAAGTTTTAAAACAGAACATTTACTCTTGCTGGCTAGACCTGACACATAGGTACACACACACACACCAAAAATATTGAATGAAAGTTATTTAGTGAAGGCCAGAACAGCAGGCTCTAACTCTAGTGCTTGCTGAATCAGTGGTCCCAGATGCATCACTGTCACATGGGACAGGAGGCATTGTAGGAAAAAGAACAACAAACCTTGCTAAGATGGAGATCCCCAGGAGCCATAAAACTATCATATAACTAGCAGGTGAATTTAGAAAAACTCTTTATAGAAAACAAAGGGAAGGACACACCAGACTATACACACAATCTAAAACACTCTGCAAAACATATGTTTTGCAAATTTTGACTGCAGTACTCTGAGTGAATGGCGACCTATTTACTGATCTACAATGGGCAGGCAGCCCAGTGTCCCAAGAGCAAGCAACAGTGGATAAGCTGCAGTAACACTGCTGTAACTAGTGAACAGTGGTCTCTTAATTAACAGACAGACTGTCTGGAACAAACAAGAGCTGACAGGCCACCATTAGTAACTGAATTGCAGCCTCAACTACTATACCTGGAATGTACAGGCAGTGCGGGGCCCCTGATGCCACCAAGAGTGGACAGGCAGCTATAAGTAGTGAATAGTCTCACCTTCTTGGTGAGAAAGAAACAGTTTAACACAATTGATGAATGCTGGCATCCTAACCAGCAAAAGCAGCCCACAGCAAAAACAAATTAAAACTACCACATGTACTAAAAGGCACACAAATACAATTTGTTTTAAGTTTTAGGTGATGCATAAATAGGAGGTTGTATTTCTCAAACTAGATAGCTGGTCAGCCCACACCATGCTCCCAACACCACCAGTATAGTGTCTGCACCATAGTACTGTCCTCCCCCACAAAATCACTGTGCCCCCTAACCAGAGCACCGTCCCTTATACCCACCACAGCACTTCCTCTGGTTAGATAGGGTACTGCAAATCAAATTGATTAGTAAAACTTGATTACCCAACACCTGGGAGAGAAAAATGGAGCTTTATTTTCACACCTGCTATTACATTCCACTTGATTACCAGTAGTTAGATCATACTGGTAACTTAAAGAAGCACATTTTACTTAACTTTTTACCAAAACAGAGGTTAAGTTTCACACTAGAAAATGAGGGTTAGATGTGTTATGTGTGGGCAGCAAACTCCCTTTTTCCTATACCCAGGTTATAAGGAAAGATGCAAGATAACAAGGGGACATGCAATGAAGCTGGAAGGGGGAAATTTATGAGAGATGTGAGGAAGTCCTTCTTCAGTGAAAGAGTGGTGGATGCCTGGTACAGTCTTCCAGCCCGGAGGTGGTGGGGGAAAGCAGTGGCAGAGCTTCAAGCATGCATGGGATAGGCACAAGGAAATCTTGGTTGGAAAACAAAGGGGTAGGGAGCTGGAGATCAAGTAGGGTCTGTGGTGACAGGATGGGATAGGCAGGAAAAATGGGCAGACTTGGGCGATAGCGGTCCTTATCTGCTGCCAAATTCTATGTTTCTATGGTTACTTTGGTATATTTTGTATCCATGGGAGCGGAGACCTCAGAAATTGCATTTTGATTCATATCTGATTTTGTTCTAGCTCTTGTCTGAGCATTCAAAAGTAATTAACGAAAAACAGAAAGTTGAACTGGATGTTCTCTATAAGGGTGTTTTACAAGGCTAAAATTGAGCATGTTATAGTGACATTTGTGTTGAAGGTGATTATTGGGGCTTTGACAGCCACTCACATAATAGTAGACAAATGGTGTGGTGCACACCAGTGAGTAAGTGCAATTAAAACAGTTTTATTAAGGAATCAACAAATGCTGAAAGATACCGAAGAGGCACCCCAATGTTTTGCCTCCAGTCATGCTTTTGCAGGTGGTGACACCCATCAAATAGTGTGCCTTTAAATAGGGTACAATCTTAAATAGACAGTGTTCCCTGTCTTTAAAACTTATGTAATAGTTAACATTTTTTAATGAATTTTGTTCAGTGTCACAGAGGGAAAGAGATGGGGAGGGGCCAAAATGTAACGGGAGCATTGGAGGTGGACACTAGTCTTCTTTGAGGAGAGACCTGAAGGAACTTGCAAATCTGAAAGTGGACAAAGCAATGGGGCCAGATAGGGTCCACCCAAAGGTATTGATGGAGCTCAGGGAAGTACTGGCTGTACCTCTGATGTCCATATTCAACAGTTCATTGGAAACAGCAGTGGTCCTGGAGAAGTGAATGAGGGCAGATGTACAGTAGACATATGTCACAAAAATGGTAGCAGGAAGAGGCTGGCATTGTAGGTCAGTCTGCCTTATTTTGGTGGTAGGAAAGTTAATGGAATCATCGATGAAATAAAGGACTGCAGAATAGCTTGAATCCAGTGGGTTACAAGACCTGAGGGAGTATGGATTCACGGGGGAGGGGGACCGTGTCAAATGAATCTGATACAGTACTTCAACTGGGTGACCAAGGAACTTAATTAAGTTGGAGTGGCAGATGTAGCTACCTCCAATTTCAATTAGGCATTCAACACCATTCTCACAGGAGACTAGAAAGCAAGCTGGATAGCATAGGAGTGGGTCTAAAGGTGGTACACTGGGTAAGAAATTGGTTAAGGGATAGATGGCAGAGGGTGGTGGGAATCAGAGTTCACTCGGAGGAAGGGAGGGTGATCAGCAGGGTGCTGGGACCAGTCCTCTTTAATATTTTCATAAGTGACATTGCAGAGGACTTGAAGGAAGGTTTGCCTCTTTGTGGATGACACCAACTCTGTGTCAGTGGACACTCGGGATGGGTGAGTTTTAGGATTAGCAGCAACCTGAGAACGAGGAGTGGTCAAGGGTGTGGCAGTTGGGTTTCATGTAAAAAGTGCAAAATCATGCACTTGGGGCACAAAAAATCCGTGGTGGAGTACAAAATGGTGGTGGTACAGACAACCACCAAGCTGGAAGAGACATGGGGTGATCATATTGGATGACCTAAAGGTGGTCAGGCAGTGTGACAAGGCAGTTGAGAGGGCATGTGGGATACTGGGTGCAACGAGAGGTGTATCACCAGCAGAAAGATGGAGGTGGTGTTACCTCTGTATAGATCGCTGGTAAGACCCCACCTAGAGTACTATGTCCAGTTCTGGAGACCGATCTCAGAAAGGACATGGACAGAGCAGAGGTAGTCCAGAGGAGGGCAACTAAAATGGTGCAGGGTCTGTATCAGAAGCCCTATGAGGAGAGATTGAAGGACCTAAATATGCACACCCTTGAAGAGAGAGATAGAGGAGGGATATGCTAGAGACCTTTAAATACCTCACAGGGTAAACAAGATAGAAGTGGGAAGTATTTTTCAAAACAAAAGGTGCTCAAGGACAAGCGGGCATGATAAGAGCTATAGGGAGTAAATTCAGGAGAGATGTGAGGAAGTTCTTCTTCACAGAAAGAGTGGTGAATTCCTGGAACAATCTTCCAGTGGCGGGGGAATAACAGTGGAGTGGTTCAAGAATGCATGGGATAGGCATACGGGAATCTTAGGGAAAGGGAAAGGGGTGAATGGACTAGAGATCAAATAGAATCTGCAGCTATACTATAGGGGAAAATGGGCAGACTAGGTGGACCAAGTGGTCCTTATCTGCCAGCAAATTCTATGTTTCTATGTTTAATTTAAGTCATTTTCCATTAAATACTATTCTGGTAGAGACAAGTATAGGATACCAAAGAGAAACACCCTGGTGTATAAAACGAATTAATAAATGAAAACGACCCAACCAAATATTTTATATAAAAATGAAATCAGTGAATAGACAGCCACACCAAAAATTCAATTAGACCCACTGAGGCAAGAGAGAAAATCATTATTAAAGAAAAGTACATATAGTATAGCTTAGAGGTTAGAATAATGAGCTGCTAGTGAGCTTTGTGCATCCAGCAGAACTGGGTTTGATTCTCACAACCTCCACTTGCATACTGTATGACTCTGATCAAGTCACTTAACCTCCACAGTGCTTCCAGGTCACCCCGAAAACAGGCACCTGTGCCTAGTGGGCCTTACCTGGTTACCAAAAGAATAATAATAAAAAAATATTAATGTTCTGAGTTGACTTCTGACTGGTGTTTTCAGAGCAAGCCAAATTATAGTTAATTAATTATTTTTGAATTTGGGTGCCCTAATGGTCCTAAAGAATCAAAACAGTAGTCAGAGGTTGCCAGATGTTAATAAAAACATCTATTATCTCAACGAGCTATACAATAAACAGGAACAGAGTAATCTGCTGCTTAGTTTAACCCTTGGAGAAAGTAGTATCCAAGGTTACATTCATTGTGTTTCTTTTTGTAACAGGCTTTGAATCTGGTTTCTTTCTCTGTCATATTAAGAGGGACATGTTCAATCCCCTATATGTGTAAGCACCCCTCCATGGTGTGCTTATACAGTTACCCTCTCCTCCCATTTCTCTTGTTTGTTATGGTGGGCTGGGCTGCCCGCTGGTCAGACAGGTCCAGCCTGCCTGGTGGGGAAGTTAATTGTCTGGTTTTGACCAGTTTGAGGAAGCCGGTGGGAAACTGGGAGGTGCACCCACTGAGCATTGTCGCTGGCCGGGGTTTTGGGCCTTGGGGAATTGGCATACTGCAGTCCGCTCGGTAGGTGGTTCAGTGATAGGTTGTGGCATGCTGGGACTCGGCCTGTTGGGAGCCATGGCCTGGGGAGACAAGGGAGGCCTACCTGCGTGCACCGTGGCACCAGGGTGGGTGTTGGGGTGATGTCCTGGTAAGGCCTGAAGAGTGGTGGAATGGTGGGGGTGGCGCAGTGGTGGCAGCTTGTGTCGTGGGACCAGGTGGTTGTTGCAGCATGCCTGCCCTGTACCTTGTGGCACTCCATTTCGTTCATGGACAGCTTGTGAGGAGAGAGAGAAAATGGGGCCCAGTACGTCCCTCGGATTGCCTGTGGGTATAAGTTAAGAGGGATGCCAGGGGCCCTGGTCCTAAGGCCCTATGTTGCAGGATAAGCGGAAAGGAGTTTGAGGAAGCTGCAGCCCTCTGAGTTTATGCCACTGCATAGTGCAATAAGGGGGAATGGTAGGACATGGTTTGAGCTGCTACGTTGGAGCCCGTGGTGTGTTGGGTGCTGGCCTGGCTTGCTGCTGCCTAAAATGTGTTCAGAGCCCCGGCTCTGCAGAACTCTGCATCGAGGCCTTTCAGCCACAAGTATGGTGCCGTAGTTTTGTGCCACAGTAAAATCAAGATGTTTGCTTCTTTAAGCCATGCCCCCAACTCCCGGGAGCTGCCTTTATGTTATTTGGCCACAATAAATTAATTTACAGTTTATATCTACCTCAGTCTGCTGCGCTGATTTATGAATTAAGATGCTTGCTGCTAATTACTGTTTGCTCCTGCAGCCCAGACTCCTGCTCTGCATCCCAGTTTCGCCACAGCATCACGACCACCTTCTGAACCCTTGAGCATCTGCAGGTATGTGCCATCTTTATTCCTGCTCTGCATAAGTTCTGTGGCTAGTGGTACCCCTTCCTTATTTCTCCATCAGGCCCCTAGACAATGGGGAGGGATGGCTACAACATGGGGGGCTCATTCAGGATCTAAAACCAATGCATTCTTGGGTGCAGGGCTGTACCTGTGGAGTTATGTGGCATTGGCAGCATTGGCATGGATTTGGGCATCTTTTGTATCGTCATTCACGTACATCACCATTTTGTGGATATTTGTGCCTTCCTTGGCTTTGGCGCCATAGTGGGGACAGTATGCATAGGCAATCCAATGCTAATCATACTGCGGAGTTGCTGATTGGTTAAGGCCAAGAGTGGGACTGTGTGAGCCTGTGAAGAAAGTGCCGTTTTCTCCTGCATGTGTAGAGGTGCCAGCAGTGAAAGAATCTTGGGCAAGATAACAGAAAAATTGTCTACAAAATGATCCACCTACAATGGTGCCAACTTGTTTTGTCCTGGCTTTGGAGTAATGCAGGTAGGAGTGCTCCTCAGATAAGTGTGTGCAGTAACTACCAGGGATCAGAGTGGTTTGCTTGCCTTTGTGCTCCTCGTGTGCTCAAGGAGTACCTCCAATGGATAATATTTATTCTGTGCCACCCTACATGCAAGCATGGTCATGGCCCCTTCTGTGTCCCCTGGAACCACTTCCATTTTGTCAACAGGGAGCCTGAATACTTGGGACAGTTTAAAGCTGCTACTGCCCTTGGAGCCCTCTGCTCCCTAAAGCCACTTCTAAGGAGAGAGAGAGAGAAGGGACATCTATGGTTTGAAGAAGGCACAGCTGTCTGCCCAGCCCTTCTCTGCCAAAGGCACATGAGCCTCCCCATTGCAGAGGAGAGGATGTGGGAGGCCTTTAAAATCTGAGGACTTCCCTGGGCCCAGGGTCTGGAACTGCTTCCCGCCTGCCAGGGCCTTCAGTACTACTGGGAAGAAGTTCACTGCTTCAGGAGAGAAGTCGCCGAGGTCAAACTTAGAACATGGAAACATAGACTTTGACGGCAGATAAGGACAGCTTGGCCCACCCAGTCTCCCCATTTCACTACCTATTGGGTAAGCTGCAGATCCTAGTTAACCAACAGCCTACTTCCTCCTACCCCCCACTAGAATTGCCTTATGTCTGTTCCATGCATTCTTGAATTCCCCTACTTTTGACCTCACAACCGCCTCAGGAAGGCCTTTCCATGCATCCACCACCTCTCCATGAAAAATACTTCCTCACGTTGCCTCTGAGCCATCCCCTCTATCTTCAAATTGTGCTCCCGTTGTACATCTTTTTTCTGAAAGATGCTGCCCTCTTGAACTTTGTTGGTTCCCTCGAGGTACTTGAGTGTTTCTATCATGTCCCCCTCTCCTCCTTTCCTCGAGGGTATACATATTAAGCTCCTTTAGTCTCTCTTCATATGGCTTCTGGTGCAGACTTTGCACCATGTTAGTTACCCCTTCTCTGGACTGCCTCCAACCCATCTATGTCCTTGCAGAGATGGGGTCTCCAGAACTGCACGCACTCCAGATGGGGTCTCACTAACTGTCTATACAGAGGGATAACAACTTCAGAGTGGAGAAGGTAGCCTTGGTGGTTCTGTGTGTGGAGACCCCCTGTGTGCCTCCCAGTCAGTTGTCCAAATCCTTGGCATTCCAGGATCAAGCGTCGAAGAGCAATCCCCAGCCTTATCAATGGCCTCAGTTTTCCTTGCCTGATCACACGCCGAGGCTGCCTCAAATATCTATCCATCAGGAGAAAATGGATGGCCTGCTGTCTGGTGACCCCTTAAACATCTGGTACCACTCCAGGGTGTGGCTGGAAGAAGGATGACCCGCCGTGATTAGTGTACAAGCATCCCGGAGTGGTCGAGGTCGAAAGGTTGGTTTGTCAAAGAATCCATGCAGAATATCCTAAAGAGGAGTACCCCTACGTCTGTGAGAGGATCTGGGACATGATAGAAGAAAACTGTCAGATTGGGTTTCCGTGGTGCGGTGGACAAGCTTCAGTTGAGAAACCATCAATCCGGACCTCCTGCAGCTGCGCGACTAGGGCAAGGTCTTTATGCAACTCCATGGTTTGACTGGACTCACTTTATTCAAGCATTTTACCCTGATACAAGATGTTATAGGAAGACACACCAATATTATATTATGCAAGCCCCTCTCAATTGAGAGGGCCTTTCATGCTTGCTTTAGTTAGTTTCATTTGATAGGTGCCTGGGGAAGTATTTCTGCTGGCTACCACTGGGTGGCAGCAGGAATTAGGCAGTATAAAACGGTAGATAAGGAATTGAGATACGGAGAGCAACAGGAGGAGATAGGAGAGAGGGACAGGAGTTCGTTGGTACTGCGAGGGCATCGGAGGGGCCCCTCTGTTTAGGCAGGATGGCTTTCAGCAGCGGAGTGCGGGTCCTGGGTCTGGGTTTTCCGAGGGTGGTGGAAGGTAGCATAGCCCACAGTTGTTTGGGGTCCTGGGTCTCAAGGGGCTGGAGTGGTAGTAGGGAATGTAGACCTCGGGCTAAGGGACTATTGTAGGAGGTATGGTATTGGGTTGCCAGGGCTGTGAAGCCTGTGGCAGAGCATCTGCAGGACAGGGACTGGTGTGAGTGGTCTCTTTCCCTGCATGGCAGTGGCAGCTCAGGGAGTAACTGAGGGGTCCGGAACGAGTGCCTCTACCCATTTTGTGTGCCTGTTTTGGAGGAACAGGTCCTGGGGCTGCCGGATTTGCTGAGTGGGCTGCAGAGAGCCATAGAGGTCCCCTCCCGTGCCAAATAACTCAGCTCAAGCACAAGTAGAAAAATGGAAAGGAGACCATTTGGGGCTGGTGTCTGTGCCACCGCTGAACCTGTAGCAACACCTAAAGCAGGAAGGCATAAGGGCAACATAGGGGCCTCGGCTTTAACAAGGCAATGTGAGCCAGGTAGTTAGGCCAAAATTCTAAGGATCTCTGGTGGTGTGCTGGAAGGGAATGGCAGCTGAGGTGACTGGCAGGCTGCACCATCTGTATCCGAGGGGGCTGGTTTAGAGCCTGGATCAGCTTGAGGGTGAAGCTGCTTGTTTCTAACCATGAAAGGGAAGGAGCACTCCAGTGAGGATGAGGGTTAAGAGCCCTAGAAAAGGAAAAGTTAGGTTGGCTTGTGAGTTGGTACTTACCCATGCCAGAGAGTCTTTGGGGCTTCTTGCTTCTGGTAACTGTCATGTTTGGCCTTCAGGATGCATCAGCAGCTGTCTGTTACAGCTTGTTTAACATCTGCCTGTCTAAGATGTCTGCCCTTGCCAACTCTTTCTTATTAGTCTTGTACCTAGCAGATAGTTACCCCATGGAGCTGATTTATGAGTTGTAAGCAAGCAGGACCCTGGGCTCTCTAAAATCATTGAGGGCCCAGGTGAATAAATGTGCTTGTTTTAAAGAGAGGTTTCCTTGATTTAATGTTTTAATCTTCTAATGAAATTAATCCTTAGTATTAGTAGAAACCAGGAACCCTTAGAGAATGTTATGCATAGTTCTAGCTGAACCTTCTGGGGATCTGGGGTCGGGAGGAGCCAAAAGAGATTCCAGCTTCAGCATGAATTCCATTACTTCTCTGGTACAGCATAGTTGGGGAAGGGCCTGCAACTGCCTGGTAAGATCTAATTCATTTATTTATTTTAATGAAATGGTCATTGAGAAAATGTTCAGAGAGAGATTTCTATGCATAGCCAACCTTCCTTGGGAACACTGTGCACCCTTGACTTATGAGGAAGGCAGATGTTACATGTGGGGCTTGTCCGGGATGTCTCGTGGCCTCCCCAACACTAAATTCATTGAATCCCTGGAACAAAGGTTGGCGGGTACATTCTTGGCCTCCTAGGCCATGTGGCACAAAATAATTTATTAGTGGTGTGGGTCAGGAGTGAAGTGATAGTTAAGCCTCAGTTCTCCTGGATGTTGTGCCTGCATGTGACTGGTGGGTCATGAGATGCTATCCTAGGTTTTGATTGGCTGCTGACTCATGGAGGGTCATGCCAACTGGAGGGTAGGTGCCATTTTACAGCAATGATTTGGAGAGACTGGTGGTTGCTCGGAGAGTGTAAAAGCTAAAAGAGACTGGACAAGTGAGAGCACTTTTATTATCCTGCTGTCTCAGGAAGAACAGTACAGTGAGAAAAGGAACTGAGAGGCGGTTGTACTGGGCTGATGTTGTGCAATGGCAGGCAGAGCGTTCAAGGCAGAAGAGGTATCTTCCCAAGAGCTCATGGCTATAGTTCCTACCTCCCTCCTGGCATGGCTGTGGGAGGCTGGAGGGAGAGGTCAGGCTGATAAGCAGGTGTGCGATGTGGATTTAGGGGTGAAGGAGGAGTAAGACTGCCTGTGTGTACTGTCTCTGCCAGCTCTGCTCCTGGAGGAATTTTGACTGTGCTCCCCTGTTTTCCATTGGGGATACCCCTCTAGTGACTCAGAGGGTCTTTCATCACTGTCGTCACTGGGTGGTGTGGATTTTGGGGCCCTTGTAGAATGTCCCTCTGGGAAGGACCTGGCCCAAGAAGAACTGAATCCTAAGGCCCCCTCCCCGAAGGTGTTGGTGGATTGGTGGAGTTGGATGGTACTGCTGGACAGGAGAAATCAGGGAGTGGTGAGGAGCACAGCCATCTGCTCCTGCTTCTTCACCACCTGCTGCCCACTATACCCATGGCAGATGGAGGAGAAGGGGTCTAAGAAGTCCATTGTGTGGACCTCAGGGCCTGGGGGTCTCCACCGAGGCCCCTGTCTGGGGACAGCCCACCTGCTCTCAGTAAAATCAGAGGCCCTCAGCTGTGAAGACCCGAGCTAGATTAAGCTGGGAGGTCCTCCGAGAGGTGCCAGGTATAATCATCAAGAGGGAAGAGGTCCCAGCTGATGAGCAGGACCTGGATGAGGAAACATGGCTTGACAAGAGGTTCCAGTTTTGGACTATGAAGTGTATAGAGCAATCCCAAAGCCCCTTCACCGCCCAGTGATCACCTTAGCTGACCAGCCCCACGATTTCCAACCCTGCAAAGCTCTTTGCACCAGGATGGATGACCTAAGTCATAGTGACCCTTCAAACCTGGTTTATCGAAGGGAGTGTGGCTGGAGCCAGGCATGGCTTGATGAACCAGTGTGTGAGAGGTCTGCCTGAGTGGAGCCAAGCTGAAAGGTGGGTCCAATGGCAGATGCGAGTTGAGTACCCCAAACTGGACTATCCTTACATGTCTGAGTGAATCTGGGATATAATCAAGGAGATGAGGAGGACTGGCTCATCAAGGAACAACTGGAGGGATTAAAGCATCACCCTGGACACAGAGAAGCAGGCGTCCCAACAACTGTTCCAGAAAGCACATGCAATATGCCACACTGCACTCTTCGTCTGGACTAACTTTATTCAAAAACTTTGCCTTGGTGCAGGATCTTGCAGGATGCCATGTAAAATATTATACAGTGGCAGAAGACTCATTTGGAGATATCACCTTCATGCCAGATCTAGACTTTATTTCCCACCTGAGGTGGACCAGCCACTTAAGGACCTCTAGAGACTCTGGGACTGTGCCAGAATGGCTGCTCCTCAGAGCAGGCTTGGTAACCTTATGTGCTAATTTAAGAGACTTTAATTCAGACTGCTGTTAACATCAATGACTTTAATTCTAAATTGAACAGTAACATTAAGCTGCTATCTATCAAGTGAGAGTGTGTATGATTATGGGAGTGAGTGTGATTATGGGAACGTGTGTGTGTGACTGTGGTGTGGTGTGCTAATGTTCATTGTTTTAGGGAAAAATGTTTTATTGCAACTTGGTGGGAGGTATAATTTGGGGTGTTTGGGAAAATAGCAATTAAGTTCTGTCTCGATAAATGTACTGATTGATCAAAATATTTCAATGTCTTTGAAAATGTTTGCAATGTTTTCCATAAACTTCATGACTTAATGTATAGTATGCCCTGGCACATGTAAAATAGAATTTTAGTGTTAGTATTAGGTATTTGTAAACTGGGAGATGGTGCCCTTTAGGCCCATTGTTGCTGAACATTGCTGCTGGGGGTCCAGGAGTGTGCATACCTGGTCCGTTGGTGGGAGTGACTGTGTGGGCCCTCTGCCATCATTCCCAGGAGAGAGAATAATTTCCTGGGTGGGGGAAGGCGTGTAGGCCCCCTCTCATTTTAGAGGGGCTTTCATGCTCACTTTAGGGTCCCCTTTCCTCCTTCCCTCAGGGTTTAGTTTTATTTGATAGGTGCCTGGGGAAGCAATTTCTGCTGGCTACCACTGGGTGACAGCAAGGATCTGGGCAGTATAAAAGGATAGGTAAGGAATCGAAAGCTGGAGAGCAACAAGAGGAGATAGAAGAGAGGGCAGGAGTTTGTTGGTACTGTGAGGGCAGTTCGAGGGCCCCCCCTCTGTTTAGGCAGGCCAACTTTCAGTGGCAAAGTGCCAGGTCCTGGGTCTGGATTTTCCATGGGTGGTGTGGTAGGTGGTGTAGCCTGTGGTTGTCTGGGTTCCTGGGTCTCAGGGGCTGGAATGGTAAAATGTTGAGTCAGGGTACCTGGGTTTGCCAGGGCTGTGAAGACTGTGACAAGGCTTTTTACAGGAGAGGGGCTGGTGTTAGGGTCTCTTTTTCCCGGTGGCAGTGGCAGCTCAGGGAGTAAGTGAGGAAGCCAGAAGGGGGCCTCACCCATTTTATGGGCCTTTTTGAGGGACAGGTCCTGGGACTGCCAGATTTGCTGAGTGGCCGCAGAGAGTCTTAGAGGTCCCCCCAATGCCAGATGGCTCAGCTTGAGCACAGGTGGAAAAAATGGAAGGGAGACTGTTTGGGGCTGGCGTTTGGCCCCGCTTGAGCCCGTAGCAACACCTAAAGCAGGAAGGCATAAAGGCAATGTTGGGCTCGCTTTAATAAGGCCGTGTGGACCAAGCAGTTGGGCCACAATTCTAAGGGTCACCGAGGTGGTGTGCTGGAGGAAATGGTGGCAGCTGAGGTACTGGCAGGCTGCAAGATCCATGTCCCTGGGGCAGTTTAGAGCCCGGATCAGTTTGAGGGCAAGCTGCTCACTTCTCACTGGGAAAGGGAAGGAGCACTCCAGTGAGGAGGAGGTTAAGGGCCTTAGGAAAAGGAAGCGTTACGTTGGCTTGTGGGCTGGTACTTACCCATGCCAGAGAGTCTTTGGGGCTTCTCGCTTCTGGTAACAGTTATGTTTGGCCTTCAGGATGCATCTGCAGCTATCTGTTACAGCTTGTTTAATACTGCATGTCCAATATGTCTGCACCTTGCTAGCTCTTCTTATTAGTCTTGAACCTAGCAGATAGTTAGCCCCATGGAGCTGATTTATGAGTTGTAAGCAAACAGAACCCTGGGCTCTCTGAAAATCATTGAGGGCCCAGGTGAATAAGTTTGCTTGTTTTAAAGAGAGAGGTTTCCCTTGATTTGATGTTTTAATCTTCTTATGAAATGAATCCTTAGTTTTAGTAAGAAACTAGGAGCCCTTAGAGAACCTTAAGCATAGTTCCAGCTGAACCTTCTGGGGAGCCGAGGTCGGAGGAACCAAAAGAGATTCCAGCTCCAGCATGAATTCCATTACTTCTCTGGTACAGTGTCGTGGGGTTAAGGACCTACAACTGCCCGGTAAGATCTAATTCATTTATTTATTGTAATGAAAGCAGTCGTTGAGAAAATGTTCGGAGAGAGATTTCTATGGCGTAGCCAGCCTCTTTGGGGAGCACCGTACCCTAGACTAATGAGGAAGGGTGGGGTTACAACTGTATCCACTGATTCCTTTGTGGAAGAAAGCACAAACCAGATCCACAATTTTATTACCACCACGGCGGTGGACCTGCCTCTGAAGTGTGATTTTGGCTTCTGATTAATTGAATGTTCAGAACTGTTTTATGCCCTTTAGAATTTCCTGGACTTCTAACCGTGGTTGAGATTTTTTAATTATTCACTCTGTTGTGAAAAAAAATGTTTGTTCTTGCTTAATCAGATTGAACTCTAGTAATTAATGTTAGTCCATGCTTTCATGAAAATTTGTTATCCTGGACTTCCAAAGGACTGAGACTTTTGGACTTATGCCATCATTGGACTATGAATTACTTGCCCTTTGGTATTCGTGAATGGGGAGGAAGTGTAGATGTGTAAGGTGAGTTTGTGGGTATGATTGATGGAGTGAAATAAGATAAACGGGGGTATGTTTTACATTAGAAAGGTCTGGTGAATGTCTGTGTGCGTGAGAGGGTATGTTTGGTGAGTGGCAGTGTATGGTTAAGAAGAAAATCTAGGTACTAAAATATATTACATGTCCTGCAGCATGTTTTCCATGTTCAACTTGCCAGTATTGCATAACATTTTGGGACTGTTCTTTGAAGTGCTTACTAATTGATGCTGGGTCCTCATTTTGGCAGCAGCATGCACTTTGGGAGTGTATGGGATTCTGTGTCCCTAGTTTCTAGTGTTTGTTTCTGTTATTTCCCTCCTTTTGCTTGGCAGTGGTAGCCATGTGTCCCATTCACCAGGGCATGAATGGTCAAAGGGTGGGGAGAGGGTAAGCATACCCTCCGGGTGTGCTTACTCTAGTTACCGCCTCCTCCCATTTCCCTGTTTGGTACGGGTGGGCTGCCTGACTGGTCTGGCAGGGCCAGCCTGCCTAGGGGGTATTTAATGTCTGTTTTGTACTGTTTGGGGAGGCCAGCAGGAGATCGGGAAGCATACCAAGTTGGGCAGGAGCATCGGCCCTGGCCTGGGGTTTCAGGCCTTGGTGACTCGGCATCAGCAGTCCACTCGTAGGTGGTTGGGAGGCATAGGGTTGTAGTGTTCTGGGACTCGGCCTGTGGGGAGCCATGGCCTGGGGTTTCAGACCTTGGTGACTCGGCATCATTAGTTCATTCAGTAGGTGGTCAGGAGGCATAGGGTTGTGGCGTGCTGGGAACTCATCCTGTGGGGAGCCGTGGCCTGGGGTTTCAGGCCTTGGTGACTCGGCATCATTAGTCCATTCAGTAGGTGGTCAGGAGGCATAGGGTTGTAGTGTTCTGGGACTCAGCCTGTGGGGAGCCGTGGCCTGGGGTTTCAGGCCTTGGTGACTTGGCATCATTAGTCCATTCAGTAGGTGGTCAGGAGGCATAGGGTTGTGGCATGCTGGGAACTCATCCTGTGGGGAGCCGTGGCCTGGGGAGACAAGGGGCCCACCTACATGCACCGTGGCTCTGGGGTGGGTGCTGGGCAGATGTCCTGGTAAAGAGCTGGAGAGTGGTTGAATGATGGGGGCAGTGCAGTGGTGGCAGCCTGTGTCATTGGGCCAGGTGGGGGTGACAGCACACCTGTCCTGTACCTTGTGGCACTCTGTGCAGACAGCTGGTGAGACTCCATCTGGAATACTGCATGCAGTTCTGGAGACCCAATCTCTGCAAAGACATAGACAGGTTGGAGGCAGTCCAGAGGAGGGCAACTAAAATGGTGCAGGGTCTGCACCAAAGACCTATCAAGAGAGACTTAAGGAGCTTAACATGTGTAGCCTCAAGGAGAGGAGAGAGAGGGGGGACATCATAGAAACTTTAAAGTACCTCAAGGGAATCAACAAAGTCCAAGAGGGTAGCATCTTTCAGAAAAAGAGGTGTGCAAGAACAAGGGGTACAATTTAAAGCTAGAGGGGGACAGCTCAGAGGTAATGTGAAGAAGTATTTTTTCAAGGAGAGGTTGTGGAAGTATGGAACAGCCTTCCTGAGAAGCTGTGGAGTCAAAAACAGTGGTGGAATTCAAGAATGCATGGGACAGGCATAAGGCAATTCTAGGGGTGGAGGCAGGAAGAAGTAGGCTGTTGGTTAGCTAGGATCTGCAGCTTATCCATTAGGTAGGAAATGGGCAGACTGGGTGGGCCAAGTGGTCCTTATCTGACATCAAATTCTATGTTTCTATGTTTCATGCATGGACAGCCTGCAGGGAGAGAGAAAATGGGGCCCGTGCATCCCTCAGGTCGGCAGTGGGTACATGAACAGTTTGTAAGTACCACTGGATTTGGTTTTGGCCCTGTTTCTTTGGCATTTGCAACCGCCTATTTTGTTCTGTGGCCAGTGGGTATAAGTTAGTGAGAATGCCGGGGCCCTGGTTCTAAGACACCAAATTGCAGGATGAGCAGAAAGGAGTTTGGAGAAGCTACGGCCCTATGAATGTATGCCATTGCATAGTACAATAAAGCAAGAGAGGTAGGCCATGGTTCGAGCAGCTGCGCTTGGAGGCCATGGTGGGTTGGGTACCAGCCTGGCTTGCTGCTGCCTAAAATGTGTTCCGATCGCCCGGGCTGTGCAGGACTGCATCAAGGCCTTTCAGCCACAAACATGGTGCTGTGGCTTTGTGCCATAGTAAAATCATGATGTTTGCTTCCTTAAGCTGTGCCCCAGCTCCTGGGAGCTGCCTTTATGTTATTTGGCTGCAGTAAATTAATTTGCTGTTTATATGTACGTCAGTCTGCTGCCTGATAATTTATGAATTAAGATGCTTGTTGGTAATTACTGTTTGCTCCTGCAGCTCGGACTCCTGCTCTGCACCCCAGTTTCGGCAGCAGCATCGCGACCACCTTCTGAACCCTTGAGCATCTGCAGGTATGTGCCATCTTTATTCCTGCTCTGGATAAGTTCTATGAGCAGTGGTAGCCCCTCCCTTATTTCTCCACCAGGCCCCTAGGCAGTGGGAGGAGGTGGCTACATATGTCCACACAGTAGGGTCAAAATTGTGATGTGCCCCAAACAGGCTTTATCATGGGTAGAACAGGCCCAGGATAATGTCTGGCAAACATTTAAATATTATTACATGTGAAATAATGCCAGCATGTGTAATGAGTCTTGATGCTGAAAAGCCTTTGGTATAGTTTGTTTGTTTATTAATGGATAACTACTCTGGAATACAATTCCTTTTACAGGTATGACATGAAGTCCAAAACATATGTTGCAGTACAAAA
Source organism: Neoceratodus forsteri (assembly GCA_016271365.2). Taxonomy (NCBI): domain Eukaryota; kingdom Metazoa; phylum Chordata; order Ceratodontiformes; family Ceratodontidae; genus Neoceratodus; species Neoceratodus forsteri. The sequence continues at coordinate 642,088,268 of CM057458.1, read as the reverse complement.
TAACATTTAACAATAACAAATTACTACATAATTTAACAATGTATATTCCACATCTAAAATAAATACAATATAATTCATATATATGTTAAATGCAATCACATTTAAAATTTTCTTTAAAATGGGCTAGCTGAGTACATGGAAAAGGGCTGTAGCTTGGGGAGGTAAGCATCCCTCTGGGGTGTGCTTACTCTAGTTACCATTTCTCCCATTTCCCTTGTTTGGTACGGTGGGCTGCCCACTGGTTGGCAGGGCCAGCCTGCCTGGAGGGGTATTTAATGTCTGGTTTTGTCCTGTTTGGGGAGGCCAGCAGGAGATCAGGAAGCACATCAAGTTGGGCAGGAGCATCGACCCTGGCCTGGGGTTTCAGGCCTTGGTGACTCGGCATCATTAGTCCATTCAGTAGGTGGTCAGGAGGCATAGGGTTGTGGCATGCTGGGAACTCATCCTGTGGGGAGCCGTGGCCTGGGAGACAAGGGGGCCCACCTACATGCACCGTGGCTCTGGGGTGGGTGCTGGGCTGATGTCCTGGTAAAGAGCTGGAGAGTGGTTAAATGATGAGGGCAGTGCAGTGGTGGCAGCCTGTGTTGTTGGGCCAGGTCGAGGTGACAGCACACCTGTCCGTACCTTCGACACTCTGTTTCATGGCATGGACAGCCTGCAGGGAGAGAGAAAATGGGGCCTGGTGCATCCCTCAGGTCGCCCATGGGTACAAGTTAAGTGAGAATGCTGGGGTCTCCGGTTCTAAGACCCTAAATTGCAGGATGAGCGGAAAGGAGTTTGGGAAGCTGCAGCCCTATTAGTGTATGCCATTGCATAGTGCGATAAGGGAGAGAGGTAGGCCATGGTTCGAGCAGCTGCATTGGAGGCCATGGTGGGTTGGGTACCAGCCTGGCTTGCTGCTGCCTAAATGTGTTCAGAGTGCCCTGGGCTGTGCAGGATTGCATCAAGGCCTTTCAGCCACTAATAGTGCTGTGGCTTTGTGCCACAGTAAAATCATGATGTTTGCTTCCTGTTGTGCCTCCAGCTCCCGGGAGCTGCCTTTGTGTTATTTGGCCACAGTAAATTACTTTGCTGTTTATATCTACCTCAGTATGCTGCCTGCTAATTTATGAATTAAGATGCTTGTTGCTAATTACTGTTTGCTCCTGCAACTCAGACTCCTGCTCTGCACCCCAGTTTCTGCCACAGCATCACGACCACCTTCTGACCCAGTGAGCATCTGCAGGTATGTGCTATCTTTATTTCTGCTCTGGATAAGTTCTATGGCTAGTGGTACCCGTTCACTTATTTCTCCATCAGGCCCTTAGACAGTGGGGAGAGGGTGGCTACATATGTCCATGCAATAGGGTCAAAATTGTGATGTGCCCCAAATAGGCTTTATCATGGGTAGACAGGCCCTGGATAATGTCTGGTGAACAATTAAATATTATTACATGTCAGATAATAGCAGCATGTGTAATGCGTCTTGATGCTGAAAAGCCTTTGGTATAGTTTGTTTATTAGTGGATAACTACTCTGGAATACAATTCCTTTTACAGGTATGACATGAAATCTAAAACATTTGTCACAGTACAAAATAACATTTAACATTAACAAATTACTACATAATTTAGGAATATATATTCCACGTCAAAATAAATACAATACAATTTTATATATTGTATGTTAAATGCAATCACATTTAAAATTTTTCTTCAAAATGGGCTAGCTGAGTACATGGAAAAGGGCTGTAGCTTGGTAAACACCATATCTTAGATGGTAAATTATTCCAAATAGTAGATGCTGAGAAGTCAAGGTTTGCCCACTTAAAGTATGCAGCAAGGGGACATTCAAATGCGTATCATCATTCAAGGATCTTGAACTGTAATTTGATTTGTAATGTTTCAGTTGATTACTCAAACTAATAGGAATACCTGTGTTCCTAATCCTGTAAGTAAACCTGGACATCGATAGTCTGAAAGACAGAGGGATAGGAAGCCATTCCAATTTCTTAAGAACTTCACAATGATGCATTTTATTAGGTGTAAGCAATGCAAATTTTCCTGTCTTTTGTATCAAGGCTGATTTCACAGTTAACAGCATGATGGCTTAGAAGTTTTACCTACAGGCAGAAAGTATTAAAACTATGAGGTCACATAATCGCTTGGGTTTCAGTGGTTCCAACTCGGGATGGGTATATACCTTCCCCATGGGGTTTTACTCCAGCTTCTGGGAATAATGTTCCCTTTGTCTGGTTCACGGACCTCACACCTTCTCCTACCCCAAAGGGATATTGGGGAGGGATACTTCCAGAGGAGCTATATTCAAGCACCTCCCACATGGGAGTCACACTGTACATAGTTCTTATTGGTTTGTTAAAAGTTTATAAAGAGTCCATTGGTATTGGTTTAATTGTTTTTATCAGTTGTTAGTGAATTTGTAAGGTGGGAAGGTGGGGAAATAATTCACACAGACAGAGATAACATACCTGTAGTTACTAATGATGTTTTATTGAATTACTTGCTATGCAGGGTGATGCAGATGATCTCTCTTGAAATGAAGTGTCTAATAGTGTCAAGGTGCCTCATAAGTCTCTCCTGGAAGGAAGGGAAAGAGATAGACAGAATGTTAGACTCACAAATATTAAAAAAGGCATCAGTTACTCCAGCACAGTTCTTTCCCACAATATTAACGGTCTCCACGATCTGATTAAGAGATCTAGGTTAATGCAATTTTAACTAAAACCCTCTGTCCTTATCTATCTATCTTCAAGAGACACACCTCTCGGAAACTGAGCATCTTAAGTTGGGATGGGGAGGTATAGGGGTAGGCTTTGTCGCACTCCTGAAGTAGAAAGAGAGGAGCTGCAATTTTAATTCCCCAGAATACTCCCTTGGAGATACAACAATCCCATATAGATGCTCAGGAGCACTTTGTAATAATTAGAGGATTACTTTATGGTAACCAGGTCACTCTGGCAAACATTTATTTTCCTCCACAAACCAAATTCCCTGTATTTAAGAACGTCATATCCACCCTTTTAGACATGCTCAGGGCCACTTGATCATGGGAGGTGACCTATATCTAACACTATCCCCATTCCTAGACTGTTCAAATCACAAAATACAGAAACACCTCCTCAACTAAACAATTTAAAACACCATGGAACACCTGGGTTTGATTGATGTGTGGAGGAAAATATTCCCTTCTAACCCGGGATTCTCTTACTATTCCCCGATTTAAAACATATTCCAGACTCGACTATTTCGTTACTACTTGTGAGCACTTCTCACAGATTCAGGATATCACAATTGGCCTAAACTCTGTCTGACCACCACCCTTTAATCTTAAAGATCGATCTCTAAAGAGAAGAGGGATTCACTCTGAGATTGAATGCCTCTACTTTGGGGATAAGAAATTTCAGGAAAATATTTCATCCAGACTATTCCTTTTTTCAAGAAAATGTTGACCCTAAGATTTCAGAATCAATGAAGTGGATGTGATGAAGGCTACCATCTGAGGTGAAATTATAGCCTATTCTGTTAAGAAGAATAGGAAAGAGAAGCTGAATATCAAAGACTAACAACCCTCCTTCTAGACTACCAGATGTTATACCAGGATGGAGACACTGACCTTCAGAGAGTACTTAGAGATACAAAGGCATCCTTACAACACATTTTAGACTATAAAATACAGCAATCTCTATTATCTTTGCCAGTCTGTCCATGAAAGTGGACCTCGAGGCACTAAGAAATTGGCATGTAAATTAAGGCTAGAAACGCCTTCCGCATTCTTAAAATTAGAAATCCTCATGGGAACACTTTATCGCTGCCATAACATGCATTCTCTGATTTCTACTTAAAATTATACTCTCTGAATCCCTCCTATAACCAAACTACAGCTTAACATTTCCTAGAAAAAGCAGGCCTTCTTACTTTGTTTCCCATCAGATTAAAACACTGTCCTCTCTTATCTCTACTTTTGACATTGAAGAAACAATTAAAAACTCCACTCAGGACGATGCCAAGGGCTAGATGGATATACCTCAGAGAGGTACAAGAAATTCCATAAAGAACTAACCCCAAAACTACACCTTATTCAAAGAAATCTCCCAAGGAAGTCAGAGCCCCCATCCTGGGATTTTGCTATGCTTGTCTAATACCCAAACCAAATAAAGATCTCTCAGAGCTGGGTTCCTATCGCCCAATATCTATTCTTAATGTAGACTACAAAATATTTATGACCATATTAGCTTCAAGATTAGAACATATTATTCCCCAACTTATGCACCTGGACCAATCAGGCTTCATCAAAAACAGAAACACTACAGATAATATTCAAGGACACTAATCCTACAAGAATTTGTATGTACCCATCAAATCATTACAGTCTTTATTAGTTTAGAGAAAGCTTTTGATCGTGTTAGTGGCCCTTTCTCTGGGATGTATTGAGAGCATAGAAAATAGAATTTGATGGCAGATAAGGACCGCTTGGCCCACCTAGTCTGCCTATTTTCTTACCTAACAGATAAGCTGCAGATTCATTAACCAACAGCTTATTTCCTCCTACCCCCACTAGGACTGACTTATGTCTGTCCCATGCATTCTTGAATTCCCCACTGTTCTTGACTCCACGGCCTCCTCAGGAGGCTGTTCCATGCATCCACAATCCTCTCCATGAAAAATACTTCCTCACATTACCTCTGAGCCATCCCCTCTAGCTTCAAATTGTGCCCCTTGTTCTTGCACATCTCTTTTTCTGAAAGATGCTACCCTCTTGGACTTTGTTGATTCCCTTGAGGTACTTGAAAGTTTCTGTCATGTCCCTCTCTCCTTCTTTCCTTAAGGATATACATATTAAGCTCCTTAGTCTTTCTTCAGATGTCTCTCTGGTGCAGACCCTGCACCATTTTGGTTGCCCTCCTCTGGACAGCCTCCACTCTGTCTGTCTTTGCAGAGATGGGGTCTCCAGAACTGCACACAGTACTCCAGATGGGCCTCACCAACTGTCTGTACAGAGGGGTAACAACTTGTTTTCTACTATTGATGCCTCTTCCTATGCATCCCAGTATCCCCCAGCCTTACTTACTGCCTCTCACATTGCTTGCCCACCTTTAGGTCATCTGATATAATTACCCCCATGTCCCTTTCCATTTTTACTGATGTCAGTATTCACCCCCATTGTGTACTCTTCCCTAGGTTTTTGTTTCCCATGTGCATTACCTTGCACTTCTTGTATTGAATCTGAGCTGCCATACATTTGACCATTCCTCCAACCTTGCCAAGTCCCTTCTCATCCTTTCCACTCCATCTTGTGTATCAACCCTGTTGCAGATCTTTGTGCCGTCTGCAAAGAGACATACTTTTCCTTCCAGTTCCTCTGCAATGTCACTTAGAAAGACTTTAAAGAGCATTCTGTTTCCTCCTTATTTATAAAAGTTTGACAAATTTATATAAATCCTCGTGGTATATATTTGGACTAATGGTTTAATATCATCCCCTATTGTTGGGCAGAGGAACACATCAAGGTTGCCCTTGTCACCATACCTTTTGCCCTTTTTCTCAACTTCTGGCATCCGCCTCTGTAAAACCCCTTAGGTTGAGGGGATCCCAATCAGCCAGCAGGAATACAAAATAAGCATGTTTGCCAATGATGTACTGTTGACCCTGATTTCTCCCCCAATCTATCCCAGTAACATGGAAAATTTGTCTCAATTTGAAGATATATCTGCTTTAAACTAAACACAATTAAAACTGAAATTTTGACATTCAACTGTACTCCATCTCCACAGTTGAAAAAAAGCTTACCCTTTTAAATGGTTAGCTACCAAAATAAAATATCTAGGCCTACATATCCAGCAAGACATTGGACTATTAGAAATAATTAACTTTGAACCCCTGTCATTACAGATTCAATCAGATTTAGAAAGGTGGGCAACAGGCTTTTTCCTTCCATCAAAAAATTGAGATAGTTCGAATAAATATCCTTCCCGTATTCTATACTTATTACAGACCGTCCTGTCTTTCCTTCAAAATTCTACTTTAAATCGTGGAATAAAATGATTTCAGGCTTCTTGTGGGCAAGAACCGCCCAAGAATTAGATATTCAGCTTTGCAGTTGCCCTTAGCTAAAGGGGCCTTAATCTACCAGACTTTGAACTGTATGCCCAAGCAGCATTTTTATGAACTATCATATTATGGGTGACGGAATCTTACAGTTTCCTTGGAAATTCATTGAATTTCACCTTAACGATCTTTTGACATTAATAGAATATTGTTTTCATCTGATGAAAGATCAGTTAAAACCTCTAACCTTACAAATATTACATCCCACACATTTAAACTCTGGAAACAGATGAGGAAAAAGGGCCCAATATTAAAGATCTATGAATATTGTACATTAGTTTTACAGGATGAATCATTTGTCCCTAACTTCATGGATCAGACCTTTGCCACATGGAGAAACAGGGACTCTCTCATGTTTTCAATTTCTTTTCTCCCCAAGGGATTCTTTCCTTTGAAAACTTCAAGCTCAATTCACACTAAGGAATTCTGAGCTATTTAGGTACTTTCAAGTCTGTAACCTATTTTGTGTAACAAAATAATCCAGCCTACCATTCCTTCCCCTATCCCAAAACTATTAAAAATATTCATGGATTCTCTTGAGGGTAATTTGGTCTCATATAATTGGCCTAATTTATAGAGAACTGAAGAACAAAGTGGAGGAATCCACAACCTCTATCCCTAATGCATGGATTGCTGACTTTAACTTAGAAATCTCCATGGAAACGTGGCTATCTTCTACACTTATAGAAATTAGATCTATGTTATCTCCCTATTGGAGAGAATTTTCCTGGAAAAGCCACTCCCATTTCTTTAGGGTCCCGGCAGCCCTACTTAAATATCTCCCTGAGGAGTATGGTCACTGCTGGAGACTCTGTGGAAATAGGGTGGCAACTCTTGGTCATGTGTTTTGGTTCTTCCTTTCCTCATGCCCTATTTCCTCTCCCTTCAAATTGAGCTTTCAAATCTATTCAATGAGTCCATCGAACTAACAGCTGAACAATTCCTACTGGGGATATTCCCAGATCATACTCCTCCATGGGGAGCAACGATATTACCTATTTGTCTTTTAGCTGCCAAAAGACAATAACTCAACATTGATGTCACCATTGGTACCACGATACAAGAATGGAGAAAACCATGAGTGAGATCTACAGATCTGAATGGTTTAACCTTGAAATGCGGGAGAGGTTCTCTCTCACTCAGAAATGGCAAAGATGGGTATATTATATTTCGAAAATTGACCCTGATTTTAGCCCTTGAAATCTGATTATAAGACAAGGTTGGGATATAAACCTTACAACTGAATCCTTCAACAAGAATAAGTGTTTACTGTAGAGGATGTCTTACAAAAACAATGGGAATATACTGTACCCACTAAGATCAATAAACTCCATTTTAAAAGGGGAGGAAGCTGAATGTGAATGATGAACTTTCTGCCTATATAATATTTTAAACATTTGAAAAGAGGAAGAAGAATGGTGATAAAAGCATTTTTATTTAAATGTATTGCTGTATTTATACCTACTAATTAGTTGTAAGCAAAATGATATATGTTTACAATGTTTTCTCTGTGTGGAAAACATTTTGAAATGAAAAGAAATTATAAAGAAAAGGGCTGATTTCATAGTTTGTGTGCCTAAAGGGGCATTATATGTAATTATAGATGCATAATGTACTATTGGCAAGAGGCCCTGGTTGGCTATAGCCAGTCTGGTTTCTGTTATTAAATAGCTATGCAGCCTATACAACAAAACAATTTTGCTATGTATTTTAGCCATAATAGTTTGTATATGAGAGCAAAACTCAAGGTGGGGTCAATGTAACTCCTAAGTATTTTATATTAAAAACATTTTAGTATAATGTACCATCTTGGGAAACAACATGCAAACTGTCTCCAGTGTCCCTCAATCAAACAGGCGTTCTGAATATCATTGTTTTAGTTTTTATTAAACACTAAATTATTATCCCCAACCATTGTTGTATTGAACACAATTCTTTTGTAAGGGTCCCAATTAGTTCCCTTAGTGATGAGTCAGTACAGTGTATTACTGCATTATCAGCATACAAGATTATTTGTGCGACATTAATGGGCGTTATAATATGATCAATATAGTAGTTTGGAATTTTCTATTTCTAGGCTTATGGCACTCTGGCTTTCCAGTAGAATTCATAGGGGGATTAAAACTTAGATTCCTCCCTCAGGCATATTTCAAACTAATAGTGGCATCTCTCCTAGATTTAACTTATACCGTGACATGCGGCAGGGTTACCCCTCCTGACACTACTCTTTGCCTTGTATGTAGAACCCTGGTAAAATGGATACGGTACAACCCTAGCACTGCAGCCTTAGAGGTGGGGGCTCCACCAACAAAATAGTGCCATAGGCAGACTATGTGCTGCTCTACCTGTCCCACCTCGAAACCTCAATGCTGGAAGTTTGGAGGCTTAGAACTGTTTGACATTCATGCTGGATATATACCCCAAGTAAAACTAAAACAGGAGTCCACAAATTCCATTACAGTCCCTTACCATGTATCAAAGAACTCTTTCCTTTGAAATGGCAGGCCATGCAAATGAAATACCTGGTGGTGCAAGTCACAAAAACCTTTCCATGCTGTTTGACGCCAACTTTTTCCATCATACATGAAAAGTCCAGGAGGATATGAGCAGATGGGCCCTGGTTAACTTCCTGCTGTACTCCAGGATTACCTCTTTAGCAATTCTCAAAATATGTATGGGCAGATTGAAAGACTCTGGATAAAGTACAAATTATTACAATCAGACAAAAGTCAGAAGGAGGGCAATTCCATATCTGAAAAATAATTACTTAGCTGTGCACATATGAGCCCTGTTCTTGTGGATGGTCCCAGCATATAAGGCCACATGGAAGCAGATGGAACAGAGGGAGGAGGGGGACCATCCATGGGAGCCAGGGCAATGGACACTAATTTTAAAAGCACACACAAACATTACTCTCCTAACAGTCTGCACCACTCTGGTGGTAGGTTGTAAAACCTGGGCTAAGTTTAGTTTGAACCCCTATTTATGGTTGTTTTGATTGTTAGTCTTGGACCTGGCATTCCAGCCAGCCCTAATTGATCCGTCCTATAGAAGATGGGCCCATCAGGGACTATGTTCTCCAGTACAATTGTATAGAGGAGGGGTCTTGATAGACTTCAGTCTCTCAAAGAGGTCTTCCACCTAAATAACAGACTATTTTTGGTATCTCCAAATACAAGCTCATATACAAGCTCAAAGTAGGGCTGTGCAAGAAATACCTCAAAAGAGGTGTAGTTAAGGTTGCTGTATTCCTTTAGAAGAAGTACTCTTATTCACAAATTTCTAGATTTCAGTTAGTTTTATTAAACATACCCTGACATTTTGCTCAAACAGTGAACTTTTTCAAAGGGATTTTTTCATATCATAAACTGTTATAACAGAAAAATAATATTAATAACCACTTTTACATTCATACTAAATATCAAAATTCATCATTTTTCAAAGAACATTAAATAAGGTAACTCTATTACCATGTAAACTTGCTGTTGTCCCAAAGACTAAATTGTTTACTTGTAATATTGATAAATGTATATAATGTCTGAAAAATAAAGCAGACATATAAACATTACTGTATTAAAATATTTGTAGTATATTGGCTATGCTTAATAATGTGCCTCTGTTACCACTCAGTACTTGGTCGTTTATTCATGCTAAAATAGCATTTCTCTTCCTGTCCCAGGAGGATTCCTACCTACAATGTTTGTTAAGCAGTAAGTACAGGAACTGGAAGGGGACAGGATCACTTGTGTTCCAGGACAGTAGCTGCTTCTTGTTGTTTTCACAGGGTTCTTGTGGATTTTACTTGGTAGAAGGTTATTTCTTTTCTTTCCTACTTCTAAGGGGCTAGTAGGGTATTGTTTTGGGGGCTGTGGAAGATTGAAACTGGTTTGGTGGCTGTAAGTGGGCTCATTTGTTGGATGTTTCACTGTGTAACAGGCTGCGCTGGTGGAAGCCTATTTCTTCTGATTTAAAACCTATTTGGTGGATTTGCTTGGGCCTGGTTATTTGAATTGGAGACCTATATCTGTTAATTTCAAGCCTATTTTGATGTGTTGTTAGTGAAGCTGATTAAATTGGAGACCTGTTCTTTGGCAGCAAACATATTTTGGGGTTTTGAGTTGAATTTTGATTCCTTGTTGCTGACTTCAGTAGCTGCAAAGATTACTGCATAGTGAGGGAGGGTGTTAATGGTCTGGCCAGGTCTCACTAGCTAATTGACTGGAGGCAGAGCTGAATCAGGTTTGTGGTGTTAGCTGCTTTGTCTTCTCAGAAGGAACTGGAAGGGGACAGGATCAGTTGTGTTCCAGGACAGTAGCTACTTCTTGTTGTTTTCACAGGGTTCTTGTGGATTTTACTTGGTAGAAGGTTATTCTTTTCTTTCTTACTTCTAAGGGGCTAGCAGGGTATTGTTTGGGGGCTGTTGGAAGTTTGAAAACTGGTTTGGTGGCTGTAAGTGGGCTCATTTGTTGGATGTTTCACTGTGTAACAGGCTGCACTGGTGGAGGCCTATTTCTTCTGATTTAAAACCTATTTGGTAGGATTTGCTTGGGCCTGGTTCTTGGCTGCTGGGCTTGAGGGAGACACAGGGCTGATACACCTCTCTCGAGTCGGGTGTCTGCCCAAGACCCACCCTCCCCCACCCCTCCCTCCCCAGAGTTCTGCTAATTTATAGGGAGCACCTGCCCTGCAATTGGAAGAAAAGACTGCAGGTGCAGCTCATGTAGTTCTAGCCACTGGGGGTTGGATTTAAAGGCTGGGAGAGAGGAGCTTAGGGAGTTGTTCATTTCCTTTATAAGTTTACTGTGTTGTACTGCACCTAGTAACAGGGTTACTGGTGTACTGTGGGACTGTATCTAAGATTAGTGGGTGACCTGATTAGGCAGTAGGGGTGTATCTTGACTAGGGGGAACCTGGGCTCACCCAAGGAAACCTACTTGGAAGGGGATGGAACCACACGCCATTAGGGCTGGCATCTTTGGGAGGGTGGTGGAGTGCACAGGGTGTGGAGCAGCCATGATACTGGACTGGGCTTGGAAGTTCCGTGGTTGCCCAGTGAGCTACCAGCTGGCACAGCTTAGGGATGAGGTTCTGGGATTAGGAGACAGCTGGGGAAGGGGTGAGGTATGGTTGGGAAGGGGCAGGGGATCTCCCACGGGCTGCACAAAGCACTGGGGGCGGGGCACAGGGAAAGGAGCAGGAGACACCAGGGTCGCATAGGGACCCTGGCAGAGGGGTCCAAAAGGACACTACCAAGGAAGCAGGCAGGTAACTGGGGACCCTCACAAATAGGGACAACATTCTCAGGGAAGTAGGCAGATGGCCAGGGCTGGACAGAAGGAAGCAAGGCGGGAGGTGGATCAGACTCACACTCATTAACTGCTTCAACTCTCTTCTTCTGCTCGAGGATGAAGGAGTGATGTAGCCACGACAGGGGTGGTTAGAGATGGAAAGGGAGTGGGGGGCAGGAGGCAGGGGCGGATAGCAGAAAGAACAGGAGGAACCTGGAATGCATAAAATGGGGGAGCAGTGAATCAGAGCAGGAGGGCAGGGGAAGAGGGAGGAAAGTGCAAAAGAAGGACCAGTTGGGAGGAAAGGTAAAGGAGAAGGACCAGAAGTACAAGGAGGATTCAGTAAAGGAGCTGAGGGTTTAGGCCAGGCGAGCATGACAAGCAAGGAGGGACTAAATGGAAACAGGAAGGAAGGGAGGATGAGCCAGGCTAGTTTAGCAGATGGGGGAGAAGGACCAGTTGCAAGCAGTGAGGGGGAATTAGCAAGGTACAGAAGGATACTCAGGAGGAGGAGAGACATAGGATTGAAGGAGGGGTGGCCATGGTAAATATGGAGGGTGTGGCATGTGGCACCCAGATAGGGAGGAACAAGGAGCCGGCTGGGTGGAGGGGCCGGTAGAAAGGATGAGGGACATGGTAGGGGGAAATGGAGGAAAAGGAGCGGTCAGAGTGCTCCTGTTGGGGATTCTATGATCAGGGTATCAAATGGGATAGGGAGGGAGAAGCCTAGAACAAAATTCTTCCCTGGACTAACGGTGCACAGGGCTAAGCACGAGGTATATCAGCTGGCAAAGGATTGTGGGGTTCCCCGACACACTGGTCCACCTAGGTACATTGAGGAAAATAGCGAGCTAAGATACAGGCGAGATTCAGGGAGTTTGCCAGGGTCTGTCATGACATAGGATGCACAGTTTCCTTCTCAGAAATCCTGCCGGTACCAAGGGCTAGTGGGGAACACAAAAGGAAGATTAGGAGATAAACCAGTGGCTCAGGGAGTGGTGTGAGGCCAGAGGGTATTGGTTGATGGGGGATTGGGGAGACCTGGGAGGATAAGGAGCTGTATGCTAGAGATAGACTCCATCTCAATTTGGAGGGAGGGAAATCCTTGTTGAAAATAGAGGGTTCATAGGTGAAAGTGGGTTTAAACTTGTGAAGGGGAGGGATGGGAGAAAAGGCTGTCAAGGGGGTGCCGATAAGGAGGGACTCTGTCTCCACCCCTGGGGAGCTGGAGGATTGGGAAAAGGCCGACTGGTAAAGTGCAGACCATGGGAAAACAGAATCCCCATGGGAACACGAGCAGGGAAAATGGAAGTATAGGGAAAGGGTGGAAGGTAGTCCTGTTAAATGCCAGGAGCTTGGGCAATAAAATGCCTGAGCTCCAGGTGATGCTAACTGAGGGTGCAGTGGATGTGGCAGCGGTCACTGAGACCTGGGCCACTGCAGGACACGACTGGGACCCGAACCTGGAGGGTTACACTATGTTCAGGAAGGACAGGGGGAGGGAAGGGAGGAGGTAGCAATGATAGTCAAAAACTACATTGGCATAGGGGCAGTAGAGGAGGCGGAGGGAACCGTGGAGGCTATTTGGGTCACCTTGATAACAAGGGGGAAAGAGAGTAAAAATAGAATGGTGTATAGACCCCTGCCCTGGCAGAGGAGCTGGAGGAGAGTCTGGTGGCAGATGTTGGGAGACACTGCAGACTGGGCAGAGGAACAGTGGTGGTGTTGGAGGACTTAAACATGCCAGGAACAGACTGGGAGACTATGATATCCTCAGTGACCAGGGAACAGAGGTTGTTGGATGTCTTTCAAGACGCTGTCCTAACTCAGCAGGTGGGGAACCAACCAGGAGGTGCGGGTACTGGATGTGGTCCTGGCAGACAGTGACCAGATTGGGGGCCTGGAGGTAAGGGACCCATTGGCAGGAGTGACCATGCCATGGTCTGGTTCTGCCTGGACCTAGGAGGGTAGAAGGCTGCACAAAGACGGAAGTAACCCGACTTGGGGCGGATTTTAAGGAAATGGGAAGGATCCTTAAGGAGCATTTGGATGGGATTGGGTCAGACATGGACGCTGATAGTAGGTGGGAAATCATCAGGAGAGGGTGCAGGATGCTACCAGCACCTGTGCAAAAGTAAGACGAAAATGCGGTAGGGCCCGAAACCCTGCTGGTGGACCAGGGAGGTCTAGGAGGTGGTGCGGGAAAGAAGGCAGCCTATAAGCAATTGAAGTGCTCAAGGAGTGAAAGGGATCGAGGGGAGTATGAGCTGATGGCTAGAAAGGCCACTAGGGTGGTGAGGGCGGCTAAGGCAAGGAAAGAGCAGAACCTGGCCAGGGAAATTAGGAGAGGGAACAAGGGTTCTTTAGATACATTTGGGAAAACGAAGGGTGAAGGGCAGATTAGCAGGATTAAATCAGGGAGAGATGGGCACAAGACCCAGAGGAGCAGGCTGAGGTACTAATGAGTATTTCACCTCAGTTTTCACCAAGGAAACGGGGTGCTGCATCACATGGGAGGAGACAGAGATACTGAGGAGGGGGGACCCTTACTGATCGGTGGGTCTGGGGAGAGGGGAGGCATCACTGGCAGGACGGGGAGGGCTAAGCAGGAGAAGAGGTACCAGAAGTGGAAATCACAGCAGTGAGAGTGAGGGAAGCCCTCAGCTCCTTTAAGATGGAGAAAGCACTGGGCTGGATAAATTACCTCCCAGAGTGCTGAAGGAACTTGTGGATGTCCTGGCGAAACCCCTGGGCGGAGCTTTTCACCATTTCTCTGAGGACAGGGTGGGTGCCCTAGACTGGAAGGTGGCGACAAGTGCCTATCCACAAGGGGGGATCAAGGGAGGTAGGGAACTACAGGCCTGTCAGCCTGACATCGGTGGTGGGCAAGGTGATGGAGGCATTGTCAAGGAGAGGCTGGGGAACCTGGATAAGTCAGGTGCCTGGACGATAGACAGCATGAATTCATCCCGGGAAATTGTGTCAGACAAACCTTTGGAGTTCTATGACTGGGTGACGAGTGCCATGGACCTGGGTAGACCAGTGGATGTCCTCTTTCTAGACTTCAGCAAGGCATTTGACTCTGTTCCTCACATGGGCCTGTTGGATAAGCTGGGAGAAATGGGGGTGGGGAACTAGATGATCAGATGGATAGGCAATTGGCTCCAGGACCGGACCCAGAGGGTCGTAGTTGGCGGTATAGTCTCATCCCCAGGAGGGTCATTAGTAGGGTCCCACAGGGATCAGTCTCTGGGCCCCTCCTGTTCAATGCCTACGTCTCTGACATAAGGACAGGAATCAGGAGTAGATGAGTCTCTTTGCAGATGACTCAAAACTGGTGGTGGGGGACCTGGAGGCTCTGGAAAGATGGTCTAGAAAGTGGAAGCTGAGGTTCAATGCAGGAAATGCAAGGTACTCCACCTGGGGGCCAGAAACCCGGGCCAAGTGTACACCCTGGGGGAAATGCTACAAGTCTCAATGGCTGAGAGGGACCTGGAGGTGGTGGTGGATGTCAAGATGAACAACTCTGAGACTTGTAGGAGGGCAGCAGCCAAGGCCAACAGGATGCTGGGATGCATCGCTAGGGATCACCTCCAGAAGGAGGGAAGTGATACTCCTCTGTATAACTGCTTGGTGAGGCCGCACCTGAGTACTGCGTGCAGTTTTGGAGGCCACACTTAAAAAGGGACATTAAACTCCTGGAGAGGGTCCAGAGGAGGGCAACCAAAATGATTTGGGGCTTGGGGACAGGACCTATGAAGAGAGGCTCGAAGAGCTAAATATGTACACGTTGGAAGAGAGAAGGACTTGGGGGACACGATAGAGGCCTTCAGGTACATGAAGAGGGTAAATAGGGGAGGAACAGTCATCAGGGTGCTTTGAAGGAAGGAGGAGGGGCCACTAGAGGGCATGGGTGGAAGCTGGAGGGGGAAGATTCAGGGAGAAAGGAGGAGGTGCTACTTCACTGAGAGGGGTGGTGGAGCCATGGAATGCACTGCCAAGGGGTTGGTGGAGGCAGAGACGGTGGAGGAGTTCAAGAGGGGTGGGACAGGTACAGGGAAGGGTTCTGGAAGCAAATCCAATGCAGCAAGAATATCCAGAACTGGGAAGGAGAAGCCAGAGAAGGCAAGGAGCAGGAAGGTCAGCACCCAGGGTGGGGCTGACCAAACGAGCAGACAAGAAAGACTGTTAGGCCTATTCTGCTGGCATTTTAGTATGTTAGTATGTCAGTAATAATGCCAAAAGTAATAACATAGTATTTACAAATACATTTGCTGTTACAGTTTGCAATAGCTATTACATGTAGTTGCCCTTGTAAGAACAATTTCATAATGCCAAAAGAGATACAGTGGTAGTTGCACAATAAATTTTCTGTTACACTTGTAACATCTATTAAATGTGTAGTCACACTTGTCAGAATGAATTGATTTGTGCCAAACAGGAGACAACAGTAGTTGCACATGTAACTATTTCTTCACATTGTGTTAGTATACAACACACAACTTGAAACTAATTAACAATTACATAGTAGTTACTGGTACATATAACTACACCACAGTTACAGTGCAGTTACAGTCTAGTTACACAGTAGTAACAGGGTAGTTATCCACACTTAAAATAAAGTGTAACAGTAAAAGCACAAAATCAGTTTCAGTGGTGATGTGCTCTGAACACGCCACTAGTTATAATTACTCACATAATAAAAAGTGCCTCAGGAACTTTTAAAGAGCAATAAAATCCCTGCAAGAAAAGGCACCTTGAGCATTTTGTGCCATAAGAGCTAAATTCTAAAACATGAATCTACCTCTTAAGCTTGGGATGAAATTACCTGACTGTTATTAGTCAACTAATTCTTCTAGATGGAAGTCAAATATAGGTCCAGCTTTGAGCCAGGAATAGATTAAATGGGATTCAATGGCAACCAAAATTATAGATTTGTTATTTTGAAAGTATGTCTTGAAAGTTAATTGAAATATATCTAATAATGCCCGTAGAGGAGAGAGCAGAGCAAGAGCAATACTCATTACTCCAGCCATAGAGAAAAGGTCTATAATACTTTGGTTACATCTGAACCGGAGGACAGGAAATCCAGCCATTTAAGGCCATGAATAATACACAATAAAATGAAAAATGCTAATCAATAAGCTACCCTGTGACAACATTTCTACATTAAAGCAACATGGAAATAAATAATTTACAGTTTATGAAAAGTAATTCCAGAATAAATTGAGTAATTCCATCTCAAATCCAAAAACGATATACAGTAGTATGAGTCAGGGGAACTCAGATCAAAATGAACAATAATTGAAATGTTTTGGTCACTAAACAGAAATTTCACCATGGCTGGATACCTTATAAATATTAATAATGTAAATCACAGACAAATAATGACAAAATATAGAGTCAGTGACCATAACCCTGAAATAAAAACAAGTAGACACAAACAGAATTGGAAATTAGAAGAAAACAAGCTGCAGTATGTAAGAAAAGCACGTGGGTCAGATTGAAAATGAGATGCATTTTCTTTTGAATTAGTGTCAGGTACACAGATACCAGAGGTCACTATTTTACAAAGCTCTTTCAGCAAGATACTATATTTAAGACACTGAATGATGAGGTTGAAAAGCATATTATTCTGGGTGAAAATATGATAGCAGTAAAGTTAGCTGCAGAGGCCCAGATATTCAAAATGGTTGCGCATGGCGCAACAGCAGTTTTGCCATGCGCAACCCACTGATGCGCCCATTGTGATATTCAAACAGGAATTGCGCCTGGCACAAATCCCGATGTGCCGGAGCACATCAGTAATGTATGCAGGCGCAGGTGGGGGAGGGGCGTGCCCATGCATACTCTGCACAGCCCAATATTCAGCCGGATGTGCGGAGCCATGCATATGTAACCACTACCTGTGCCAGCACAAAGTTAAGCAAAAAAAAAAGAGGCGCCGTGGCTGTACCCCACAGGTGACTGCCGCACTGCAGGCGCAACACGCAGCTGCTACCTGTGGGTGAGCCACCGAGCCCGCCGCACCTCCATGGTGGCACTCTCGCGCCCAATCGCGGGCATTAGTGAGACATAAAGAAAACATCCTACATCCCTGGTGGTCCAGTGGACCGCTGCCCGCCCGATCATGGGGTAAGTAAATAAAATTATTTGTCCTATATCCCTGGTGGTCCAGTGGACCTGTCTGCCTGATCACGGGCTGAAGTAAAGTAAAATTAACCACTATCCCTGATGGTCCAGTGGACCTGTCTGCCTGATCGGGCTTAAGTAAAAATAGAAAGAATCCTCTATCCCTGGTGGTCCAGTGGACCTGTCTGCCTGATCTCGGGCGGTCAATTAAAGGAAACCGCTATCTGGTGGTCCAGTGGACATGTCTGCCGATCCGCGGGCTGAAGTAAAGTAAAATTAATCGCTATCCCTGGTGGTCCAGTGGACCTGTCTGCCCTGATCGTGGGCTTAAGTAAAATAGAAGAATCCTCTATCCCTGGTGGTCCAGTGGACCTGTCTGCCTGATCGCGGGCGAATTAAATTAAAAGGAAACCGCTATCCCTGGTGGTCCAGTGGACTTGTCTGCCGATCGTGGGCTGAATTAAAAAACAGAAAACTATTATCCTGGTGGTCCAGTGGACCCCCCCTCCCCACCTTCCACTGATCCCCGCCCTGCTCCACCCTGGTCAGCAGCGGGCGGCACCCTCCATCTGCTGCCCGCCGCCCGACACGTTGGTAGGGCTGTCGCCGGTGGTCACAGTGTGCAGCCACTGGCTCAGCTTGAAGACATTCCAGATATGTGAATGGATCATTCACATATCTGAATGTGTAAGGGTATTGCTGCACGCCCATTGGCTCACACTGTGACCAATGGGCATACAGCCCTACCGATGGTGTCGGGTGGCGGGCGGCAGGCGGGTGGGGTGCTGCCACCCGCCGCTGACATGGGGAGCGGGCGGTGGGATCAGTGGAAGGGTAGGGAGGGGTCCACTGGACTACCAGGGATAGCGGTTTCTTTAATTTAATTCAGCCCACGATCGGGCAGACAGGTCCACTGGACCACCAGGGATAGAGGCTTTTTCTATTTTTACTTGCCCACGATCAGGCAGACAGGTCCACTGGACCACCAGGGATAGTGGTTTCCTTTTAATTTTATTCAGCCCATTGGACAGACAGGTCCACTGGACCACCAGGGATAGAGGCTTCTTTCTATTTTTACTTAAGCCCACGATCGGGCAGACAGGTCCACTGGACCACCAGGGATAGCGGTTAATTTTACTTTACTTCAGCCCACGATCGGGCAGACAAATCCACTGGACCATCACGGATAGTGGTTTATTTTATTTTAATTCAGCTCTGCGATCGGGCTGTGGGCACATTGCCGCACTGCAGGGGGCGCCGGTCCCTGACGGCGTTGCCCGATTGAGGCGCCAGGCTAAAGTAGTCAGGGATCCGCTGCGACCTGCATGCAAATGGAGCCATAATGGTTACGAATGGCCCCATTTGCGCCTTCCACACACTATGGCCCCATTTGCATGTCAACTTTTGAATATCGCAGTTAAGCGGCGCTTTGCGAATGGAACTTGGCGCTTAGCGCATCCCCATGCTCCACTTCTGGCATTGGCACTGGCGCAGTGCCACTGTGCCCCGCGCACCGCGGGTGGCCAGGTGCGATATTCAATGATGCTGAGCCATGGCGCAGCTCCGCTGAATATCGCCCAGTCCACGCCCCCGTCCAGCAAAGTTGAGCTGCGCTCAGGCCTGCCACAGCCTGGACGTAGTTTGAATATCTGGGCCAGAGTATTTAACAAATGTCACAATAGTAAACATTCTGAGGCAACAATCTGTCCTAACAGTATTATATTTGTTGGCTTGATAATATCAGATTTGATATTCTGCTTGTTGTATGAATTTTAGTAGATTCTATGTCACATGCAGTGCTTGTATGGTGTTTATTTATTTATTGAAATTTGTTGATCGGGTAAGCCCACTGAGACATATAGTAATGTCCCTTTTTAGGAGTGACCTGTGGTTAATTACATTCAACGATACAGATTACAATTGAGCACAGGGCAATTAAGGCATAGGCAATATAGACACAGGTCTAGGGCCCTGCTCGCCAGGCGGCTCCCTAGCAATGCCCAACATATATTTACTATATATCCTTTTCTTTCTGCCTGAGTTGCATTTTTCTATAAAGGACTCAGCCACTGAGTAATCTGGGTAAACAGGGGCTGAACTGTGACATGACTCTCCCTCCCTCACTAGGGTGTTAAGTGCAGCTGATAGCTCAGGGGCCCCCAAACAGGCTGACATTAAAGGTGTGAACAGGCCCATTTTCTTTGTTTTGTCTCCCACCACTACTTAGAATCGTCACTTAGAATCAAGTCTTACTCTTAAACATAAAAAGAATAACAGTGCAATTCAATGTGTATGCTTTATATTTAATCTCACTCCTAGAATAAAGAAATCTACAATGCATGTCAATGGTACAATTAAAAATCATACTCTTTTTTTATTCCATCATCTAACTTATATTGATGTTCTAACCTTGATATAGTTCCATTTTCAGGGTGAACAAACGAATGTATTTCCAGATTCCTTCAGTAAAGCTTGCCATTTATTGATCCTGGCTTACTCATCAATAACAGAAAGGTTTGGTCCTGGAATGATTTCTTCCAACAATCACTCACTGTGCAATATAGAAACATAGGAACATAGAAACGTAGACTCGACAGCAGATAAGGACTGCTTGGCCCTAGTCTGCCCATTTCCCTACCTACTGGATAAGCTGCAGATCCTAGTTAACAAATAGCCTATTTCTTCCTACCCCAACAAGACAACAATTGCCTTATGTCTATCCCATGTATTCTTGAAATCTCCCACAGTTTTAGACCCCACAACCTCCTCAGGAAAGTTGTTCTGTGCATTCACCACCCTCTCTGAGAAAAACTTCCTCACATTGCCCCTGAGCCATCCCCCATCTTCCAATTGTGTCTCCTTGTTCTTGCACATCTCTTTTTCTGAAAGATGCTACCTCTTGTACTTTGTTGATTCCACTGAGGTACTTAAAGTTTCTATCATGTCCCCTCTCCTCCTTTCCTCAAGGGTATACATTTTAAGCTCCCTTAGTCTCTCCTTGTATGGCTTCTCTTGCAGACCCTGCACCATTTTATAATATAATCTCTAGATGTGTCCCTACCCTACCCAACAAAACTCCCACATCCTGGTTAATACAACCTGACAGGACAAAATGATAACACTAGACTGCAGGTGCACATGTATGTGTTTGAGGGGGGCCTTTGGAGAAGTGCAAATCATGATATTTCACACCCTAAAATTTTGTTTAGCTGCCCAATTAGAAATTATTTTCTAGATGGTCAAAACCCAGACTATTGTTATTTCTCCATACTGATATTATTATTTTCATTAATTTTGAAGCATTTTGTTAGGTCATTTATGTTTTACACCACTCGTTAGGGAAAGTAAAAACATTTTTTTTAGTTTTCAGTTACTAATATGCCATGGCCAATGTGCAGTCACTGTGAAGGGGCACAGTTGTGGCAAAGGAGCATGGTTGTGGTGAGGGGGCCACAGATTTCACTTTGCCTGGGGCCCCAGATAGTCTTAATCTGGCCCTGTTCAAGCACTTACAATATATTTTAAGACAAATGAACAACTAACAGGAACATATAGTGGCAGCTGATAAATAATAGCTAACAGGCTAGAAGGAGAGGTGGAGCAACAATGAGGAAACATCAAAACTGCCATCACAGAGGTAACAAGCCTTTGTGTGAAGCAAATAAACAAATCAAATGAAAGAAAAAAGGCACTATGGTTCTCAAAAGAGGTGGCAGGAAGGTTAGGGAGAAAAAATAGCATTTAGGAAGTATAAGGAAACACAGAAGGAGCAGGACAGAGAACTGTACCAGTTAAGGCAGAAGGAAGCAGGAGGAAGCCAGAATAGCAAAGGCCAAAACTGAGGAAAAGATAGCCAACTCGGTTAAGAAGGGGATAAAACCTTTATAGGTACATCAGGGAGAGGAAAAGACAAAGGGAGGATAGTGAGACTGAATAGAATGGATGGTGGGTGGGCAGAGAGGACAGTGAAAAAGAGGATACTGAATGAATACTTCTGCTCAGTATTCACAAAAGAGGAGGAGGGGAGGTGCCTAATCTAATTAACAGAAGCACTCTGGATAGGGGGGTCAATCCCAGGCCTTTCACAGAAGAAAGGGTTCTGAAAGAACCCTGAAACTGAAAGTGGATAAAGCAATGGGGCCTGATTGAATTCACCCCAGAATTCTAAAAGAATTAAGGGAGGACTACTGACACCACTTACTACCCTGCTTAACAAATCATGGGAGGATGATGTGGTACCTGAGGACTGGAGGAAGGCAGATGTGATTCCCCTTCACAAAAGTGGGAGCAAGACAGAGGCAGGAAACTACAGACCTCTCAGTTTGACCTTTGTGATAGGGAAAGTGATGGAATCACTTCAAGGAAAAACTTGTTGAGTGCCTAGAGGCCAGTGGGGCACAGGACCCAAGGTCATGTCAGACAAATCTAATTGATTTCTTTGACTGGGTGACCAAAGTAGTAGACCAAGGAGGGTTGTGGACATGGCCTACCTAGACTTTAGCAAGGCATTTGGCACAGTCCCACACAAAGATTAATAATCAAATTAACCAGCCAGGGTGGGTCCCAGTGTGGTAGCCTGGGTAAAACATTGACTGGACAACAGGACACAGAAGGTAATTGTAAATGGAGTCCACTCTGAAGAAAGAGGGGTTACTAGTGAGGTACTCGAAGGGTTCAGTACTGGGTCTAGTCCTTTAATGTCTTTATAAGTAACATTGCAGAGGGACTGAAGAAAATTATGCCCCTTTGCAGATAACACAAGGATCTGCAACAGGGTTGATACACAAGGAGTGTGGAAAGATGAAGGACTTTGCAAAGTTGGAAGAATGGTCAGAAGTATGGCTGCTTGATTCAATGTAAAGAAGTGCAAAATAATGCACCTGGGAAACAAAACCCAGGGAAGATTACACAATGGGGGAGGAGGTAGTAACAACAACAAAAATGGAAAAGGACTTTGGGGTAAGCATATTAGATGACCTTAAGGTTAGCAAGCAATGTGAGAAGGCAGTAGGGAGGGCTGGGGGGATACCGGATGTATAGGGAGGGCATCACCAGCAGAAAACAGGAAGTTGTTATCCCTCTGTACAGACAGTTGGTGAGACCCCATCTGGAGTATTGCATCCAGTTCTGGAGACCCCATCTCTGCAAGGACATAGACAGGATGAGGCAGTCCAGAGGAGGGCAACTAAATGGTGCAGGTCTGCAAGAGAAGCCACACGAGGAGAGACTAATGGAGATTAATATGTATACCCTTGAGGAAAGGAGGAGAGGGGGGTGTGATAGAAACTTTAAGTACCTTGGTGGAGTCAACAAAGTCCAAGAGGGTAGCATCTTTCAGAAAAGATGTGCAAGAACAAGGGGCACAATTTGAAGATAGAGGGGGACGGCTTAGGGGCAATGTGAGAAGTATTTTTTCACAGAGAGGGTGCTGGACGATGGAACAGCCTTCTTGAGGAGGTTGTGGGTCTAAAACTGTGGATTCTAGAATGCATGGGATAGATATAAGGCAATTCTTTTTGGGGTTAGGAAGAAATAGGCTGTTGGTTAAATAGGATCTGCAGCTTATCCAGTAGGTAGGGAAATGGGCAGACTAGGTGGGCCAAGTGGTCCTTATCTGCCGTCAGTCTGTTTCTATGTTTCAAATCAAGGTAGATTAATAACCACACATTTACAAATTTTGAAAAAAAAACCCACACGAAGTATACTGGACTGTAATAGTTTTGGCAATACAGTAGAAGACACTTAATCTGGATGCCCTGGTGGCAGGCTTTTTGTCCTGATTAAGCGGCTGTCCCATTTAACAGAAGCTTATGTCATGCACACTACATGTCTTTTTCTTTCTTTCAGTTTGTCACCATACAAGTTTGCTACTCCCCACTCTTACCTTGCAGGGCTCGAGGTTACTTCACCAGCCAAAGGCTCATTCAGTTATTTTTTCAACCCCTCCATCATTGCTATGGCTCTCTCTCATTGCGTCATTCGGTGGTGCTGTTCCTCACTGTTCTGTGCTCTGCTAGTTAGTTTTAAAAATAAAACATTATCTGGCAAAATGGCATAGAGGCAGTCATTTTTTATTTTAAGAAAAACAGAAAAGACAGGAGTGCCATGCTTGCTTCTATGGTGCTCTTGCTTTCATCATCATCATCATCATCAAATCTTTATTTATTCAGGCGAACATCATTGAGCAAGGCTCATTTACAAGATGGACCTGATAAGGTCAAGGTTCAATAGTTGATACACAACAGATACATCATACACTTATATAAGACAGTTATACATACAGGGAAAATAACATTTATAAACACAGTGATGTACAGTTAATTCACATGATAAAAACGTTACAGGAAAGTTAAGCTAATATTTACAGTATGTACAGTATATACATATCCCAGTGGGGGGATGGCAGACACTCAACATAATGTAATACTAGGATGGTGAAGGTATTACTGGGTGCCATAAGATGGGGTGTCTGTCTGGAAAGAATATGCCATATATGGTTTGGAGGGAGATTTGTGAGATGACAATGCTAGCTCTAGTGGTAGCAATTGCATTTCTCTTTGAAGAAGACTGTACAATGCTGTTTAAAGGATGCAAATGGAATGATATTGGACAGTTTTAGGGATTTTGTAGGGTGTTCCATGCTATAGCTAGAGAATAGCTGATTGCTGCCCTCCCTAGCCTGGTGTTGAATTTGGGCAATTTGAGCAGGATGATGTTGTTGCTTCTAAGGCACAGGAGCTAGGAGAGGTCTGGGTGAAGCAGTCCATGATATAGTTTGAAGTTTTTTGACAACGCTCTGTAAATCCATACTGCTGCATTTCTGTTCCTTCTGAGGTGAAGGAAACCCACCCAACTGAAGCATAAGGAGAGCAATGATGAGTATTAGATGGCAGATCTGTAATGAACCTTATTGCTCTATGATATAAGGTATCCAACTTGTGATGGTAGGAGATGGGGCAGTGACTATAAAGGAAGTCTGCATAGTCAACAACTGATAGAAAATGGCCTGGACTAACCTCATCTTTGAGTCTCTGTTTAGGAAGGGTTTTAATCTATAGAGAAGGCCAAGCCTTGGCAAGCTTTTTAACAGTTCTTCTAAATGATGAGTGAAGTCAAGTCTGTTGTCAATCCACACACCTAGGTATTTGAAGTTTTCATACTCCAGATTTTCTCCAAGTATAGTGCATAGCTGGGGAGAATGATTGGAGAGGATGTGTTGGTGGAGCTTTGATTTGTGAACATCATTGCTTTAGTTTTCTTTGCATTTAACAGAAGCTTTTTCTCGAGTAGCTGATATTGTAGCAAGGAGAATTCTGTTTGTAGGATTTCACGAGCAGCTGTAGGCTGAAGGGTTGCTGACATACAGAACAGTGTCATCAGCAAAGAGGTGTACAGAGGAATTGGTAAGGGTTGAATCAATGTTATTTATATAAATGGCAAAAGGATAGGACCCAGAATAGAACCTTGGGGACTCCTCTTGACAGTGGTTTTAATGGGGATAGTCACCTTCAGCTTTTACCTGCTGTGACCTACCAGTGAGATAGCATCTGAACCACTTAAGGAGGATGGATCTAGGCCAATGGAGTACAGGGATGAAAGTAGTAGCTTGTGGTCCACAGTATCGAATGCTTTGCTCAGGTCCAGGAATACTGCACAGACATTATTCTTTTATCTAATTCGATTGCCAGTCATTTGTGACCTTGGCTAGTGCAGTGATAGTGCTATGCTTGGCCCTGAATTCAGATTGAGCTGGGTTTAGGAGGTTAGTATTGTCAAGATACTCCCTTAACTGATTACTCACTAATTTCTCCAGCATCTTGGATAGCACTGGTAGAATTGAAATGGGCCTGTAATTATTAAGATCCATAGGGTCCCCTGATTTTAGAAGGGAACCACTTGGGCTGTCTTCCACAGTGTGGGAATAGAGCCAGAGTTTAGGATAGGTTAAAGAGGTGTGTTAGGGGACTGCAAGTACATGGTATGCAATCTTTATCTTTCTCTGTGTCCTATTCTGCATCTCCACAGCACCTCTCTCTCTCTCTCTCTCTCTCTCTCTCTCAGTCACCCAATTGGGTCACTTGTGTGCACTCAAGTGTCAAGTTGGGAGAACTTGAGGACTTGCTCAGTAGAAAACCTTCTTAGGCAAATGTCAGTAATTTTTAAAGAAAAAAAAATGAAAAAATGAGTTCCACACTTGCCCCATGGTGCTTTTGCTTTCTCTCTCTATGGTGCATCTCCACAGCTCTCTCTCTCTCTCTGTTGTTTTAGTCTGGTCACTAGTGTCTGCTTGAGTTGTAAGTACTTGGGGACTTGTTCAATTGTTTTATTTTCAAAGAAAACCCTCTTGGCATAACATAAAACATGTCAGTGGTGGGCAGAAATGGGGAGGGGAGGAAAGAGTGTAAGAGAGATAGAGGGAACACAGGAAACAGCAATTCTGAATACTACTCACTCCTATTCAAGTGTCCCAAAAGGTGTCACAAAGCGATTAGTAAAGGATTACTAAGGATTAGCTTCAGGTTAGCATGATGGACAAGTCAGAGCTTGTATGTCAGGAGACAATCGACCGAATAAAACGACAGGGTGTCCCATTTAACCAGTGAAAGCATCCATTGGAAAACATAGCTGCTTAATCAGTGCCAGGCTGGATGTCCCAATAAAGCAGATGTCCCAATTATCCATGTCCTGATTAAGTGACTTCTACTGTATTTGAGTTACAGTCAAGTTGTCAGCGTGGCACTGGGTCAGGACATTGCTGAGCAGAACAAGCACGGCCAAGAACTGTGCAGCAAAATTGTCGTCTCTTTTGTTTTGCCCTCGCACCTCCCGAACTGAAGGATTGTCACTTGGGGCGGGCAGATCACGGGCAAGATGAAATTTGTGAGGTCATGGAATACTGTTTCCACAGCCTCTTGTAAAAAAAAAAAATGGCCAGATCGCAAAATCAAAGGAGACCAGGATTAGAACGCTGGTCTCCACTGCCACCCGGCCGAACTGCTCATGCCTCAGACCTCCACACTTCGAGACCAGCTTGGTCAGTTTCTGGATTCTGGTGCCCTTGTCCACTATCAGCACCATGGACAGCAACCTGGGGAGCATGTACTGCAAGTGCTATAAAGCCCCTTTCACTGTTGGGGGTAGCGCTATCCAGACTAGTGCTCAGTTGACTGGCACTATTCTGATAGTGCTGTTCTAGAGGTTACCATCAAGGTGGTCAGTTGGTAGCACATCTGCCTCTGTGCTAGAAGGTCATGAGTTCTGGCCCTCACTGGGATTGGTGCATACCATAAATGCTGGCACCGAGTGCTGTACTAAGGGATGATGTACTGTCAAGGGTGTCCCGTCCTTCGGATGGATTCTGATCCTGGACGAGCATCCTGTCTGCCTTTTCTGGTGGTTGTTCAGGTGGACATCTTGAAAAACCAGGGACTTTCCTTGGTGCCCTGGACAAAATTCTATAATTCACTGGAGAAAAAAACAGCTTAATCTGGTTCCATTTCAATTGATTTGCATCTGCCTCCCCCCACGGATAACACTGAAATAGACAGTATTGTCTAGATCTTCTTTCTAAACTAAATTTAGCAACATTGAATTGAATTTAGAGAGGAAAGAGAGAGAGAGAGAGCAAAGAGAGAAAGAGTGTGAGACAGGCTGAGAGAAGAGGAGAGAGCATATCAAGTTCCATGAGCTGGCTTATTAGCATTCTTTTAGTTTGTTCCTTAAAAGGAAAACACTGGAAAAGGCAAATCTTTCCTCATTTGCTACAAAAATGCCTGATTAGTGCTTTCAGTCAGTAACAGTTTTTAAATGACCTCTAAATGCTTTTTAATAATATAAACAGTGACCCTCACTTTTCACTTTGAACTGCTGGCAGCCATCATCTCATGAGCTGCTGCTTCACAGGTTAAGAGGCCTAGGGCTGTCCCCTGGCTCAGCCCAATGGTTCTCCAGCTATTTTTCCAGGCAGTCTCAAAAGTCCAATTAATGATGCCACCTCCAACACCTGTGAGGTGTCAGTAGGTGTACCCCAGGGTCTATACTGGGCCCTCCTCTTCAGCATCTTTGTGAACCACCTCCCTGATGTCTGCCCGTGTCTGAGATCCTACTATATGCAGACAACACAGTGTTATTCACATGAAACTCCTGCCAGGAAGCACTGACTAAGGAGTTGCAGAACAACTTTAACCTACTACAGGAATGGTTTAAGGACAGCATGCTGGTGCTCAATAGTAAAAAAACAAGGCAATGCTCTTTGCTGGACGACAAAAGAAGAGGTCCACTGCACCTCTCTTAATTACCTGCAGCTCTGCCCTGGAGCGGTAATCTCTTCCAGTATCTTGGTCTCACCATAGATGAGTCCCTATTGCTCGACGAACATATATGCAATATTACCACGGTGGTCAATAGGAAACTAGAGGCTCTGTACAGGCACCGGTTCTGTTTTACTCCCAAGGCCAAGACACAGGCAGTCAGCGGTACAATCCTTCCAGTCCTGGACTATGGGTATATAGTCCATGGGGTTGCCACTGAAACTAGCCTGCTCAAAGTGCAGCCTTAAATAAAGCCTGTAGGTTTGCATTATGGGCAGACTGCCTATTGCATACATGTGAACTGTACATATGGACTGAATGACTCCTACTTATGGACTGCATTAAGCTCCATGCCTGCATCTTGGGACAGAGTGCCCTACTCGGACTTGCACTCTCTATACAAGTCTTATTCCATCCTGCTCCAGCTGAACATGCCACAAGAAGTGTTACCAAACATGCATTAGCTGTTCCATTTGGAAGGACTGCCTTGAGTAGATGAGCCTTTGTTGTCAGGGTCTCTGCTTGGATAAATGAGCTACCAACCACCACCACAAGCCTTACCCAACTTGGGCCTTTCAAGTCCTAGCTAAGAAGTCTATCCACCCTCCTGTACATCGCTATTGCCAGTCTTAACCCACAAGCCAGCACACCTCTGTTCCCCAAAGCCATGCTTCTAAAGACTATCTCTCTTCCTGTACACTGCCACAGCCACTCTTAGCCTAGCAGGTACCAGAACCCTAGGCTTGCCAAGGTTCTTCTTTCACTCTACAATTTGATGCAAAACTCCCGCTCACCACCTGCCCATGTCTGCCCACCTACCTCACTTACCTTTTCCCTCTCACACTCTCCCTGACAAACCTTTACATGCTGACCTCCTTACACCACCCACCTTTGTGCCTACCATCATCCCTCCTCTCATTCCTTTTCTCCTACCTAATCCTGATTGGTTCCTCTACCCTTTCTGACTACTATGCCTAGGCAGACTCCTCTGGCTATAGTCTAATAACCTTTAGGTATCAGTTCTGATGCGCAGCTCCATCTCCTGTTTCTTCCCAATAGAAAATCCTGCCTGGCTTCCATCTCTGATTTTTTCTCAAACTAGCACCTAACTCTGACTTAAGCACTTAATTTGTATGGCATGACGTGTGAACCCAACCCCATTGACTATGTACCCTTGTTTTGGTTATGTGTTGTTATTTGCTTATGTTATCCTACATTGTTCTGCTATTGCCAATGTTTACTTACTGATTTCTCTTGTTCACATTTTTCTCACTATGAGATGTTCTTGACAAAGCCTATTAAGCTGCTACTGACTCAAACTTATGTACCCTCCCTACCCTTGTGACGATGATCCTTTCTAAATGAGCTTTTAGCTCAAAGTTTGTAATTCTGATTACTAATAAATAAATAAAAATAAGTGAGCAGCAGTGAGCTTCCCTAGCTCACTTTATGCTAATATGCCCTGCCAACCAATAGCAATGTTTAGGGTAACCAAGGTTGCACTCTTTCTGTGACTATCATTACAGCTAATGTGAGTGCCACTCTGTGGTTGGCTGTTTGGTTGCACACAAATGCCAGGAGGCCTGTATACTGTTTCCTAGGGAGCTGTGTGCCTCACCCAACCTCAACAGTTTGCCCCAGCCACCTCCAGCAGATATGACCTGAAAGGAGTGAAGTCAGTAAATACTGAGAAACTATTCAGGAGGAAGAGTGACTCAAGAACTCAGGGACATGAGTGAGGTGGGGGGATTGTGGAGGATGTGAGAAAGTGTTATTCTTCACAGAGATTGTTTGAGTCACTATGTAACAGCCTGTCAGCTGAGTTGGCAGGCACAAAAATATTAATGGTTTCAAGCATGGCTGGGACAGAGTTAAGGGCTGAGTAGATAATTAAGGGCAACAGCACAGTAGGGGACATTGAGGAAACATGGCCAAAAACCCCATCGGGTAGAGGAGGAGGAGGATATGGTTTGTATTTATATTGTATACTAAAGTACTTTACAAGCAATAAGAGACTGGTAGTGAAGTGACTGTTAGAGAGACGTGGCAGCTATGTCACACATCAACATTCACCTATGCAGTGATCACTGCCCACCAGAGGGTCCTGTACGACTACATCCTGGACTTGATCCCCATTTGATAACACAAGATCCAGTATGTTACCCTCCCTGGCAGTGAAGTAGCCTCTTAGGGTTATCATCCAGTCCATTCTTTTCAGTGGTGGGATTGTTGGTACATGAGTCATGGTGTACTTGGGTCAGGAGATGAGAGAGGCTGTTTTTCCATCAGTAGCAGTGGAGTGGCACAGGAGACACCAAACAGAAGACATCCAGTGGAATGATGTTCCTGTCTCTCCCAGTCCCCAGTGCCACAGTCAAAGCACCGTGGCCAAGAAATATGGCCACTGCTGCAAAGAAAAGGGTGCAGGAGGTGTTGAAGACTCATGCTGCAGCTCAGCTCTCTCTCTCTCTGCACCACACATGCAATCAAGCAAGAGAAAGCTGGCAGCAGCTTGGGACTTCAGAAGAGTGGCAGCGGCAGTCCAAGTAAACCCACTCCTGTGGAGGTTACACTCACCCTGGGGTCACAAACTGTCATCCCAGAAATTGTGAGCTCCATCCAGTGCTTATCTGAAAGACATAAACAAGCAACAACAGGTAACAGTTCTGCCTAGACAAATGCTTCCTAGCTAAGCTAGTCACAGGGTTCTTAGTAACATAACAATGTCCGAGGCTGGGGTGTGAACCTGGACATGGTGACCCTGGGATCATACAATGGAGGCACCTCTGGGATGCGGTACCTACCTGCCTCCCCTGGACTGGTCCACTCCTGGTCACCACTAAGACAGCTGTTACCTTCACCGATAAACTCTTCAGTCAGGTTATAGAAACTGGGCACAAACACAGATAAAACTCAACAATTTACCAGTGCTTTTATTTAAGAACACAGGTCTGGATGCTGGAAGAATAGGAGGGTTAGGTAGTTGCAAGTCACCTTGAGCACTCCCATCTTATAGCAATGCTCTTTGAAGCCCTGTTTACACCATTGGCTTTGCAGCACATCAACTCATCGCGCTATGTTGATGCGCTGCAAAGTCGGCTTTGTGGACACTCTCAGTATCGTCTTGAGTGTGCCACTGCTTCGCTTTTTGATCCGACGAAATGGGGGACATGTACTGGATCGAGCAGATCACCCCGCGTGTGAACGACTGATGCGCTTGATCCACTGCAATCCCCTATTTCCCAGCTGGGGATGTCATTTTCTGGAACCCTGCCCATGAGTCTACAGACTCCTCTTGGTGCAATCTGCAGCACGCCAGGCTAGGGAGTGTAAACTGAAAAGCACAGGCTCAATTGACAGCGCAGTGGGAAGCAGCAGAGTGGTAAGTGAAGTGCTGTTACTGTGTAAACAGGGCAAGTGAGTCACTGTACTGTGGGTCACTACCACCTCTCAGATTCCACACTGTCTATAAGCACACCAGCCATCTCATCTGTTCCATTATTCGATATCTGAGGTATGTGTGAAGCCACAATACCATGAGTAACCATCAAGGTTTTGGCCTTGCAACTGGGAAAACTGGTTATGCCAGGGACTGAGAGAGAAGCCCTGGGCAGGACTTTGCCACTGTGACAGGCCCAGGCAGAAGACCCATTGAGGCCATCCAGCCACCCATTTGTGTGGATTACAAGTAGGGTCCCCTTTACAACAGCTTAAGTGTTTAATTGTTCAACAACAGTGTGATTTTTGAATTGTGCTTGACTGCAACAGTTTAAAGTATACCACCGAGCTCCTACCATGGTAGCAGCAACTGCATCCCCAGTGAGGTACCCACTACAACAAAATAGAGTGCTCACCCATGGGGTTTAAAGTCAGGTGCACCCACTTGGGAGTTGAATGACTACTGTGGATGGAGAGTATGAGCAATATTGTGGCTGTTGTTACTGCACAGGGTATATAGAGTTTACTGCTTCCCCATTGCTCCCATTTTCCTATTATCCCCTTGTTCTCTCTGTAGCCTCCTTTTAAATAAATTATTTGTTTGAACTGTTCTTGGTTTGGGGTTGTTATTGCTGTTATGGTGTCACTTGTTCTGGATGCAGGACTGTGTGGGCAGGTTGTGCACTGTTTCCGGGGTAATAGTATGTGTATCAGCAGCCAGGTACCCCAAATTGCTACTCCAGGTGGAGGCACCACACCATTTGAGGCCTGAATACCAAGTGTAGCACATCTTTAGGAACTCAGGCTGGGCCCTCAAAGGGTTTGGAGAGGTGAACCCTGAGGGACCCAGGCAGTCTGCTACACTTCTGTTATAGTCAGAGTGTCAGTGTGGCTCAGCAGGTAGCACATCTGCCTTTGGGCTGGAAGGTCATAAGTTCTAGCCCCACACTGGCTTCGCACATACTGTATATGCTGACACCCGACTGCAGTGCTAAGGGATGCTGTACTGTCAAGGTGTGCCATCCTTCGGATGAGATTCTGATCCTGGAGTGGTGTCCTGTCTTCCTTTTCTTGTGGTTGATCAGGTGTACATCTTGAAAACCAAGGGAGTTCCCTGGTGCCCTGGACAATTTCTACCATTTACTAAAATACCCTCAACAGCTTAATCTGATTCAGTTTCAGCTGATTTGCACCTGCTCCCCCACAGATGACGATGAAAAGAGACAGTATTGTCTTGCCCTTCTTTCCTAGTCAATAAAAAGTAACTAAATAAATGCCAATAAAGCAACATCAAATTGAATTGGGGAGCGTGAAACGAGAAAGAGAGAGAGAGAGAGAGAGCAACGGAGAGTGAGTATATTTTATCTTCCATGAGTGGCATCCTGTTTTTGTTCCCTTAATCAATGTTTAGGGTAACCAAGTTTGCACTTTTCAATGGCTACCATCACAGCTAATGCAACTGCCATTCTGTGGTTGGCTGTCTGATTGTGCACAAGTGCCGTGAGTCCCTTACACTGCCGAGGGAGCCAAGCACCTCACCTCTGCAGTGTGCCCCAGTCAACTCCAGCACCAGCAGAGCTGACCTGAAAGGAATGAACATGGTAAACTGCAAGTAACTATTCAGCAGAACTCACGACATGACTGGAAGCTGGCGGGGAGGGTGCATTTTAGGGACATGAGAAAGTTTTCTTTTCAGAGAGAACTGCTTCAGCTAAGGAAGCCTGTCACCTGAGACGGTGTTTGCAAAACCATTAATGGTTTCAGGCATGGCTGGGAGAGTTAAGGGCTTAGTAGTTACTTGGGGGTAGCAGTAAAGTAGGGACATGGGGGTGGGCCAAACCCCACCTAGACAATACACGCTGTGTCATAGGTTTCTTCATGACAAAAGGGATTAACTCCCATTGAAACTGCATTGTTTGCTGCAGTAACTCTACTGCAGAATTCTGCAGAGTTTGGCTTTATCCTAGTGGGATTCACTGTAGGTCTTGGGGTTGCATAGGGTATTAAGGGTAGACTGGATGGACCAATGATCTTTTCCAGAAGAAGAAAGAGGAGGAGGAGAAAGAAGAAGAAGAAGAATTACAATTTGTTTTTCTATAGCATATTTCATACACATTGTATACCAAAGCACTTTATAAGCAGTGAGAGACTGGTAGTGAAGTGACTGCTAGAGAAGTGGCAGCCATTTCACACATCGACATAGCTTTGAACAATTGCTGAACTGTCTTTATCGAAGGGGAAATTTGGACAGCATACTAGGAAACCACCGCTCGTCCTCCTGCTGGGGCCTTCCTTCCTGAGGAGGTGAGGAATGTGTGTGAATGATGGAGGAGTCCTGGTGGTGTAGCTGGCTTCCCTCCTGCCTGGAGTAACAAGAAAGCCCCTGAGGAAAGTCAGCAGAGCAGAGGATACTCCTGCATGTAGTTATGACACTACAGAAGTGATCCCAAAAAGTACAGAACACAGCACAGAGAGACAACAAACAGGGCAGCTCAGGACTAGTATTATATCTACTACTGGTGAAGAACTAACATCTGCAGACCTCATTTTAGAAGAAGAGCACTGGAGAAGAGAGAGGCAATACTAAATATGTTGGCAGAGGAAGACAGATGGTGTAAAGAAAATCAAAATAATGCCATGGCAACAGAAATGATAACTGATGGAGCATGGGCAGTACCAGAGAGCCGAGACAAAAACTGCAGCACAAGGCTGGTAAATTATTTAATTGAAACAGGATTAAATGTCAGCTCTCAGCAGGCTGACAAAGTTGAAAACAGTGAGCCACAACAAAGGAACGAGGATCCTGAATATGGGAAAAGGCCTGAAAGTGACAAAGTATCTATTGGCCACAGATAACTGGCTCAGCTTGATGGGTGGCACATCAAAAGAACTTCAAACAGCAACCTTAAATGCACAGACACAGAAAACCACGGACTCAAACCCCAGAACGAGTGAGTACAAAACTGACAGAACTAATAATAAGACAGTTGCTAGGGAATCTCAAACAGAAAAGAAAAGATGAAAAAGAGGTGGTACTGTAGCACTCCAGACCCCTGCAAGTAGCATAGTGGTATGTCCCAGAAATAGCACACATTATGCTATATTACTGTTACGCTTACTTACTTAACTGTGTAACTTGCATTACTTGACTATGTCGTACTTTGTCTAGTTTTCTTTATCAATTTATTTGAGTTAGCGGGTTTTAACCCTGCACTCCCATGTTAAAAAACAGGAGGTGTGGGGCAGAGCCCCCAACTCAAATAAACTGAAAAACCCACAATCAACGGCAAGCCCACGGCGATAGTGTAACAGCTTCAATGTCACAATGTCAACATACCGTATCTTTCAGCGTACATAAAAATATAGTGTAGGCTGGGGTCTGAGTGCTACAGTATCACTAAAGAGATACTACAACACAATGGTCAGTGGAAAAGTGTTAAAACAGGCTGGTGGGTTAAAGGCTCCCTGATCTGCCATGGAGGTCACCTGGGCTAATGAGCATGATATGAAAAATCTAGGGAAGGACTTATCTGTGGAACAGGGAGAAAAAGTCAAGAGCAAGCTTTAATATTGAGCCTCTTGAGAATTTTACCTTCACAGCCACAGAACCTGTTTTATATAAATCCAATACAAGGCACTATGTCAGTGCTAGATATACCACCACAAGGCATACAGGCCACAAAAAGGAACAAGTAATGGAGGATAGTACTCTTCCCATCCCAGAAAACTATGGTTCCTGAAATAGAATTACACAATGTGCTCCTGAAATTTTAGAAGACATAATAGGAGAAAAAGCCTCCTAGCTAAAATTGACCTGTTCCAACCCTCACCATTACCCCCCACTCCTGACATACTTATCCTTACTGAATCTTGGCTCAACTTTAAAATACTGGACAGTACTATCAGCATTCCTGGTTTCTCCTCTCATGACAAGACCGCGACGGTAGTGGCGGAGGAGTGGCTGTCTATATCTCCTCACTCCATTATACTATCATTTTACCCACTTCCCTTCCAGCAGCTTACAAGGCACTCTTAGTAAGGCTGTCCTTCCATTCTCGGTCTCCATCTGTGTGGTGGGGTCTACTGCCAACCTGGTCTCCTCACCTCCACCATCACTGATCTCAGTACCACTATTGTATTCCATACCTCACAGGAGAACGCTACATAATGGATGATTTCAACCTAAATTGGCTGTCCACCACCCTAAATAAAGCCCGTAATGACATAGCCACCACAACTTATCACAATTGATCCATGACCCCACCTGACTGAATTCTAAAACACTAAATCATTTATTGGTTGACTGGATCCTCACCTCCCATCCACACCGTATGATCTCAGCTGGCATCCTCCCTGGTGCCTTAAGTGACCATCATATGATTTACATAGTTTGCAAAGTCCACAGGCCTAAGGCCCCACACAAAATCCTACTAACTAGATCCTATAAACCCTGGACCTTACCCCTATTCCATGACCTGACCCACACAGATGGGTCACCCATCTCTTCAGCCACCTGAGTTGATGTAGCTCTGGATTATTTCCAAGAAAATTTCTGCACACCTGGAACCAACATGCCCCACTTAGCTGCACAATAGTTCATGGTAATCACCTCCCTTGATCACACCTGAATTATTGCCTTGCCAGTGTGCTTGAGACTGGTCCTGAAGGTTCATAAAGCCTCAGTGACCTAGTGATTTTCATATCTATCGGACACTTTGAAACTCATGTACCAAGGCCACCAGGCTTGCTAAGGCAGAATATTTCCAAACAAGCTTCAACTCAAACATAAATGAGCCTTTCCACATTCTGGAAGGTAGTACATTCTCTGATCTACCCCATACAAGACCTTGAATCCTCTCCTCAAATCAAACAATTCTATAATATCTGACCACCAGCAGTCACCTCTGAATTTAATTCTTAGTTTACCAGCTATGCCTCCGCCCTTCTATCCTCACTCCTTCTCCTCCTCTCCTCTTCCACTATACTCCAACTCATATAAAAATGTTTCACTAAACAATCCTCCTCCTCCACTGTATCCACCTCTGCCACTCTGGAGCTCTTCTTGCCCTAAACCCTCCAAGGCAGCTGCCCTGATGGTCTTGATCCTAAGCTCTCTATCTATCTGCCCCTGCAATATCCTTCCCCGTCCTTCCTTCATAAATCTCCTTCTGCTGCTGCTGCTGTCCCAACCACCTTGAAGCATGCTATTGTTCTTCCACTCCCCAAGGGTGGTGACCCCTCCACTCCTGGTAACTACCGACCTATATCTCTTCTCCCTATACTTGCTAAGCTGCAGGAGCATATGGTACCCCACAAGTCTCATCTTTCCTCACTGACTCCTGCTCCTTCACACCTTACCAATCTGGTGTCGAGTATCACTCTACTACAACTTCCCTACTTAAGCTCACTGACTTATCCTCTCAGGCTATATCAAGAATGCCGCGACTGCTCTGTCTAAACTGTGCTCACTAGATACAAGCAGCCAGCTCGTGATTTAAAACAAAATTCCAAAGAAGTGTCACTCGTGTAGCTCTATGTAGAAGTAACAGACACTTCGTTGCAGTGTACCAAATTTTTATTTCCACGGAGTACCAACAACATAGAAACATAGACATAGAAACATAGAAGTTGACGGCAGATAGGACCTAAGGCCCATCCAGTCTGCCCATTTTTTTCTACCTTATAAATATGCCATCGGCCTTGCTCTGTCGTGACCCATTCATTCATAGTCATTTGTATTGCTCCCCTTATGCCTATCCCATGCCTGTTTGAAGCCCTGCACTGTATTCATAGCACCACTTCTTGTGGTAAGCCATTCCATGCATCCACCACCCTTTCTGTGAAAAGATTTCTCCACATTCCCCTTAATCGGCCTCCCTCTAATCTCATGCTGTGTCCTCTTGTCCTGCTATTTTCTTATATTTAAACATGTTAGACTCTTTCACCTTGTTTATGCCCTTAAGGTGTTTGAATGCACAATCATATCACCTCTCCCTCCTTTGCTCAAGGGTATACATATTGAGCTCCTGCTAATCTGTCCTCATATGTCTTCTGATGCAGTCCCTGCACCATTTTGGTTGCCCTTCTCTGGACTGCCTCAATTTGGTTAATGTCCTTGTGAAGGTGTGGCCTCCAATACTGCATGCAGTACTCAGATGGGGCTAACCAATGTCTTGTACAGAGGAATTATACCTCCTCTTACGACTTGTGATACCCTACTAATACACCCTAACACCCCCTAACCTTACCTACTGCTTTAGAGGTCTGCTTGATGATTTTAGGTCATCAGTGATGATGATGCCCAAGTCTCTTTCTTCCTTTGTGACTGCTAGCAACTCCCTCCCAGCCTATAAGTGGCTTCAGGGTTTCTCTTCCTATGTGCATGATTTTGCACTTCTTTGCATTAAATCCCAGTTGCCACTCTTCTGACCATTCTGCTAGTTTATCCAGATCTCTTCTCATTCTGCCCACCCCATCTGGCTCATCTACTCTGTTGCAGATCTTGGTGTCATCTGCAAACAGACAAGCCTACCCTCTAGTCCATCTGCAAGATCACTAATGAAGATGTTGAATAGGACTGGCCCCAGGACTGATCCCTGAGGCCCACTTGTGACTTGCATCTCTTCTGACTGTATGCCATTTACCACCACTCTCTGTTTTCTGCCAGTCAACCAGTTTGCCACCCAGTTGACCAACTTCTGACCCACCCTGAGCCTACCCAGCTTATTTATCAATCTTCTATGTGGAACAGTGTCAAAAGCTTTGCTGAAGTCAAGGTAGGCGACATCAACTGCTCCCCTTGGTCCACCACTCTGGTTACCCAGTCAAAGAAATCTGTGAGATTAGTTTGACAGGACCTTCCTTTGTAAACCCATGCTGTCTTGGATCCTGTGCCCTATGGATTCCAGGTGTTGCACTATCCTTTCCTTAAGGAGTGCCTCCATAATCTTGCCCACTACTGAGGTAAGACTGACCGGTCTGTAGTTCCCTCTCCTCCCTGCTACCACTCTTGTGGGCGGGATCACATGAGCCCTTCTCCAGTCTTCTGGGACCTCTCCTGTGCTCAGAGACTCACTAAACAATTCTGCTAATGGCTCTGCTAGTTCCTCCTTTAGCTCCTTAAGTACCCTGGGATGTATACCATCAGGTCCCATTGCCTTATCCACCCTGGGCTTAGCAAGCTCTTGTAGGACCCTTCTTTTGTGAAGGGAGTAGTGCTCACCTCCCTCCCCTGTGTCCATGATGCTGAGCTGTGGGCCCTGCCCTACCTTTTCTACAGTAAATACTGAGCAAAAGTATCTATTTAGGATAGATGCTTTACAGGGTCCTCCTCACATGCTCCCTTTCTCCATTAAGCTTAGAATACCCCTCTGGACTTTCTCCTTTCACTAATGTATCTATAGAAAGTCTTGTCACCTTCTTTTACTGTTCTGCTAGTGTTTCCTCAGTTTGGGACTTTGCCTGCCTTACTGCCTTACCTGCTTCCCTTAGGGCAGTTTGGTATGCCTCCCTATCTTCATCCACTGTGTTCCCTTATATATTTCTGAAGGCCAGCCTTTTGGCTGACCTTTTCTGCTACTGTATTTGAGAACCAAAGTGGTTTCTCTTCTTTGCACTTCCTTTCTGTCTAACACAATGGGATGTTGCTTCAAGTTATTGCATCCTTAATGCTTGCCCACTTTGCCTGTACCCCTCACCTGTGTTTTTTCTCAGGCTAGCTTAACTCTGTTGGCCATCTTATCAAAGTCAGCTCCTCTGAAGTCCCATATTTTTGCCTTGGAATGGGATGATTTAGATGCAGTAGCCAAATTGAACCATACCATGTGATGGTCACTGGCCCCAGGTGACCTTCTACCTGGAGATCTGTGATCCTTCTTTGTTAGTCAGTACTAGATCTAGGATAGCCCTGTCTCTTGTGGGTTGCTGTACCAGTTGTTTGAGGCCCTCCCCTGCAGGGAATCCACTATGAGTCTAGTTCTGGCAGATGTTCCTGCTGGTATTGACCAATCTGTATCTGGCATGTTGAAGTCTCCCATTATCAGAACCTCCCTTTAGCTGTCATGTTTTGTATATCTTCTAACAGTAATGTGTCTATGTCCTCCCTCTGGTCTGGGGGCTGTAGACAACCCCAGTTCTTATGGCTGTCCCATTTCCTGTTTCCAGGGTGACCCACAGTTCTTCTGGCTCCTTATGTGTATTTTGAATTTCTGTAGCTTTGATATTTTCATTAACATACAGGGCCACTCCTCCCCCCTTTTGCACCTCGGTCTCTTCTGAACAATAGATAGCCAGGTACTGAAGTCTCCCAAGTGTGTGTTACTGGTAAGCCACGTCTCACTAATTGCTACTATGTCCAGTTTGGCCTCTGACATTATTGCCTGCAGGTCTGGGATCTTATTTCCCAGGCTGTGAGTTATTAGTACATGATTTTCCATTGGCCAGATTTTGGTGTGTTAGTTGTTGGGTGAAGTTTGGCATTACCCTGTGCATCGTGATGGGAGACAGACCTTTTTCTTACCTGGTGATGCAAATGAATGGCAAGCACGCTGAATTCCTGTTTGACCACTAGCTGAGGGGAGGGTGTTCTTCCCATTCGACGTATGGGGTGCTGCACCTCTCCCATTTGCTAGTTTAAATATTCTGCAAAACGTCAAACTTCTGCCCCAATGCACTGACTCCTCTTTAGTCAGATGCAGTCCATCAAATTTAAAGAACTTTCGCTCCCAGGAACGTTGCCAGTTCCTACAAATCTGTAGGCCCTTTTCTGGCACCAGTCCTTGAGCCACGTGTTTAGCTCCCTATCTCCCTGAGGAAGACTTGTTTGAAGTCGGGCGCTGGGTGAGGGACTCCTGTGTTGTTGTTACTCCGTGGAAATAAAAATTTGGTACACTGCAATGAGTGTCTGTTACTTTCTACATGGGAGCTACACAGGTGCTGCACCTATCCTCTCAGGGATCGATTGTAGCCTAATCTTTATCTGCCATTATTGTTGATGTCGCTAAGGCTTTCAAACATGGTCTCCTACACTCTCCTCCCAAATAATCTCTTTGCTTGGCTATCAGACTCAGCCCCAAACTGGTTCAGGGCCTACCTTGTTGACTGGACACAATCAGTTAGAACTGCTGACTCTATATCTACTCCTCTCCCCATTAGCACTTGTGTGCCCCAGAGCTCAGTTCTAGGACCTCTCCTATTCTCTATATTCCTAAATGACCTTCCTTCAGTCTGCACCTCAAACCTCCATCCACATGTATGCAGATGACATGGTCCTGTATACCTCCGGCTATCCTCCCATTGATGTAGCATCCAGACTCCAGCATGACTTTGATAAGGTTCAGCACTGGCTATGCTCATATCAACTCTAAATGCCAAGAAGACAGTCTCCATGACTTTTATCACAAGGCATACGAACATACCAACATATGAATTTGTCAGCAGAAAAGACCACCTGGTCTATCAAGTCTGCGTTCGAGTGTGCAGCTAGCACCTCACCCTGCAGCTGCCCCAGCCTCCCTCCCAATTACCTCCCCTCATCTTGTCCCATCCCCTTTGAAATTACCCACTATCTTACAGACTACCAACTCTTCCAGTAGAGCATTTCATTCTACCATGACCCTCTCCATGAAAAAGTGTCTCCTCATTTCTGTCCTATAAGGCAGAGACTCTCAGCTCCACTCCCTTCCCTTCTTCCACACTCTTGACAGGACAACCCTGAGGACTCATCCTCTTTAGATACCTTGGGTTTGGCCTGACTAACACCTCAACTTTTCTGGACATGTGGACGCCCATCCTGAGAAAAACTGTGTCCCAAGCTAGGTACCCTGTACAGGAACTGTAGTTGCATACCACTATCGGCCAGGTGTGAACTCATCCAGAAAATGATACTCCTAATTTTTGACTATGGTGATATAGTCTATAGTGTTGCTCCCAAGACTTCCCTAACCAGATTGGACACCCTACTTCCACCCTTCTGCCGTTGCCCTTGACTCTCCCTCTCACACCACTGTGATCTCTACCACTCTCTCGCATTTCCTCTTGAAAACAGGCATCTTTCCCATTGTGCCAAATTTATATTCAAATTTTGGTTTGGTTCTCCTTCCTTTACCTTTCTCTATATTTCTCACTCCTCCCTCTCACTCCCTTAGATCCTACGATACTTGGACCATGGTAGTCCTTCACCACTCTAGCTCTGTTGGACAGGCTGCTTTCTCTCACCGCTTCCCTAAACTATGGAACTCCCTTCCCATCAAATTAGACACCTCCTCCCTTTTGTCCATCCTCGACGCCTCTACACAACTTCCTTTCTTCTACTTGCAATTACTTCTAAAATTCTCTCCCATACTTCCATGCTAGTCTTCACTGGTCTACATTACTGACTACTGACTCACATCCTATTCTAGCATTCCTTAATGCAGCTGGGTCCTACCTTCACATAACTGTAAAAGCTTACACTACAAATGTTAAGTTCATATATATGTTGATGTAATGTTATATTTTAAAGTATGTATGCATGCTAAGAATGTCAAATATGTTTGATACACTACCCTTTCCCTAATGCTGTATGGTTCTCTGCATATATTAACTCCAAAGCACTTAAAGTGTAATGTCTGTGTTATGTTATGTGATGTAATGTATATCTAAGTATGCTGCAATGAAGAATGTTAAGTATGTTAGTTACTACTACTCCTCCTTTCCCCAGGGCGTGACTTGGAAATGAAGCAACGTGGTTGCTCAGTGTGCCTTTCCTGGTGAAATGTTTAAATAAATAAAATCTAACACCTGGTAACAGTGAGAGACAAATGGAGAATGGAGGGAGCTGACTCAGTCAAGGACTATCAGCAAAAGGAACCTACAGACACTGCATGATAAGGTGTAGGAAGGCAACAGCCATACAGTTTGCAGAATGTTTTCAGCCTAAAATGAACCTGCTACACGAAGAAATGTAATCAGAATAAGATATGAAAGTGGGTTGGAGGAAGTACCAGATAGAACATATGTCTAGAACATTATTAAAAGATAGCATGAGATTTATAACTACTGAAATCTTTGCACTGATACACGCTCCTGGGGATGTGAACTTTGGAGCAGTTCTGGACTAAATACCACCAGATGAAACACACTACTGTCTGCTCCTGTTTGCTGTGATACACTTAACCAAACATGACATTAAAAAATCACTACTTTATTTAGGAATGAGGGAGTTAGTATTGTAGACATACTTACGTGGCTCAAACAAAGATGCTCTGTCATTGGTAATCCTGATCCCATCATGAACTCAGAAAACATATGAACTGGGGCTGGAGAATGAGAGTCAAATTGCACACACGAAAATAAGGCATACATTACAAAAACTATTATCGCTAGCAAAAGAACAAATGGTAACTATTCGGATCTAACTGAACACATTAAGGCAAGAATGGAAAAATATCAATATGATAGAATGGTATTACTAGCAGAACAAAATATGGAACACAAGGGAGGAAGTATCAAACAAATTCCTTTGATGGTTACTCTGATAGAATAACAAAAGAGTAATGACACAACTTACAGATGAGATGGGTGGTTCATACTTTTTTTTCAGTTGTTTAACCAGGAGAGCACACTAAGCTGAAAGCTTTTTACAGGTGCCACCTGGGAGCACAGGGAAGTTAAGTGATTTGCTCAGGTCACCAGTATGCAAGTGGAAGCTGTGGGATTAAAACCAGGTCTGGTCTACTGGATGTCACTAGATTTGCAGCTCAGAGCCTTAAACCACTGTGCTATACTGCCTCTGAACTCATACTGAACAGAATGAAATAATAGAAATAGTTGAGATGTTTACTTGTGATACTTTTGGGACAGTTAAAGGTACGGACAAATTCCAGAAAAATGATCTCAACATATTCAAATACCAGAATTATCAAATGTTATTAAAACAAATTAATAGCAGCTATCTTAAAAAAAAGGAAATATTTGATGCGATTAAATAATTGAACAATAACACCAGGAAATGACAGAATCCCAACAGAAATATATAACCTATACAAATAAGTGTTGGTAAAACTCTTACTCAGGTGTATAATGAAATGTTAGAGAAACATAAATCTGGGGAATCAGTGTTACAAGGAATTTTAATTATGTTATATATAAAAAAAGGTGACAGAGAGACAATCTTTAATTGGAGACCGATAGGTTGCAAATGTATGTTATAAAATATTATGGAAAGTTTTGGGAAATAGATTATCAGCTATAGCATCTATACTAATTTTGTCAACACAGATG
The DNA here is from genome assembly GCA_016271365.2 of Neoceratodus forsteri. NCBI lineage: Eukaryota > Metazoa > Chordata > Ceratodontiformes > Ceratodontidae > Neoceratodus > Neoceratodus forsteri. The sequence continues at coordinate 642,044,735 of CM057458.1, read as the reverse complement.
TGTTATTCTTGGAATGAAAATTCAAGACAGTTTAGTATTAACGAAAAATAGTGGAACAAGGAAAATTAGAGAAGGTGAATGGCATAATGCTGGCACTTGATCAAGAAAAGCCTTTGATAGAATGAATCACGATTATTTATGGAAAACACTAGAAATATATGACATTCCTATGAAGTTCATAGGCTGGCTTAAAGCATTGTATGACAGGGGAACTGTGACACCTATAGTTAATGATATATGTGGCAAGGAATATAGGATATGTTCTGGGCTTAGACAAGGCTGCACAATGAGCCCAATTTTGTATCTTATTGCGCAAGAGTGGACCCAATATAAAGAAGTATTGATTTTTACATTTTTATTATTTCTTTTGTTTAAACTTTTGTTTTCTGGGTAAATGTATGAGCCAAATACCTTTTTCATACACGACCCAGGGCTAAAAGCAACTGGTGTTACAGAGATAACAAAAACATAACCATAAATACATTAACATAAATACATACATTACAATTTAAAACACAATTATTTATCCAATATCAAACAAAATGGTACAGTACATTTGGCCATGATAAAATTGTTTAAGACCTATTTTAAAGGAAGCATGACTAATCTTTCTTGTAGCATATTTGGACGAGCATTCCAGCATCTAGCAGCACATACACTAAAAGCATAACCCCTATACTAGTTCTAACCCTAGGGATGACTAAAGACATTTTTTTTAAAGATCTCACTAGCCTCTATTTTTATTCAAGCAGGGAAGTAAATGAGACAAATCATTTTTAACTTCTAAGTTTTTGAAGAGCAGCTGACAAAGGGTCTTTGAATAAGGAAAACAGAAGTGGACCCAGGATAGACCCTGGGGCATGTCCTGTATCATTGAGCAACACTAGACATCTGACCCTCATTACTCACTCTCAAAAGGCATTGGGCAAGATAACTAGCAGCCCAGTTTGGTGAAAAATCTCCTAATCCAATGTCCCCAGCCTGCTAAGCAGCAGTGGGTGATCTACTCAAATCAAAGACCTTAGACAGGTCCATGAACACAGCACAAGCAAACATCTTTTCCTCGGGTGCTTTGCTGATGTGGTTTGTGAACACTGCCAAGACTCTACTTGCACCATAACCCTTTTAAACCTATGCTGCATGGGAGACTGTAGGTCACAAGAGGAGATATACTCAAGGAGTTGGGCATTTACTATCCTTTCCAACATCTACATCAGGATTGGCAAAAGGATATGGGCCAATAGTTGTCAACATTATCTCTGTCCACCCCTGAAAATTGGAATAATCACCATGTGTTTCCATTGGGGACTCCTGGTGATCAGGATAAATTAAAATTTGTTGTCAAGGGACATAAATGTACTTGGCAACCAATTTCAAAACCTAGGTTCCAAAACATCCTCGGTTTCAGAACCTGATTATAACTAACTGACCACAAGTAAAAGGGGCAGATCAGAAGTACTAGAAGACTATTTATTTACTGGGCTCTGATGATCATTGTGTTTAAAATCCTTTGGGTAAGCACTTAAATCAGTGAATTTATGTAGGAAAAGCTCACTGATCCTAATGGGGTCCGTAATAACCATACCCTCAGTCTGTAATGAAGTAGGGCATTGTTTTGTCTTAGGATTTGTAATAGACTTAATTGCATCCCAAAATCTTCTAGGATCATTTAAGCCCTCCTTCTGATTTTTAAATGATAAATTAGACTTTGCCTGTCTAATCAATCTTTTACAGATATTTCTATTTTTATGATACTCATTTAAGTCTTCTTGGCTACCATTTTTTATATTTAAGCCATAATGTATCCCTATGTTTCATGTGTATAAATAAATCAGGTGAAATTAATTTATTTAGTAAACCCCTAACTCTTCTAGATACCTTAGGGAAATTAGTATTTTGTAAATTAAGTAAAGTTATATTAAAGAAATCCACAGCTTCCTCCACAGAAGGAATCACATCTATGTAGGACCAATCAACTGACTCAAGGTCTTGCCTGAGCTCTGCAGTTAATTCAGCAGTAAACTTCCTAATAGTTATATGCCTTGGGGCAACTTAACCTTTTAAACTTCCAGATAAGGTAAATTGATATGTGATCACTAATTATATCTGAAAATACTCCAGCTTTTTACCCTATTTAATTTATTCATAAGTATCCAATCTAAAATTGTATGGTGCTCACTTATCAAGTTTAAATGTGTAGGAGTATTAATTAATTGAGTAAGTCCAGCACTTGTAATGAGGGATTTCAGTTCCAGCTCTATTACTGGGTTCCAATTTAAATTGAAATCTCCCATTATGGTCAAGTTACCCCCAGGCTGTAGTGCTCCAACTAAAGCCAAAAAATTCATTAGGCCGTTATGACAAGTTTTAGGAGATTATGAATCATAAAAATTTTACTTTATAACATCCACCCAATTTCGACTCAATTACTAACCACTCTAAGCTGGTTATAGGATGGCAATCAATATGCAATTTTGTAAATTCAAATGTTCCTTACAAAAACTAAAATCCTCCCTTCCTGATCAGGAATATACACAGATACAAGGGTAACAACTCAGATGGGGAAAATGCAGTGTAAGGCTTCAGCATATGCAGATGATATAGTATTGTTGGTAAGAGGGGCTAGAGCAATACAACATTTTGTGAACTTTGGACAAATTTCAGGTTCCAAGTTAAAACTTCAAAAGTCTGGCAGATACATAGATCCAAGTACGTAGTCCGTTAATGTGCTGACATAATATTGGCACCAGTTTTATTGTTACTGAGTATAACAGACAAGCACAGTATCAATTCAGACTACAGCATTTGATAAAGATTATCTAGAGGACGGAGCATACAGGACAATGTGAATGCCTATGAACCTTATAGACTTTTGGTTTGCTTAGTAATAAGTGTATAACTGTCTGTTTTGAATTCCTGTAACTGTGCTTATGCTCAATAAACTTGAAGTTCAAAAAAGATTGCTGCCAGAATGTTGTCAGCAGAATAATGTCGCACACATCTTGTGTGACTTTGTTTTTGCCATCCTGTAGTGTTGCCAATCTCCAGGTTGCCCTTCTTGCCACCAGGGTATGACCTGGGTTTGTTATATAAATAAGTTGGGTGTGTGGGGGAGCATGGCTTGCGTAATTGCTCCAACTGCCAGGTGGCAGATTGTTGGAGTGACATGCCGGTGTTGGCTGAGTGCTGGCACCAATATTTACGCCAGCAACATGGTTGTTGCTGTGGTATGGGTGAACCATGCAAGCAATGCTGAAGGTACTGGAGATGTGCCTAAGAATAAGAATGATAACAGACTCCATTAAAAATCTGGAGATTTGGTTGAGAAACACAGAAATGGACAAACATAATTGGGATTGAAAAATACAGGAAGCTTACAGGAAAGTAACAAGGTAGTGTCAATGGTCCATGAAAAAAAGAGAATATACATGATGAAAACCTTCCTGATACCAATATTTTATGTGTAAGTTTTTTTCCACCACCAAGAGAACTGGAAGTAAAATTATATAAATTATATAATGTTTTCTTCAGATTACTGTGGGACAGCCAACTAAATCCGATCAAGAAAGGACATACATATAGAGAATACAAAGAAGAGGTGTAGATGCGGTAAACCCCATAGTATTCTTTTTCTCTGTTTTTAGTTTCATATTAGGCCTACACTTTTCAATAGTGCAGTAGTAGGCCTTAGCTTAGTTAAGGAGATATCTTCACCCTATTTAGTAGTCTGAAACAAAGGAAATTGACAGAAATGAAAGGAAAGGGATTCTGGAAGTTCAGTATATACAAAACTGTTTTAGGAAAATAAAAGAGTGAAATCTGACTGAGGACAGCATTGTTGTGAACACTGGCAAAAAATTGTATAAAAATTCTTAGAGACTTTCTGTAGATTATGCCAGTATTTGATATATCAAATACTGGCATAATCAGCTACCTCCCACGAGGTGAGAGGGTCTAACGGAAGCCTTTCTCCCTAATGGCACTGGGTCACTGCGAGCACCACCCAGTTCCACCTCACTGGCAGACCTCCCAAGGGTGAGAGGGTCTCAAGGAAGTCTCTCCTCCACATGGCAATCGGCTGCCGTGGAGCATCACCCAGCTCCTCCTCACTGGCGGACCTCCCAAGGGTGAGAGGGTCTCACAGAAGCCTCCTTCCCCCACACAGCAATTGGCTGCCATGGAGCACCACCCAGCTCCACCTAATCAGCAGACTCCAAGGGTGAGAGGGACTCATTGCAGCCTCCCTCCCCACACGGCACCACAGCCATGGAGCGCCACCCAGGTACTTGTTTCCTCCTCCACCACCTCAATGAAGCAAGTAGGACAGTGCAGTGGTCGTATTCTAATTGCCTCCCTCCTCCATCCACCCCCACCCTAAGCTAGTTGTACTGTATATTTATTGACACTTTAGGAAGCTCAGCCCAATGTCCACTCCTAGCCCCTCAGACACTTGGTCTCTCCCACAACATTCCAAATATCGTGTGGTGACCAGTTTCTCCACCCTATTATGCACAGACATTTGGCCCTCCCACAGCATCCACACAACCAGAAGTCTACTGCCCAATTTTTCCCACACATCCATTGTAGCACCTGTTATCATCATTCATAATCAAGCCTACATGTGTATATATTGCCACCTTTCCTCAATTGTGTACTGAACTCCACACATAGCCATTTTAAGATGGCAAAACAGCTGGGACTAGCAGGCAATGCTGTAGAACTACTCCTGTCCCTTGCTATAGTCCTGCCTCTTTGCCTCCCATGTAATGAACTGCCGAACAACCATACTGCCCACTTTAACCTGCAATATGCCAGGCCAGGCCAGTGGGAAACATTGACCCACCTGCCCCTTCCCTCCTTCAGGGACCAGCTGCCCTTATGGGCCACTACCTCCTCTAAATTGCCCTCTACCTCTGCCATGTATCTTATCCTGACCCTATCCATCCGCAGGTGATGCAGCCAAGCAGGAGTTCCCATCAATTGTGCAGGGGCAGTTAAACACTAATTCCCAGGATCTCCAGGAAATTGATCCCAGCACGTCCCTCATCTCAGGGAGCATACACCCAATCCTGGTCCACAGCCAAACAACCCCGCTACAACAGCGCCTGACAACTAAGGTTTGTGTCCATGGACATTGGCAGCTTCCTTGCCAAATGAACTCAGTTCGGCCTGGGTGACCAAGTCCAACCAGATGTTATAGCACTAATGGAGACATGGCTCACCCTGGACAACTGACGTGTCAGTCTCCCTCCCAGGATACAATATCCACAGGCAGGACTGCATCGGAAAAGAGGAGGTAGCTGCCTAATCTATATACATAACAGCCTACAGAACCACAGAGTTCACCTACTCAAGAGTGATTGTGAATGCCTGACAGTCAAAATCCTACTAGGCAGGGGGGGCAAAATCAATAGTCCTAATGGCAGTATACATTCCTTTGCTTTGGCAGCTGCCAAGGCTTGAAGCCTTTGCCATTACTACAAACAAGCCAGCCAGAATAATGGACGACTAACACAACTGGTCCACCAGCTCAGGGTCCAGGCACAGGGACCATATAGCTGGACTTTACCTCGCCAGTTGGTTAATAGCAGCATCAGGACAAACTACAGAAAGTGAACAAGCACTCTAATTGACTGGCTGCTAACAACCCTCCCTGAAAGGATAACTGAGGTCAATGTTATTTTGATTTCCTACCAAGTCATAGTTTTAATTTTAGTTGCAATATTAATGTCATATTATCATTTTAAATACTTTCTTGTCAATATTTTATGTAATACCATCCGTCAGATGTCTGTCACTCTTCTCACTGACGTGGAACCTTTGTAAAAGAGCTGTTATGTGCTCCAAGGTGTTGTAACTGAGAATGAATGAATAAATAAATAAGTAAAGGTACTCCAGATGTATTAAGTGACCATTCACCAATTCAGTGCAGCTGGTCATCCAAGCAGATAAAGTCCCCCCAAGACAAGTGCAAAATAGAGTTATCAAGAAAAGGGCAATGGTTGATGAACAGCTGCGGGCATGTTTGCCCATTCTGTAAGAGGATGATAAATGGAGATATGGGTTACCCCACTCTCCTTGACATGGTGTAGACCTGAGATGCCTTTGGCTCTGGGCCACAGCCACAGGATCAGCCACAGATATCCAGAATTACAAAGTTGCCGCAGTAAATGCACTTGGACAATCAGACAGGCCAAAGTCATATTCCATAAAACCAACAAATGCAGCACTGGGGAGATGGGAAGAGATTCTTGGCCTTGTTGAAGGACCTTTTAGGGATAGGTGATAAGACACCCCCTCAATGCTAAACCATGATGGTGAGATTGTCCTAGAGGACGCCACCATCGCCAACATTTTAATAGAGCATTCACTGACTATAGTGCAGTTGTCCCCCTAAGGAAGATGCTGACCCCACTGGAGATCATCCCCACAGCACCCACCCACTAACCCAAGCACTATGTTTAGCCCAAACTTTTACTTTAGACAGATAACTGGGAAAGAAACTAGCAAGTACCTTAGAGAGTCCTAGGCAAAACTAGGATTGGGAGTGATGGGTTCAACATGAGTTGATTGCAATAGCACTCAGAGAGGTTATCAAACCTGTCACCAAGCTCTTCAACCTACCACTCTGACTCTCTGAATTCCTATCAAACTGGAAAATCGCACTGGTTACTCCAGTCCTAAAAGTGGCGACCAAGCAGCAGTCACCAACTACAGACCCACATCAATCCTGTTCCCTCTCTCCAAAGCACTGGAAAGAATTGTAGCCTACCAACTCACGGACCATCTTAAATACAACTACAATGCCACAGCAGCATGGTTTTCGTAGGATGCATAGCACAAACACTGCCTTAATTGAACTTACAGATTTCATTCATGAGGCACTTGAGCAAGGTCAGTTTGTTGGGTCAATCTTTATTGATTTAACCAAAGCATTCGACATGGTGAATCACCAGCTGCTAATACAGAAGCTAGATATCCTAGGCCTTTCTCCTAACACTACCAAGTGGTTCAGGAGTTATCTGACTGGCGCTCACAGAAAGTCAAAATCAACGGGCTGTCTCAGAGACTAGGAAGGTTACAGTAGGGGTCCCCATGGGCTCCATATTGTGCCCCTTCTATTCAGCCTGTTCGTGAACAGCCAACCAGATGTCTGTCCAGCATCCAGAGTCCTGCTTTATGCAGATGATACTAATATTCTCCGTGACTCATGCCAGGAAGTGCTCTCTAGTAACTTACAATACGACTTCAGCTCACTCTAGGACTGGTTTATGAAGAACTTACTAGTGCTTAATTTGGAAAACTAAGGTAATGCTTTTGCTGGATGAAAAAGATGTAAGGAGTGCTTCCTCACAATAACAAATAACTCTAGCCCTGCTTTGGAACAAGTGGTCTCATTTAGATACCTCGGGATCATGATTGATGAGACCCTGTCCTCCACCGAGCACATCAATAATATCACCTCTGTAGCCAACAGAAAGCTTGCGGCATTCTATAGGCACAGGTTTTGCCACACACTGGAGGCTAAGCAGATAGCAGTCAGCAGCTCAGTCTTCCCAGTTATAGACTACTGTAATATGGTGTATGGGGTGGCCTCTGAAACCACCCTACACTGAGTCCACTTAACTATCAATAAGCTGTGCAGATTTGCGCTTGCTGCCGACTGTCTCACTTACACTTGCAACTTCTTCTCTGGGACCAGTTGGCTTCCACTCTCTGACAGAATCAAGCTCCAGACCTGCCTACTAGGAAAAAAGCTTTGTTAGGACTTGCACCTCCTTCAATACAGGCTTATTCCACCCTGTCCTCTCCTACACATCACCAGAAGGGTGACAAAGCAGGGCCTTGACAGTGCCTTCCAGAAAACGAGCCTAAGCAGGCGGGTTTTTCAGTAAGGGCCCCAACCTAGCTAAATTAACTACTCGACACTGTAGCAAGCCTCACACACCTTGGTCAGTTTAAAATCACTCTAATGAATACCCTTGCTGCTCAGGAACACTGCAACCACCCAACAAGGCTAGCTACCTGATTCCCAACACTGTCATGCCCTGACCCAAACTATGTTTCAGAATAAAGTGGATAGCGAAAGTCTCCTTTCTCCTTTCACTACCTCTCTAATCCTCTCCTTCCCCATCCCCCAAATCCTCTCCTACCTCTCCCCAGACCTGACCCACCTCCTACCTCTCCTATGCACTTTGGACTGAATGCAGGCATATTCTAGGTCTGGGTATAATCAACACTTGCATCGATGGTCCTCATTTACTGTATTATTGACAATACTTATTTGCTGTAATTTGCTCCCATTCCTCTTCCCACTTGTAACTGCTATAATCATTTGTCTTTCCCTGTTTGTTGTTGTTTTCTGTTGGAGAGGAACCTTGTAAATGAGCTTTAGCTCAAAGGTAGCTCACAGTGGGCAGGGTACTGGAGGGCTTGAGAACATTAAGGGTGGCCAAGGTGCCTGGGCCAGATGGCATTCACCCTAGGTTACTGAGGGAGCTGGTGGACATCCTGGACGGAGCCCTTGGCAAACCTGTTCAGTGCCTCCTTGGACTCAGGGGTTTGTACCTCAGGACTGGAGGATGGCATACGTGGTACCCCTCCATAAGAACGCCCCAAAGATGAACCAGGGAACTACAGGCTGGTAGCCTCATATCCATCATGGGAAGCTGATGGAGATGATCCTGAAGGAGGGCTGGTATTCTTTCTAGAGACTAATGGATTGCAGGACAGTTGACAGTATGGGTTTGTCTCGGCAGATCCTGTCAGACCAACCTGGTGGACTACTATGACTGGGTAACTAGGCAATTAGACATGGGCTTGCAGTGGCAGTCCTGTACCTGGACCTCAGTAAGGCATTTGATTCAGTGCCACATGGGAGACTAGGAAGTAAACTAGAGGGCACAGGGAGGGGCGAAGATGGGAGGTAGTGAACTGGCTGCATGGGAGACAACAGAGGGTGGTGGTGGAGGGAACTCATCTCTGAGGGTGGTGACAAGCGGTGCTGCAGGGCACTGTGCTGGGGCTGGTGTTCATAGCAGACATCGCGACAGGCATCAAAAGCAAGATCAGTCTGTTCAAGATAACACCAAGATGGGAGCAGTAGTGGATGACATTGCAGGGTGGCAGGGATTGCAGGATGATCTGTCAAAATTGGAGACCTGGTCAGACACTTGGCAGCTGAGGTTCAATGCCAAAAGTGCAAGATGCTACATTTCGAGCTAAAAACTCAAGGGGGGCTACCAGCTGGGGCAGCTAACCACAACAGAGGAAGAGAAGGATCTGGGGGTGATCATAATGGGCTCAATGAATAACTCAGCACAGTGTAGGAAGCTGCCAACAGGATGCTGGGTTGTATTGCCAAGGTATATCTTCCAGAATGTGGGGAGGTGATTCTGCCGCTGTATAGGTCACTGGTTAGGCCGCACATAGAGTATTGTGTGCAGTACTGGTGCCCATACCTGAAGAAGGACATTAGATTACTGGAGGGGTGCAGTTAAGGGCAAAAAAGATGATCCAGGGCTGGGGACTTACCATATAAGAGCAGGCTGAGGGAGTTGAACATGTACTCCCAGGAGAAGAGGAGAGATAGGGGAGATGTGATTGAAACCTTCAAGTACATGAAAGGAATAAACAAGACAGGAATGGAAGGGCTTTTCGGGTTGGGGAGGGAGGGTCACTTGCAGCCATGATCTGAGACTGAGGGGGTAAGGTTCAGGAGGTGAATGAGAGACAGTTTTACGGAGAGGGTGTTGGCTTGGTGGAATGCATTACCTGCAGAAGTAGTATCCCGTACAACTGTGGGCTGCTTCAAAAGTGGATGGGACAGGGTAAGGGAGGGTCATGGGGAGGAGGGGAGGGAGGAGGACAGCTGCAGCATAAGGGCTGCTAGCTGCACAATCGAGCAGACTCAATAATATCTTCTGGCAATTTCGTATGTTCGTATGTAGGTATCATTTCCGATAATCTAATAAATAATGGAGTAGCAATGGGAGTAATTACAAACAGTTAATAGACCCTAGAATCCAACAGAAAATGTGGAACTATAGCATGGCTTAATGTGCATGGAAGACAATGTTAGAGGAAATGATAAACACAGAAGCATGGATGAAAGATATTGTTCAAGAAGAGACTGTAATAATGAAATAGAAACTGCAGAGCACTTTTTTTATGTGTGTATATATTGCACCCTTGTGACATATTTGCCAGTGCAATGGAAAGAACACATCTTCACAAACAACACATGAACGTCTATCTCTGGACTGATAGAAGAAACTTGGAAGGAGTGGAATAAAAGTACAGCATTAGTAATATATGCCTGTTTAAAATGGACAATATGGCAATGTAGATGTCAGCTTGTGCTGCAAAAAGAAAGATGTTAGCATTGCAGTTGTAGCAACAATGGTAAAGACAGAACTTTAACAGATCAGAGAAAAGAACATTTATTTACTTATTTATGTATGTCTGTATGTATGTATTTGATAGCCGGTAGGTACACTGGTCTGAGGGATTGTTTTCAGGCACTACAGGCCATGTAGATGGGACAGGGAAGGTAAAAGGGGGCCCTGTACGACAGAGAAGGTATAAAGGCAATAGCGATACAGGATAGGCAGGGAGGGCGAGGCACTGTGAGTCATCGTGGAGCCAGGCAATGACACTGCAGTCCACACAGGGTGATCTACAGGCCTCAGCTCAGGGAGGAGGTCAGTAGGGGCTAGTGGAGGAAATACAAGAGATGGTGACAAAGGGAGACACTACTGCTGGGGGATCTTAATATGCCTGACATAGACTGGACCATCCCGCAGCTGCGTCAGCCAGGAGCCGAGACATCTTGGACTCACTGCAGGGAGCAGGCCTCAGGCAGCTAGTGCTTGAACCTACCAGGGACAGGGGTGATTCTGGACTTAGGGCTGATCAATAGAGATAGAATCATGGAAGTCCGGAGGAAGGTAACCTAAGGTCCAGTTACCACCAAACAGTGTGGTTTAACATGGAACCAAGGTAATTCTGCACTCAAATAAAAACAAGGAAAAAGTTTTTAAGTTGGATAATCCAAATTTATTGCAACAAGGTGCACTAGTAGGTATCGTTCTTCCCCAGCACTTCAGCAAATACCAGGCCTTCCTCAGGGGCAGGTCTGAGGTGACATACACAACACCCATATTTCAAGTATTGTATTTAAAGATACATATACCATTAATGTGAATATTTCCACCTTATGTGACTACTAAAAAGAAAATAGTGTCAAAATTACTTATACAAAAATCCAGTTCCAAAGAACTGTTGCCTGTACAGTCTTATAAGATGGCTAATACTATACATTTTATCATGTTCCTATTTTTTATATTTACTGTAATTAAGACATTTATTTGTACATTGTATCAAGGAATTTGCTACAGTTTAGCCAAGTCAGATTCAAAACTTAAGTTGCTTAAACAAATGAAAATAGTGGAGCCTTATAGAGGAAGAAAGATGTGTGTGTATGTGTGTGCGGGGTGGAATTCCAAAATTTAATTCCAAGGTCTGATATCCTAATGTTCAGGAGAGTATAAATTAGAGGCAGCAACTAAGGAATGTTTACAACAGAGTAACATACTTTATTAATTTGGGAAGTTATTTTGAAGAAAGAAAAGAAGGAAAGGAGTTATAGTAATTCCAAAATTGGGGGCATCCTGCAGCTGCCTCAGCCAGGAGCTGAGACATCTTGGACTTACTGCAGGAGCAGGCCTCAGGCAGCTAGTGCTTGAACCTACCAGGGACAGGGCAATTCTGGACCTAGTGTTGATCAAAGGAGATAGAATCACGGCATAGGAGGCTAAGGGTGTTCCGCACCATGGGATTCAATCAGTGTTTGAAAAACTGGTGTGTAGCTCAGGGATTTGGCTTAATTGGCGACTGGGGATCACCTGGAGTGATGCAGCTTATACTGGCATGATGGGCTGCATCTGTCCAGGAGGAACCAGGATCCTAGGTGATAGGTTTAAATGCTTCATTGGCAAGCTTTTAAACTAGCCAAGGGTGGAGGCACTGGAAAGGAGCAGAGAAATCCTAGCCCCCAAATAAGCACGTAGTATAGTGTGGCAAACACCAACATAGAGGTGTCGATAGGGAGAAGGGCAGGGGTAAATGGAGAAAGTGACAAAGGCAAGAAGGACAGGGATGGGGCAAAGGAAGTAAGGCCATCAGGAAATGGAGGTAATGAGTACCAATGCCCGTAGTCTGGGCAACAAGCTCCTGAGCTGGTGGCCTTGATGGAAGAGGATGCCTGGATATTGTAGCAGTCACAGAAACATGGTACACAGAGAACCATGACTGGGATGTTAACATACCAGGGTACATAACCTAGGAGAGACAGGCAGGGGAGAAGAGGGGAGGAGTAGCTCTCTATGTAAAGAAAGAGATAAAAGAACTGAACAGAAGAGTAAACAGGAGGAGAGGAGGCACTGTGGGTCACCTTGGAGACTGGAAAGGGCACCACAATCCGGCACAAGGGTTGTGTACAGACCCCATGTCAGGGGAGGAATGGACAAGGATATGATAGAAGGCATTCTTAGAATGGCAGAGAAAGGGAGATACTGTTGATGAGAGACTTGAATATGCCAGATGTTAACTGGAGCACATTTGCTGCAGCCACATCCAAGAGCAGGGCCATTCTTGATGCCCCACAGGTGGCAGGCCTTAGACAACTAGTTTCGGAACCCACTCATGAGGGAGCAATCTTAGACCTCGGACTCTCAAATGGGGGCAGTGAGAGGATCTCAGATCTAGAAGTGGGTTGAAATCTGGGGACAAGTGACCATCAAACAGTGTGGTTCATGTTAAACTCAGCTACAGAGTCAAGCCATACAAAAGTGAGTGTACTGGACTTTGAGGAGGGTAGACTTTGGCAAGATGGGAGAGTGCCTCAGAAAATCACTAGCAAACAGGCTAGAAGGAGGTGTGGATTAACAATGGGGAATCATCAAAACTGCCATCACAGAGGCAACAAGCCTTTGTGTGAAGCAAATAAACAAATCAAACGAAAGAAAAGCCACTATGGTTCTCAAAAGAGGTGGCTGTGAAAGTCAGGAAGAAAAAGATAGCATTCGGAAGTATAAGGAAACACAGAAAGAGCAGGACAGAGAGCTGTACCAGTTAAGGCAGAAGGAAGCAGGAGGGAAGTCAGAATAGCAAAGGCCCAAACTGAGGAAAAGATAGCCAACTCAGTTAAGAAGGGGATAAAACCTTTATAGGTACATCAGCGAGCATAGAAAAACAAAGGGAGGGATAGTGAGGCTGAATAGAATGAATGGTGGGTGGGCAGAGGGGACAGTGAAAAAGCAGGGATACTGAATGAATATTTCTGCCAGTATTCACAAAAGAGAGGGGAAGTGCCTAATCCAATTAACAGAAGCACTCTTGATAGAGGGTCGACCCAGTCCTTTCACAGAAGAAAGGATTCTGCAAGAACTCCTAAAACTGAAGGTGGACAAAGCAATGGGTCCTGATGGAATTCACCTCAAATTCTAAAAGAATTAAGGGAGGAACTAGTGAAACCACTGGCTACTCTTTTTAATAAATCATGGGAGGATGGTATGGCACCGAGGACTGGAGGAAGGCGGATGTGATTCCCTTCACAAAGTGGGACCAAGACAGAGGCAGGAAACTACAGACCTGTCAGTCTGACCTCTGTGGTAGGGAAAGTGATGGAGTCACTTCTGAAGGAAAGAATAGTTGACTACCTAGAGAACAGTGGAGCACAGGACCCAAGGCAGCATGGGTTCACAGCGGGAAGGTCATGTCAGATGAATCTAATAGATTTCTTAGACTGGTGACCAAAGTAGTAGACCAGAGAGGGGCTGTGGACATGGCCTACCTAGACTTTTAGCAAGGCATTTGACACAGTCCCACACAAAAGATTATTAGTCAAATTAACCAGCCTGGGAGTGGGTCCAGTGTGTAGCCTAGGTAAAACATTGGCTGCACAACAGGACACAGAAGGTAATTGTAAATGGAGTCCACTCTGAAGAAAGAGGGTACTAGTGGGTACAGTGGGTTCAGTATTGGGTCCAGTCCTTTTTAATGTCTTCATCAGTGACATTGCAGAGGGATTGGAAGGAAAGTATGCCTTTTGCAGATGACACAAAGATCTGCAAAGGGTTGATACACAAGGAGGCGTGAAAGGATGAAAAGGGACTTGGCAAGGTTGGAGGAATGGTCAGAAGTATGGCAGCTAGGATTCAATGCAAAGAAGTGCAAAATAATGCACCTGGGAAACAAGAACCCAGGGAAGAATACACAATGGGTGGAGAGGTAGTAACAACAACAAAAGGAAAGGGACCTGGGGTAATCATATCAGATGACCTTAAGGTTAGTAAGAAAGGTGAGAAGGCAGTAGGGAGGGCTGGGGTATACTGGGATGTATAGGAGAGGCATCAGCAGCAGAAAACAGGAAGTTGTTATCCTCTGTACAGACAGTTGGTGAGACCCCATCTGAGTACTGTGTCCAGTTCTGGAGACCCCATCTCCGCAAGGACATAGACAGGATAGAGGTAGTCCAGAGGAGGGCAACTAAATGGTGCAGGGTCTGCAAGAGAAGCCATTTGAGGAGAGACTAAAGGAGTTAATATGTATACCCTTGAGGAAAGAAGGAGAGGGGACATGATAGAAACTTTTAAGTACCTCAGTGGAATCAACAAAGTCCAAGAGGGTAGCATCTTTCAGAAAAAGAGACTTGCAAGAACAAGGGACACAATTTAAAGATAGAAGGAGGGTGGTTCAGGGGCAATGTGAGAGTATTATTTCACAGAGAGGGTAGTGGATGCATGGAACAGCCTTCCTGAGGAGGTTGTGGGGTCTAAAACTGTGGGAGAATTCAAGAATGCATGGGACAGACACAAGGCAATTCTTGTGGGGGGTAGGAAGAAATAGGCTGTTGGTTAATTAGGATCTGCGGCTCATCCTGTATGTAGGGAAATGGGCAGACTAGATGAGCCAAGCGGTCCTTATCTGCCATCAAAGTCTATGTTTCTGTTTCTAAGTCCAAGTGGAAGGTAATCTAAGGTCCAGCGACCACCAAACAACATGGTTTAACATGGATATAGGGTCACAGTCATGTCACACAAAGGCTAAGGTCTTAGATATCAGGAGGTGGATTTTGCAAGGATGGAGATAGGTATTAAAGAGCCCCTAGTGGAGGAGGGAGGCTTGGGGGTGAAGAGCAGCGGACACACCTAACAGGAGCCATAGTGGAAGTGACAAGCCAGTGCATTAGGCTAGGGCAAAAGGCAAAGGAAGGAGGAAACCACTATGGTTCTCAAAAGAGGTGACAGAGAAAGTAAGGGCCAAAAGCATGGATTTGAAAGTATAAGGAGACACAGAAAGAGGAGGACAGGATGGTGTACAGTACATAAATCATCTGAAGGAAGCAGGGAAAGCTGTTAGACGAGCAAAGGTGCAGACAGAGGAAAGTCTAGCTCAGGTGGTGAAGAAAGGAGACAAGATATTCTGTAGGTACATCAGTTAAAAAAGGAAGTCCAGGGAAGGGATTGTGAGGCTCAGAGAAGATGAAGGGAAGGTGTAGAGGAGACCTGAAAAGGCAGAACATTGAATAAATACTTCTGTTCAGTATTCACTAGGGTGGGACAAGGACCACAGCTGGGAACCAGATACAAAGAGGGAGGGAGGTGAATACCAGTCCATTTACAGAAGACAGAGTCCTGAGGAGCACACAAAGCTGAAGGTAGACAAAGCACTGGGGCCAGATGGCACGCATCGCTGGATTTTGAGGGAGCTAGCTGCGCCACTGGCAGCCATGTTCAGTGAGTCGCTCAACACAGGAGTGGTTCCAGAAGATTGGAAGAGGGCACATTCAGTCCCTCTTACAAAGTGGTAGCAGGGAGGAAGCAGGAAACTGTAGGCAGTCAGCCTCACCTCAGTGGTGGGAAAGATTATGAGGCACTGCTTAGCAAAGAATGTGGAACAGTTGGAATCCAGTGGCGCCCAGGATTTATGGCAGCACAGATTCACAGTAGGAAGGTCATGTCAAACAATTCTGATAGATTTTGATTGACTGGGTGATGAAGGAGTTGGATTGGGGCGGGCATAGATATTGCTTACCTTGATTTCAGCAAGTCCTCAACACTGTCCCACATAAAAGACTGGAGAGCAAGTTAGGTAGCATGGTCATGGGCCACAAGGTGGTAAGTGGGTTAAAAACTGGTTGGTGGACAGGAAGTAGAAGGTGGTGGTAAATGGGATCTAATCCAAGGAGAAGGGATGATCAGTGGAATACCTCACGGGATCAGTCCTGGGGCGGTCTTTTAATGTCTTCATAAGTGACATTGGGAAGGGTTGGAGTGGATGGTTTGTCTGTTCACAGACAACACAAAGATCTGGGTGGACACTCCAGATGGGGTGGGGAAAATGAAGAGGGACCCAGGAAAGCTGGAAAAGTGGTTTGAAGAGTGGCAACTAAGGTTCAATGCGAAGAAGTGCAAGATCATGAACCTGGGTAGCAGAAACACAGTAAAGAGCTACAGGATGGGAGGGAGTTGCTGTCAGTCACTAGGGAAGAAAATGATCTGGGGTTATCATCATAGATGACCTAAAGGTGGCCAAGCAGAGTACAAAGGTTGTAGGGAGGGCCAGTGGTGTTGGGGTTCATAGGAAGAGGTATCCCTAGCAGAAGAAGGAGGTGGTGATACCACTATACAAAACACTGGTGAGGCCTTATCTGGAATACTGTGCACAGTTCCAGAGGCTGCATCTTCATAAGGACTTAGACAGGATGGAGGTGGTTCAGAGAAGGCGACAAAAGATGATACAGGGCTTGCAACAGAGGACATATGAGGAGAGAGATTGAAATACCTCAATACGTATACATTTGAAGAGAAGAGGAACAGGAGAAATGATTGAAACATTCAAGTATCTTTAGGGCATAAACAAGGTGCAAGTGGGCAACATCTTTCACTATAGAGAAGTACTAGAATGAGGGATGCTATGTGAGATTGGGACAGCATAAGGGAAATGTGAAGAGTGTTTTCTTCACGGAAAGGTGGTGGATGCAAAAGAAATAGCTTGCCCTGAGTAGTGAGTGAGGCAAACACAGTGGGAGATTTAAACATGCATGGGATGGCTCAAGGGAACCCTAGCGGTGGGAAGGAGAGGATAAAGCTGATGACCAAGTAGGGTCAGCGGCCGTAATGAGTAGGGTATAAGAGCAGACTGGGTGGGACTGGCAGTCCTTATCTGCTGTCATTTACTATGTTACTATGTTACTATGGCATGCACAGTGCAAGGAAAGAGAAAAATACATGAGCAATACAGCATACAATACATGAGAATACAATACACTAGGTTCTTCAATACAAATTCACAGGTAAAATACAGTTTAAAGTTGGGGACAATAATAGTAGAACAATTATTAACAACATATAAGTCAGTGCAAACGAAACTGCATAAGAGTGGGCGAGGAATACAATCCGGTAAATGGACTGAGGATTATAGTCTGCAGTGACAAAGGAATGGCACTCGTCCGTCTCTTGGGATGAGAGGCTGACAAAAGAAATCCTGACTAAGATCAGGAATTACACTTGTAGGCCAGGGCAGACAGAAGGAATTTTTGAAGTGTACTTTAAATAACTAAAGGATACTCACATGAACAATGTAAATCTTTATGAAAAACATAAAATTGTTAGAGTAAGACAGAGAAAAATAAGTTTAATACCTGTCAAAGTTTTTCAAATTATAGAGAAAGAAGAAATATATTAGATGTATAGAATTAAGTTATACAATAAGCTTTGATAGTCATTGTAAAATATGCATTATTGTTATGTACATAATAAAAATACCCTACTCTTGGCAGATGGCACTGTTTTCTTTCTGTCCAAGATGGAGGATCCTGGTAGAGAGGAGGAGGATGGTGTGCTGTAGGCTGGTACTCAGTCCTCATCCCCAGTCTGCGTCTCTGTGACGGACATGTGACAGACTGATGAATTAATTTCTTTTTAAATTTTCTTTGTTAATGTAATCATCGTCTGTTGTGAGTTCTGCTATTTGCAAAGTGGACACAAACACGGCTTCCAAGGTCACATATCCAAGCAGGCCTCATGGGAAATAATTAGCTAACTCAGCTACAGGGGAATGTTTACTTGGGAACATTTAGCTACATATCTTGAAAGGCAGATGGGAGAGTGCCATTTTGAGTGCCTCAATCATCCTGAAAGGCAGAGTCAGCAATACTCTGCCTGTACACAGCACAAACAGTCTGAAGGACATAATACAGCAATTATACAAACATCAGGCTGATTATGTATCCCAGCCTAAAGCTACAAATGAACGGCAGAAGATGCCTACCCAGGAGACAGCAACAAGGGGTTGCAGCATGCACGGCAGGAGGGACATTAGCAGGAACACAAGAAGGTGATTTTGCAGGAGTCTACATCAGAGTTTCATCAGGAGGAGAAAGCAATGCAGTACATTCCCATGTGTTCTGGTAATGCCCAAGTTCAAAAACTTTTGGGACAGAACTGAACAAGAATTAATACACATAGAAACATAGAAACATAGACTCTATCGGCAGATAAGGACCTGATGACCCACCTATTCTGCCCTATTTTCCCTACCTATACAGTCAACAGACCCTACTCAGTCTCGGTCTCCCCCACACCACTAAGCTCCCTCTGTGTCTGTCCATGCATTCTTGAACCCTATCACCATTTCTGTCTCCACCACCTCTGCTGGTAAGCAGTTCCATGCGTCCACCACTCTCTCCGTGAAGAAGTACTTCCTCACATTTGCTCTGAGCCTCCTCCGTTCTGACTTCATAGCATGACCCTTGTCCTTGGGCATCTTTTTCTGTGGAAAATACTTCCTCCTAATCCTTGTTTTTGCCTGTGAGGTATTTGAATGTCTCTATCATATCCCCTTTCTCTCCTTTCCTCCAGAGAGTACATGTTCTGGAGACCCCATCTCTGCAAAGACATAGACAGGATAGAGGCAGTCCAGAGGACGGCAACTAAAATGGTGCAGGGTCTGCAAGAGAAGCCATATGAGGAGAGACTAAAGGAGCTTAATATGTATACCCTTGAGGAAAGAAGGGAGAGGGGGACAGGATAGAAACTTTTAAGTACCTCAGTGGAATCAACAAAGTCCAAGAGGGTAGCATCTTTCAGAAAAAGAGACTTGCAAGAACAAGGGGACACAATTTAAAGATAGAAGGAGGGCAGTTCAGGGGCAATGTGAGGAAGTATTATTTCACAAAGAGGGTAGTGGATGCATGGAACAGCCTTCCTGAGGAGGTTGTAGGGTCTAAAACTGTGGGAGAATTCAAGAAAGCATGGGACAGACATAAGGCAATTCTTGTGGGGTAGGAAGAAATAGGCTGTTGGTTAACTAGGATCTGCATCCTATCCTGTAGGTAGGAAATGGGCAGACTAGATGGGCCTAGCGGTCCTTATCTGCTGTCAAAGTCTATGTTTCTATGTTTCTATGTTAAGTTCCTTGAGCCTTACCCCATAGGGCTCATGCACCATTGTGGTTGCACTCCTTTGTACTGCCTCCACCCTCTCTATGTCTTTATGGAGGTGGGGCCTCAGAACTGTACACAGTACTGAGGTGCAGCCTAACCATTAATCTGTATAGGGCTATTACTACCTCCTTCTGCTGGTGATTCCTCTTCTGCAACTCAGCATCCTTCCAGCCTTCCTCACTGCTTTGTCACACTGCTTAGCTACCTTCAGGTTATCAGAAATGATCACCACAGGTCCCTTTCCTGCTTTGTAACTGTTAATACATCTCCTCCCAGTTGGTATGTTGTCCCGGGTTTCTTATGCCCCAAGTGCATTATTTTGCACTTATTTGCGTTAAAACCCAGCTGCTAAGCCCTTTGACCATTCTTCCAAACTTTGGATCTATGTGATAATGACAAAGCCTAAAGGCGATTGCCGTTATAGAGAAGTCGAGAGGCACGAAAATTAATTTCGCACTCTGACACCCAAATGGTGCTGGGGAGTTAGTTTTGGTGTTTTATGGGGTGGACTGTGCCCTGCACCCTCTACTTAAGGATTCTCAACTCTAGGGGTTAAACATAAAAAAGGTTTGGGCTGGATGCAACAAAAATGCACCAGCACCTGGACCCGAGCCCAGCACGTGACCACCAATGCCGCCAACTCACCCACCACACCATGGAGTCAGCTTGGCAACCCACCATGGCACCACCACTCACATTCCCTCCACCCTCTCGCTGTGCATGCTCACTCCCAGCGTGTGTATGTATGAGTGACATCCCGTCGTTATATTGCGCCCCCCATCTAGCCACCCTACCTTACAGCAGCCCTGCAGACATGTGCCAGGGACTGGGTCACTGTTATTGAGGCACCCAATCACCAGTGCTATTATATCGTGCTACCAAACTTCCTAGATCACTTCAAATTTTTCCACTCCTCCGGTGTATCTACTCTGTTGAAGCGTTTGTGTCATCTGCAAACAGACACACTTTCCCTTCTAACTATTCTGCAATATCACTGATAGAAGACATTGAAGAGGCCTAGCCCTAGTACTGATTCCCTGTGGTACTCCACGTGTCACTTTGCCTACTCCGAGTGACTGCCATTTACCACCACCCTCTGACTCCTATTTCCAACCATTTTACTACCTTAGGACCTACTCCTAGGCTTCCCAGCTTGTTTAACAGCATTCTATGTGGAGCAGTGTAGAAGACCTGCTGAAATCCAGGTAGGCCACATCCACCGCTCCCCTTGATCCACATCTCTGGTCGCCCAAACAAAGAACTCGATCAGGTTTTTCTGGCAGGACCTCCCATTCCCAGTTTTTTCCTTTAATAGTGTTTCCATTTCTTGCTGACCACCAATGTCAGGCTGACTGCCCTGTAATTTCCTGCCTCCTCCCGTTTCACTTTTGTGGGTGGGACTACATCTGCCCTACTCCAGTCCCTGGTACCACCTCTGTTTTTTGCTTATTCTTTTAACCCCCCAGCCTCCTGACAAGCCACTCCCTTGGACGGCCTAGGCTCCCACCTCCACTGAGCACCCCGTCATTGTCCCTACTGTCCCACATCTGCCAGCACCCCGTCGACCCAATGTATCCCTTCGCCGGGGGTGGACACTTCCCATGGTTATGACCGGGAGGGAGACTTGCTACTGGCACTCCATTCCCATGGGGCCTGGTGGGATCAGCTCAGACTTCCACTGGGCTTTGCAGTGCACGTGGAGGCCAGCCACCATAATCCGCTCAGTCAGGCAGCCATTTTCCTTTTCTACCCCACCCCTCCCAGTACAGCCACATGCTCGTGGTATCCTGGCCAAAGCACACCTGTGGTTCGTGGTCACCACACTGCAAACATGTGCCGCCACAATGGGCAGCCAGGAGCCACACCAGAGCAGTGCAGACTGAGACCCCCAGAGGAGGAAAGCATACATAGGATGCTTCAAACCCACCCCGCTGGCTTCCGCTCCTGTGGTACTGGGCCTTGGGCATAAACTCGGGTTGCCAGCATGCCAGTGATTCCCCATTGCCCAGTGCCACAGAGCTGGCACCTCTCTTGGTTTTAATGACACATTGAAAAGGGCTGTCAGAGGTGCAACTAGCTTCTCTTTCAGTTCCCTCAGTATCCTGGGTGCACTCCATCTGGCCCAATTGCTTTGTCTACTTTTATCTTTGATAGTTCCTAAGCACTCTCTCTTTGTAAATCATTTTGTGTCCACTTCCTGCCCTTTATATGTGCTGCGCCACTCACTATCCCCAGAAATGGTCTTATTTCTGTATTTCCCAAAAGATACTTTAATAAGCATCAGAAATAATTCATTGGAATAGCCCTAACAGCAGCAAAAGAGCGATTTCAAACTATAGTTACTACTCCAACCTCCCACAATATTGCAGTGGATATGGATAATGAGAAACATTTGTAAAATGGAAAAATGACACACAGCCATAGACAACAAATAGATTTATTTAACAGTCAATGGAGAGGGATGGATTATGCATATGTAACTCCTAGGCGGTACTATTCCAAAGGCTACTACCCCTGCCTGTATGGTTATGCACAGGTTGAGGGGCCTGGGTTCTCTAACAAGGTGCTTACACCCAGAGTAGTGGTGTTGGGGATGTTTATCTGTTCTGCTATAGCCCTCTGGGAAGCTATACAACCCACCAACCCTCCTAGTGGCCCAGTACCGAGACAGTACTGAATTCACAGTCAGTAAGAAACAGTAATAATATGCACACCCTTCACACTTACCACCAGGGTTGACTTGCAGCAGCTTCCTGGAGACCCCTGTAAGTAAGGTAAGCAACACAGTTGCACACTCTTGACACTGTAACCCAACTAATAATATGCACACTAGCCAGGTTAAATGTGAAAAGACAATCAGTTTTATTTAAGGGCAGTGAACAAGGAAGGGTCATAAATCTCATCAAACGATTAGAAATCTGACTTTGTTCAGTAATTACTTGCACTTTTGTCCCAGACTGACAGTTACACAACACAGGGTACCCAGGATGGTAAGTCTACGCTAGCCAGAGGTGTTGCCGGTGGTGGCGGCGTTGCAGCTGATGCTGGAGCCCTTGGTGGAAAGAAAGGCAGTTAACATGCAAACAACTAGATTATTTGTAATCCGAGCTGGTTGGCTCAGTCCCTTGTAAACCCAAGAAATGGAAACAATTAGATGGTACCACAGATGATTTAAACACTTGTTGCAGGGAGCTACCCTGATTGTACTCATGTTACTAGGATTCTGCTGCAAGGCCAGGCGATATTGAGACCGTGCAGTGTTAATCGATGAGTATGGGAAGCAGGGCTGACATGACACACCTCCTCTTACGGCCTTTCCTACATGTGACTGCAACCTGCGTGTTGTTGCTGCACAGGGCTGGATCCCTGAGCTGGTCTCTTGCCAAAATAGTCTCTGGTGCAGGAGTTGTGGCTAGGCCAAACTGGTAAGGCCCAGGTAGGATGAACAGTCTGCAAAGTTTGTAAGTTCTGCTGGTGATGCCTCCAGCAGGTGTAACAGGTTTGTCTGTGGGATGAGCAGATCTCGCCCACATAACACATTCAGCACATTTAAAGTAAACAGTTCAGATGTAGTCCGTTGCAAATCAGCAGGTTTACTGAGCAAACCTTTTGATCCGTGCACGTCACACACCAGCTGGACCGATCATTTCAGGAGCAAGTCTTCAGTTCAAATCACAAGTAACACCGATAAACTTCTTCTTTCCTTCTGCGCAGTTCCAGGCTGAAATTGGACAAGTTGGACTTCTGCTATATGGCAGTTCTAAGCAGGAGAACGTGGCAGGGAGGCAAGCTTGAGCCTCTTCCAGCCAATTCCCCACGCTCCTTCTGGGAGCAGCTGCTCAAAAGCTCTAGCTATTCACACTTCAATCTCCAACTCTAACTGATCCACTGTCTCTTGGCACACTGCAGATTTCCTTGTAAATCCAGCAGTTCAGTTGGCTGAAGGAGCTGTTTGTCACAGTTAAGGCTCCCCTCCAGGTCAATTTGGTGCCAACTGAAAAACTACAAAACTACAGTCTTTCCTTCCCACAGAACACTGGGATTTGGATCCATTTAGCTCCCAGTGGTTCTACTGGTCGAACTACTGGAAGTCTCAGACCTAACATGGTAGCTCCCATCCAAATAGGCAAACTGTAAATAAAGCAGGTTAGACAAACTTCTCCATTTCAAATATAACAATGTATAAACAGCAAATAAGCACAGTTCCTACAAAGGCTCCCTCTGTGCAAATAGCGACTGCAGCGTGGAGCAAAACAGGCACTGTCTAGCCGGTCACAAGCCCTAGATCGCTTGGACCCAGCTCAGACCATGTACTTAACACAGATTAACTAGTCTCTTAAAGGGACAGGTGCGGAAGCTCAATAGGGCACTCTCACACAAGGAACAGAACTACAGAACTACTTAAGGCAAGACACCAGCCTGACAGTTGGGCATTGAGGAGCCCAGGAAGACATTAAGGTAAACCCCACATCGTAGGAGGGGTTACACACACAATGAATACAGTCACTGATATTGTTTCATGAAATGAAGACAGCAGAAGCTTCTGAAACCCTGGAAGATAGAGTGGATGGAAGATTAGCAATTGCTCATGGTATATAGGTACATAAAGGTAATAAAATGGACACTGAGGAATGCTAGGAGGAGCACTTATAAGAAGAGTGACGTAAGGTGCTTAAGAATTCTGCTAAATATCTATGTTCTTGTAGATCTGATGTATTGAGGTATAAGGAAAAGCATGCATGTACTGCCTAAATAACTTTCTATTTATAAAAGAGAATTAAAAAATTCACTGGAGTTTCACATACTGAGGGTTGAGGGACAAGGGCAGAGGGATGGAGGGAGGCACTGGTACAACACTAAGGGATGTAGTAACAGCAAACATAATAGCTTGTGAAGCAATCACACATGAGCCAACTCCAGTCCCCTCCCTCCTCCCGAGGTGATCCCCTGGCCCTCCTGAGGGGACAGACATTGTGGAAACCACAAAATCTAAGGGATAGGGTATGTAACCAGATTAACCGAGTACTTCAGGCCCCCAGCAGCAGTCAGAAGAGCAAGGAGAGGGAGAGGGAGATGCCAGACCATCTACCTCCAGAGACCTGGAGGCTGAAGATTCTGTGTCTCAGACCATGGTTCCTTCTCTTCCTCCAGAGACTGACACTTCAGGGTCAGATGGAGAATCTCAAGATATTGACAATAACCAAGGCCCAAGGAAAGATTCTAGTCCTTCATATGCTGGGCTTTTCCAAAACAGAACAGAACCAGCTCCCAGAACACAACATGGCTTAGATATAGGGAAGGATATTAGAGCTTGTTGCTTGACAACTAATTTGTTTTTTATTATTTAACACTTTTTCACCCCACAATCTCTGGTCGCCGTTGCCTGCACCCTCCGACCTGGTCATGTGCACAGGCCACACAAACTCACAGAACCGGGACGGGCCAACATCGCGCCATGCTCTGGACAGGTGTCTCTCTTGGGTTGGGGTGCTGGGTGTGGCCATGAGCTGTCGAGATCACCCCAATGTTTCCTCCATTAGCTTTTCTCCTTAGAGTGCAGACATGCAATGACGTCCGGGCACTACATGCCGACGTCCGCCTCGCCTCCGCCCCCATGCCTCACCACTACTGGTAGTGCCCCTGTCATCACCAGGGGTCACTACAGAGCAGTGACACCCTGAATACCTCCCTGGGATAGAGAGAGTCCTCCGGATGCTCGATCCTATCCCTCCCCTGCTGACCCCTGATGACCTGGGGTCGCATCCAAACCCGGGTCGCCAGCTGGTGCGAGGTGTGTGTCCAGCACCTCAACCTCAGTGCCACCAGGCTGTATTTTGCCTGACAACTAATTAAAGAGTTTATGCATTTCTTTGCATCTGAAGTCCATGCTCTGATACATAGTTCAGGACAGGTTAACTTTAGTATAAGTTTTAAGTCATTTGAAGGTCTAGAAATGTTCTGGTGTAAGTATAACCACCTGAAAATACTCTGTTGCAGGTTCCTTTTATTGCCATTCCATTCCCCAAAGCCAACTATTAAAATGGTCACCATTTAAAAAAAGGGAGTACATGTGGATGATATTCATTTTTGGTTGAAACAGAACTTTGATGTTCTTGGAACCCCTGAACCCGTTATGGACACAAAATTTATTTGGACCGGAGGTTGGCATTTTCAGGTAAAATTCCTAGAAATCAAAACAAACAAGCGCTTATCAATGCCGAATGTTTCCTTGCATGGTGTGTGGCAGGGCTGTACTATGTTAGTTGAATCACAACTTAAGGTTACTAGAGGAATTTGGCATTTAATCACATGCTGTGTGAGTAGCAGTGGAGTACTGTAAGCTGTCTACAGCCTGTTGAGTATAACTAACAGCAAACTTGTCAACATGAAAGCTCAGAGAAGGGGATGCAGGGGTGCCCTTGGGGGCTCATGGATGCCTGGCCATGTGGTGAGACCTGTAAGTCTGAAAGCCTGGCTTTGTTTTTATGTTTCATCATCTCATTTTATGTTGACGTGCTTGCACAGCCAACATCTTGTGGCAGTGCAGCTTTGAGGCGTGTGCGCTGTTGGGCGAATGCAGGGCACACACCAGTAGGTGCGCCCTCATTCCCCAATCAGCCTGCATGCCGGCACCACACGATGCATACATAATGTGGTGAGCACATCTAAGAAAACATCTGCTGCAATCTGAGCAAAGGTCGTCAGATGCAGCGGACCTTCCTGGACATGCCTCATCACATTATGAGCATGGCGGCACTGGTCGCCAAACTGCCAACTTGGGTGCCCAATTCCCTGTCAGTTCAACTCCTGCCCCTCTGTACTGCTGGACGGGGAGCCCACTCCCTTCAGCATAAATCACCTCCCCATTTGTTATATGCCGAGGGGTCAAACTCTTGGCTCTAACCCCCCTTTACTTAGGTAAGGCCGACGGGGAGTCGACTCCCTGTCAGCATAAAGAACTCCCCATTGT
The DNA here is from genome assembly GCA_016271365.2 of Neoceratodus forsteri. Classification (NCBI taxonomy): domain Eukaryota; kingdom Metazoa; phylum Chordata; order Ceratodontiformes; family Ceratodontidae; genus Neoceratodus; species Neoceratodus forsteri. Next base: position 642,018,255 of record CM057458.1, on the reverse strand, counting down.
TAAATGCCGAGGGGGTACCCAATCCCCTTGGCTCGCGCCTCGCTTTTAGGTGTGCCGACGGGGTGCCTAATCCCCATTGGCTACAGACTTCAAGAAAGTTAGGTGGCATGCTGGGAGCCCACCCTAGCGTACAATCCTCTAAAACAAAAAACTGTCTTGATGTTTTTTTTTGTTTTTCACCTGTAAAATGAAAATGGTCCCTTGTAGTCTCCCTGCCCCCCACCGCACCCACCTCTGCGCATCCTGCCTCCCCACACCTCCTCACCCTATACTTACCCTCCGCGAGTCCGCGGACGATCTTCGTGGACCAGGAACACGCCTGCACTCTTCAAAGCCGACTGCAAACTGAGGAAATGCCGGTAAGCTTTATAAGGAATAAATCAGGTTTTCAATTTTGCTGCATATCTCAGGCATTTTTGGAATTTTGGCTAAAATTTTCAACATGGGGTTTTGGGACCCTCCTCATGAATTCATTTCGCAGTCACTGCACGGAATCACCTTCGGGACTGAGTAACGAAATGACAGTGCCATTGTTCATGAGGGGCCTCAAAAGCCTATGTTGCAAATTTGGTGAAAAATCAAAAATGACTGTTTTATGAGCGTAGGTTGTGAAGTTTGCTACTGACGCTACCGTAGTTAGCGAATTCACAATATTTTCATGCCAGATTCTCAACATTGGCATTTTACCATACCTTCTTGTGAACTGTACAGCTGTCATTTTCACATCCTGGCCAAGTGTGTTTTCGCACTTCGTGCAGAATAGCGTGGTCACTGTGCGAAATCAGTGTTCAGGACACATTACTAAAATGACAGTGACACTGTTCATATGCAGAGGTCCTAAATGCCTGTGTTGAAAATCTGGTGACTATACTCTATAAAATGACTATGTTATGAGCATGCATTGCGCACTTGCATGCACGCCGTAAGTTTGCAAACTTATAATATTTTCAATTCCAGATTTTCAACAGTGCCATTGTTCTGCACCTCCTAATGAGCAGTACAGCTGTTATTTTCATATCCTGACCAAAATTGTTTTCGCAGTTCCAGCGCAGAATAGCGTGGTCACTGTGGAAAGTCCGTGTTCGAGAGACATTATGAAAATGACATTGACATTGTTCATTAGCAGATGTTCTAAAATGCCTATGTTGAAAATTTGGGACAAAAGTCAATAAATGAGTGTGTTACGAGCGTGTATTGTGCAGTTTGCACGCACGTTCGTGGACTTTGTGAATTTGTAATAGTTTCACCCAGATGTTCATCATTGGCATTTTTCCATACCTCCTTATGAACAGTACAGCTGGCTGAAATGTGTTTTTGCACGTCCAGTGCAGAACTGCACGTCGCTGTGCGAAATCAGTTTTAGGACAGTTTGAGGAAATGACGGTGACACTATTTCTGAGCAGAGGTCCTAAATGCCTATGTTGAAAATTTGGTGCCGAAGTCCCTAAAATGACTGTGTTGCAAGCGCGTTCCATGCATCCTTGTAACTTCGTCCAATCTGCAATACTTTCATGCCACATTTTCACCACTGGCATTTGTGCACACCTCCTTATCAACAGTCCAGCTGCCATTTTTCATAGTCTGCCCAAAATGCTCTGCAGCTGTGGCACATAATGACGTGCTCACAGTAAATCACCTTTGGGACACATTAACAAAATCACAGTGTTATGCCTCTAGCCCGCCACTGCCACTGCCAATGCCAGCGCAACACCATTTGGCATTGACAAATGCTTGTTTTTTTGTTGTTGATAAGGGAAGGCAGTATTGCCTAGAGGTTAGAGTAATGAGCTGTGAATGAGCTTGGTACATCCAGCGGACAGACTTGGGTTTGATTCCCACAACCTCCACTTCCATACTGTGTGACTATGAGCAAGTCACTTAACCTCCCAGTGCTTCTGGGTCGCCTCTGAAAACAGGCATGTGGGCCTTACCCGTTACCAAAGAGTAATAAGAAAGACACCTCTGACAACACTGAGAGAGAGAGAGAGAGAGAGAGAGAGAGAGAGAGAGAGAGAGAGAGAGAGAGAGAGAGAGTCAGCTGCATAAGGTAGGTTTGATCCTGACCCCAGACATGAGGAGGCAGAATCTTAGGGTCTCTTTGTTTAGTTTGTACCTTCTAAATGTCCTCAGGAGCCACATGACCCCTTATTCCTTACTATTAGACAGGGTTGTTACCAGGGGATACAAGAGATACAGTTGTGTAGGGCCACAGTGCCTCAGAGGTCAGCATTACAAACATCTATTTTTTTATAATGCTTTTCCTTCTCAGCTGATGTATGTGGGGGTGGGTTGGGTGTGGGAATCAGCTATTCAACTCTGTCAGTACTTCTCCTACACAGCATCCATCTCCTCAGACTCACCTTGCCCGTGAATCCACCATGGCTTGTCTCCCACCCCGTCGGGCCAAGAAGGGAGGGAGGGACATCCTCCCCACCTGGTGTCTCTCATCCAGAACCAGGGTCAGTGGTCTTGGTGGCAGTGCAGGGACGGAGGTAGGCAGGCAGGGCTTCATGAGGCCCTGTGCTAATTCTTTTTCTGTTTTCTCCAACATTTCTCAGCTGCAGCAGCACATAGGCATGTGCACATGGAGGTGCCCACACGCAACCGAATCACAGCTCCTTTCTTGTAATTTTGGCACCATGACCCAGCCTCCACCAGGTGGCAGCCAAGGGCCAAAACAGCATGGTCTTGCACCCCGAGAGAGGAGAGGTGTCCATCGGATGCCTGATCCTCTCACTCCTCGGTCGACCACTGGCAACCAGAGTTTGTTTCCAAACTGGGGTCACCAATGTGGTAGAATGTAAGGCACACAGCACTCAGCCTCTGTGCCACTGGGCTGGCAAGAACATCTTTCATTGTCATAATCCTGCACCTTTCTTTTGTAACTTGCTAGTCCATTTGAAATTAGGACTGTCAGCACTGGCAGCAGAGTGGTCTGTGCTCCAGATACCAACTCCAGCTTCATAGGGTGGGGGAGAGGAGAACAAAACAAAGAAGCAATAGAGCTTGTTACTCAAAATATTTGATCTTGGTGCTGGTGTCCCCATGAAGAGTAGAGACAAACTGCATTGCTCAGTGCTTTGATAATAGTGCCAGCATGTGGGATGGGGCAGCATGGACAAACTATGGATGCTGAGCAGGATCATGGCAAAAGAACCTATGCAATGCATATTGTAACTGCATTAAGGGTTATTTTATGTCTATTGTTGAGGTGGTAGGGCCCATAAAATATTTTGCAGGGGGCCCTTACAGTCATCGGCACAGCCCTGACCAGAACATTCTCACACACAGGACACAGTCAGCATCAAATCTCTCTTCACTGTGTCTCTCCTGGGACACTGACACAGAGAGACAGTCAGTAGGAAATCTTGTATCTCTCTCTCTCTGGCTACCTGTTGTGCTGTGCTGCAGCAATGATGAATGACACCAGGGTGACAAATAGAAGGAGTGGGGCACTTAGAACTCAGAGATCCATGGGACAGGGAAACTGCAGATGACAGGGTCAGGGGAACTTCACTTGAATTCGATGACCTCTGTTCTTTTATAACTGATACATCCCCAAGCCTGTCTCCCTATATACCTGCTGCACTTACTACACAGGCACACAGCAGGAGAGGAGAAAACAGAGAGAGAGAGAAATACAGAGAGAGAGAAGAGAGAAGCAGCAAGTTTGTTTCACACTGTGTATCTCCCAGTCTCTCTCTATCATTGGAATGCTTCTTCCTTATCCTGGCATGAAGAAATAATGGTAATATCTTGTACCTCACTGACAGCTAAGTTTTCCACTTCTGCCCTGCTACCACTCAGATCTCCGATCTCACTGTCAGTCTCAAAGGAACAGGCGCACAACCTTCAGTTCTCTCTCTTTACCTCTGTCTCCCTCACCGACAACTGTGCCATTCAGGACACCAGTAACTGCTCTCACTGTGTCTCCTTTGCCACTCTGCTCTCTCCTCGCATCTGATCAGGAGACAAAATTACTACACATATAGGGAGGGATGTCAGCTTCATGAGCAGCACTGTCACAGGGATCGCCAGTATCGATTCAAGGTGAGATGGCCAAAGATGTTAAAGTTATCTTGCGGTTGCTATTCATGTTTGTAGTCTGTGCCGCAACTGTTATCATCTGCGATCTGTCCTTCAACTTGCGATCACTTCTTGGCTGACTAAATGTCTACCGCATGAGACTAGGACCACTGACTTAGCTGTCCTAAGAGCCTGCTGCTGTGTTACTATCATACTGTGCTCTGTAAATTTCATGACAGAAGGCACCATTACATTGCAATGGGTGCAACTGCGGCAGTACTGTACCCAGGATTTCTTGTACTGTGCATTGCTCTGTTCTACACAGGCAGGGGTGACAGAGGTCCAGGACAAAACAATAACAGAAAAGGGCACCAAGAGAGAGAGTTGAGCAGTCCTCCTGTTGTGCACCGCGACACAGACATGAACGACGAATCTGCAGGTCCGTGGGGTGAGTGGGTTAGGAGGGAGGCAGCATCTAAGGGCACCAGACTGATACATGAGAAGTGGCTCTGTTGTGCAGCTGGACAAATACAGGAATGGAAGTTTCTGGAGGTCTGCATGGTGGGTGGGTGGAAACCAGACCACTGTCATCAGAACATATTACCGGAGATTGGTGGGCATCCACTGTCCTGTGCAGACATACAGGAACGCCACAGCAACTGAAAAATTGTGCAACTGGGGGCTGCACTGATAGCACTTCTGGACACCCAAAAAAGCAAAGTGGTCAAGACAGTCATGGTACTGGGAGGCAAGTCAGGAGCAGGGCTTCATTATTTTTGGGAGTGTCTGGCTGCATGTAGGAGGAACCCTCCAGGGCAGGGTATAAGAGGTGAGGAGGTGGGGCTTGAGGTGCGAGGCTGGAAACAGTCTTGCCAAGCAAAGGAGTGAGTGGACTGGCCATTTGTTGAGGGGCAGGAGACAAACAGAACAAAGAACTGAAGTTACTTGCATGTTGCCACCAGCATTATGCAACTGAAAGAACTGAAGCGCTGTCATTGAGTGCTTCATTTCTTTCAACTAGAGAACACTTCCAGCTGTGAAACTCTGAACTAGTGTCACAATCTGGTTGTGTGCTCAGCGGTCTGTCATGGATGAGCCCACTGTAGAGTGCTCATTGGACCCGCCCTGACACACCTCTGAAATGTCATTCTACCACAAGATGTTGCACATGCGCAAGAGGAAACATAAAAGGTAGTACACCTCCCAACAGCTTTTTCTTGGGAAGGGATGGGGAGTATGTTTTATGCAGGGAAGCAAAAGGCCTGCCATAAGTGTGGGACAGAACACACCTCTCAAGTGCTTGTGATCAGCTACACTGTGGCCTTTGGGGAGAGTCTGGTCATGTTAACTTAACATGCAGGAACTGCTTCAGATGTAATCTATGTGATAAAAGGAACACTTTTACAACTGTCTCTGGGCAGCACATCCTCATTTCTAGGTGTGGCTTATAGTGGGGAGGGGACAGGGATGCAAATACATAGCACAGACACAGTTCACAGTTACAATAAAGTGCAATCTGAATAACATGATGAGTACAGGTATAAGTGCAGCATGACTTAGCTAGGCAAAAACATCAGTTACGTGACTTAGCCACATCTATGACAGGGCAGGATAGCTACTGCAGGTGAAATGCCAGGAGAGGAAATAGGAGCCGGGAGGCAATAAAGTCCATTACCCTCTAAGTAAGGCTTATATTGTTATCTATTTTATTTTTCTATGCTTATTGATTAAAAGCACTTACCCTTACCTGTCTCCTCTCCTTCATTGACTTCCCCATTTTATCACACTTGTTTTTGCTGTATCATATTCCTATACTTTCTGTTCCTTGCTCTAGTATGTTTAGTACTATTTTATACCCTTACCCTTTGCAATGTGTTTGAATACTTATGTTAAGTTCACTGTTACCTCTTGTAATGTTTTGACACTTAAGCTAAGTCATTGTTACTGTTTCTGATCTGCTCTGATATTGTCCTGCACTCATGTAATGTTGTCTCTTATACTCTGTTGAACGCCTTGGGTCGTGCTTGAAAATAGTCCTTTCATGGCTAGTGCACCTACCCGTAAACAAAACAAACTAACTAAATAAATAAATATATAAATAATCAAGGATACTTCCTAAATAATGGCAGAACAAGCCTGACCTGCAAAAGCATCCACAGGTAGATTTCAAGCCCTCCTCACTCAAAGAATCCCAGACCCATTACAGCAAGGCGACAGGCACCCATTCCAACACGTATTCATGGAAAAGGTGGTAAGAGCTACTCCAAAATCTCCGGAGAGTGCCTTACAACCATCAGGGGACCCACAGTACCTGTGCAAGATAGTGAACCAGATATTCCTGGCATATTTCAGGAAAAACAGGGACCCCAGATAAGGAGGTGGAGCAAGCACAGATGCCCCCAGCGGAGGGCTTGCTAATTATATCCAAATGGTATTCATGGTTAGTGAAGCAACCCCCTGAGAACACGCCAGTTCCCCAATCAAACAAATCTGAAGTATCACACGACAAAAGAAACTGGAGTTACTCTGACCTCGTGGGCAGGGATTTGATGCCTCTTGATCCTCTCAGTCAAGATCAACATCTCATGTAGAGAGCTCAAACATTAGAAGATGGCGAAGACAAAAAGGAAAGCATTTTGGGGAGGAAGTTACTTAGGATTTCTCCCTGTTGTTGCTTAATAATGGATCAGTTAAAAATCACCTCTTTAAATATTCACAGTTTAAAGAACTCACAAAGAAGAAGGGATATTTTTCCATTATACCGAAGGTTTCCAAATCTGCTTCCTGCAGCAAACTTGGATGGGTACACCCTATGATTTAAATCAATGGAAAAGTGGTAGGCCTGAGCATCTACTTTTTTTTGTATTATGATATTTATCCCCCGATGCACCTGACGGACTTCTCTTGGCCCCGCATGATTACCCCACCCGGTGGACCCGGACCCCACCGTCCCACATAGCAGCCAGCCCACGTATCCCTGACATATCCTTCATTGGGAGGGTCCCTTACCTTTGTAGGGAAGAGCCTATTCGGCTAAGTCCAACAACCCTGGGTGCTGCTGAGGCGGCCGATGGAGGTCCAGGAGCCCGGGAATGAGGATCCGGGGGTCGCTATCTGACCGGCCAGGGCGCCTATTTTTGGTGTTTTTCTTCCTGTATGCAGACTTACACCGATGTCTGTCTCTCCTCAGTGTTGTGGGTCGGATGTCATGTAACCCCAGCCTCCGCTGGCGGTCAGCAGACACCGACCTGCACCCCAGAGAAGGCGGGCTGTCAGTGGATGCTGGCTCCTCTCCTCCTGGCCGCCTTCCAGCGACCCATTCTTTCCTCGACCGGGTTGCCGGGCGCCGCAGGCGGAAATCCAACCGCTGCACCGACGGGCCGGCAGCATCTACTTTTGGTCTTTCAGGAGGTTCAGCAGATGGGGTGGGAATTTGTTTAAGAGAACAGATTTTTCAGTTGATAGATTGGTAGATAATATGTCAAGAATGGCTCTTTGTTGGCTATGCAGTGGCAGCACATAAAGTGCATAAACACATACGCTTCTTAAAGGAAGGTGGGACAGATGCCACTTTCAAAGCCATATTTCCATACCTTCTTACAGCAAATAGTTTTGCTGGGAGGCACTTTTAACTGTGCACTAGATATTGCCATAAAACAGGTTGCAAAGCATAGTGTAACTCCACAGCCTTGGAAAAAAATGGTGACCCTGCTGGTTTAATAGATGGGTTTAGGACTTGATCTCAATCTGGAGATACCTCATTTGAAAAAAAAAAAAACGTTCACCACTAGAATGGATTTTGTTTGCACTGTTTTAATGTAAAAAGTGTAAGACAACACATAGAATTTTCTGATAATCTTCTATCGTATGGGCAGGTTACTTCTCCTGACAGAATGACTCTTCTGAATACAAGATGGAGGCTAATTCCTCAGTACTGCTGGATTCTAGAGTGCAGTCTGGAATAAAACATTGTTTCAAGCCTGGGAATCAGTTCTTTGTTGTAACAATGACCTCATAGAATGGTAGAAGGAGACAAAGACTGAGACTAGAAATGGTTTCAGGCCTTTGGTAAAAGAAAACAAAGGACTAAATATTTACATTATTTAGGACTAAGGAACCAATTATATGTAGAGTAATGGATAGGTAAGTGTGTTAAAAATCCATAACATCAAAGTTACCTATCCTTTATTTTTATAATTACTGCTGTGGGGGTTAGACTGTATTTCTAGCAGCTTGAAAGAAAAGATGTTTGTTAGCTAGAGTGCTAAGATCCTTTGGAGACTCTTCATGTTGACAGAGCAGACAACCACTGTGAGTACCTGCTTTCAGTGTCTCAAGCTGGCACTGCCATGCAGTGAGAGTCAGATACACTGTTTCTTTGGGGACTGTCATATCAACTGGATTTCAGGTTATTATGAAGTGTCATATCAACCGATCTGGAATCAAGCAGTAGTCTGCCCAGTATGTCTTTCCTGGTAAAACTTTTAAATAAATAAATAATAATTTCGGTTATTATTGCCTTTGGAGCATAATAACCTGAAATCCAGTTGATATGCATTTTTAACAAAACAGTAATCCAGTTGATATTTATGGTCACCAGTAATTATATAGAGAATATGATTAGGAAGTGTGTATTATGGATTTATTTTGCACATAATGTGTGTGATGACCCATAAACCTGAAGAGTGAAGCTTCAGAGGTTTATGTAGTCATCATACACCAAGGTGTGCAAAAACTTCCATCAATACACACTTGCCTATTATTTATTTTTATAATGACTAGTACCTGGATTTCTTTAATTTTAGTTGCCTGCACTTTACCCACTGACTGTAGCATGACCGAGTGGTGTTCGTGTTCTAAACAAAATTGTACACATTTTGCAGAAACAGCACTATTTTTATTTTTTTTACTTTATTTCCCTCCAGTCACGGCCCCACAGAGCCTCTCTCAGGCATCCTGCCCGCCTGTGGTCCCCTCGACCAGTGCCTCCCTCTCCCCCTCCCCACAGCCAGCACCCCGGCTTAACCCTCCAGGGTGGGGCCGCCTCCTCATTGGGTGCACTTAGAAGTCAGTCTCTGGCTGCAGGTGAGGTCCCAGGTGGAGGAACTAGAAGGCCAGGCGGGTGGACCTGGCAGAGGGCATGGGGGACAGGTGCCGCCACCCCATAGAGCCAGTTATTTCCTTGTTCTGGTGGCTTCCCTCCCTTGCATGTGCATACCTGATGCTGCAGCACATGACAACCCTGCCTGTGTCAGCACGCTGTTCAATGTGTAGCCCACGCACTGCAGCACTCCCAATCTCCACTGGGAGCCACTGGTGCACCAGGCTATCCCTCGCCTCCCCAGGGGAGGAGAGCACCCTGCAGGTGCTCAATCTTTCCCCATCCCTACCGACCCCCAGCACCTGGAGATCACTCCCAAACTCAGGTCTGCAGTGTGGCGTGAGGTGTGGCGTCCAGCACCTCAGCACTCAGCACCACGGGCCAGCTTGAAACAGCACTATTTAGTATAAGCAACATATTAAACTTGTTCTTCTACCTTAGTTTTCATATTTTCCTGACAAAAGAAGCACTTGAGTGTAGGAGAGAGAGTGTGTGGACTCGGCGGTTTCAGAAGACTTGACGCAAGCATTAGCGTAGTGCTGCTATAGCTTCGCTTGCTAACACCTGTGTCGAGTCTTCTGAAGCTGCCAAGTCACTCATGCTCCTTGCTGTACACTTAGTGACTTCTTGTCAGGAAAATACAAAAACAAAGGTAGAAGAACAAGCATAACATGTTTCTTATACTAAATGGTGCTGTTTCTGGAAAATGTGTACACTTTTGTTTAGAATAGTGAACCGCCAGTCATGCTACAGTCTGTGGGGAAAGTGAAAGTTGTTTGAATGCCATAATAACCAGATTTTGAGTTATTACGGCTTTTGGGAGCGTAATAACCCAAAATCCGGTTATTACGGCATTTGAAGAGACCGTAATTCCAGTTGATAAATAGGATCACCAGTAATTATAGGGTATTTAGAGCAGCCAGTACTGTTATGGGGAGTATACAGAGCAGATCCAACAGCTGAAGGTGGAAATACCAATATGACAGGGCATCATCTCCACAAGCAGATTTAAAATACCGTATGCAAAAATTTCTTGTTAGGAACACTTTTATAGCATGTAGGGATCAGACTGATCAATCCCTGATTTCAGAGCTGAATAATGATTCAGGAATTTTGCTTTTGGACCTCCCAGAGTTACCTTCCCTGACTGATACTCATGTCCGTGCCATTTTGGAGTGAGTGTATGTTTCAGTTCCAGTAACTCAGTTTTGACTGAACCCCCAAGTCCAGTTTCAGATTCTGAGTGTCACGCTTTGTGCAACCGAGTCACTAAAGATGAAATACTAGCAGTATTGTCAGGTTTAAAACAAGCATTTGTCAATGCCAAATGTTTCCTTGCATGGTTTATGTGGCAGGGGTGTATCTTGTTAGTTGAACTTCCGGTGGGAGGAAAAGCCTGCCTGAACTATGTTTTGACAAGCTGTCAGTTAGGACAGCATTTGAATACAGAAGCTCGGGTAATAAGAAGGCTATGTTGAAAATGTGGGTGCTTTGCAGCAGGGCACTGAGAGTTGAAGCACTGGATGCCACACATCGCACCACAATGGTGACTCATGTTCATGAGCAAGCGCGGCCGGGGGTCAGCAGGGAGGAGAAGGATCAAGTGTTCCAGGGACAGCTCTCCTTCTCCTGGGAGGGGGACAACCAGTTGTTGGTGCATGCCTGGCCCAAAGCAATGGCTGGGGGCTAGCACACTGATCAGGTCAGAGGTGGGCAGCTCTAATGGGGTGCATATACAGAGCATGCACAGTACTGTAGTTGGCATCCTTGTATGCTCTGTCCCTGAAGGGAGAAACCAGGAGGAAAAAGCTCATGGCAGATGATGGAGCAAACTTGCAGGTCCCATCCCTGAATAGCCACGGCGCTGCCCTGTACTGGATCCAGTGTTGGTGGGGTGGAGTCCCCAGTCTTGGTGGGGTGCCCGCTGACCCTGCTGGGGGTAAGCCCTGGGGGTAGCTGGTCGGCATCGGCTGGTGGACGCTGGAGACAGGGCTGGGCCCCTCCAGATAGAGGGGGCCGGCAGGGTATAAATAAAAAATGGGTGCAAATATTTAAGATTTTTGCAGTTAAGAGCATGCTACTGAAACTGCAGTGAATGACCATAACTTTGTCATTTTTTCATATTTTGACCCCAAATGTTGAACACAGTCTCTTATCACCCCACCTCATAAACCCTGTAGGTGAAAAATGTTCAAATTGTGGGAAATGGCATTCCACACCACAGGTGCAAAACACATTACGGTCAGGATGTGAAACATGACAGCTGTACTGTTCATGAGGTAATGTAATAAAATGGGTATACTGAAAATTTGGAGTGAAAATATTGAAAATGAGCAAAGTTACACACGTGTGTAGAAAATTTTGAATGGCCAGGTGTAACTCTGACATTTTTTTGAGTTGTTTTACAAATTTTCAACATGGTCCTTTTGGGACACTCCTCATGACAGTGTCACTGTTGTTTCATTCACTCATCCTGAAAGGTGATTTTGCACAGCGACCATGCCATTCGGTGCAACAGGTGCGAAAACACATTTTGGGCAGGATGTGAAAATGAAATAGCAGCTGTACTGTTTATGAGGAGGTGGGAAAAATGGCAATGTTGAAAATCTGGAGGAAAATATTAAAACTGGCAAAGTTATAAGTGTGCGTAACTGTGGAATACATGCTCATAATACAGTCACTTTGGGGATTTTTGCATCAGATTTTCAACATGGGCTTTTGGGACCTTCTCCTCATGAGCACTGGCACTTTGTTTCATTACTCAGTCCTGGAAAGGTGATTCCGCCGCAGTGACTGCAAAATCACCTTTTGGACCAAGTCATGAAATGACAGTGACAGTGTTCATGAAGAGTGGTCCCAAGAACCCCATGTTGAAAATTTGGGGTCAAAATTCCTAAAATGGCTGAGATATCAACATAAATTGAAACCCCATTGACAGCCATTAAACAGCGCTTAGCTTGATTCCTCAGTTCACAGTTCGGCTTTGAAGAGTTCCGGACGTGTCCCAGTCCTCAGAAGATCACAGCTGCCAACCTTGGAGGGTAAGTATGAGGTAATGGGGGAGTAAGGGAGGCGGGTATGCATAGGGAGGGCAGGATGGGGAGGGCACGGGAGATGATGAGGGACCATTTTCTTTTAGAGACTTAAAAACATTGGGAGACAGTATTCCTCTTTTTAACAGGGAAAAAACGTTTATTTCAGACACTTGGAGTGGGCTCTCCAGTGTTGGGGAGTTTAGATGATGCCGACAGGGATTGGGCACCCCAATGTTGGCATGGGGAATGGGCACCCGATGTTGGCATGGGGAATGGAGGGAGCAGGGTGGACAGTGGGAGGGAGCTGGAGGGATAATTTGGATGCCAGGGAACAGGGGCACAGTGTGGACAGCATGCAGTGAGAGGGAGGGAGGGATCATTTGGGTGCCGGGGAACAGAGGGTGTGGGTGGGCAGCATGCAGAGGAGAGGCGGGAGGGCTCAATTGAATACTGACTGGGGAACAGAGGGTGCAGGGTGGGCAGCATGCAGTGGGAGAGAGTGGGAGGCTCAATTGAATACTGACTGGGGGAACAGAGGGTGCAGGGTGGGCAGCATGCAGTGGGAGAGAGTGGGAGGGCTCAATTGAATACTGACTGGGGAACAGAGGGTGCAGGGTGGGCAGCATGCAGTGGGATGGAGTGAGATTGTTTTATTAGATCACTGCTGGGATGGTGGGAACAGAGGATGTGGGGCAGGCAGGAGGGAGTTGGAGGTTTTATTGAATGATGTCGAGTGCAGGGGCAGGAAATGGAAGCAGTGTGGCAGACAGCATTATGTAAATGAAAGGAATGAGTGCTCTCATTGCAGTGCTTCATTCCTTTCAAGTGTGGCTGCTTCTGCGCTGTGAAATTCAACCACCGTCCACTCTGCTTGTGTGGTCATTGGTCTGTCAGGGTCGAGCCCACTGTAGAGTGCCCTGCATTGGACTCGTCCCTGACACACCTCTTAAATGTCATTCTACTCATAAGATGTTTCTTGTGCAAGCACAAGGAAACAAAAATGGGGCATCTTCAGGTAAGGGTGGGCTTACTAATGATTTGTATAAAAGCTTTTCACATTATATGGCAGAATTCCTTTTAGTCCCATTAAATCACATCTTATTAAAATAGTTATGTCTCCTTCTTTTCCAAAGGAATTCTGATTTATTTGTTTAAAAAGGGTGAAAATATAGGTACTGCATTGATAATTGATAACCAGTCTGTCTACTTAGTTCAGACTTTAAAATCTTAATTAAAATCCTTCATAAATCCTCCAAAATGGTGCATGGTCTGCACCAGAAGACATATGAAGAAAGACTAAAGGAGCTTAAGACGTAGAGCCTCAAGGAAAGGAGGGAGAGGGGGACATGAAAGAACCTTTCAAATACCTCAAGGAATCAACAAAGTCCAAGAGGGTAGCATCTTTCAGAAAAAGAGATGTGCAAGAACAAGGGAGCACAATTTGAAGATAGAGGGGATGGTTCAGAGGTAATGTGAGGAAGTATTTTTCACAGAGAGGGTTGTGGATGCATGGAACAGACTTCCTGAGGAGGCTGTGGAGTCAAAACAGTGGGGAAATTCAAGAATGCATGGGACATACATAAGGCAGTTCTAGTGGGGGTAGGAGGAAGTAGGCTGTTAGTTAACTAGGATCTGCAGCTTATCCATTAGGTAGGAAATGAGCAGACTAGGTGTGCCAAGCAGTCCTTATCTGCCATCAGATTCTATGTTTCTATGTTTCTAATTGTCTTGTCAAGATTGCTAGTTCCTTAATTGTACCAGTACAGATGTGCTCTATTCTCAACAGAAAGATTACTGACTCATGAGTACGTAATAAGAGAAGTGGTTGAATATACTAGCAGTGGAACACTGTCTGGTTTTGTGTTTCTCTGGATCAGATGAAAGCTTTTGACTGTGTTTCTCAGGAATATTTATTTTCTGGTTAACAGCTTTATGGCATACCCCAGTCTTTATAGCCTGGTTGAAACTATTGCAGACTACTGGTTCGGTACCTCTTTCTTATAGGGCCACTTTAGTAGCTCTATACCAGTGAAAGTGGAGTAAGGTAGGGTGCCCCAAGTCCTTTTTTTATAAAGTTTTGCCCTGGACCCTATAATAAAGAAAATCCTTTTAGACCCTAGAATAAGAGGGATTGAGTTGCCACTTGGGGTGAACCTATTAAGATCACTACATATCCAGACAGTGACTGTTTATTTGAGCTGACTGAGCCTCAGGCAGTTAACACTAGAGGTATTTGATGATTTTTTCAAAGGTGTTAGGCTCCAATCTAAATTTTGGGTAAGAGTGTGGAGATGAATATGGGCCCTGACCCCTTTCCCTGCAGTTTATGGCTGAAATACACTCATAATGACCCAATTACTATTCTTGGGATCAAATTTGGTAAAGGGGAATGGCTGAATTGAACTGGGAAGCAATACTGTGTATCTGTGAAAGAAAAGTGGCCAGATGGAGATATTGGAGGATGGCAAAGGGAAAAAGGAGTGTGTTATCTGGCAGTTTTACCACCTGTCCTTCTATATCTGAGTTATGTCTTTCTGCCTCCACTTCAGTTGGAAACCAAAATCTTCAGTATCTGTTTTCAAATGCTCTGAAGCAGTCCCTCAACCCGATGTGGGAGAGGTGATGTACCTGTCAAGAAAAGAGAGTGCTAATATGTTGCTTATTTCCATTCTCTTTATTAATAGATCCATTAAGCTGGGCCTAGAGTTTTCTGATTCATTAGCTAGTTGGTGGGTGATGGGAAATACGGAAACGTATGTGTCTATTTGGATTACTGTACCTCTGAAGCCTCTGCGATCTAAACCTCCCTATTATGTCATTCCAGTTTTATGAAAATTCAGTAAATGGGATGCTAACAATCGACAAATTCTTCCGTTATCTTGGAAGCACCTGTATAACAAGATGCTATTGCAGGTGTGTCCACAGGTTCTTCTTTTAAAATCTGTCAGCCACAAGAGAACTCCCTGGTGAGCGACCAGCTGATGGACAAAAGCTACTCCCACCCAAAAAAAAAAAAATGGGATACCATATGGCTGTGCTCCAGCAGAAAACTAGGTGTTTGTAGTAAGCATAAGCACAAAGCAGTAGAAGAAAGATCTTACCCATATCCAGAATGTGGGGCGACACTGAATCCTTAGAGCATTTTGTACTATTCTGTACTTTGTTTGGGTTTCTGAAAGCTGTTGGCTAAAAGATGGCATCTTCCATGGACAGAAAGACTCACCTACGAATGTCTGGTCTTAGGTGACTTTCCAGTTCAAGTGTGGATACATCATAAAAGCAGTTTTGGAATTACAGGGGCTTGCCAGGCCTCGCCTCGGTAGCTCTGAAGTGAGCCCTGGTAGCTCAAACATCACTGTCATTGACTTACAATGGGGAAGGGGGCTCAATTTAAAAATAGGTCCCTATGGGCCCTCCCAGCTCCCAAAGCTCATAAAGTGTAATTCCAACACTGCATAAAAGCACTTTAACAGTTTTCTTCACCTGTCTCAAATTTTATCTGTGGCAGGCAAGATGTCACTTGGTTTTATAGCAAATATGATCTCCTATTTATTCATTATTAAGATGTGTAAATGTGCTCTATAAGGCCTGTATTTTAAATAAAAGCATACTGGGCTCAGTTTTCCAATCTGTTTGAATGCTGCAAGCCCTGAATGCACCGAACATATGGCGCATGAGGCTTGTGGGATTCCCTGGCCAGCAATTAGGATCTCTAGATCCCATGCACCACATGCCGAGTTAGACCAGATTTTGTTGGTCTAATTGGGACCTTACAGGGTTTGCTCCAAATATGTGGTGCAAGCCACTGTAAACGGGTAATAGTGTCGCAATGCGCATGGCCTATGAGAATTGGGCTCATGGTGCATCACTGTGTTCGGGCAGCGCAGGTTTGACACAGGCTTGTGAAAGCCCTGCGTCAACCTCCAGTATCTAGCCCACTATTTCTCCTGCTAATTTTGCTAACATATAGAAAAAGAATATAATGGATGCCATAGGAAAGCTTAGAGCATGTCTGGTGGTCACCATTTTGAAAATAATTACCTATTGGTTTAGGGTAGGTAGCATGAGAACATGTAGTAAATATTGTTGTTGGTAGTTTTATTTCTTTTTCTTTCTATTTTTATTTGATGGATTCTCTATGATCATTTTCTGTGCTATCTGTATTTTGTTTTGTTTCTTCTTCTAATTATAGATCGTGGAGTGTCATAGACTTTGACTTTGATGGCAGATAAGGACCACTTGGCCCACCTGGTCTGCCCATTTCCTACCTACTGGATAAGCTGCAGATTCTAGTTAACCAACAGCCTACTTCCTGCAACCCCCACTATAATTGTCTTGTGTCTGTCCCATGCATGTCACAGCGTTTCCTTCAGTTGCCCATGAGGTACTCTTATAACAGTAAGAGTACCTCACACGCCTCCCTCTGCAATAGGCTTCTGGATAACAGGCACTTGTGCAGGAGAAACGGACCACCAAAAGGTACATTTTTAAAAATGGCACCACGATCTATAGAAGTTTATAAGGGTACTTGAAGGGCCTCTTATTTATATAGAGTGTCACCTCTGGTCCGTAGGGCTCCAGAACTGCTCACCTTTGGTTCGCAGTTCTCTGCCCTGAGAACACACAAGGTGACACTCTTATATTCATAAGAGGACCTCCAACACCCCTATAAATGTACATAAATTCCCCAACTCTTTTGTAGGGGACCCTGGCCTTCTGGCCAAGATGGCTGACATGGAGGAAGGAAGGAAGGAAGGAAGGAAGGAAGGAAGGAAGGAAGGAAGGAAGGAAGGAAGGAAGGAAGGAAGGAAGGAAGGAAGGAAGGAAGGAAGGAAGGATGGATGGATGGATGGATGGATGGATGGATGTTGCAGGTGTAGGGGAGCTGACCTCTCTCCTATAACCTTTTACAAAGGGTCTCTGTAGTTTTGGTTGTGGATTCAGCTGCAGTCATGGCAGATATGGAAACAGAAGAAATGAAATGGAGCATTCAGCCTTCATTGCAGAAAATAATACTTCCATAACAAAGACTGATGGAGGAGGAGGAGGAGAAATCACTGAAGAAAGCTTTAGTGGTTAGAAAGCACACCTGTTGTCCCTTATCGAAAAGGAAGGAGGTAAGTACCACATGGAATAAAGAAAATTATCAGAGTCTTATATGCTGCAGCTGACTAGTGAACTTTCAAACACACCCTGGTCTGACATGTCAGCCCAGCTGGTGTCCTCTCCCTCCTCCGACGCACCAGCATCAAAGGAGCCACCTGACAGCTGGAAAGATACTATCAATACCAGTACTGAAGCTGTTTCCCATGTGCATCCTGGCAACAGTGAGAATAGTGACACTGGGAGCTCCTGCTGTAATCAACAAGTCATCGCTTCCGGTTGAGAGGCCTTCAGAGCTGCAAGATGAAGTGATACAGAGCAAACAGTGGGTGGCAAACCCATCTTGATGATCAAGCTGAGACATGATGCTGGAACAGTCCTACCTCAGCAAGACTGGTGTGGAAGGAAAGCTGTGCCTACAGATGAGAGGGTGGTGAAGTCACCACCACATCTAGAAGCAGGACTCTCACACATCAGGAATGGTACATGAGAGCCACTGGCTTGGCTTAAGATGCAGGTGTCCTGTACCAGCTCCACCAATGATGTCCAAATAGAAGGAGAAACATGGTCTGTTGAGGCAGCTGTGATGGTGGCTGGCTGGGTCCAGGAAGATGATGGAGTATCCTGGATTCAGGGATACACTGCAGAATTCTGCAGCTGGAGCTGGGACTACAACAAATATAAGTGATCATTCTACTGGGGCCCAGGCACTATACAATTTCTGAAGGTAGGAGGAGGTGAGGTCTCATCCAGGCAACTCAACCTTCAACCCGATAATAAGGTACAATTTGAACAGACTGGGTTGCCTCCTACACCCTTGTGGTAGAAGTGGAGGGGTTGCAAAAACAATAATGATAATTTACAGCCTAAAGATGATCTCCAGGTGGGAGCAGTGGACAATATGCACTCCTAGTCCTGTGCACCAGCTTGAATTCTCTTTCCTGCAGTAAGAGGCTCCAACCCTCCCCCGAAGAGTGGTACACACATCAGAAGATGAGACGCTCCAAGATAAAAAGGACAACTCATCCTTGGAGACAGAGACTGCTACATGGAGAGGCTCTGTCACAGGTTCAGCGTACAGGATTCAACCACCCAGAGGGACCAGGGAGGCAATTTCAGATGGTTGACCTGTTTGTGGCCCAGGAGGAGCTGGCTCAATGGTGAAATGCTGTGAGACTGAAATACAAAGGGACCTGGAACTACCCCTGTACAGGGTAAATGTAATATGAAATCTACTGAAAGAATACATGGGGTTCTTTGCATCAGAACTTCATACCATAATACATGTGTCAGGAAAACAGCTTTAACATTAGCTTTAAAGTTATAAAAATCATGGAACATTTTAGATAAAGTACAACAATCTGAAAAGTTAGCTCTTTGGTCACCTTTATTACCACCCCCGTTTAAAACCTACTGTTAAGACCATCACTGTCCTGTTTTGAAGTAAAGATGTTAACATCTCTGAAACAGCCTGCTTTTATATATCTACTAGTTTTGGACCATCTTAGTCCATTGACAGTGAGCAGGTGTGGCCAGGGGATGGAAATTTAGGGTTAGTTGAGGCAAACCAATACTGATGTGCGCACCTGCCAGGCAGCTTCTTCTTAGGGAGGATAGAGGTACAGTAAGTGTTTTTACCCAGGAAGCCCCAAACCTGCCACAAGTGTGGTGCTGGAAATCACTTGGTTCAGCCTGTGACTCTGAAAGAAGTAACAAGTTTAGAATATGGTCACATAAGCTTTAGAAGTCCTAATACCTTTAAATACAACCTGTACAGGAATAGGGGCACTGTTATAGACAGTACCTCTGGGCCTCCTACAGTCGGGAAGATGTTATGAACCAGGAGGAGTTGATTGTTCAGGGGCAGGCACAGGTATCTGCAAAGGTCTCAGCCCAGAGATTAGCTGAAACAGTTTGGTCCACCAGACCAGCAGTCACCTACAACACAGCTGGCCTGGGATGGTGTGACTGCCAATGCCCAGGCCCAAGTAGCTGGCATCGAGGCCTTGGAGTTCAGGCCTCCTTGGAAAAGCCAGCTGGAAACACAGATTCAGAATCTGTAGCTCCTTAACAGGCTGATCCCCCAACCCCACTAGACTAAGCTGTAAACATGGGGAAGAAAAGACCAGAATGTTTTTTTCCTGTTATGGCTCCCCCACTCACTCCAAATAGAAACTGACATGAAGACAGTTTCTACTAAAAAGAGGCAGATATAGGATGGTGAAGTTTAACACCTCTAAATCTGCTGCAACTCCAGGTAAAACAGATACTATCGTTCGCCAACAGTAGGAAGTGGGGGGCACTAAGGAGGATGAAGTGATTTGAGGCATTCTCTTTTCATCCTCCATGAGAGACCCATCCTGTGATTGGAATGAGTCTTTATCAGAAACATCAGTGGCATCAAAAGCTGATGGAGGACTAAGTCACAAATGAGGAATGCTGCAGCTACCCATCCTTCAGAAGCTACATCATGTGTATCGGCTCTACCTTAACTCTAGTTACTTTGGGACGTGACTAATATGAAAACACACAAAACTGCATATCTACTATCACAGTACTTGACACGTGGCTGGCAATATCCTTTTCTTGCAGGATATATATACAATATATTCTCTACACCTAAAAGGACTTAGAAACATGGTCCATCCTTTTGGTCACAAAGATTGGATAGATGTGATGGGTTAGGATTCTGTTCAGAGGTTTGGCATTTCAAGCACAAATACTGGTGGGAATCAAACCAGGTAGAGTGAACCTTACTGCTGGATGTTGACTATGAAGGAAACAACCCAGACTTACAAATAAATATGCCCACAGACAAAGCTGCTAGGTTTACCCTATTTCAGGAAATCCACCATTTCTTGCACATTAGCAGACTGGTTGTTCTGGGGGTGAACTTAACTGTGGTATATCCTTGAAGGATAGAAAGGGTGCCACTAATAAAATGTATTATGACTCAGCATATCTTAATGATATGATAAAAGCTGCAGGCTCTTGAGATGGAGTGTCTACTGTAAACACCAGTAATAGTATTACTTTTATGAAAGGCAGACTGGCTACAAGTAATAAGTAGTAGTAGTAATCGTTTATTCTTGAAAGTCAAGAAAAGGATAGCCCAATGGACGGACTCATTTACAATGGGGTCCATCAACACGCAAACAAACATACAATCATTACAAAAGAGCAGATTTCCTGTTTATATCTGAAGGTATTAAAGTTAATGGAGTAAGACCCATTGCAGTAGAAAACCTCAGACTACCTGGCTGTGATTTGTAATTGCCACACAGGGTTGCAGCCACTCCCCTGCATACACCTATGAAGGTTAAATACTATACTATTAGATCAGGAAGTCGTAAAGTTGCAATGGCAGGGTCTATTCAAAGTTAAGTGTCCTGTCCTCTGTACATAAGACAATATTTTACAGTAATGAGAGGAATCTAAAAGGATTTAGAACCCTGTTTACTGAAGCTGGTGAAACATAAAAATGCTGATTTTATTTAGACCTAAGAACATGCCTACATAAATTAATATCCAGGATGCATGAGGAAAATACAGATTTAACTGGTCATATTAATAACATCAAGGAGTAAAGGAAATGTTTTCAGTATGAATGGACATCTGCCCTAGAACAGGAGCTGAAATTTAGGACACGGGCATACTCAACAACTAGACAAATTCACAGGTTTCTAGGAAGAGTAGGTAACAGTATAATTCAGGGATTGTCATGAACAGAGAGTGACCAGACACTCTATTCTTTGGATGAGATTATGGATATTGTTCAAAAGCATGTGAGAGATAGTTTTGGCACACTGGCTGATTTCAATGGGACCATTCAGTGTTTTACAGCTTGAATATCTCCACAATCCCAGAATATATATGCACACAATTGGTGCAACCAATGCAGTTGGTAGAAATTGAACAAGTGATTGTCTTTGCACAACAACACAGCTCCAAAATCTGATGGTTTGCCAGCCAAATTCTACAAGACCTTTTCAAAGAATTAGAATCAGCACTGATGGAAATATATGATACCATTTAGGACTCTGGTAAACTTCCAGAGTCCACAACAGGCAATATTTTTTTCTTTTAAAGCAGTCAGTTGGACAGATATTAAAAATTGGGGACCTCTGTGTCTTCTGAATCTGGACCAAAGATTTTATCAAAATATTAGCCAGTAGAAAGTTGAAGGTAGCCTCAATAGGTTTGCTCCTCACAGACATGTGCCACCTAGTAAGTCAACATATGATGATATCTTAATATTAATAAGAATTGTTGGAGTGAGGGAACAAATACCTGCTGAAGGTATTCTTGCTTTCAGTTGATCAGGAGAAGACATTTGATTGTGTGCCCCACACTTATCTATTGAAGGTCTTAAAACATTAGTGAGTCCCAGAACAGTCTGTAGCTTGAGTTGAAGTTTTGTATACAGATGCAGTCATGATCCCATACATAAATTCAGGGTTGAGGATTCCAGTACGAGAATACAGAGGAGTATGGCAGGGTGCCCTTTGAGCCCTCTGCAAGTCTTCTCCTTATATTCACTAATCAGGCTCTCCAGAATAATCCAAGAATTTGGGCACACAGAAGACAAGACACACTCCAGAGCTATGGATGCTAGCTAATGCAGATAACCTTTGCTGGGTTTTGAAAGATCAAACATCGGGATACATGTACAACAAACTTTGGAATCCTCTTCTTGAGTAGAAGGATCTAAGGTGGACTGCTGCAAGAGTTTGGTTATCTGTATGGGAATGACTTATTGGCTGGACATGTTAAAATTGCTGGGGTACACATCAGGGTAGACCTTCTAAAAATCTTAGGGTTACATTAGGCTCCAGGAACAT
This sequence comes from Neoceratodus forsteri, assembly GCA_016271365.2. Taxonomy (NCBI): domain Eukaryota; kingdom Metazoa; phylum Chordata; order Ceratodontiformes; family Ceratodontidae; genus Neoceratodus; species Neoceratodus forsteri. Next base: position 641,996,149 of record CM057458.1, on the reverse strand, counting down.
GTGTATGTAAAATTGTCAGGAATGCCTTCATAAGGTTGAAGTGAAACTATTGGCATGGAAAACAGGATATTGTCGAAGCAGAAAAGAGTGTTCCTAATTAGGATTTTGCTTTGTACTTTTTGTTTCTAAGTGCCAAATACCACTTTCTGGCAGAACTGGAAACAAAATTTTACAGCCTCATCTTCCAGGGACTCTGAGGGAGCAGGATTAACCCCATTAAGAGAGACATGACATACAGAGAAGAGGAGGACAGGGGTATTAGAGCGGTAAACTCAATAACTTTCTTTATGACTATGTACTTATGCAACAACATCACCACAATACTTACTGGGAGGTCTAAACCCTGGACCCCACTGCTGGAGGAATAGGTATTTCCTGTTTATAAACTGGCAAGCAGAACAATGGGTGAGCTTGTTAGAGGTAGCAGCATATGCTGCTACAATATATTGCAGTCTTTAGTAAAATAAAGCAATGAAAACTCTCCCAGAGGAACTGAAACTGGCATCCAGGAAACAATTTTATACTCATGTACTGATATCTTTCAGTTCTGGAGGCCACATCTCTGGAAAGATATAGACAGAATGGAAGTGGTCCAGAGGAAGGCAACTAAAATAGCGTGGGGTCTACATCAAAAGCTTTATGAGGAGAGACTAAAGGAACTCAAATGCACACACTGAAAGAGACTAAGGGAAAGGGCAGGACTGGATGGCTTCCCCTGAACTTTTATAAATCTCTTGCAAAGGATCTTGCCCCATTCTTCAGCAGATGTTTTCTTTCTTTGTCAGAAAGGTATCACGGACCTGTTCCTCCTGGTGGCCTTAATAATTGTTTTGCCCAAACCAGACAAACCTGCAGGCATGGTATCCAGTTACCACCCCATATCCCTCATGAATTTTGGCATGAAAATCTTCTCAAAAATTCTTTCCTCCAGGATTATGAAGGTTTGGGATGGTCTGACTGGGCCAGAATAAGTCGGCTTCATGAGGGGTAGGACCTCAGCTGATCATCTCAGGAAGTTATCATATGTCTTCTCTGTGGCTGAGGATGCCAGTATACCAAGGCACTGGTATCCCTAGATGCAGAGAAGGTGTTCAACCAGGTTCGTGGGATTTTATGTTTCTGGTACTTGAGAAATTTGGTTTCCCAACCAGTTTATTAACTGGATAAAAGTGTTGTGCTCTAATCCGAAAGCAAAGGTATACTGCAATGGCATGCTATCCAAAGGAATTTTGCTCTCTTCAGGTACTCAGCAGGGATGCCCCTTTCTCCCTTGTTATTTAACTTATACATGGAACCTCTGTTCTATCTTCTAAAAACATCACCCTTGATATCGGGTATTCCAGTGGGACCTTTGACCTTAGAATCTTGGTGTATGCAGATGATATCCTGCTTCACCTCATCGAACCTGCACTTGTCCATGCCAGAAGTGCTCCTTTTATTATGGAATTCAGAAAGTTTTCAGGATACAAACTTAACATAGAAAGAAACACTATCATGCCCTGAATTTCATAGCCATCCCTGCCAAATACGTTTATTTAAGGTTAACTTGGGTGAATAGCGTGAAGTACTTTGGTATCTACCTGTCTCGGAGACCAGCATTAATGAAACAACTTAACCTAACTAAAATTGTTGGCTCTATTAAGCAAGATCTTGAAAGACGGAACCTCCTCTCTCTCCCTTGCAGGCACGCATCAATGTAGTTAAATGAATGTGCTTAGAAACATAGAATGTGATGGCAGATAAGGACCGCTTGGCCCACCAGTCTGCCCATTTCCTACCTAATGGATAAGCTGCAGATCCTAGTTAACCAGCAGCTACTCTTTCTACCCCACCCCTAGAATTGCCTTATGACTGTCCAATGCATGCTTGAATTCAACCACTGTATTTGACTCCACAACCTCCTCCAGAAGGCCATTCCATGCATCCACAACCCTCTGTGAAAAAATACTTCCTTACATTACCTCAGAGCCGCCTCTATTTTCAAATTCACAGCCCCTTGTTCTTGCACACCTTTTTTGAAAGATGCTACCCTCTTGGACTTTGTTGATTCCCTTGAGGTACTTGAAAGTTTCTATCATGTCCCCTCTTCCTCCTTTCCTCGAGGCTATACATATTAAGCTCCTTTAGTCTTTCTTCATATGTCTTCTGGTGCAGAACCTGCACATTTTAGTTCCCTCCTCTGGACAGCTTCCATCTTGTCTATGTCCTTGCAGAGCATTCTTAGCATTGAATCTAAGCTGCCATACATTTGACCATTCCTCTAACCTTGCAAGTCCCTTCTCATCCTTTCCACCCCACCTTGTGTATCAACTCTTTTACAGTTAAACTTTTAATTAATTTTTCATTAGATATACAGACAAACCTCTTACAGTACAGTACAATGTGAGGATTTTTTTTTTAAGAAATTGAGGCAGCATATAATAAGAACATTGCTACAATAATACAAGGAGCTTTTGGTTTAAAATATAGTAAACAATACAGGTCATGTAATTAGTATATACTTGACATTTGTAGTCAACTTAAAATGGATAGTATGATTAGATACAGTTTATATTAAAATGTTACATAATTATATATGATGCTGCAAAAGAGAAAAAGTACATTCGTAAAAGGATTGTGGAGTAATAAAGAACGATTGAGAACAGAGTATAGGAAAGAAAAGATATATAAGAAAGTTAAGAGAGAGAGGAAACTATAAAAAGGGAAAAAAGCGAGACTACAATGATGTATCAGTAAAGGGAAAATCCATATATATTAAGTCCATACATTGGTGTTGGAAGATTTAGTTGATTCCAAAAATTAAAAAGCCCTGCCAACAGTTGTTATATAACATGAGTCGGTCAGACAAGATATATGTCATACGGTCCAGAGAGGCATATTGCAATAGTTGGTTAATGATACCGGAAGGGTAGGGATTATGTTGGATCTCCAATGCATGAGGATTGTCGTTTAACTGAAGGAAGAGTATATTTAACCATCTGATCTACGAATATTAAATTTTATAAGAACGGTGATTAAAATACCAAGAATGCAATGTTTAGGGTCCAGTGTAAAGGTTGACCTACCACTTTCATTGCAAATCTGTGAGTACAGTGCCAAATCTTTTGTATGAGGGACAGTGCCATAAGATATGCAATAAATCCCCATTAGGGAATTGCAAGCGTAGCAATTGTTATTGTTCAATAAACCCATTTTTGTAATACAACAGGAGTTCTGTACCACAAATGAAGGATCTTGGTTTGAATGAGGGAACTGCATTTATCATTAAAAGATTTGTGACAGGAGAGCCAACATCTGGACCATTGTGCATTGGTGATATTATATTGTAGCAAAGTACTCCATCTGTTTTAGCATTGACAGAGTAGTCAGGAAGGATATCACAAATATCTTTGTAAACAGTGCTATTTAAATTGGATGTTGTTTTATCCATTTAGAGATGTGCTTATCATACAGAGAATTGATAGAGAAGGGTGTGAGGTAAGAGTTGTATGCGTACGAAGCTGTAGATATTTCCAAAAATCCTGATGGGGAAGATTCCATATGCCTCGAGGTCGGTGTAAGATTTTAACTTTAATGACTTGGTTCAAGTATATCCTGCAAAAGAGAATACCCTTATTTTTCCAGGTACGACAAAAATGGGGTGATTATCAAGAGATATATGGTGGTTACCCCAGATGGAGGTGTAAGCTAAGGGTTTGGGGTTAGATTTAATATGCTTGTGAATGATTTTCCAATAGAATATAGAAGCAGCTATGGTAGGGTGAGACTTTAAAGAAGAGGTAAGGGTGTTATAAAGGAAGAAGTCGCCATATTACCAGGACATAAGGATGTTTCCATATTGACCCATAAAGGAGACTGGATGTTGGGTTTGTTAAACCATTTAATTGTTTGAGATGTACGGAAAGCCATAAGTAGGCTTTGGAACCAAGGAAGGCCAAAGCCACCTTTTGACCAATGGGATCTAAGCTTATTACGACTAAATCTAGGTATTTTGCCTTCCCAAATGAAGCTGTCGATAATTTTGTCTATTTTGGTAAGAAAACTAGAGGAAGTATCAAAGGGATATTGGAAAATAGGTATAATATTTTAGGAGTTATAGACATTTTAATGTGAAATTTTACCATTAAAAGAAAGTTTAAGTAGCTTCCATCTATCAAGTGTTGTTTGGATACTGGTTAACAGAGGGAAAGATTAGCATCCCATAATTTATTCAATGTTGGGGTGCTCCGAATGCCAAGATAAGATATACCTTGGAGGGCCCAACGAAAGCCTAATGAGTTGTTCATGAGGGGACTACAAAGGGTGTATTCAATGGTAGCTTTGGATTTGTTAAGGTTTAGAGCTAGTCCGGAGGGAGGTGAAGTCATTCAGTAGTTTAACTAAAGGTTGCCTGGAACTTTCGAGGTTTTCAAGTAAAATAAGGAGATCATCTGCATATGAGGTGAAGTATAGTGAGAGTTACCAATAGTAATGCCTTTAATTGTACCGGATTAGTAGGGATGCAGAAAGAGGTTCCATAGCAAGTATAAACAATGAAGGCAATAAGAGGCATCCTTGTCTGGTGCCTCTTGCTAAGTAAAAGGAGGAGAATATAGAGTTGTGAGAACTCGAGCTAGAAGGGGAGGTATACAATAATAGAATCCAAGCACAAAATTATTTGTAAAGCCTAAATGAGATAGCACCTGATATACATATTCCCAATTGAGAAAGTCAAATGCTTTCTCAAAGTCAATGGCTATTGCAGCTGCAGGGGTTTTAAGAGTTTTGCTTTGTGAATTAAATTGAGTAATGAGCGAAGATGATCGAACTGTTTCTATTTTTGATAAATCCTGATTGAGAAGTATGGATGAGTTTAGTCATTAAAGATTCTAAGTGGAGAGTTAATAATTTGGCAAAGATTTTCCATCAGTATTAAGTGAGATCGGTCTATGGTTTGAAGGGAAGAAAGGGTCTTTGTCTTTTTGGTAAGACTGTTATAATGGCTTCAGTCATTGTGCATGGGAGTTTCTTTATTAAGGTTGCTTCTTGGAATACATTGACTAATACAGGACAAAGAGTGTCAGTTAGGGTTTTATAAAAATCAATAGGGAACCCATCACTGCCAGGTGCTTTACCATTTTTTAATGATGATAAAGCAGTTTGGATTTCCTGTAAAGTGATTGGTTTATCAAGCATAGCTTTGTCCTGAGGGATAGGTGGGGTAGATTCAATTTTTCCAGAAAATGTTGTATTAGGTTGGGATTTGTAGTATTAGGTTGCAGTATAGTTGATGGTAAAAGGATTGCACAATACGATTGATTGAAAGGTTGTCTGTGTGTGTCTGACCTGATGGATCTTTTAGACCTGCTATATGTCTCTGCATCTGTTGAGTTTTTAGCTGGTAAGAGAGCAACTTTCCGCATTATTCCCTTGTTCCCAATAACCGTGTTTAATCCTAAAAGGGCAAGTTCAGCTTTCCTGGATATCAACTCATTAATTTTAATTCTTAATTGTAGAATTTCCAGATGAAGCTGTGAATTATGATTGGGTTTATTTAATTTATAGTATTGGGTTTCTTTTTCTTTAAGGGATTTTTCTAAATTAGCTAATTGTTGTTCTCTTAATTTCTTTCTATGTGCTGCATAACTAATAATTTTACCTCTAACAGTGGCTTTTAATGCTTCCCAGATAGTACCTTGAGACATATCTGGAGTATCGTTAATAGAAAGAAAATCTTGAATCTGGGTTTTAATCCAAGGAGGAATCAGGGTCTCTGAGTAAAAGTGGGTCTAAATGCCAAGATGGGGATTTAGAAGAAGGTGGACCCCAGAGTAAATGCAAACTGATAGGGAATGAACAGATATAACAATAGGGAAAATTGATGTATCAATAATTTTTCAGTAATGAGGGAGAAGAGAACCAATAATCAGTCCTACTATATGATTTATGTAAAGGAATCAAAGGTGTAATCTCGTTGTCTGGGATGATGTAGTCTCCAAATGTCAAGTGACCTAAATCCTTCATAAAATTGATAGAGCATTAATACTACAGAGGTGGGCATCATGTGATGACTTACTTCTGTCTAAATATATGTGTAGCTAAGTTAAAGTCACCACCAATAAGAATAGGTGAATTATTTTTATTATTAATCATAATTTGTTGGGATAGATTATGGAAGAACATGGGTGAATCAAAGTTGGGTGCATATACATTCACAAACATAAGCGGACCTGCTGTGGTGTTTAATAGGGTTATAATCCACCTATCATCTGGGACTCTAATGATTTTTATGGGGGCAATTAAGAATTTATGTATTAAGATAGCAACCCATGTTTTTGGATGGAGAAGATGACGATATACTTGACCGACCCAGTCCCTTTTAAGTCTGTCGACATCCTCTGATAAAAGTTTAGTTTCTTGTAAGAAAGCAATATGTGTTTATGCTTTTAAGATAGGTAAGTACTTGCTTATGTTTACAAGGCGAGTTGAGTCCCTTGACATTCCATGAATGTAAGATTAGATCACTCATGGTACTAGGATGTAAGGTAATTAGTTACAAATAGGAATGAGGGACTCAAAACCATTAATTTGGAGGACGTCACAGATTCAAAAGGTAAATATATATAATAAACAAATGTATGCAGGGCCCTTAACTTGTATGGGTTCGAGATGATTGAATATTTGTATTCATTTTGTCTCATAGAGGAGAGTATAGAGATAAGAATATCAAGTAATTAAACATTAGAACCAACAAATGTTAGTATAAACTCAGTAACAAGAATATTAATTTGAAACTTTTATGAAATGCAGAGCAATAAGAGTCGATAAATATACTAGGACTCTCACTCTACACTACTAGGCGTGTAGAGTAATTAGTGAATCTCAAGATACGGTTTACCCTATAATCTTAAGATACTAAACTTTATATAACAGTATATTAAGAAGTCTAATTGAGATTTGTGCTGAGGTAATTAAAGCATTACCCTGGAAAAACCAAAACATCATTCTACCAAATAAAAAAGGATAATTATGTAATAGTGTTAAATTCCAAACATAATGAATTAGCTTGGACCTAGCAATAAGTCCAATATTAAATAAAGTATACCAACATGATGGCAGATAATGCTGGAACAGTGTGAGCCAGATAAAGGATGCCCGATGTGTATTAATCCACATAAGCTAGGTTAGGGAATGCAGTATATACTATAGGTTCATAGTGCATCAGTGTATTGTGGAATCATTTTATAAGTTCCAATGATTTGGAAGAAAATGGGATGAAGAATAATGTGAAAAAGCGGAAAAACTCAATGTATAGAAATACAATTGGAAGCATACTTTGTGCAAAATCTGTGAGATATAATGGGAATGCACCTGATGCACTACATACCAGAAGTGATGCAAAATAAATATTAAATAAGTAAATGATTTTAGAGTATTTGTCTAATCATCCTCCACATTCCAAATGATAGGATTATGTGGAAAAATGCTATAATAGTAGGGGTTAAGGGCACACTGATATGAAATACAGAACTCTATATATGTATGTATGCGCCTGACTACATGGTGGCGCTAAAGCTTATGAAAATTAGAATGTAAATAGCAATTATATATACTAATGTCTGGCACCACACAAGGATTAATTAGAAGAGATCTTACAAACATTGTAATATTTATTCTTTCTCTTAATTTTTTCATTGAATACATTGAAAGTAACTCCCGTGGATTAAATACCTCCAGTGTCAATTGGCTCAACTCCACAGACAGATACAGGCTTCTCAGCAGTGATAGAGATTTACTGCATTTAAGTGCTCCAAACCTGTTGAAGTGGAGAGACTGCGCTTTGTGGTAAATGTACCAAAGGAATCGAGTGAGGTGGTGTGAAGAGGAGGATTCTGGTGAGAAACTGCTATACCACATCTAATTATGGGCCACAGTATTTATTACAATTTTTTTTATTTTAGTGGGAGAAGCCTCAGGTAGCCTTGCTCTTCGATTTTCTTCTCCTTTTCTTTTTGGGTGGTTCAGATGATTTAAAGGGAGAGCTGGACACAATATCAGCCCAGGAAGAATCGGAGAGTCATTACCCATTGAGAGCTTCTTCGGTCTTGAGTAAGCGTGTCGGATACAGTCTGTCTCAGATCCTCCGAGATGAGTGCAGATCTTCTTGGAGCAGATCTTCTTGGAGTGGGGAGAATTTGTTAGACAAGGTAAGAGGAGAAAAACTGATGTGACGTTCCACATGGGAAGCTGAAGAGGTGGAATATTATTTAAACAGCAGGTATTATTATTTAGAGAAGAACCTTATGCTTTTTTTTCTTGTATGCGTGCGGAGCTTCTGGCAGGAGCTACAGTGGCAGATATGATGGCTGCAGATTTCTCAGGGACCTGAAGGACAGTTTCAGCAGGAATGGCAAGACATTGTAATTGCAGAAGTGCTTGTGCTGGAGCAGGAACAAGCTGCATTAGCATCGCAAGGCAATGTGGGTGCAGGCTGTGTCCAATTCAGAAATTCAGAGAGAGATTCTGGGGTACTGAAATATCTGATAGAATCATTAAAAAAAGACGCATTGTTGCAGGTAACGAGTGCAAACTTAATTCCACGCTGATGAAGGATCGTTTCAATGGGGTCGTAAGCTTTTCATTTGTTAGATAATTCTTTAGAATAGTCTCTGAAAATTAGGATTCTGTTTTCTTGCCAAGTAAGTGCACCTAATTGCCTTGCTTTTGAAGAATCAGTTCAGTATGTGCGTGGTTTAGAAATCTGGCAATGATGGGCCTGGGTTTCTGGTCAGGTCCAGGCCTTGGATTTAAGGTGCGGTGAGATCTCTCGATGGTTAGGTCTTGGCGGTTGGTAATTTAAGCAAAGAAGGAAGTACATGAGTTAGAAGAGCACTGGTATCTCCTAGTTCAACACCTTCAGGAAATCCTAAAAATCTAAGGTTGTTACGCTCTGTTTCTATTTTCAATATCATCTATTTTGTCCTGAAGGTTCCTAATAACTCTGTCCTGCTCCCTGATGGTAGCCTGTAATGTGTTAATGGAATCTTCATTTTGAGATGCTTTAACATCAGTAGCGCTGATTTTTGATCAAGTGCCTGCATATTATTGATATTTTGTTGAGATGCAATTTTAATATATTGATTTCACTTATTAGTTGCTGGAACATTGCCTCCACTCTATTAAGAGAACTGTTATGTGGAGATTGGTCCGCCATTATTGTAGGCCTTAATAGAAATTGAAAAGCTGTAGATAACTCATTCAGTAATTATGAGGCAATAAAATACTGTACCAGAGCTGTTCTATGATGTACATATAGTAAGATCTCAGATGTTGGTGAAAGTAGGAAGTCTGGAATCTGTAGGCTGGATGATGATATTTGGTGAATCCAGGAGATGAAGAATCAAGCAGCCATCTTCAGCACAGCAGGCCACCCCTTGTGTATCAACTCTGTTGCAGATCTTTGTGTCATCTGCAAAGAGACATACTTTTCCTTCCAGTCCTCTGCAATGTCGCTATAAAGACATTGAAGAGAACCGTCCTAATACTGAACCCTGCGGTACCCCACTAGTAACCCCCTTTCTTCAAAGTGGACTCCATTTACTATTACCCTCTGTGTCCTATTCTCCAGCCAATTCTTTACCACGCTATCATCTTGGAACCCACTTCCAGGCTGGCTAACTTGTATATTAATCTTTTCGTGGACTGAGTCAAATGCCTTGCCAAAGTCTAGGTAGGCCATATCCACAGCCCCTCCTGATCTACTACTTTGGTCACCCAGTCAAAGAAATCTATTAGATTCATCTGGCATGACCTTCCGCTGTGAATCCATGCTGCCTTGGGTCCTGTGCCCCTCTGGCCTCTAGGTACTCGACAGTTCTTTCCTTCAGAAGTGATTCCATCATTTTCCTATCACTGAGGTTAAACTAACAGGTCTGTAGTTTCCTGCTTCTGCCCTGCTCCCACTTTTGTGAAGGAGAATCACATCTGCCCTCCTCCAGTCCTCAGGTACCACCCATCCTCCCATGATTTGTTAAAGAGGGTAGTCGGTGGTGTCACTAGTTCTACCCTTAGTTCTTTTAGAATTCTGGTATGAATCCCATCGGGCCCATTGCTTTGTCCGCCTTTCAGTTTTAAGAGTTCTTTCAGAACCCTTTCTTCTGTAAATGGGCTGGTATCAACTTCTGCATCCAAAGTGTTTCTATTGTTTGTTTTAGGTACCTCCCCTCTTTATTTGTAAATACTGAGCAAAAATATTTGTTTAGTATCTCTGCCTTTTCACTGTCACCCTCTGCCTACCCCCTCCTCTTTATTAAGCCTCACTGTCCCTCCCTTAGTCTTCCTTCGCTCCCTGATGTACCTAAAAGGGTTTTATCCCCTTCTTAACTGAGCTGGCTGTCTTTTTCCTCAGTTTGGGCCTTTGCTGTTCTGACTGCCTTCCCAGTTTCCTTTTGCTTTAACTGATACAATTCTCTGTCCTGCTCCTTCTATGATTCCTTGTACTTTCTGAATACTTTCTTTTCTCTTGAACCTTCACTGCCACCTCCTTTGAGAACCATAGTGGTTTCTTACATCCATTTGTTTTGTTTATTTGCTTCACACAAAGGCTTGTTACCTCTGTGATGGCAGTTTATATTATTCCCCATTGTTCTTCCACCCTCCTTCCTGCCCATTTGCTAGTGCATTCCTTAGGCACTCACCCATTTTGGCAAAGTCAGCCCTCCTGAAGTCCAGTACTTTTGCCTTTGTATGGCTTGACTCTATTGCTGTGTTTATTGTGAACCATACTGTTCGATGGTCGCTAGTTCCCAGATGGCTACCCACTTCACATCTGTGATCCTCTCCATCTCCATTTGAGAGAACCAGGTCTAAGATTGCTCCCTCTCAAGTGGGTTCCATTACTAGTTGTCTAAGACATGCCCCTGTACGGCATCTAGAATAACCCCACTCTTAGAAGTGGCTGCTGCAACTGCAATCCAGTTAACATCTGGTATATTCAGATCACCCATCAGCAATATCTCCCTTTATCTGCCATTCTAAGTATACTTTCTATCATTTCCTTGTCATTTCCTCCCAAGAGGGGTCTGTATAACCCCTGTGTGGATTGTGGTGCCATTGCCTGCCTCAAATTGACCCATAGTGCTTCTTCTCCTCCTCCCTGTTTACCCTTTTGTTCTGTTGCTTTGATTCCTTCCCTATGTAGAGAGCTACTCCTTCTCTCTCTTTACCCTCCCTGTTCCTCCTGTAGATGGTGTATCCCGGTATGTTTATGTCCCAGTCATGATTCTGTGTGTACCATGTTTCTGTGACTGCCAAGATATCCAGATGTTCCTCCTCCATCAAGGCCACTAATTCAGGAAGCTTGTTACCCAGACTACGGGCATTGGTACTCATTGCTCTCCATTTTTGATGGCTTTACCTTCTGTAGCAGCATCCCCACTGACCTTTCTACCTTGGTCTTTTTCTCATTTAGTACCCTTTTTGTAGGGGAGGCTGGGATTTTCCTGCTGTTTATCAGTGCCTCCCCTTGACTAGTTTAAAGCTTGCCAATGAAGCATTTTAAACCGACTGCCCAAAAGACTTGTTCCTTCCTGGACAGATGCAGACCATCCTGCCAGTATAAGCTAGTGGAACCCCAGTCCCCAATGAAGCCAAACCCTGTGCTCCACACCATTTTTTCAACCATTTGTTAAACTGCATGGTGCAAAGTACCCTTGCCTCACACATGCCACTGACAGGCAGCACCTCTGAGAAGGATACTGTGTGTGCTACTTGTCTTAGGCCCCTCCCAACTCTACAAAGTCTTTCTGCACTGCTCTAATCTCATGATGTGCCAAGTCATTTGTCCCTAGGTGGACAATGATGTCCAGCTCAGACTCACGTACAACTGTTCTCGTGATCCTAAGGATCGCTTCCTGTTCCTCAAGCCATGGCACCAGGCAGGCACCTTACTTCAGTTTTCCTGCTCCCCCAGTTCTATCCCCATAATAACTGGGTCCCCACCAGGAGCTGCTTCCTTTCCTGTGGTGCCCTCTGCCTCCTTCCTGAGGGCCTCCCTTGTGACAGTTGTCTGCAACCTCCCTAGTCTCCTCTGTGGGTGCATCCATAGGGGAACTATGCTCCCCAGAATGGTGTATGGATTGTGGAGTGGAACAACTGACTGGGTGTGCCTCTGTTCCACCACCCTTACCCTCCTGAGCCCACTGTGGTCCAACTGCTGTGCTTCTTTGCAACCTCTAAGGTAGTGGTGGTGGTTCTGGTGCTCCCTGGATGGGGAGGCTCCCTTACTACTGTCCAGTGTGGCCTGAATACTGCTGCCCCACAGCCATTACATTGCACTACTCCCCACATATCTGTTTATCTTGTTTATTTTTTTATTTATTTATTTGTGTGTGTGTGATTGGTTTGTTATATAGAAATATATATTATATAATATGTATGCTTATATTGTCAGTGCAGTGTGCTAGAGAGGATATGACAGTGATATGCACCTTGCCCTCTTGAGGAAATGATGTCAGAACCCCAGGTATTTTATCCCTTGAACATGTTGAATGTTTTGCTTCCACACAACTGGTTCCAACATCTCCACTCAATTGTATCAAGTTTCATTTGGAAGGGCAAAAAAACTCATAAGGTCTACATTAAGTTAGGGGTCCCAAAACACCTGGGAGGGCTCAAGCTCCCCAATTTTTCAACTACTACTTAGCCAGCCACCTCTCTAAATATGCTAAGTGGGCCACAGCATCTTTGGAGCCCTCCTACACCCCAATATGGCTACAAGTTGAATTGCAGCAGCTCCATTCTCTAGGTATTTCCCATCATGCCTCTTCTTTATACTTTCTAGTAAACTCCCCACATCCTCAAGGAATCTGTAATAATATTTCTCTATGAGTGCATGCTCAACTCATGTAGAGCCATACAGTACAACAATGTATGGGATATTTCTCAGCCACTCTGTGGGAACTTAAACTTTAAAATAGGAGGCTTGATGCTGTCCCATTTAAGTTCCCCAGAGCTAGCTGGTAAATGGTCTCTGACCTCTTGGGGGACAGATCCCTAATAGCAGAGAGTTACTGATTCACCTACATATTCCCACAAATGGCATCTTCAAGGTCATATCACTAGCTTCGCAGCTACATACTGTCTCCCAGCTACTTTCCTCTTGTTTGACTGTGTTTGCCCAGGGGCCCTCAGTTGAATCTAAGTACTGGGCATCCTGCTTCCCTAAATCTCTATCAATTGGGATGACCTTTGGCCAAACATATATCATTTTGTGTCAAATGACAAACTGCATCTCATGCAGTTTTACATTTTACACAACATATATCTCATGCCATACCACTTAAACAGGATGGGTAGGCTCCTTAGTAGCCAATGTATGGGGTGTGGCTTGGCAGAGGGAACCTCCTTCACATTCTTTGGGAATGTCCAAAGTTACACCCCTATGGGAGAGAATTAAGCTAGATCTAGATCCCTATTATGCTTGCAGGATTACTTCAAGCCTGAAATATGTATTCTGGGTGATGTGGCCGATATTCCAGTAAAGGAGAGGAGAGAGATTCCATATTTTGCTCATATCCTTAACCGTTAAGAAGTTGATACTGCATCATTAGCTTGACCAAGAGGTTGTCTCCTTCCCAGAGTGGCTGAATGAAATCCTGTTTAACCTTAGAGTAGAAAAAACAATTGCCAGCATCAGGAATTGGCTCCCGTCTTACACCAGAAAATGGGGTAAGTTGGAAGCCCTTCTTACTGTTTTAACCCCTACATAGTGGGGTCGGGGATGGAATCAGGGCTGACTCTTTTCAATCCAGGGGTAACCTGGCTTGCTAACATCATGCAAGGCCACACTGAGCTTTCAGTTGGTGGTTAACAAGGATAATGTATGGCAATTTCTTGTTTCACTCTTGACCCTCGTCTCCAAGGGGGGAGAGAGGTGGCAGCAGAGGGAGGCTGGGGAATGGTATGTGGGAGGAGGGCAGATGGGGAGGGGTTATTAATAAGTAATGTGCTGCCATGTATTAACCCTGCAGTACATATTGTGGATGTTACCTTGTACAAGCCCATGCTATCCATACCTTGTTTACTGTGGAGTTGTATGATCTGCTGTTTTGTGTATTCAATTTTCTTGCAAAATAAAGTATATTAAATAAAAAAGAGTAAAAGAAAGGGATATGATAGAGAGCTTTAAATACCTTACATAGATAAAGAAGGTAAAGGAGGAAAGTATTTTTAGAACAAAAGGTGCTCAAGAACAAGAGAACACGCTCTGAAGTTGAAGGGGTTACATTCAGGAGACATGAAAAGTACTTCTTCAAAGAAAGCATTGTGGATTCCTGGCACAGCCTACCAGCTGAGGCAGTGGAGTAAAAACTGTGGTGGGTCTCAAAATGCATGGATAGGCATAAGGAATCTTAGTGGAAAGGAATAGAGAGAGAGAGAGAGAGGAAGGGAGGGAGAAAGGGCTAGAGATCAAGTAGGGTTTGCGCTCTGATGCTATAGGTAGGGGAAAGGGCAGACTGGGTGGGCCAAGAGGTTCTTTTCTGCCAACAAAATTCTACATTTCTAACTTATCTCCTCTCTTTGAACTTAAATTCTGCCCAGTGGGCAAGGAAAACAAAGTCTCTAGCCAGTTGACAAATCCTTGATTACCATGACAAGTGTGGGACATTGGCTAAGTGTGCATGGCAGAATAGCTGTCAGAGGCTTCTTAAAGTACAACAAGCTTGAAGAGAGAAAGCACCCCATGAACCTTGTCTTGGGATCTTAGAAACACAGCAACACTTCTTGTTAGATTGCCCTGTGATTTGGACTTCTGGAACACTTCAAGTACTGCTTGGAATGAACCATTGTTCCAGCAAGTCACTACGGGGTTTGTATTGGGAATATTTTCTGGGCCGTGGTGTGATCAGGTAGAACCCATCCAGCTGAAATGACTCCTTTCTATCTCCTTATTACTAAAAGACTGTTGCAACAGCACTGTTTTTTTTAAAAACTATCCTGCTTTTTCTTAGCACTTCCACGAGTAAATAGAAGTGAAACCAATACCGGCAGTACAATGTAACATTCGGGGAAGCACTCAGAATGTGACTCTCTTTTCCCCAACAATGTCTTATGACACATGACAATAAATAAGCTCATACATGAAAATGGAGCTAGAAATAAGGGTGCATAGAGCTCCTAGAAAGAAGAAAAGGGGTAAAACTAATAAAACCAATACTGATAAAAGACACATATAGATAATAAAAATAATAAAATTATAATTTTATGTATTTTGTTAAAAGCCCTAGATACTCAAAAAGGGCACATTGCTATACTAAAATAAAGGTAATTCATTAGCCCTATTCTTGTGCGCTGTAATTAATTAATTTCTTGTATGAAAATAAATAATAGGAATCTATTGTTTTTACCTGTTCCTCTGAGATTCCTTAGGTGACTGCCTGTCCCAATGCCAGTGCCTTTATACTAAAGGAGAGTAGTGACCTCACAATAACTAGAGGAGCAAGTCTATTTGCAAAGTCATGCATTAACTTTTTGCAGAGAAGCTAACTTATTCTTGTTTAACATTAGTAAATGCATTGTATCCTGTTTAGTTTAGTTTAGTTTAGTTTATTGTTCTAGGAATTACTACCTTTGAGCCAGAGGCTCTTTTACAAAGGTTCCACGTCAATTAGGTACAGTACAAAGGTTATATAGATAACACAACAATTTGTGTTGTGTCAAGAGCAAGAAAACATATACAAATACATATCAAATCATTTGTGCAAAGGACATGAGATATCAATAATCACATTATTATTACAAGAAAGAGGTCATGCCAGATTAGGAGAAACAAATAGGGAAAAGTCCAGAACAGAGAGGGTAAGTGAAAGGTGTGGGGAGCAGACAATAGCAGGAGAAAAGGTTTCCCAAACATGTCTTTGTCAAATAACGGGACAGGGTGGGTAGTGAGAAAATAGGAGGTTTAATCAGGGCAGTCACAGGAGCTGGAGGTGGCAAGGTGAGAGAAAAGCCTTGATTTGAAAATACCTGAGAGGTGGAGGCAGTAATATGAGTGCTGAGGCATTTAGCCAGCTGGGGCACGATAGGCAAATGATCTTTGTCCCTGAGAAGTCCGCATCGGGGACTTGGAGAGGCTGGTGTTCTGATCTTCTGGTAAAACGGGTGCTAGCGCTCGGACATAACAGGTCTTGGATACAGGGTGGAGTGAGGCCCGAGTGGATTTTTGCCATCAGGCAGGTAAGGTACTTTATCCGTTTGAGAGTTGCAACCAACCTGAGTCAGCATAGAGTTCACATGTGTGGGGTGTCGCCGTGCACCAGTGAGCAACCGACAGGCCTTATTTAGGGATGTCAGAATGCCACTAAGTGCTGTAGTAGTGGCAGATCCATATATAACTAAGCCATAATCAACGACTGAGATGATAGAGGATTGGATGGCAATCCTCAGTGCAGAATGGGTAAGAAGCTGTCGGTTCCGATACAGAATCCCAATTAGTTGATTAATAGTTTTTGCTGTACTATCAATGTGAGTTGCAAAGGTTAGGCCTTGATCAAAGTTGATTCCAAGATATTTGAAAATTGGCACTTGTTCAAGGGTATTTCCTAGGTATGTATTAATGGTGAGTGGACTTGCCGTTTCTTGTTTTGCAGGTTAGAGAAGAGCATGGATTTAGTTTTTTGTGGTTTAGAACCAGCTTATGTTCAAGGAACCACATCTCAACTTTGGAAAAGCATGCTGAAGGTTGAGGCGTAAGAGGTTCGGATCTTTATGAGTGGCAAGAATCACGGCATCGTCGGCATAGAGGATTATTTGTTCAGGGCAGGATTTGGGGAGGAGTTTAGGAAAAGGCTGAAAAGGAGGAGGCCCAGGATGGATCCCTGGGGAACTCCTGACGAACCAGTTTTGAGTCTGAGAGAACTCCAGCTACTTTTACAGATTGAGAGCGCTGAGCAAGGTAATTTTTACCCAGTCACCAGGACCTCAAGAGCCCTAGGGATAGTAGTTGTTTGATAAGTAGTCCATGGTGAACTGTGTCAAATGCCTTGGTTAAGTCAATGTAGACTGCTCCAGTTAGGTTTCCTTTGTCCATGGCATTGTGGATTGCTCCTGAGAATTCAAGTAGGGCAGTCGATGTGCTGTGCCCTTTCCTAAATCCATGCTGCTGAGTGCATAGGATGTTGTGCTTTTCCAGGTAGTCTGAGAGTTGGTCTGCCACCAAGCGTTCAAGGGCCTTAGAGAGGTGGTAGTATTGATATCGGAGATAGTTACCAGGCAGTGACTTATCACCACTTTTGTGCACCGGAGTGACAACTGCAGCTTTCCATTTCCTAGGAATTGGCTGTAGCAGAGGAGAGATTGAAAATTTTGTGAGGGGCAGAACTTCCTCGAGAGTGAGGGACAGAAGTTTAAGGTCAATAGTGTCGCTGCTTGCTCAGGACTTAGAAATGGCCTTCTTTACATATTTATAGACTTCATGTGCCTTTACTAGTTTGAAATGGAAGGGTGGTTTGGTTGAGAGGCAGTAGAAGTAGAAATTGGAGGGTCAGCATCAGTGAAGAAATCAGATGAGAGGACACCACTAAGGTCCGTGAAGGTATCATTTAGGGTGTTTGCAATGATCCTGGGTCTAATGTAGTGGTTCCATCCACATTCATTATTGTAGGAGAGGATTTGGACTGCTGACCCATGATATTCTTTTATGTTGTCCCAGAAGGATTTCCCTTGCCCCAGGAGTTGGAGAGGACATTCTTGAAGTAGGAGCTCTTCATCAAGCGGATCTGTTTAGTACAGTGGTTACGAGCCTGTTTATACTTTTTGAATGTCCAACAGAGTGCCAGTAGCTCTTGCAGTGGCCCAGAGGTGATCCCTACTTTTGAGTTGTGCCAATAGCTTCACCGTGAGCCAGGGATTTGTGAGTGCTTTGATTTTAGCTTTTACTGGTGCATAGGTGTCACAGGCAGTGTTGAAAGTAGAAATAAAGTAATCAAGTGCTAGGTCAACATCTTGAGTTTTGTAAATCAAGGACCAGTCTATCTGCCTAAGACAGGTCTTGAGATGAATAAGGTTGCCATAAGGTAGGGCTCTGCTATAGATGGTTTTTGGAGGCGGCTTACAAACTTATTTGTCCAGGTACATATTATTGGAGAGTGATCACTGAGCGAGTCAGGAGAACACTTGCATTGGTTATACGGGTAGGGTGGCTGGTAAGGATCCAGTCAATGAAGGTGCTGGTCCCTGATTTGTAGTTTTCCTGGTAGGGGAGTTTACCACTTGTGTTAAATTTGCTGCAAGGATAGCATCTTTGTTTGACCCTGCATCAGGAGCAAGCCAATTTAAAATGATTAGCAGCAACAAAAGTGAAAAGACTGTAGAAGTAAAGATATTTGATTCTGGAAACTGGAGTAGGTCACATGATACGCTGGGGAGGGTATAAAAGGTAGGTTTCCTGAGGTTAGGAGGTCAGTGGTCAGAGAGCTACTGACCTGCAAGGAAAGAGAACATGTGAGTTTCCATGCCTCAGATGAAGTGATTGAACTGAGAAAAATCTGAAGAAAGATTGTTTCTGGAAGTACTGTGGTGTTTCAACAATTATATTTGCTTTATTTTTTAAAAGAAATTTAGAATTTCTTTATTTTTGTATTTCCGATAAATATCACGTTCTACATGCAAAACTAATTTCCTGACAATTTGTCCATCTGTCATCACACACCTTCACATGTGGGAACAGTTTAATAAAAGTACCTTACAATTCGCTTTGCAATATATAATATTACCTCTGGCAGGCAAAATGTGCTACAATAACATATTACCATCCAAGCAGTCATCGATATTATAACCCATGTTTTAAGGAAAGTTTTCCTATGAAAAAGTATTATTTTACCAACACATTCTTGCAGGGACTTATGGGAGATGTCACTGACAAAGATAGGCCAGACATGACACATGTCTCATATACTTTTATTATTATCTTTGTTTTGATCCGTAATGCATGTTGACATCCACATTATGTGTAACTGTTTCATGCTGTATTGTATGTACAGTATGATTCTTTTCTATTAAACAAGAATTCCCTACTCCTGCAGATAGTCCCTTTGGTTCTTTTACTTCCAAGTGGACACCCAATAGGGCAGCACAAGAAATGGGCAGGAGGGACTTTGGCTTTACATCTCATTCAAAGGACAGCACATCTCAACAGTGCAGCATCCCCAGTAGTACTCCTGGGTGCTAGCATTCATAGTATGAGCCCAAGTCCCAATGTGGGACTAGAACCCATGACCTTCAGGCCCAGAGGTGGATGTGCAACCGATTGAGCCACACTGACACCAAAAGGCAAAAGGCATGACTACTGCCTCATGCAGCTATTGGGTCATCAGACAAAAATCCTTTAAAAATAAATGAAAATACTTAATTTAATTTGTGATGGCTCAGAATCTAACTTTCAAATTCAACATTGGTTCTATTTTTTTTTAAATGTTTGTATCTAGCCTGATGGTATAGCGGCCTAGAAAGAGCTGCTTGACGACTGATGAAGTAGTAGATTTGCAATCTCTGACTCCAGGTCATCCCTGAAGGCCAGCATAAGGTGGCATGGCTTCTCAAGTAATCTTTCCAGTTATAGCAGTGGGTTAAGGACATGTGTTCCACTACATTCATGTCTTCCAGTGGCTTAGGAGGCCTCCAACTGGGAGGGAAGGTGCTGGCAACCTGTTACATCGCTGGTGACATTTAGGTGTTCTGATACATTTTATGAATCTTTTTTTAAATAACAATTACAAAAAAGAAGGCTGTGACCGAGTCAGTCAAGCTTGATGGTAATAAATTCCTCCTTAATTATTTCCTGATAGGAAATTTTTGCTGTTTGTGTGGTCACATTTTAATGACTCTGAATTGCCTATAGCTTGTAATATTTTAAAGCACTGCATGTTTTATATCTTTATAAGCTTAATCTGGTTCAGGATCAGTTGGCATTCATCTGTATCCCCACCAGTCGTGCCTGAGCATAGGCAGAATTTGTCTAGTGCACTTACCTGGTCAACAGAAATGAAATAAATAAATTATACATATGTATATATATATATATATATATATATATTTATTCAATTTATTTATATTTTGTAATCTTATCGTGTAACTGATTGTAGTGATGGAATGTCAAATAAGAGTTTACTACTACAGCAGTGACATTTTGTAAATCTCATCTTAGCCTATAGGTAGGAACTAGTGGGCAGAAAACAAAGAAAAGAAGGCTGGCCCTGATATTAGATGAAGGCTGCCTTCATTCTTTTATACAACTGGATCCAATCTGCCTGGAAGTCGCCTGCTGATCCCATGCTGCTTGGGGTCTACATAGCATGCTACTCTTCATATCTGTGACAAGCGCTGTGGGTAGAGGGGCCCCTAGGAGTCATGGTAATGGAGCCCTGAATTGGCCAAGTGTATTGGATGATATCCAGGTAGAAAACAAGAGCATAGCTAGAACATAAAGGTGGGATAGAAGGATAGGACATGAAGCAAAAACAATATTGCTATAGATTGCTCATTGCAAGAGCAAACACAAATGTAGTAATTGATTGAGAAAGAGTGTTGTATTTCATAGCATTTTTGGTCCTATACAACAAATACATTGGCTCAGTGGAAATTAGACAAATGTGCTGTGCACTACAGACCCAAGGTTTACACATTCACATCTGGATGAGGACTATACCATCATTTGCTTCAGCACCTACTAGCTGAGAAGCTCCTGACTTCGTGTTATGTCTGTGTTATGAGAAGGGCAATTAAAGTGTGCAGAGATTGCATCAAATGCCCTACAAAGAGAGACAGAGATTTCAACAACATACACTCTGGTGGAGAGAAGAGTGAGAGGGGACATAATATAGACCTATAAGTACCTCACAGGGGTGAACAGGGTGCAGGAGGGTGCCAGGACCAGAGAGCATGTGATGAAGCTGGAGGGAGGAGGAGCTTAAGAGGGTTGTGATGGGCTACATCTTTACTGAAAGAGTGGTGGACACCTGGAGCAGACTGCCAGTGGAAGTGGTGGAGGTGAAAACAGTAGGGGTCTTCAAGTAAGTGTGGGATAGCATACTGTAAGGGAATATTTGTAAATAAGCAAAGGAGGGAGGATTGCCAGAGGTCAGGTATGGTCTATGGAGAAAGACTAGACAGGGACTATCTGGGCAGTCTGGGTGGTCAAGTGGTCTTTTCTGCTGACAAATTATATGTTTCTATAAAAGTCCACTTTTGGGGACTTCCGTGTTAGCTTCTAATGTTTCTAGCGAATTAGCAAGATGTTTAATTTCTTTTCCTTTTGAAAGTTAGCTGCACTTCTGGAGATGAGTTTACATTATAAGCAGTGTTGTGAAAAGAAACCCAACAACGATTTAAGACAAATTTATCTCAATAAAAGTTACTATGTCTGTAGAAAAAATTAAATAACTATTTTTGTGAGCACTGCTTATCCAGCATTTCTGATAATACACAACACTCTGTTAGCTGCAAAGGTTTTTCTGAAGTACAACACTTTTTTTGCTGCATGGGGAGGCACCAAACACCTGGCAATCACATTTAAAGTTGGCCCTTTCATCTGTGACTTCAGTTTTCAATTTCAATTTTTATTCAGGGAAAATCCATTAAGCAAGCATTCATTTACAATGGAGACACTGAAAAGCACATCAAATGATATAGCTACACAATCAAATATTGTTATTAAGCAATTTACATTTACGTCAGGTTTCAAATTCTGCTCACATGACAGGAAAGGTTGCATTAGAGCCAAGTGTAGTACAGTTCTTAAATATAGTGTTTTTAGGTTTGAAACTTAATGATTTAAAGTCTCAGCTATTTAATGAGTTATCATAGCTGAGAGGAATTTGACCTGGATACATACTCCTTTGTTTTGAATGCCTAATTTCACCATGATTTTGTGCCTTTTTGGTTATCACTATCATGACATTCCCAAACAGTAAGTCACATATTGTTGAGTATGGATTTAAGTTGGTCAGAGTCTGTTCTCATAAAAACTGTGGGCAAGCACTGGTCAGGGCCCTGTTTACTATACTGTGTAGTATGCAGTCATAAAATGAGTCAAAGCTCCACACACTTAGCAATAAAGGTATGTAGCTCATCTTTTCCAGTATGGACTGGTCAAGCTGGGTCAGAGAGGGGAATGAGAACCAGAACCAGAACATAAATTTAATATAGAATAAAAACAAATGATACAATTGATTCAAAACACACAGCACTGTTACACAGCAGATTTGGATCTTCTGCACTGAAAAGCGAGTGTAACCAGAGGTTTTATTTTCTCCCATCTGTTCCATCCCACTGACCTTGCTCACTGGTACAGCATGTTTTACATTAAATGAATCGACTTTTATATTTTTATACTTATTTTTTATGTTTGAAAGGATTAGTATATTTGTATGTGTGAAACAGGATTCATCTGAAAATAAGCTTCAACCTGAGTATGTAATTCCTGTATAAAACATTAAATTTTACTTACTTATTGTGTAACCAGTTAACAGTTGGTTGGCATTTGAGCTGTTATGGCTCTACATATCTTTTCATCACTGAAATCTGATTGTTAGCTGGTTTCTGGTGAGCTCAGAATGAGTTGCCTAAATAAACTTTCAGTTAAAAGCTACATCCAACAGCTGAAGAAAAAAAAAAAACAACTAGCTGGCAACTCATTTCAGTCAACTAAAAAATGGGATGCAAACTGGCTGTCGTAAGTTTCATGTGAATGGGGATTCAAGATGGCCACTAACTGATGGCGTTGATCATCAGAGCTCTATATAGTAGTATGGGCATGTGTGTATATATATGTATGTGTGTATATATATATGTGTGTGTGTATGTGTGAATATATATATGTGTGTATATATATATATATATATATATATATATATATATATATATAAAGTCTAAGGAACAAGGAACACCATTAGGGCTGTCGTTTTATGCATATGGATATTTGTAGTCCTATCTAAGGTATAAGTTCCTGTGTTACCAGTAGAGCTTTTCTTTGTGTGTATCTATTATCTCTGAGAAAGAGTAAAGATGGCCACTGAACATACAAGCTGTACCTGAGTCTCTCTGTGAGGCACCAAGATATATTACACTGGTGACAGTGGATGGGATGCAAAGCAACTCAGATGAGTGCAAGAAAGGTTATGTGACCAAATGCATTATTTTTTAAAGGCATAACAAATCTCCATCTGCTAATCTGCTAACTCACGTTTGGTTCAACAAGCATTATCTTTCCTAGCTGCCGGACTCCTGTGAGCAGTATATGTTTGTCTGCTGCAATCTCTTGCTTAATTGCAGATATATAGCAAGTGTAAAACAAAACTCCAGCTGTGTGATGTGTATGTTTAACTTGCTGAGTTTGAAGAGAAAAGAATTACAGAGTGGAAAACAAAGCCCTTTCTGGTATGTGAAACCTAAGGACAACAGTCGTAAATTATGTATACACTTGTATCAGCAGCATAGATTCCAGACCACAGCAGTAAAACAGCTCAACAGCAGCCTCTTGTGGCATAATTGAGAAACTGCAGCACATACTAGAAAGCCTTTGAAAATAAAAGATACATACTTTTTTGTGGACACTGCAGTTCCAGACCTCCTTGCCACAGCCATGACTGCAATTGGCAGAGTACCAGAATTTGATGAATTGAAAGAGGACTTTGATTCTTAATTAGAACACTGTGAACGCTGGTTGGAGGCAAATGAAGTTCCTGATGTAACAAAGGCAAAGGTCTTCCTAGCAGTTTTGGGATCTACAGTGTACCAGCCCTCAAGAATCTGACTGCACCTGCCAAAGTGGTGGACATGCCATATGCCCAACTCATGGAGACACTTTCACTGCATTTCAAGCCCAAGACAGTGCTCATTGGAGAATGCTTCAGATTTTATCATCAGAACCAAGAGGAGGGCAGCTCTTGCTGACTACATCATTGCTTCAAGTGTCTGGCAAGCACCTGTGACTTTGGCCAGTTTCTAGAGGATGCCCTCTGGGATCACTTTGTCTGCAGTCTGTGAGGAGAAGTCTATCAAAAAGCCTCTTGTCAGAAAAGGACTTAACCTTCAAAATGTCCTGTAGAGAAGGCCCTATGGAGCTCACTCGGAAGGATACGAAGGAACAAGCAGGACATTCTGAACCCCAAAGAAGAGGAGTTCACAAGGTCACTTATAGTTCCAGCACCCAAGGGACATTCCACACCATGAAGTAATCCTTCATCAAACATTTCTGGAAGCCAGCACCACAGGGCATTTCTGTAAGGTCAAAACCATGTTACAGATGTGGAGGTAACCACCAGCAAAGCACATGATGATTTTGACACGAGAAATGCCGTGGTTGTGGAAAAGTGGGTCACATACTGAAAGAGTGCAAAAGTACATCATGGACTGCTACACGGTATGTCATAGATGGCACTGCAACCACTGAAACAGAAGTTGAGGCATTGCTCCTGTTCATGGTTTATGCAACATGGGCAAAAGTGGCAGAAATTTACCTCTAAATGGAACTACAGTAGCAGGAAACCCAGTTAGCATGCAGCTAGACACTGGGACCTCAGTATCTCTTGTGCCAGAGCACATCTACAGACAGAAACTTCAGCAGTGCCCATTGCAGCCATCATATATTCAACTCTCATCTTATTTGGGAGACCCAGTCCTGTGCTAGGGGAGATTGAAGTACCAGTCACCTCCAAGTGAGGAGACTGGGCCTTGCCTCTAGTGGTGGTACAAGGAGAAAGACCTGCATTACTAGGCAGAGACTGGCACACATAGATAAACTTGAACTGGGAAAAGATCTTCAGCTTAAATACTGTGGCCAAAGCACTGCAAGATCTGCTAAAAAGTACTGGACAAATATGGCCCTATTTTCCAGGATGGTTTACAGCATGATCTGGGATTTCAAGGCAGAGATCTAAGTGCAGCTGGAGCCACTCCAATTTTCCACAAGCTACGACTGGTACCTTATGCTTTAAAGGAAGTGGTAGAAAAGGAACTGGACCGTCTCAAAAGCCATAGTATCATCTCACGAGGAGAGAGGTGACTGAGCTTCCCTATTGTTGTGGTACCAAAATGAGACAAAACAGTGAGGTTGTGTGGTGACTACAAGGTTACAGTGAACTGTTGTATACAGCAAGAGCCATACCCATTACCGAATCCAGAGGATTTGTTTGCCACACTCTCACGGGCAAGTTCTTTAGCAAGTTGGACTTATCTTTTGCATACCAGCAGTTGGAACTGGAACCAGTGTTGGAACCGTATCTAACCATCAACACCCACAAGGGATTTTTCCAGTATCATTGCTTGGCATATGGAGTTTCCACAGATCCAGTAATTTTCCAGAACACAATGGACCAGATACTGCATGGACTGGATCATGTGGTATGCTTACGGATGATATCTTGGTAACAGCACCTACAGTGGAAGAGCATCTAACAATCCTGGAACACATTCTGGCCAGACTGCAGCTGTATGGGCTGAGAGTAGAGCTAGTCAAATGCCAATTTCTGCAAATTCTGTTGAGTACCTAGGTTATCAGACCAATGCCCAAGGCCTACACCCAACAGGGAGCAAGGTGGATGCTATAGTCAAGGCACCTGCACCAACAAATGTGACAGAGCTAAGATCATTTGTATGACTCTTGAACTACTATGGATGGTTCCTTGCCTTGTTGTCCACATTGTTGCTACTCCATGACTTGTTACAGAAAGAAGCTCAATGGAGTTGATCACCACAATGTGAAGAAGCATTTCAGGCTTGCAAGAAATGTCTTCTAAGCCAAAAATGGGTAGCGCAGTATGACCCTGCCAAATCTCTAGAGCTAGCATGCGATCGTCACCATATGGAGTGGAGGCCATCATCTCTCATGTGCTACCTTCTGGTGAGGAACACCAGATCGCTTTTGCTTTCAGGACCTTGTCCCAAGTGAAAAACTATGCTCAGATCAAGAAAGCAGCTTTGAGCATATTTTCAGTGTCAAGGAGTTTCATAAGTACTTGTACAGACAGAAATTCACTCTGCTAACAGATCACAAGCCTTTACTAACAATTCTGGAGCCAAAAGCCGTAATACCAACTCTCTCAGCACTCAGAATGCAGCGATGGGCCCTGATTTTGTTGGCACATGACTATGACATCTAATACAGATGTTCTCATGATCACACAAATGCAGATGCATTATTGAGACTGCCATACAAAATGCTACAGAGAAGGAGCTCGAGCTTGCTCTGGTCTTCGCCAACAAAGTATCCTCTATCAGGGCGAGGGTCTCTTTGAGCATCTCTTGAAGGGATGCAGGGTCCATCCTGAGCCATGTCAAAACACTTCTCCTGGTTGGGATGAGTTTCAGCTAGCTGGGGTGGAGGAAGTGGTGGAAATAGTCTTGAGGCTGCGACCAACACAATGTGATCTGGACCCAGGTCTGACCCGCCTTTGGTTGGATGTTTGGACCTATTTAGACCTGTGGTCATGGAGATTGTCAGAGTTCCTTGAGAGTGGGGTCTTTCTATCAGTATTGAAAGAGGCTCTGGTTAGACCCCTTTTAAGAAGCCCTCATTGGACCCGGACTGTCTCGGTAACTACAGGCCAGTCTCTACCCTCCCATTTTTAGGAGCGGTTATAGAAAAAGTGGTGGCCATCCAGCTTGAAGAACATCTTGTCTCCTCCTTCACCTATGAGTCTTTTCAGTCTGGGTTCAGAGCTGGGCATAATATGAAGACTGCCCTGGTGAAGGTGCTTAATAGATCTCCTGAAAGGTGAGGGACAGGAGACAGCTTACCTTCCTAGTTCTCCTAGACGTCTTGGCAGCATTTGACACTGTAGATCATGAGGTGCTACTCAACCAGCTGTGGTTCTGGTGTGGCCTGTCCAGTAATGTCATGAACTGGTTCAGGTCATATCTGATAGACAGAGTACAGAGGGTAATGATGGGGTTGGCATTATCTAGCCTGAAGCCTGTGAGCTGTGGGGATCTGCAGGGTCGGTCTTATTGCCCTTATTAGTTCATGGTGTATATGCTGCTGTTGGAAGTAATTATCAGGTGGTAAGGGCTGGGTTTCCTGCAATGCAGATGATACCCAGCTATACCTGTTCTCTTGTAGCCCGATACCAGGCGGCGACCTCTGTGTTAACAGCTGCCTGAGGAGATTCAGGCGTGGATGACTCAAAACTGGCTTAAACTTAACCCAGACAAGACTGAGGTACTGGTGGTGGATCCAGATCATCATGGTGGATGGCAGGGCAGGAGGTGCCCCTGGCTTAGTGCCGGGGTCTCCTTGCTCCTTCCAGATGGGTGAAGGATCTGGGTGTGATCCTGGATGATGGCCTGACACTTGTTGCTCAGGTGTTGCCCATTGTTAAAATGGATTTTACCATCTTAGAAATATCACCCAGATCTGAGCCCTGATCCCACCTGAGGCTCTCACCATGCTGGTGCATGCTTTTGTTCCATCCAGGCTGGACTACTGTAATGCCCTGTATCTAGGGTTATCTGGAGGCAACCTCCTCCGGCTTCAGCTTGTGCAGAACATGGCAGCAAGATTGTTGATGGGTGCAAAAGGAGTGACCATATGACCCCAGTCCTCCACAAACTGTACTGGCTGCCAGTCAAATGGAGAACTGTCTTCAAGGTAGGGCTCCTGACCTTTAAGACCATGCATGAATGGGGGCCAGTTTATCTGCAAGATCTCCTTGTTCCCTATTGACCATCCTAGGTGTCCTGTTTTGCCAAGGGTTGCCTCCTTGAAGTTCCCAGGTTAGGGTGCAGCATTCGGAAGATCTTGCCTTTTCAGTAGCTGCACCTACCCTGTGAAACTCAAGGCTCCCTCAGTAGAAGCCTTTAAAGGGTCTTAAGACCTATTTGTTCCTGCAGGCTTCTAACTGTTAATATTTATTTGATGGTTTTACAGGGATAGATAGATCATTTTAAGTATTGACTCCCAGTTAAATGTCATTATTTTCTTGTTGTTTTATTGTATTTGAATGTACAGCACTTTGAGTCCCTGGAAAGGGTGCTTTATAAATATAGTATCTATCTATCTATCTATCTATCTATCTATCTATCTATCTATCTATGGAAGATGATGGGGCAGTATTCCATCTTTCACATCTTGAGGAATTACCCATTGCTTCACAGGATGTCGCAGCACAGACACAATGAGATCCTGTCCTCTCTAAAGTCCTAGATTTCACCTAAATGGTTGGCCCAATTTCACAAGAGACACGACTCTCTGACCTTTCTTAGACAAGAAGGACCAGTTGTCCACAGTGCAAGGCTGTGTTCTGTGGGACCTTGAGTTGTGATACTGTATCTCCAAGGTTCCTCAAGATTACATTCTGACTTACATGGCAGTCATCCTGGAATCTCTCGAATGAAGGCATTAGCCAGAGGATACCTCTGGTGGCTAGGACATGATCAAGATAGCCAACATCTTGTCAACCAATATCGCCATGTGCGGCTGTCCACAACCAACCATAAACTGCACCCCTGCATCCATGGTCCTGGGCTGCCACACCGTGGAGTGCATCCATGTTGACTATGCCAAGGGGCAAACAGCATTTCCTAGTAGTAACTGACATCCACTACAAATGGCTGGAAGTGTTGCCCACAAATGTCACGACTACTGAAAAGACTGTAAACCTTCTGAGACAACTTTTTGCTTCTAATGGCCTACCATGGGAGTTAGTGTCAGACGATGGTCCCCAGTTTTCTTCCCATGATTTCAAACTGTTCTTAAAGCAGAATGGCGTCCAACATATTTTGACTGCACCTACCATCCAGCATCCAATGGCACAGCCAAAAGTCTGTACAGACATTCAAAAAGCTTGGAATAAACCAGATTTAGAGCAAGTACCTACAGCAAAAAGGTTGGCTCATTTCCTGTTCACTTACAGAAACACTCTTCACACAGTCACAGAGGAAACTCTTGCTGAACTGTTTCTCAAACATCAACCTCATACCCGTTTGTCATTGCTCAAGGTGGACTTAGCCAATACTGTCATAAAGCATCAACTACAACAGCAAAGGGTCATGACAAGTCAGCCAAGCCAGTATGAATTTTTATCCAGAGGAGAGGTGATGGTTCAAGACTGTAGACATCCCAAGATTTCTTGGATTCCTGAGGTGGTGATTGAAACACTTAGACCTTTGACTTATGTAGTTCACGTGGGACATCGACTTGTTCACATACATGTGGATCACCTGCTGCATTCCAAGTTTCCAGCAAATGCAGCAGAAGACATCACTCCAAATGAGGACAGTGACACGGAGGACTTTGTTCCTGCCCATGAAGCTACACCAGGGTTGGTGCCAAATAATAACAAAACACCTGTTTCACCAGCAGCGGTTATTCCAGCATGTAGATATCCCATTAGGCACTGAAGACCACCACAAAGACTTGACCTTTAAAGTCATGTACTGAATCTGTACCTTTGTGCAACTGAACTCTTACTTGTACTGTTGCTTAGTTAAGTGACAAGTTTTACCCAAGGGGCAGAATAATCCCCTGAACTTGTTTCTGGGTACCGAATAGTCTACTTTGGCCTGGAAGTTAGGAAATGTTACTGTTGAAGTATTTCAGACAAGTTTCTGTCAAGGAGGAGTGTAGTATATACATGGAGGGTTGCGGATAATTTGTTCATCGGCTTGAGGGTGGAGTTACACTCTGCGGAACTGCTGAGCTGAGTGCTGAGAGTTTTGGGAGCAGGATCTGCAGAAAAGCTTTAAATTATTTATAAAAGGTATGCCAATGTTCCTTGAAATTCAGCAGATCTTTCCAGGCCAATTTGTTCCACCCATAGTGGGTCACGTTTCAAGCGTTCTTTGTTTTCTTGCAGGAGGAATGCCGTGTGGCGGCTGGATGCTGAAAGGTGAAGGAACCCTTCAGGAAGGCTCAAGCCTGGAGTGCTGAACCCAAGTTAAGAGGAAATGGAGAGAGAAATGTTGGAGGCTAGGTGAGATTGGTGAGTGGTGCATGGTGAGCGTTGAACAAAAGATGAAACAGGAACTGGAGTAGTGTTTTGCTTTTGCTGGGGAGTGACTTTGGACTGTGGACTGCTCCCTGCACCCATTCAGTTTTGGAGAGTGTGTGGAGGATTGAACATTTGGCTAGCTGTGTGGACCAAAGTTAAGACCATTTCTTGGCTTTTCAGAGCAGTCCGAGCAACTCGAGGCGTGTTATGTAAAAAAAAAATATATATATATATTTCAGAATCCTTGAGAAAAACTCTCTGAAAAATATATTTCTATTTATGTTATGTTTTATGTATATGACTGCATGTACAAGCAAGTTAAATAGTCGGTCAGATCTAGGAGTGTAATCTAGTGATCATTTCAGTGTTGGTGTCGGTATACTGCTGCTGTGTGAATGCTATGTGAGTGCCTTTTTCTTACTGATTTTATTGAGTAGTACATACATGGATATGTATTGTAGTATGGACATGTATGTGTGTGTGTGTGTGTGTGTGTGTGTGTGTGTGTATATATATATATATATATATATATATTAGGAAGTCTAAGGAACACCATTAAGGCTATAGTTTATGCATATGGGGCCCAATGCCACGCACCAGGTGTGTAGGCATAGATACACATAAATGCTGTGCAGTGGGGATCTTGCAGACCACCAGCAGCATTCATGAATGGCATGAAAGGCAGTTACGTGCCTGAACCCCTGGCCGCACGATCAGCAACTTGCTGGGGTGGGCAGGGGCATTCAGGGCATGCCTCCACTATGCACCATTCACAAAGGCATGTAATGTTGGCCACAGGGGGCATAGGTGTGAGCAGGTTACAGCAAGGGGACCCTTCCATACCTGCTGCAGTGGCAGCACACACAGACCACTGCCTGGTCCAGGCTGCAGAAGCAACCCATTTGCCACAACAACAACCCTGCTCCTGTCCTATATGCCAGGGCCCCTCACACAGTGGTGCCCCATCTGACATGCAAAGCATAACCCCCCTGCTACACACTGGTGCCTTGCCCTGTATGTGTAAAGCTCCCATAACACATCAAAGCCCGTCCCTAATAATAGGTCATGTAGCGTATAATGAAATGGTGTTTAGATCATATAATAATTATTAGGTGAGTACGAGAAGTAGGATAACAGTATCAACAGTGTGTAAGGTTTACACATACAGAGATGGGGCACTCATTATTATTGGGCTCACATATAGGCAGGGGGTGGTGGCACTGCTGGATGGAGGAATTCTGTGCATCCAGACAGGAGCACTGACAGGGGCTAGTGATCGAGCTGGGTGGACCGCTGGACTATGCAGCATGGCTGTGCAGGTCAAGGTGCCTGCAGGAGCTATTCACACCTGGACCTGCACCTTACTGTGCAAGTGATCCCTCTTGGACCCTGGACAGGCATCGTGTTGGATACCTGCCTGGATCTGCTACTCTGCCCTGGCTGCCCTGCACCATCCTGCATGCCAGGGGTTGGAGCCATGGACAGATGGTGGCTGTTTGTGAATACCAGCCTGTGGCTCCTGTCTGCGGTGCTGCAGAGCTATGTGGGCAGAGTGCGCATCTCTGGCATGTACTTTCCATCTAGGGCCAAGGGATAGTTCATAGCTCCCATGGATATTTGTAGTCCTATCTAGGTATAAGTTCCTTTCATGACCAGTGGGCTTTTCTTTGTGTGTCTACTATCTCTGAGGAAGAATAAAGGTGGCCACTGAACATGCAAGCTGTAACTAAGTCTCTCTCTGAGGGCACCAAGATATATTACACTCCCTGCAGTAACCCAAGCCAGCAAAAACACTTAAAAACTGGCATAAGAAAGTGAAAGCCACCCATAATCAAAGAAGTAGAAATTGAGAGCAAAAGGTATTGAATCATTCTGTGAAAAGATCAAACAAATGCCACCGAGGCACAGTCAGCCCAGGCTGATAAGCAGACGTGGAAGTGGTGAAAGAGAGATGAGAAGCCAGACCTCATAGAACAGTGGCTAGGATCTCCTCCTTGCTAAAGGAAACAAGGCTTCACAGACACTGAGGCAAAGGTCGGAAGCAAAGGAAAACCAGGAGCAGTTATAAAATTTGCAAGTAGCATTTTATTATTTTCAATACAGTAACAATAAAAAAAAAAATGTGCAGGATAGGTTTTATACAGGCAGTTCCAACAAAACAAAGTCCTTCCCATGAGGGTATCTCTAACTTTAAATTTCAGCCTCTCCTCTTTCTTACAAAATATTGCTCTCTTTGTATACAAAGTCTTTTCCTGGCAATTAATTTCTGCATCTTGGGCTAATTAAAATACAAGATGAGCGGGCAACTGCAGACCTGCCAATCTCACTTCCATAGTGGGTAAGCTAATGGAATCAGTCTTGAAGGAGAGACTGGTAACCTTCTTGGAGCTCAATGATCTCCAGGATGGGTGGCAGCACAGGTTCATCTTGGGGAGATCATGCCAGACCAACCTGATAGAATACTATGACTGGGTGACAGGGAACTGGACAAGGGCTATACAGAGGATGTCCTATATTTGGATTTCAACAAGGCCTATGACTCGGTACCGCATGGGCGACTGGGGCAAATCTGGAACACGTAGGGGTGGGGAGTGAATGGCTGGCTGGATCAGAAATGGGCTTGAGGATAGACTGCAACGGGTGGTAGTGGGGAGAACTTTCATCTCCCAAGGCAGTGACCAGTAGTGTGCCACAGGGCTCTGTGCTGGGGCGGTGTTGTTTGGACTGTTCATATCAGATATAGCACAAGGGATAGAGAGCAGGATCAGTCTGTTTGCAGACAACACCAAGATGGGAGCTGTAGTGGATGACATAGAGGGTGGAAGAGGCTACAGTGTGACCTCACCAGGCTTGAGGGTGGTCAGCAAGGTGGCAGCTGGGATTTAATGCAAAGAAGTGCAAAGTTATGCACTTTGAGGTGAGGAACCAGAGGAGGAATATTGGCTGGGTGGGGTGTGGTTAGGGGTCACTGAGGAGGAAATTGACCTGGGGACATAGTAGCAGGGAGCATGAATAACTCTGCTCAATGCAGGAGGGCAGCATCTAGGGCCAATAGGATGCTGGGGTGCATTGTGCAGGGATTCTTATCTAGGCACAAGGAGGTTATCCTGCCCCTTACAGGTCCTTGGTCAGGCTGCAGTTGAGTACTGCATGCAATACTGGTGTCCATACCTGAGGAGGGATGTTGAGCTTCTCGAGGGGTGCAGTGCAGGGCAATGAAAATGATACAGGGGATGGAGGGCAGAACCTACGAGAAAAGGCTGGGTCACTTGATTTTGTTCACCCTGGAGGAGAGAAGGGATAGGAAGGGACATGATTGAGACCTTCAAGTACTTGAGGGGATCAATAAATCTGGTGCAGAGGGGCTCTTAAGCAGAGGGAAGGGAAGGGACATGAGGGGGCCTGGGCTGAGATTGAAGGGGGCAGGTTCAGGAGGGAGATGAGAAGGCATTATTTCATGGAGAGGGTTGTGTCAAAAATGGAACGCCTCCCAGTGAGGGTGGTGGCATGCAGGGCGGTGGGGAGTTTCAAAAGGCATGGGACGGGCGCATGGAAGGGGGCTGGGTAAAGAACAATGAGCAGTTCCAGGAGGTGAACGGAGGTGGAGCAGCTGCAATATTGGGTACTAGCTGCACATACAAGCAGACTTGATAGACATAAGGCCTGTTTCTGCTGGCAAGTTTCTTGCATGTTCATAAGTCTTGTTTTTCATACAATGCCCAAAAACTTGGTCAGTTTCTTTCTTGCAGGTGCAACAAAATAGAACATTGTGTCCCAGAACTGGCCTCCTGCTGACAGTTTTGCAAACAAGTCTGAGGAGGTCAAACTGCATCTCATGGTTAACCCTGAGTTCCAAATAGCTTTTGCAATCATTTCAACAATATAATTATATACATTTTCAATGTTGGAATACCCTTTCTCTCTGTCATGCAATTTCCTACTGATACACAGAATGGGATGTTCCTTCCCATCTATATTCTGACTCAAGACTACACCTAGGCATGCCTCTGATTCATCTGTCTGTAACAAAAATTGTTTCTCAAAGTCTGGGCTTTAAAACAGGGGCTGAACATAATGCAGCCTTGATGGCCTGAAAAGCCTCATCACACTCTGGGAACCATTTCACATTATTTGTGCACTGTTTCTTTATGAGTTCAGTGAGGTGGGGGTAGCTAACTGGGCAAAGCTGGGAATGAATCTCTTATAGTAACCAGCCAGCCCTAAAAATTACCTGACATTTCTTTGTTTTAGGGACAGAACTGTTAGCTGCAGCTTCTATCTTAGAAATCTCTGGCTTTACTTCTCCTTTTCCAAAAACATAGCCCAAATATCTGGTTTCCTGAATGCCCAATGCACATTTGGTAGGATTAATGGTCAGACCTGCCTTCTTGATACTGTAGATTGGATAACTGCTCATAAGTGTTCCAGGTGGGTTTTCCAATTTGGACTGCTACACAACATCATCCAGGTAACAGGTGTGCCATGTAAATCAAGTGACATGGTGGTGAACTGATAGAATCCAATAGGAATGGCAATGCAGTTTTGTCTCTAGATTCTTTAGCTAGAGTATTTGCCAGCACCCTTGGTGAAATCGAGGGCTCTGATGTACTTGGCACTTCCCAATCTGTCCACCAAATCATTTATCCTAGGCATAGGATAACTGTCACATCGGACACTTGATTAAGTTTCCTAAAATCAAGGTAGCTGCTTACACCCCTTCTTTTATTTATGGTCACCTTTGGTGATGACCAAGCACTTCTTGACTCTTCTGTGATACCCAGCTGTTTCATTTTTGTATTTCCTTAACCATGTCTGCTCTTAACCACTCTGGTAATCTGTATATCTTTTTGTCTAATAGGGCGAGCATTCCCTGTCACTATTACATGCTCGACCCTTTTGCTAGCCTGACTCTGTGGAAAAGTACAGTTAAATGTCTTTACCAAGTTGTGAATTTCTGTGGTTTGTTTAGAGGTTAAGGAAACATTCACCTTTACAGCATCAGCAGTTACAGTTTGTTCCAGTCTGTCATAGGCTATATTAATATATTCTGTAGAAGTTTCTGCTAAAACTAACAAAGCAGTCTTTGGTGTTTTCACCCCATTACTTTAGGAGGTTAGCATGGTATATCTTAATAGGATTTTTCCTATTAGTGGTCTCAGTCTCATAGTTAACATTGCCACTACGTCTAAGCACTTTATAAGGCCCTTTGCCACTTCTGTTAAAATTAAGAGTTTGTTTTTGTAGTGGGTAACACTAGTAAGACCTTTTCACCTTGCTCAAAAAACTTTTCTTTACCCCATGGTCATAATACACCTTCTGCTGGTTTTGGGCCTCTTCCTGATTACCATGAGCTTTTTCAACATATTTTGCCTGTTTCTTTCTCAGGGCACAGTATAAGATATCATCAATTTTTTCTAAACAGTGTTATCTTCCCATGTTTCTTATATTACATCTAGTGGCCCTCTAGGTTGTCTACCACACAGCAATTCAAATGGTAAAAACTGTTGAGGCTTATGACACTTCTCTGTAAGCAAAAGTGGATAAGGTAAGTATTGCTCATAATCTTTCCCTTCTGTTTTATAAACCATTTTAAGATGTGTTTTATGGTTTGCTTAAAATTCTCAAGAAGACCATCTTTCTGAGGTTGATAAGGGGAGGTTCTTATGGCAGTGATACTTAGTAGGCAGTACAGCTCCTTCAGTAATGGAGCACCAAAGTTACTGCCCTAATGATAACAATCTCTTTAGGTATGCTCACACTGCTGAAAAGGTTGGCAAGCTCTGTGCCACTTTTGGGGCTGTGACAGTATGTATTGGAACTGCCTAAGGGTATTGAGTAGCATAGTCACATACTACCAAACTGAATCGATTACCCTTTTCTTTTGTCTAACAGGACAATCACATCCACTGCAGTTCTCTCAAAGGCACATCTATCAAGGATGGGGCACCAGGGCACCTTGTCTTTTTTGGTCACTGGGGCTACTTTCAGACATTCAGCACAAGAACTGCAATAGGTAACAACATCTTCATGAATTCCAGGCCAGTAACATCTGTACAACAGTCTGGCAAGGTTGTGGTCCCTCTCTGAGGGGCCAGTCATAGAACTATCATGTGCTATCTGTAACAACTCAGTTCTATACTGCTTTGGTATGACTGATTGTTCTATCTGCTTCTGCATCTGAAGATTAGCCCAAACTCTGTATAGTAACCCACTACATTTTTAAACTTTGGTTCACCTGCTGTTCTTTCACCTCCAGCTGCTTAAAATAACCTTGGAGAAAACATTGTTAGTTTGCTCAGAAACAAAATCACAGTCAGTTATCAGTTTACTTTTAGCATTAGCTCTACCTGTCTTCGCACCCTGACCAGGATAGTGCATGCTCTGCCTTTAATAACTGCCTCACAGAAATCCAGGACTGGATGAGATCCAGCTGGCTGAAGCTGAACTCTGGAAAGACTGAGGTGTTGGTAGTGGATCCAAGTCACCAAACAAAGGGCTGGTGGCTGGACGACCCTCTGGACTTTGTCTCAGGGCATCCAGCTTCCTTCCTCTAAATGGGTGCAAAACATGGGGGTGATTATTGATGATGGGCTGACACTGCGTTCACAGGTGTCAGCAGTCATCAAGTCCTCATTTTACCTTCTTAGGAACACTGCCAGGATTAAGCACCTTGTTCCATCTGGTGACCTTCCAACACTGATCCATGCCTTTGTGACCTCTCATCTTGACTACTGCAACTCCTTGTACCTAGGGCTGCACTGGGGGGTTGATATCCGCCCTTCCGGCTAGTGCAGAGCACTGCACGTGGTTGTTGATGGGGACTCTTCATTTGAGTCACATCACTCTGGTGTTGTGCAAACTGCACTGGCTACCAATTCAGTGGTGGATCACCTTTAATGTCTGGTTTCTGGCCTTAAGGTCCTGCACCGACTGGGCCGGACTATCTGCAAGAGCTCCTGCTTCCTTACTGCCCCGGACGACCACTCCGCTCAGCTGATGAGGGGTTGTTAGAGATTCCCAGGGTACATCTTAAAACATCATGGGCCCGTGCTTTTATGTATGTGGCCCCGACCCTGCAGAATTCTCTACCTCATCAGATACATGGAGTGCCCGACTGTGGAGTTTAAAGAAGGCCCTGAAGACCCATTTGTGGCACACTGCCTACTCAGACTGATTATTTTTAACATACTTATTCACTTGGCTAACATGCTGTATGGAATTTTATATTTTATTGGTTTTATATGTTGTAATGTTGTACAGTGCCTTGGTTTTGGAAAGATGCTTTAAAAATAAAGTTTTATTATTATTTTATTATTTATTATATACAATATTAACTACTTATTTCCATCGGTCTTTGTTGCCACTGGTTATTTTCAGGCATTTTCTTTATTTCTTGGACTTTTGGCTCTTGGAGCTGGGCCCAAACAAATCCCAATCAAAGTCACCAAAGGAAAAGTGTCCCCATCATCTGAGATTTTCTTTGCCTGTGCTCTTGTTACTGCTGCTGCTGAACTGCAACTTTTACTTCCTCTGTGATTAACTCAATAAATCCAGGAAAGTCATTTCCAATAATCACAGGTACACAGGTAACTTAGGTACTACACCCACTTTCATTTGATCGACACCCATTAATATTCAAGAGTCACATGGGTGGTGGAATAGTATCAGTGTCCTGTGGATACAGATGACACTAGTACCTGGCCCTTTTGCACAGTGTTTTCTCCAGTTCAACATGCACTAGGGTCTGTCTGCTTCCTGAATCCATAAGTCCCTTCACAGTCTTATCTCCCCACCTTGACATCTGTTAAATACTTGCCCCAATTTGCTGGGGCCAAATCTGCTCTAGTGTTACCCTCCTTATTTTTATGGCAGTTTCTTGCAATATGGCCTGGATTTTTACAGTTATAGCAAGTAAAGTCTTTGGGTACAGATTTGTTACCCCACTGGAGTTCTTATGTGACCTGGGGTAAATCTGGAAAAGGAGGGTCTTACCAGTCCTTGGCTGTTACTTTGCTGCTGCAGTGTTTTCTGGCCATCTGATAGTCCTCAGCCAAAGAAACAGCCTTTTACCTACTTGTGGCGGTGTTCTTTTACACAAAGCTGCAAGTGTATAGGTAGGATGTTGATTAATTGCCCCATTGCAAATATGTATATGATTTGTGGGACTATTTTGTCCTCTGATTGGAACCATTTAATGTGGAGTTCTGTGACTCGGGAAGGCTTCTGGAGGATTGTTGACTGAGTGGTGCTTCAGGGACTGAAATCTTCATCTGTAGGTCTCTCCAGAGATGTTATATCTTTTAGGATTTTTCTTTTCACAAGGTCATAGTTTTTGACTGTGCAGTGTCCATATTGCTGTAGGCAAGTTGGGCTTTACCTGTCAAGTAGGGTACCAGCCTGATTGCCATTGCTGCTTTGGCCACTGGCGAACTCCGGCAACCCTTTCAAAAGTCATCAAATACGTTTGATATCATCCGGGCGCACAACTTTTTAGTTTAATGTCTCTTAAGTTGTTTGTGTTTTGTTACTCTGCTGGATCTGTGCCAGATCTTCCAGCTTGGATAGCTTGCAAGGGCATCCAGCCATTGCTGCTCCTGTGCTAAATCTCTTCTCGCTGCTCCTTTTGCTGCATCTATTCTTTTCTCTGCTTCTCCTTCTCTCTTTGTTGTATAGCCCATTTGAAGAAGGCAGACATGCTCTCAGATTCTTTCCCTGCCTGTTCTTCTTCTTCTTCCACCATTGGTGCTAGCTGTACAGTCTCAGTGTGACTTTTGTCTCTGGTAGTTTGACACCCATTATTCTAGTAATCGCTCCTGGGCTTCTGTTGTATGATCCATACCTTTCTTCTATGCTTCTCTGGCACCAGGTCTGGTCCCACACACAAAACTTCTGACTTAGAGTTTGCATGGTGTAAATCCCACTACAGCATCTGTCATCAAGGCAAAGGTCAGGAAGCATAGGAAAACCAGGAGAAGTTATGAATTATAGTAGCATTTTATTATTTTCAATCACAATAAAATAAAAAATTAAAATTGTGCAGGGTAAATTCATACAGGCAGTTCAAACAAAACAAAGTCCTTCCTCTGAGGTATCTCTAATTCTAAATTTCAGTCTCTCCCTCTGTCTAACAAAAAGATTGCTCTATTTTTACATAACGTCTTTGCCTGGCATTTATTTTCTGCATCCTGACCACATTATGATACATACCCTGTTCTCACACAATGTCCAAAAACATTGTCAGTTTCTTTCTTGCAGGTGCAACAAAATAGAACATTGTGTCCCAGAACTGGCCTCCTGTTGACCGTTTTGGAAACAAGTCTGAAGAGGTCAAACTGCATCTCATGGTAACCCCTAAGTTTCAAATAGCTTTTGCAATCATTTCAAATAAATAAATAAATAAATATATATATATATATATATATATATATATATATATATATATATATATATATATGTGTGTGTATATTCATTGCAAAAAACTCAGTTAATGTGTCAGTTAGGGTGAATACTATAGCGACAAAAGTAGGGAAATTAGGCATTGGTTTCACCCTAATGCCCCACCCCAAGTGCTCCCACAGTAAAATGAGTCTGAAAAGAAGGGAAAATCATTGCAAAACTCTGCTAATGCATCAGTTAGGGTGAATACTATAGTGACAAAAGTAGAGAAATGAGGTGTTAGGGTTCTAACCTAATGCCCCACCCCCAGGGTTCCAACCCCTACTCCACCCTCCACTACTCCACCTCCACACACCAATGGGTGTTGGGGTGTGCCATGGGAGTTGTCAGGGCTAACTCACCCCATTCTCTATACTGTACCATGTCAGCTTGTCTGCATATGGAATGGGGTGAGAGTTAGCCCTGATGACCCCATGGCACACCCCAACACCCTGTTAGTGTGTGGAGGGTGGAGTGGTAGGGGTTGAACCCTAGGGTGGGGCATTAGGTTGGAGACCCAATGCCTCATTTCTACTTTTGTCGCTATAGTATACACACAACTGATGCATTAATGGAGTTTTTGTAATGAATTTCCTTCTTTTCAGATAGTATAACTTTATCCTCATTTCACTGTGGGAATGCAGAGTCCTTCAGACTCTGTACTCCCATCCCTCTATCCAGATAGCACATCAGTGTCCATATGTCACAATGGGAATGCAGGTCCTTTGGACCCAGTGCTCCCATCCCTCCATCCAGATAGTTCAATAGTATTCATATTTTCCCAAGTATCTGGGATGCTAAGCACCTTTAAAACCAATGAGAGTTAAGTGTGCCTATCATCCCTGGATTACCACTGAAATCCTGGCAGAGTGCAGAGTTCATGACTGTGTGTGGCTCAACTGTAAATCTTCAAGTGACCAAGCTTCCTTCCAAGCCTTTTGCACCCTCCATAACAGCTGCACCCTTAGTAGCTGCCATACAAAATCAGACTTCTTCAAATCCCATCTGCACTCCTCTAACAGTTCTCCTCTTCCTTCTGGCAAGACCTACTCTCTCCTGCACCCCCACACTGATTTACCTTCTCCTGTTATTCAAGAAGCAGGCTCACTCATCTCTGACCCCTACTGTGTAGCTGAAGCCCTAAACAAGTACTTCACATCCAGTGCCATTCTTCCTAGGACCCCCTCCTTCCCAGTGTCCTCCCACAGCACTCAGGGTTTCAGCTGCCACTGATATCACTTTCAGAGGTCTTGAAGGCACTAACTTCCTAAACCCTTTCAAGTCTAGCCCAGACAGACTGCACCCCAGTCTACTCACAATTTCTGCCTCTATAATTACCCTTTAACCTATATCCTAAATCTCTCACTCTCCACTGTCACCTTTTTCCACAGCCAGGAAGTCAGTCAAAGTTCTCTTTTTTCAAAAGTGGTTATTCCACCATCCCTGGCAACTATCCCCCCATTTCTCTTTCCCTGCCCTTGCCAAAGTCCAAGAACTCTTTATCCTCAGGCTCAACAATTTCCTATTCACCTCAAATTCCCTCTCTCTCCTTTCTAGCCTGGTTTTAGAAAATCCCATTCCACCACCTCCTCCCTCCTTCATTTTACAAATGCCATTCACACCGCCATGGATCTTGGTCATATCACTTCAGTTATTTTCATCGACCTGGCCAAAGCCTTTGACTCAGTCTCTCACCCTTCTACTCTCCAAACTATGTACCATTGGACTATCTCCTGCCTCAGTCTTTTGGTTTACTTCCTACCTAACTGGTCGTTCCCAGTCCATCTCAATTAACAACATATCTTCCCTTCTCTCCCCATCCTCGCTGGGTACCCCGGGCTCCATCCTTGGGGCGATTCTTTTCTCTGTGTTTATAAATGACCTTCCCTCTGTATGTACCTATTCAAATATCCACATGTATGTGGATGACACTGTCCTGATCCTGTCTGGCCCTTCCACACAAGCAGTCCAAACCCCTCTAACATAATCTTTCAGCGGTTATAGCATGGTTTGATGCCATCTGCCTTAGACTGAATACAAAGAAAACTGTTACCATGACCTTTGGCTCTATGCAGAGACTCACCAAACTTCCCACACTCCCAGTCTTCTCCTCTGCTTCTAATACCCCACTAGAAAATGTCCTCACTTATAAATACCTTGGAGTCTGGCTCGAACCTTTCCTTGATTACTCTTCCCATTTCAGTGCGCTCCACACCAAACTATGCCCCAAACCTGGACTGCTCTATCAACATAAGGCTAGCCTCCTCACTCCCAGTAAGACATGATCTGTTAGTCAAATGGTTCCTCCTGCCTTTGACTATGCTGACATAGTTTACAGTGTGCCAGCCACCGCCTCTTGCCAAACTGGACATACTATTCCATGCTTTCTGCAGATTTGCCTCAAACTCCCCTCCACTAACTCATCACTGTGACCAGGGCTGCAGCTATGTATTTTGGGGCCCCAGAACAAGTCAATCGAAATGGGCCCCTGTCTCCCAAAACCAGCTAATGCAAGGTAATACCAGCTCCTCAGGTGGGCCTCCTGAGCTCGGGGCCCCGGACAACTTCCTACTTCCCCCATTCCTGCAGCCCTGACTGCGACCTCTACTCCTCCCTGTCTCTACAGTCTGTGGCACAGAGGAGTTCCTCCCATTGCCTCCTTCATAGCTAAGTACTGGTTTGGTTCTCCTTCTTACCTCTCCTCCTCCTCTCTCTCTCTGGCTTCTCTCCCTACAACTCATGTTGTAGTTGCTCCTGCTCCTTTTCTCTCACTCATATCCACACCTCAACTAGCAAACTCTTCTTCTTCTACAGACTTCCTCCTCTGGAATAGCCTTCCCTCCCTCCCTCCTACCTGTCCCTCTCCCTCCTTTTTTCTCTCTTAAGCACACATTAGACCACCTCCTGTTACCTCCTGCACCTGCTCTCCTCCTAGTCCTCTACTAAACACCCATTGTTGCTACCCCCGGTTTAGTAACCACAGTTTTTGAAACCATTTGCCTAGTTGTTTATTTGTATATATTATATTGTTTTCCTCACTTGCATCTTGCTTATACATTGTTACCTAGCTGCTTTTGTTCTTTTATATTTTCTGTACTTAATTTTGTACTGTCTGCCTTCTGTAACCCTTTCCCCAGGTTGCACGGAAATGAGCTTCTGCTCATGCTGCCTTTCAGTCACCAACTTTTAAATAAATAAATAAATATGTCACAGTGGGGAGTGCAGGGTCAAGGACCCTGCACTCCCATCCCTCCACAGATGCACATATTATCTAGCTGTGGAAACACAGGCCTCTGACCCCGCGCTCCACACACAAAAGTTACGAGCAGGGGCATAGTGAAATTGCAGCAAATAGTCCTAACTGTGCTATCTAGGCCTCTTTCACTCCCAAATGTTCAACATAACCTTCTTATCACCTCACCACATGTACCCAGTACTGAAAACTTTCAAATCCCTGTTGAAATGTAACTGTACAACTGTAACACCGCTTTTGCACCACAGGCGCAGAATAACATTTTAGCAAGATTTGAAAATTACAGCTGTACTACTCATGATGTGGTGTGAAAAATTGTAATGTTGAAAATCTGAGTGAAAACATGAAAAACTAGCGAGTTACTAGGTATGCATAGAAACTGCAGCAACGATGCTTGTAACTCGTCAGTTTTTGGAATTTTTAATCAAATTGTTAACATGGGTTTTTGGGACCTCCCTCATGAACAGTTGCACTGTGATGTTGTTAATCATTCCGGAAGTTGATTTCGCACAGTGACCATGCCATTCTGCGCCACAGGTGTGAAAACATGTTTCAGGCAGGATGTGAAAAATGACAGCTGTACTGTTCATGAGGAGATGTGAAAAATGGCAATGTTGAAAATCTGAGGTGAAAATATTAAAAAGTTAGGCGTGCATAGAAACTCACATGACACACACTCATAATGCAGTCAGTTTTGGAATGTTTCACCAAATTTGCAACATGGCCTTTTTGGGACCCCACCTTATTAAAAGTGGCACTGTCATTTCATTAATTAGTCCTGAAAGGTGATTCTGTGCAGCGACTGTGAAATCACCTTCGGACCGAGAAACAAAATGACAGTAACTGTGTTCATGAGGTGGGGTCCCGAGACCCCATGTTGAGAATTTGGTGCAAAAATTCCTAAAATTCACAGAGATGTCAACATAAGTTGAAACCCCATTGCCTCCCATTATACGGCACTTACCTTGATTCTCCTGTGATTGTAGTTTGCCTTTGAAGAGAGCAGACATGTCCCGTCCACAGAAGATGACAGTGCCACCTCCGGAGGTAAGTATGGGTTATGGGGTGCAAAGAGGTGGGTGTGTAGAGGGAGGGTGGAAATGGTGGAGGAGGATGGGAGGAGACATCATGGGATGGTTTTCTTTTCACAGGGTAAACATTTTGATTTGGGGACACTGGGGTGGGCTACCCAGTGTCCCACAGTTGGGAGGTTGTTGTTGCTGTGCCAACTCAGGGATTAGCCATCCCAATGTCAGCTGTTTAAAAATATAATTTGGAGACAC
Organism: Neoceratodus forsteri; assembly: GCA_016271365.2. Taxonomy (NCBI): domain Eukaryota; kingdom Metazoa; phylum Chordata; order Ceratodontiformes; family Ceratodontidae; genus Neoceratodus; species Neoceratodus forsteri. The sequence continues at coordinate 641,952,215 of CM057458.1, read as the reverse complement.
TGGGAGTGGGCTACCTAATGTCCCACAGTTGGAGGGTTTGTTGTTGCTATGCTGACTTGGGGATTGGGCACCACGATGTCAGCAGTTTATATCATAATTTGGGGACACTGGAAGTGGGCTTCCCAGTGTCCTAAAGCTTGGGAGGGGTTGTTGCTGTGCCGACTCAGGGACTGGGCACCCCAATGTCTGCTGCTTAAAAATATAATTTAGGGACACTGGGAGTGGGCTACCCAGTGTCTCACAGCTGGGAGGGGGTTGCTGCTGTACCAACTCAGGGATTGGGCACCTGACGTCGATGGAAGCTGCCAGTATAGAGCAGCAAAACTGAGCAGGTGAACCTTGACTCTGCAGCCAGCAGCATGAGTTCCATCTGCAGCTGCAGAGTCAAAAATACTGCTCTTCTCCTTACAGAAAATGGGCTACAAGCTGTTCTGGCTGAGCTGGCACCCGAGATTTTGGGACTTGTTTGGGACCAATTTAAAAACACACATTAGAATTCCTGCAAGTGAAGATCCTCGCTAAGCGGCAAACAAGATGGTGAACAGAAGGCAGCTCCACCTTTCACACTAGGGTGAACTTTGTGAAAAAACCTTCTTTTGGCAAAGAAGGTGGTTCTTCTTGAAAATACTCCTATCATGCGAGAGGTCTAACTTTCGTGTCTGACATATAAATCTTCCCATAGGAAATAATGGGAAAATGTAAAATTATATAATTATTGAACAGATTAATATTTTTACCAAACCTTCAAAAGGCATATCTGTGACCCAAAGGCTTTCTACCCTGAATATTTCAGACCAAAACCTAAACCCGTTTCTGAGATACAGGTAGACAAAGAAATGTGAAAAAATGGGAAATTTAGGATTTTGACACTCAGAAACCACAAAACCAATTCATACGAAATTTGACAGGTCAAGAGCCCTGCACCTACAGATTATGCATGCCAAGTGTCATGCAAATCTGTTGAACAGTTCAGAGTTATTAAGGTTCAAAATTTCAGGTTTAAGGTAGAAGTTTGCAGTCAACCCTAACTATAGTGGCGCCATTGCACCACAATTACATATATATATATATATCTATATATACTATAGTTAGGGCTGAGTAGGCACTTTAATGTTAAACCTCAAATTTTGCATTTTAATAACTTTGCCACTGTTCAACAGATTTGCATGAACATTTGCATGCATGGTCTCCTGGGGTAAATCTTTGATGTGCCAAGTTGCATATTGGTCAGATCAGTGTATTTTGTGCTGTGCATTGTACAAAACATTAAAATCCACCTTTTTTGCAGTTTTTTGTCATTGTGCTGCAGCCAGACCGTTAGGAATTTTGGTCTGAAATTTTCAGGGTAGAAAGTGCTTGTCCCACAAAACATGTCTGTGTTGGTTTGGTGAAAAAAATATTAATATGTTCCAAAGTTATTTAATTTAAAATGTTGTTCTGAGCACGCTCAGTTCACTCTTTGGATAGAGGAATGCAACAAAAGGATTTTGCTCTGACAAACAAGAATCCTTGCTCTTAAGGGCCAATCCTTGTTTGCCAGAAATAAGTTCCTTTTTCGTGAGTCGCCATCTTGCTTTTTAATTTTGCCTCAAAAAACTGTCATAACTCTGCCTAGGGATGTCTGTTACAGACATTAAAGTATGGATTTTGCTCATCTGGAGTTGATGAACTGTAGTTTGTAGTTTCCAACATTCGTATCCCTAGAAACTTTTTTGTCAATTTAAATCCTTTTTCGCCACTGGCTAAATTCCTTTTCGCTATTCCTTTTCATCATTACTGAAAACGGAAATCAGCTGGTGAACAAAGATTTATTCTTATCACACAGATGGTCAGATCAGGAATTCTTGTTCGCCAGTCACTTTCCTTTTTCACAATGATGAAAAAGAATAGTGAAAAGGAATTGATCTGGTGAAAAAGGATTCCTGGTCTGGCCATCTGGTCGTGAAGAGTGTAAATCCTTGTTCGCCAGCCAATTACCTTTTGTCAGGGATGAACAGGGATGGTGAAACAGGAAATCAGCTGGCAAACAAGGATTTTATCACGGCCATCTGGTCATGAAAACCATAGCGATCTGGTCAGAAAAGGATAATTTTCACCAGGCGGAATCCTTTTCTGCCACCACAGGAAAAGGATTTGTGGAAAAGGATCTCACTTGGCAGAAAATGATTCCTTCTGATGAAAACAATCCTTTTGTTTTTTTGCTACCATTTTGATT